>OZ038436.1:1090918-1690918 GCA_964036275.1 Litoditis marina
GGCCAGTGTTGATAAACCTTCTCTTACGTTACTTTCATGAAGTTATATGTTACTCATTGAGAATAAGTTGATGTCTCGAGGTTCCTCCCAATTTCCCACGAGACACGTGACTTAGTACACGTAGGGAGAACATGATTGTAATTGTCTTAACATGACCGATTTAATGTAGTAGACCAGTGTTGATAAACCTTCTCTTACGTTACTTTCATGAAGTTATATGTTACTCATTGAGAATAAGTTGATGTCTCGAGGTTCCTCCCAATTTCCCACGAGACACGTGACTTAGTACACGCAGGGAGAACATAATTGTAATTGTCTTAACATGACCGATTTAATGTAGTAGGCCAGTGTTGATAAACCATCTTATACGTTACCTTCATGAAGTAATATGTTACTCATTGAAAATAAATTGATGTCTCGAGGTTCCTCCCAATTTCCCACGAGACACGTGACTTAGTACACGCAGGGAGAACATAATTGTAATTGTCTAAACATGACCGATTTAATGTAGTAGGCCAGTGTTGATAAACCTTCTCTTACGTTACTTTCATGAAGTTATATGTTACTCATTGAGAATAAGTTGATGTCTCGAGGTTCCTCCCGATTTCCCACGAGACACGTGACTTAGTACACGCAGGGAGAACATAATTGTTATTGTCTAAACATGACCGATTTAATGTAGTAGGCCAGTGTTGATAAACCTTCTCTTACGTTACTTTCATGAAGTAATATGTTACTCATTGAGAATAAATTGATGTTTCGAGGTTCCTCCCAATTTTCCACGAGACACGTGACTTAGTACACGCAGGGAGAACATAATTGTTATTGTCTAAACACGACCGATTTAATGTAGTAGGCCAGTGTTGATAAACCAGCTCTTACGTTATTTTCATTGAGTAATATGTTACTCATTGAGAATAAATTGATGTCTCGAGGTTTTTCCCGATTT
Organism: Litoditis marina; assembly: GCA_964036275.1. NCBI lineage: Eukaryota > Metazoa > Nematoda > Chromadorea > Rhabditida > Rhabditidae > Litoditis > Litoditis marina. The sequence continues at coordinate 1,091,868 of OZ038436.1, forward strand.
CCCACAAGACACGTGACTTAGTACACGCAGGGAGAACATAATTGTAATTGTCTAAACATGACCAATTTAATGTAGTAGGCCAGTGTTGATAAACGTTCTCTTACGTTACTTTCATGAAGTTATATGTTACTCATTGAGAATGACCGATTTAATGTAGTAGGCCAGTGTTGATAAACCTTTTTCTTACGTTACTTTCATGAAGTAATATGTTACTCATTGAGAATAAATTGATGTTTCGAGGTTCCTCCCAATTTCCCACGAGACACGTGACTTAGTACACGCAGGGAAAACACAATTGTAATTGTCTTAACATGACCGATTCAATGTAGTAGGCCAGTGTTGATGAACCATCTTATACGTTACCTTCATGAAGTAATATGTTACTCATTGCAAATAAATTGATGTCTCGAGGTTCCTCCCAATTTCCCACGAGACACGTGACTTAGTACACGCAGGGAGAACATAATTGTAATTGTCTAAACATGACCGATTCAATGTAGTAGGCCAGTGTTGATAAACCTTCTCTTACGTTACTTTCATGAAGTTATATGTTACTCATTGAGAATAAGTTGATGTCTCGAGGTTCCTCCCAATTTCCCACGAGACACGTGACTTAGTACACGTAGGGAGAACATGATTGTAATTGTCTTAACATGACCGATTTAATGTAGTAGACCAGTGTTGATAAACCTTCTCTTACGTTACTTTCATGAAGTTATATGTTACTCATTGAGAATAAGTTGATGTCTCGAGGTTCCTCCCAATTTCCCACGAGACACGTGACTTAGTACACGCAGGGAGAACATAATTGTAATTGTCTTAACATGACCGATTTAATGTAGTAGGCCAGTGTTGATAAACCATCTTATACGTTACCTTCATGAAGTAATATGTTACTCATTGAAAATAAATTGATGTCTCGAGGTTCCTCCCAATTTCCCACGAGACACGTGACTTAGTACACGCAGGGAGAACATAATTGTAATTCATGAAAAAGTGGGGGCCCAACGACTGTGAGATTTGTCTTCTGCTGTGTGCCCCTTAGACAGCTACTCTCAAATGGAGCAGCTACTGCTACAAAAACCGAAAAATAATAATATACTCAAGTATAACTGTTCATCACAAACATACAAAAGTCGTAAAATATTTTTCAAACCTGTAAACTAGAATCTACAAATCACAGCTGCGAAAGAGAGAACAACTGTTGAATAATATGACAAGCGTAGCACTTAGAGTTGAAGTATCGACAAAAAACTATAAACCTTTGTCCGCAACACCAGAAAATTTACAATGGACTACGTTGAGTTAACATCTATGATTTGTAGATTCTAGTTTACAGGTTTGAAAAATATTTTACGACTTTTGTATGTTTGTGATGAACAGTTATACTTGAGTATATTATTATTTTTCGGTTTTTGTAGCAGTAGCTGCTCCATTTGAGAGTAGCTGTCTAAGGGGCACACAGCAGAAGACAAATCTCACAGTCGTTGGGCCCCCACTTTTTCATGAATTTTTCTCTTTTTGTATACATGCCGTAGGTATGTAGTTTGATCTGTACGGTGCAGATAAAATTGTTTTCTCAATGAACCACTTGTCAAGAATTACCATCATTCGAAAAAATATGACGTCAACATTGCAGTTCTAAAAACTTACTTCGTCTGCCCTTCGGAATCCCAGAACACGTCATATTTAGACAAAGTTTCATCGTTAATATACCATTTTCAAGATATTTTCAGCACTTGAAAATATATTTCACGTCAATTTTTTCAAAAGTTGACGTCATCTGGCCTTCTGAATTCCAGAATACGTCATATTTAGACAAAGTTTCATCGTTAATATAACATTTTTAAGATATTTTCACCATTTGAAAATATATCTGACGTCAACTTTGCACTTTTCAAAAATGACGTCATCTGGTCTCCAGAATCCCAGAATACGTCACTCTTAGATTGAGTTTCACCGTTAGTTGACCCTTTCTAAGATATTACCATCATTTGAAAATACATGTGACGTCAACTTTGCACTTTTCAAAAATGACGTCATCTGGTCTCCAGAATCCCGAAGGACGTCAGAACTACAATACTTCATATTCAAACAAATTGCACGTTGGCATCATATTTCAATTTTCAAGCAAATCGGTAATTGTTTCTCTACGTTACAGTACAGTTTGAGTTATCGACCGGACAGAGAGAGTGAGAGAGCGTGCTGAATGGAGAGACGCAGACACTTTTCGAAAAATGTCTATAACTTTGATTAAAACAATTTTTTTGCAAATTTTTTTTGGTCCGCCAGGGTTTGAGTAGGTATCACATGTCTTCCACAATTTTCAACGAAATCGATTCAGTAGAAACCCTTAAACTGGGAATTTTCCCTTGTCACAACCCACCCACCCACCCACCCACCCACCACCCACCCACACACGACGGAAGTTGGCGCTCTTGATGAAGCGAAAACTTCATAACTTGGCTCAAACTCGACCGATTTCGATAAAATTTGGGGCACACTTTGCAAATATGCTGTAGAAACTTTCCCAGTTTGTAAAAGTTCTGTTTTGCAAATTTCGGCCTTTTTATGGGGAAACTAAAAAAACGGAGGCGCGCATTAGCCGGACCAAAGACAAATCTCGCACAGCGCTTCGCGCTGCGCGCGATTACACACAAACATCTCTAAAACCAAACCGGTCGGTTGCAACTTGTTGTTCCAAGTTTCATCCCGTGTACATAAGTTGACCACCTCAATATCTAGAATATGAATCTATAGATTTGTTGGTCCCCCACTTTTTTGATGAATTTCGGTCGGTTTTGCAAATTTTATAACAGTTGAAATATGAATAAACTGAAACAAAAAAAGTAAAACTAAAACTAAAACTAAAAAAGTGGGGGACAGGAAAAATATAAGGTGATCTAGATGTATAGGTAATGGTCATTCCTATAAAACTTCTAATGACTCCAGTCTCTGTGCAGAAAGCGCTCAGGTGTTTCAGACCTTTGTCAAAGGTCGCCGAGTGGTGATGTGAACGATTAACGATTGGTATTGACCTGAATGATAAAAGAATAATGAATATGAACCGGAAGAACACCTTAAACCACTACTATACCATCAATTTGAAGTTAGTATTTTTGTAGAGTTCACGCGCTCAGAGTTATTTAAGCTGGCTTGAGGTGCTAAAACTGTCGTAACTACTACAAACTTTCTTTAATAGTGTTCACTAGTAAACCTTCAATTAAACTTTGACGATGACGAATATTTGGAACAGTTATTAATTCAGTTCCTATTGGTTTATCATATTTGCGAAGGAAACGTTTCTTGAAAGTCATTTATCCTTTACAGCTTTCAATGTATGTTCAGTACTCAGTACACTCTTCTCATCGCAGGTATCGCAATTCTTTGTGAATTGAACAAATCAATGAACGAATACGTTCTTTCATACAAAACAAATACAAAATACGAATAAACGAAAGTGTATTTGTATCCTGGCGAGGCTGACAGGGGATAACTCGTTGACCCCTTTTGATTTACGACCTCTTAGGCGACACCTATTTCCTGCATTTAGGTAGAAGGGGAACGTATCACTTTTTGATTTTTGATCTCTCTCTCTTTCTCATCTCTCTCTTTCTCTCTTTTATATATTATTTTCCTAGTTTGTCTCATTTCATGTGAGATTTTCCTCATTTGATGATACGAAAAAGTTCCCTCTCACTTATTGTTATAACAGTCATTTGCATTATCGTAAAAAAAACCCTAATATTTCACAAAAATCTCTTGAAGATTGTTCTTGTTCGGCTCTACATCCGAAATCTACATGTGTCACATTTCTACCACATCAGTGTTTGAACAAATTGCCAAATTTATTCTCACTGCCTTAAAGCTTAAATTTCGAGAAATTGAATATGTTTTAGTATCATTCTGAAGATTCGTTCTTTGGGCTCCTACATCTATTATTATCTACATGTTTCAAAGTATCTTTATAAGTGGCAGAGTCCGAGTTTTTCTAATTCAGATACGATAATCAGCGAAAGCTAAATATTATGCTCAATTGTAACAAAGAACTAGCCTTTGCAATTGAAAAAATGAATGAAGTTTGTAACATTTATCTCAGCAGTTATATTGTTAGTGCTACTTATATGAACAAGTGAATACATCTGTATTCGAGAGTTACACTGTTACACAATTTTTAACGATTACTTATGTCTCACGATTTTCTCTTTAACCTCCGATAAATTTCCAATTCAATCCATTCCTTACTTCTTTGTCTGTATTTCTTCACTCTTCGATCCTCACCCCTCCATCAACAATGGCGGCACCGCATAACTCGGGAACGTGCAATGACAAAGTGCTCGATTCCTCATTAGGATGCTAACTTTACGTGACTAATAAATTTACTTCTAGTATAGTTCACAGTTCGAGTTCAGTGTTTCTCTCTGGTTGGTCTTTCATTCTTCACTTTCCGATCCTCACCCCCTCCATCAACAATGTCGGCACCGCTCTTCCTGTTTTCCAATCTTCGCCAAACTAATTAGTTTCTCTGATTTCCTAGAATTCTGTTTTCTAGCAGCAATTCACCAACTATTCCTGGAAATAAGATACGTGACAGAGCACTGAACCTTCTTCTCTTCCATAACTCCCCCTTTGGAAAACATGGTGTAGATCAAAATCCTTATTCCCACACGATAAAAGGAGAGTGACCAAAGTGCATAGGCTATTTTGAGTGAAATATTACTTATGCCCGCTCGATGAACTCCTGAAACACTCAAATGCGTTCGCATTGGTCCAAGTATGGTGAACATGTATAAGCTGAAACAAGAATTTCACGACAAGAAAACCTAAATAAATTAGTGATTTCATAGTGTGTCAAGTGATTACACTCATTCGGTTAAATCAATATGTCGCGCTTTGCTTTTATTTATCATTGTGCAAAGATAATCTGTGGAAAGTTAAAACAATGAAATATTGCCACAATGCATGAATAAATCTTGAAAATTTGAAATCTTGTCATGTTTTTTTTCATGATTTCATGGCATTTTTCTTTCTTCCTCAGAAAATCTCTGATTCCAAGTCCCGTCATTAGAACCTGCCGCATCTTATTTATGATGTGCAATACATCGCATCTCACAGGACACATTTCTCTCTAGCTCCGACAGATATTCCCTCCAATTATATTTGAGATTGCCTCATTCTATTCATTATATCCCTCTCTCCCTTCTCTTCCTTTTTTCTCTTTCTCTCTCTCTCTTCCTCTCTCTCACTTTCTCTCTTTCTCACTTTCTCTGTTTCCTTTATTCTTTCTCACTTTCTCTCTTTCTTTTTTCGCTCTCTTTCTCTCTGGTTTGCTTTACTTGGGTATTCCAATCACATCTTACCCATCGTTCTATCTCATTCACATTACATTATATACCCCGGATTGTATGTTTTCTGAGCCTCTGATGTCTAATATGAGAGAAGTGTAACCATAAAAGATGAACTGAATGTTATACTAGAAGTGAAATGACTAGTCACGTAAATTTAGCATTCTAATGAGAAATCGTGCACTTTGTCATTGCACGTTTATGAGTTCTGCTGTGTGTAACATGTTTCACGTGACTGTATAATTCACTAACATAGATGGGTAACCAAGATTTCGGTAGAGTTTTTTGTGTAGAGAATTTTGAAAAAAGTTGATCGAAAAGTTAAAACATGAATTTTTTTCCCGGATACACTGTAAAAGTGTTGCGTTCAACCATGCAACAAAGGCAAACAATTTTATGGTTGATTGAAACTTCCGGGAGCAGCACATTAGGTCGTTCGAATGTTTTTGTTCATCTATAAATGCTCCGTCTAGAGGTAGACCAGCGTCTTCCGGCACTTACATGGCTGTTCAAGTATTCCCCCGCACACTTCCTACTAGTCGTTAACCCCCCTTTCACGTACATTTTGCATGAACAATTGCAAAAATAATTGACTAAAGTTAATATAAGCATTTTTACCAGTTTAAATATTACACAAACAAATGAACGAAAAAAATGGTTTGTGTTCCATCCCACTAACTAGTTTTCTTTTTCAGTATTACCACAGTTTCGATTCTAATTTTTCTAGGCTCGGGAGATTATTTCGAGCAAAGCTTTTTTCTTTTTTTTGTAATATCTGACCAATTTGTGAGTTAAGTGTGGTATTTCATGAACTAGACCATCTTTCTGATATTTTTCTTTGTAGCACACTCTTTCGAGTTTCCGAATTTTTTTAATATTGTTAGTCGATTGCAGCCACGTGAAACATTTTGAACACAGCAGAACTCAGAAACGTGTGCTGAAAAAGTGCACGATTCCCCATTCGAATTATAAATTTACGTGATTATTCAGTTAACTTCCAGTATGCACGGTATCTCACGTTATAGTTACGACTATTAGCAATATGTTATGATCAAAGTAACGTTGTTTTGTATAAACAAGACGTCATGTCAGCATAAGAGTCCTTAATAATTCACTCTAATCTTTCGCGATGTCTATAAATCACAGCAAAACCACACTCAATCAGAGAAACGAAAGCGAGAACTTATCTTCTTGCTTTCACATTTCAAAATAGGAAGCGTTATGAAAAAGTTCATTCTCGCCCGGAATTATGAAGATTACAAGTTAATATAGTTGTATTCTCAACTATTGTTATGTTGCCTCATCATGTATATTCTGAAATAAGAGTTGAGACAGTTCCTCATGCGAAATTGGCAGAGGCGAGCAGCTGAAATATTTCAACGGGAGTGAATGTTTCGTGAAGAGTTTATAATGAGGAACAAACTGGCAATATATTGCTGCTTAGAATCGTTGTAATAATTATTTTTCTGATAGTTATGTTGTTCTATTTCTTTATAAGATAAGAATTAGCTAGAATGTATGTGTATCATCAATTTTAATATCTTCAGAACTTCTCAGAAAGAGGAACACATCTCAATATAACGAGTTCACTTTACAAAATGAGCGAATCAATTCTATGATCTAAGAAGATCGAGTATTATATTCCAACAATGCAGATAAGCAAGCGAATAAAATAAAAATTCAAAACTTGCAGGAGAGCCAAAAGTTGAACTTTGTGTTCTATTCTGTGAACTTTGCTCGAAGACAAAGCTTTCCTTCCCCAAACACGCAATTCCTTCGTTATTATGTGTGATTGGGGCTTAGCCTTGCCACATTCGAGGACCTTTTCGGCTAAAACAGACAAACTTCTTGTGCGAAACTTTTCCATAATGAAAATATTCTCATAATTAAGAAGTTTATCATGAACTCATACAATCAAAATAAAACTATTATTTATACAAATTGTGTGTTTAATGCCATTTTCATGCAACTTTTTTCGTTTAGGTGTTTTACCATTCGAATATTGATAAACAAGCAAGAATCAAACAGGTCTGTTTCCCAGTCCTTTACAGTCTCAGTAAAACTTACAATCACGTCAAATTGTGGAAACATCAAAAAACTGCCTGAAACTATGACTAAAACACGTTTTCCTTCAACTCTTCCGGTAATTCACAATTCTAGTATGTAACCACTTTCATCTTCTTTATCTTAAGTAATATTTTGCACTGCAACTATATTAAACTAGAACTTTCGTTATTATTTGTATCAATCGGTTAGTTGTTTCTCAGTAAACGCCGTACATATTCTAGCTTTCCACTTTAATTCATATTCCCGCTAAAGTGTTTTTGCAACACGCGCCGACAACCCTTATTTATGTAGATTAAATCATAGGTTGCAAGGCGGAACCGGACGCCCTGCTTCAATTTCAGTTAGCCTCACTTGCCCGGAAAACATAATTATGCACAGCGATATTTGTAGGGGCAGTGAAACACTCAACTGCCCTTTTACTCAGCTATCTTTGTAATTTCCATTATTTCTATAACTTTTATTTCGATTGAATGAATGTTGATTGATTGAATGTTTAGTGTACATATATGATTCCAATGTTTCTGTTTACTGTCTTCGAAATTTTAATAATTGTTTCTGTTCTTGCGATCATTTGAATAAGGCATTTCCACACTTGTAGAAACAGTGAAACATTCAACCGTCCTATCACATTGCGTGGCATAGTATTTCTGTAATGATCTAGATATATTGTTTAGTTGAAAGATTTAGTTCAGTATTTCTATATGATATATCACATTTTTACATGTCACCTACTTACCTATAAAATCAATAATACATACGAAGTCATGCTATTGAATGGCTGCTCAGCAAATTATGCTCTAATTTACACATCTGCATTTTGTTTTCAAATTATATGAATAGCTCTATATTATTTCGTTCGAGAGCTTGAGAACAGCAAACAATGTACCACGCTTTTCCACTTTTCCATTATCTTTTTCGATCATTTCATCCTTTTCAGCTCTCAATCGATTTGAAAAGGTTAACAATCATGTAATTTCTCATTGTATTTCCGTGAATCCCTGTCTTTCTTTACGTTTTTGCGAACTATGAATTTAACTAGAACTCTGAAAAAGGAACAATGATTTTCTTTTGTACTTTCGTACTTGTCCATCATCTTTTCTCTTATTTTATCCTACTTTTTTATCTGAAACACCAATTTTCGGTGCACTGAAGCAGCGAATTTTGCCACTGCCTTCAATGAATTAGAGGCATGACGGAAGCCCTTTTCTAAATGGGTTCATTCAGAACGAAAAAGGGAGCGGCTCACACCCCCGGCGAGAGAGTTATTCTCTCTCTTTCTCACTCTCTCTCTCTCTTTCTATCTATCTCTCTGTCTCTCTCTGTTTCTTCTGTTTTCTCTGCCTGCCTGTCTGTTTCTCTCTCTCTCACTCTTTTTTTCTCTGTCTGTCTGTCTTTTCCTTGCTCTCTTTCGCTATCTCTCTGTCTCTTTTTTCTTTCTCTGTTTATTTTTTTTCATCTCTCTCTTTTCATTTTGCTCGCTCATGAGAATATCATGCTTCTCCTGAGAATGTTACGAGAAGCTCATAAGTTATGAAGATTTTTGAAACTGCTAAACATGAGAAAAATTAGATGGATTCTCTGTTTTCGTAGGCGAAATAGCCCGCCTAACACAGCATCAAAGTTTGTTGAGACAAATTTTCCAAATGTTGTATAAAAGCTCGCTATTGAAGAATCATCCAAATGTTTCATGCGTCTTACAGGTTCTTCCAGCCCAGGGTGATATAACAAAGCATCATGGATGTCCCTCCTCCACGGACAAAAGTGATAATTTTCGTTCGCTTGTTACCTTCGGTTGAAAATCATCCGTCTTTTTTTTTTCAAAATACTCCGTCGAGCTTATTAACAACCAATGTTGAATGAATTTTCCAATTTGTGTTGCTCTACTCTATGGCTTACTGTCTAAATTGTTTTCTGTCATCTCACGTTTCTCTCTCTTCTCTCTTTCTCTCTGTCCCCTCTCCCTCGCTCTCTCTCTTTTTTATCTCCATATGTTTCTCTCTTTGTTCCCTCTCTTCCTCCTCTCTCTCTCTCTCTCTTTGTTCCCTCTCTTCCTCCTCTCTCTCTCTCTCTCTCTCTTTGTTCCCTCTCATACTCCCCTCTTTCTCTCACTCCCTCTTCATGGCCTTCTCTCCAACCGTCCTCTGTCTTTCAACTATAGTTCATTTTTCTTTAAAAATATTCCTCCTCTCTCTCCTTTGCCACTCTATTTTTTCTCTCTATCTCTAATCCTCTGCGAACTGTCCTCTCTCGCGCTCTGTTCTCTCTATGTACTCAACCTGTCATTTCGTAATCGTACCGCCCCTCTAAAGAACACTGCTCGAAATCTCATCCCCCCAATTACATGTCACATATATTCTGTAATCTAATTATATTATTTTGATCTAATTAAACTTAATCAATACGTTATTCCATGACCAACTTTCATATGTCACCTATTCTGTTTCTCAGATCGAGGTGCGTTGAGCCCAGTATTTTAGTAGACAGTGCAAAACATTCAACCACGTTAACAAAAACTTTCATTCGAGAATTGACTATATATCTCAAGCAGTTTTTAGCAAATATAAGCTAGAAAAAATGAAACAGTCAAACACAGCAGAACTCATAAACGTGCAAAGAAAAGTGCAAGATTTCTCCTTAGAATGCTTTACTTCACGTGACTGTCCAATTCACTTGTAGTATCATGGTATTAATGCTATCATTGAATATGTTTCTTGACTTCACTTTAATAACACGGTTTTAACGATATTAAGCTGTGAAAAACACTGTAAACTTGGAAGTGATATTGTTACTATTGCTAAAATTATATATTTCCTAATTAGCTGTTTTGTCGATAAATTGTTTTGCAGTGAAAAAGTTTACAGTCTTGAGTAGGTTGTGCTTAACTTGTAAATTCAATCGATAATTCAATCGATAACTGGACCCCGTATTTTCGTTAGAAGTAATTGATGTTTATGCGTGTGGCCAACGCGTTTCCTCAGGGAATTCCCACGCGACATTTTACGGAACACCGCCTTGTTTTCATTCAATTTACAAAAGAACTTTGTAAACATTATATTTAACGTAAATATCGCGTGAAGAACTTTGTGAGTATTGCCTTTCACGTGAATTACACCTAGTACTTTGTAAACATAAATTTACACGTAAGTTTCAAGTGAAATTTGTAAAAAGTATATTTCACGTGAATGACACGTAATGCAAAGACAAGTCCGTGTGATTTTTTCAATGTTCACGTGTGCTTTCTAGCAGGGCGCTCTGAGCTCGCTGCAACTTGTCATTTTGCTCTTATCTGCGGTGTTTGTAGTTTGAATATGCAAATTGCATGAAAAGCTTATAAATTTATAGTACACGACATTGAATACCACATTTCTATTGACTATTTAGAAATAGAAAACATATTCTAGTAATACTTATTCTGAATAAACTAGAAAAATGTACTAAAATAACAAAAACACCTTGAAAAGTTTAAATTATAACCTTCAGAGAATTTATTGATTAATCCATAAATCATTTTTGATGGAAAGTACGACCACCTGACTAATTTAGTATCAGTATGATTATTGATTACTTCACAAGTGTTCCTCTAGTTGAGAACATCTCTCAGATGAGTATCGGTTCTCTGATACGGGGTGGTCGCCTCGACAAACAGAACTGCGAGTGGCAGCGCGCCTATATACTCGACACGAAACATTTAGATAACTTTAATTGTAACCACTTCAAGCTTGTAGAACTAGGACAAGTTCACATTGTTTTGTGGTAGAAAAGTAATAATGTTGGTATACACTTTGTAAATAGAGCACACAACTCACTTTTGCTACAATTGAAAAACTTATCTGTTCCAAAATGTTAAAAATTGCAGATATTTCCTGTTTGTTATTCGAAAAAACCCGGAATCTAGCAAATAAAAATCGTAACCAATCTTGGCTCTGGATCTGATATATTACCCCGCGCCATTCCTTTTATGCCAATTTAATGCGAATCCGCGATATCCCTGAGGGATTCCCATCTTTTTTTTTACCTCACTGAATGATTCTGTCCAATATCCCTATACCTTAGTACCGTGCCACTTCTGCGCATTCCTATATACTAGTGGTGAAACAGTCACGTGAAGTACATATCTTATGTTATTTCTATGTAATTTGTCGTTTAATTTAGATAGCATGTACACATTTTTCCGGTTAGAGGTTGTGATCGTTATTTCATTTAATGAGGTGGCCAGATGTTTCATCTGAAAATCGAATGCATATTTCATAACACATATTGAGTCTCCAACTATAGGACTAGACAGATGGATTTCGAGTTGAGAACAACAAAATTCTCGTTTCTCTATCAATGTATCAATACACTGGAGTAAATTGAATAGTCACGTTTTATCATTCTAATGAGGCATCGTGTCTTTTTCGTTGCACGTTTCTAAGTTCTGCTGTGTTTTATATAAGACGCTGCAATCTAAATAAATCTCAGAATCTATTTTTTCTCGAGAAAGAAATATTTTCTGGGAAAGAAAATATTTCACTTTTTGATGCAAACTTTATCCACGATTGCTTCAAAAGATTAATTTTTCATGTCCCAAGATTTCAATCATTGAAAAGATGGGATCCCACTTTATCAATCATTGATAAATTGGGATCCCACTTTTTCAATCATTGATAAATTGGGAAAGCTTATCTATAGTTGCTGAGTACACCTTCCAAAATCAGCTTACACTTCTCGCGTGAATGAATACTCATTCAGTAATGCACGTTCTCGGCTGCGCCGTATCTAGTATGAGTGGTTTTTCAGACGATAACTGTCTCTGCATCTCTGTCTCTGCGTCTCGTGTTCTCGCGGGAGCTGTAACTAAGCACTAGTACACGGAAAAATGAGAGGCGCAGAGAAAGGGGCGCCGAGACAAATACGCTAAAATAATACCAATACCAAATACGGCGCAGCCAGATACGCGCCTCGTGTTGCGTTTATATCCGCGCGAGGGCATTCGAAGCACCACTTGAAGTGGAATTCATAGAAATGTATCCCAAAATATCAATCATTGGAAAAATGGGATCCCAAAATATCAATCATTGAAATAATGGGATCCCAAAATATCAATCATTGAAAAAATGGGATCCCACTTTATCAATCATTGAAAAAGTGGGAAATATTATTTTCATGTTGATATGCCTCCCAAAACCAACTTTTTTCCTCCAAGGTTCGAAAACTGGGAATTCAAAAAGTTCGGTTCCCAAATAATCAACGAATTTCACACTTTTTCGACTTTTGAGAAAAATTTAGATTGCAGAGTCTTATATGTTTCAGGTGACTGTGTTATTGATTGTATAATTTGTGTTCATACATTATGCTACTTTCAATCGTAGCCAAGTTTTCCGAGTGCGTGTGTGTGAGGTTCAAATATATCTTCGCAGTATTCATCATGACTATAATTAGACCATTTTTATTTTTTCAGTAACTTTATTTATCATTCAAATTTGACAGTGGGTCTGCGTGAACTTTACCAACACTACAAATCAATACTACTAATGAAAGCCGAGTTTTTCTTGTTTGTACATATTATCCATATCAGTTCACATGTAGTAAATGATCAGTTTTTAGTTAAGTTCTATTTTGAGCTGGTAAAATATAAGGTTTTTCGTAGTTTTCCGCTGCATTAAATACGCATTACTCTAATGTTTATGGCCTTGTTTTGCTGTTATTCCAGGTCAGTCGAGCGTGTGAAACTGCTTTAATTTTCCGGAAAGTAAAACATTCTATATTTTTATCTTCTCCATTCTATCATCTATATCTCTTACTTTTTGATCATGTTTACTTCTCTGTCTGCTCTTTTCACCTTCTCTCTCTCTATCTAATATCTCTTATTTTTTCTCTCTTTACCTCTCCTTATATTTGCTGCCTATATCTGTTATTGTGTGCGTAACTCATCATATATTCATCTCAATTCTCATCTACATAAATTCATGTTCTCAACAAACCTATGAACATCTGAATCGCAACTATAAATAATCCAATCGATGATAGTTTTGAACGATCGATCTGCTTTTCTAATTCATCAAAATCAATCCTTACATCAATCATATCATATTTAAAAACAACATTTCCTTCGGATCCATTCAGGTTTTTTCTTGAGCTTTCCTTTCTGTATGCGAACACAGTGAGATAATTGGTTTAGCTGTACCAAGCTTATAATATAGACGTCGCACAACATTTGACCGCGCGCCGCACAATCGTGAAATATGAACTCATATTACATCTCAATTGACACCACCTCAGTTTTGAGATAGAGGCGAAACGGAGCACGTTCTGGTTGTCTATCTTCACCCTCTCTCTCTCTCTCTTTCTCTCTTTCTCTCTTTCTCTCTTTCTCTCTTTCTCTCTTTCTCTCTTTCTCTCTTTCTCTCTTTCACTCTTTCTCTCTTTCTTTCTCTCTCTCTTTTTCTCTCGCTCTTCGCTTCCTCTTATTAGTTACTTTTTATTCTCGAAGTAATTTATGTGTAATTTTTTGTTATGTGTGTTCTATTCTATTCTATTCAGTTTTATTCGCTGCTGATTATTCAATCTATTCTGTATCACATTTTCGTTGAACGTTTTTGTTTAGTTATTCTACAGACTATATAACTTGGTTTTCTATAGTTTTACATTTTCAATATTATTTCAACACTAATCTCCCTGAAACTTATGCTTATTATCTTCAAAACGACTACAAAAAAGCTTAACTCACCGAAATAGTTACGTGCACTTCCATTTCGAGAAGATCAGGTCACTGTTCTTCAAGTTCTAGTCTCTGCAGTATCTCTACAGGGTTTTTTCCTCCTCGATATCCGAGTCGCGTCACAAATGAATTATTCGTTCTAAGGTGTTTCACATAATTATGATCTATGCGTACCGAGTTCATTTACAAATCATTCTTTGAACATCTTTTTCTCGCCCATTTCCAGCGAAATGGACAAACATTTCCTGTAATTGACAGAACAATCATCTTGTTTTCTTAACATGCAAATTGCTCTGATGTTTTTTAGTCATTAGTATAGTTATTTTAGTTGACTCTAACTGTTACACTGGCGTGAAAAAACGCTTTTTTTAGTACTCTCTCAACTCAAAATTAGCATTAAACTACCTATGGTAATTCTAGACGTATTTGTGATTTTTTCTTTCGAGTTATTATGACAGAAAAAAAACAGTTTTCCTCAATCAATGTTAATGAAACCTTCGAAACTTAGGAACAATGTGTTTATGTTCATAACTTGATGACGTCATGGTTTCCGGCGGAACCTCTTTCGACCCCCATTCTCGTTGCGACGCTTGAGCAAATAACAGAAGAGAACTGGCTACTTCCTAGTTTTGTCCGTTTGAAACAAGTATATAATTAATGAAATTAGCGCCAAATTATTGAAACAGTTTCGTTTAGTAGATTAAGTCATTGTCACATTAGTCAGTCTACTTGAGATGTCTTGTTCTCTCTCAATACGTCGCTTCCCTGTCTGTATTTTTCCCATTCTCTCTCTCCATCTTTCTTTTTTATTAGCCATCTCTCTCTCTCTCTTTATCTCCTATCTCTCTCAATTTTTTCTTACTGTGTTCTCTCTCTCTCTTTTCCTTGCTCTTTCTATTTGTACTCAATCCAGATTTGATCATTACCTATCAAATTCTTGTTTTCTTGATAGAGTTGTACGAAATGCCGCCGAATTGTTACTGAGGTTCCCTTTTAACCAAATGGTGTAGCTTTTACTTTGGTCGAATGTTTTATAACCTCCTTGAAAATGCATAACCGTATTGGCTCACGATGAGTTTTCGTCTTCTGCTTCAGAACCATCAGAAAAAAATATTTTAACCAGGTACTAGTTTTTGATGTGTAATATAAATTTTTGAAGTAATCTCCGATCTGAACGCATGAAAATGTGTTTATTTGCTTTTTGGTCCTCTCTCGCCTAATATACCCCAGATACTATTAGAACCCAATTCTTCGATGATAGAGAGAAGGCAAAACACAAAACGCAGACCGTTTCTATACTTCAATATAATGTAGCTCTCGATTGTCTCCCTCATTTAATAACTAGAAGAGAGAGTTTTGCTGAAACTATATGCAATTGAGCGATAATCTAATTGATGTTTCTTATTCACTTGTTTATTAGTTCTCCATTGTTGCTTTATTTTTATTTTGCGAGTGCTGATCGCAATGAGAGCTTCATCGTTTCTCAGTTCCCCATTCTCATTTTATTACGATGCAAAAACATTGAGCCGCTTTTACGATTTAATCGTCTATGATGAACAATTGTCCACTGGAGATGGTCTTTTCAACGACGCACTATTAAACGAATACAAGCTCAATTCAAGTATCTATTAAATCTAATGAAAAATATACATGTAACAAAAAAAAAGGTCATATAGATATTTTCTATACTTCCTTGGATTGAATATTACAAAAACTTATCACTGATTTTTCTTGTTAAAATGAAAACAAATGAGCATCAACTATTTGTGTTGTACCCATTTAACTCATCAACTTTATTTTCTACTGATCATCCAACTACTTTAGTTCATTGTTTATGATTCTATTATTTGTATCAGTATCACTCACGCGGTTTTGTTTGTCTTTAAACCATGACAATGAAACATAGAGCTTATCTTCAACTCATATATAGAGCTTATCTTCAACTCATATATTCAATTGACCGTATTTTTGCTACGACCTTTTTTATTTTTCGTACTTTCTTGCTTCTAACAACAAGTGTTCATTTCAAAACAAATACCAACAGTGTTTTTGCTTGATTACACTCCAAACTTTGAAATTTTTTCATAACTTTTGTCTGACTTGGAAAACTTTCCCACGTTCGTTGCGCGTCTCAAGTTTCATTCACACACGTGTATCAAATTACAAAAGGAATTAGTTCAACTTGGTTGCAAAATCATTCTACTTTTATTTACTTTTAAATCTTGAATTAACCGCAAAATGTGATACAAGGTGAACTCTTTTTAGTTTTTGTTACTTTCTCTCTGTTTAGATCTGACATGTGCTGGTGTTTTTCGACACTTTGATTGTGTTTATTCAACTGTTTTTGAAAAAGGGTTATAATAACGTTATATAGACGTCGCCAACGGAAAGGCGAAAGGGTACTGTATATCTCACTTTCCGCTGTGTACGCACAATAGTCTTCGATTTTTTTGTAGCTTACCTGTTATGTGCTCTAATAGCGCAGTGGTCAGAAACTTTGCTCGCAGGTTGGATCTCGGCCAGAGACAGAAATTTATAAATTCGGCGCTCACTATAACTATAATTAACTATAAGATCACTTTCAAACCACTTTTCCTATTGGACCGGGTTTGTAGTTTGAATCCCGCATCATTTCTCAAGTATTTCGAATAATATGTTTTCTGCTAAAACTACAAAACAAACATGTTCATCTTTTAATTATGTTAACTATTACTAAAAAAATGGGCTTCAAAACGTCATTTGAACTCAGTTGAACCTGTTTCCCACACTTTTCTAACTATTCAAAACTAATCCGCCTTTTGGCTTTTAGCCTTTCGTTCTGCAAGCTTTTCTCGCTCGGAAAAAGTTGTTTTGCTAAACGCGCACTGCAATTTGCTAGTTCTTGTGATCTTTTCCAGCTCCCTCTCTCTTTCTCTCTCTCAATCTCTTTCGCTCTTATTGTCTTATTCTGATTCTCTGTCTCTCTGTCCCCGAGTCTCTCTCATCCACTCTCTATGTCTCTTTCTCTCTCTCTCTCAATCTCTCTTCTCT
Organism: Litoditis marina; assembly: GCA_964036275.1. Taxonomy (NCBI): domain Eukaryota; kingdom Metazoa; phylum Nematoda; class Chromadorea; order Rhabditida; family Rhabditidae; genus Litoditis; species Litoditis marina. Next base: position 1,109,010 of record OZ038436.1, read on the forward strand.
CTCTCTCTCTCTCTCTCTCTCTCTCTCTCTCTCTCTCTCTCTCTCTCTCTCTCCCTCCCTCTCTCTCTCTCTCTATTTTTCGTGCACCGTTTTTTTTTCACGCTCAACCGCTTTCTGCTCTGTTTCCGGAGCACATTTCCGCTGTTCTAGTCCACTTGACAATTACTGCAGGTAACTTCACTTAACCGAATGAAAGTGAAAATTCTTCTCTCTCTACCTTTCTCTACCTCTCTCCCTTTCTCTGTTTCTCTATATTTATATATCCTCCTCATTCTCTTTAGCTCTCTTTCTGTCTCTCTTTCTCTCTCATGTTCTCTCTATCACTTTCACTTTCTCTCTCCCTCGCTCTCTTTCTGTCTTCTCTCTCTCTCTCTCTTCTTTCTCTCTCTCATTCTATCTGCCTCTCTTTCTTATAACATTCGATATCAAAGTTCTTCATGTCGGTTTTATAGTCTATTTCAATAGATGTGTAAGCGTTATATATAAATTTCCAATTTCCAACGGGTGTTGGAATAAAACATTTCAGTATTACGAAATACTATAACTATAACATTCATTTTGAATGTTAAATCTTTATCAAGTTTTACTCACTTGAACAGTGAGCACATTTTGTGTACTAAAAATACCATAGAAAATGAAAATGTCTGCGTATGGTTTTTTGAATATATACTATATTAGTAATTGAGAAACGTTTTAAGGTATATATATAGTTCCTGAAACACTCAAGTCCGTTGAAGAATGGTCTTCCCAATTTTGTCCTATGATTTGATTGGAAAACAAATGATGAAGGAATATGGATCGTATGATTGTTTCCAGTTAGAATTGTAACCCGTTTCATAAAATTGACCATTGAGTATCTATTTTACTGAGCACATTCTCATAACACAGTTGTACCAAAAGTTGTTCGAATTTCTGACTATTGGTTTACAGTTCCTGGAGTTTCAATCCTGATACGAGTAGTCCAATATAGGGGTAGACCATTTCAAACGAGAGAAATACTCAGCGCGTAGATTTTTTTTTTCGCGCCCCTGCTAACACCCGGTCAACTCATAACACCGTCTTTTCACCCGATTATCCGTGGTCCACGACTATAAGGCTGTCTTCAGACTTTTTGTGCGATACAAAATACACGATACATTCGTGCTCTAATCTTGTGTATCGATTGCACTTTTGTAGCGGCGACAGATACATTCGTCTCGCGATGTATCTTTCGTGTTCATACTTTTTCTACAGTATCTCGGCGTCAGATACATCATTTTGAATCGACGATACACAATTTTTGAAGATTGCGGCCGGCATTCTACACTTCACGCATACCTAGGATTCATCTTGGTTTTCGGATTGTAACTCATAAAATTATAATTTTTGAGTTAGTTTTACATTTGTTCCCCAACCCAAAACCGATGTCACAAAAGTTTTTTTGTTTCTCGCGCGCGACGCGTTGAAATGAGAAATGATGCGGATTTGAGTAACATTTGAGAGTTGTAATTATCGATACGTTGGCGCCAAGATACGGATACAAAATGTGACGATACAAATAATTCAAAAATGAATCGTGTATCTGTATCTTGTATCGCACAAAAAGTCTGAAGACAGCCTAAAGGGAATGTTTCATTGAATACAGTTGAATACTCATGTGCGTTTAGCAATAATGCTCCCGAGTACGTATGCTAGAAGATTTCGCACCTTCATTCCATCCTGCGTCTCTCGCTTTGACTCACTATTTCGCGCCACTCGTAACCCGGCGGGGTGTAAGAGCAGAGAAATAACGTACGTTTGAGGAGACGCAGGATGGGATGAAGGTACCCAAATGTTCCATAGTTCCGGTCATTCCCACTGATACTAGGCAACATGCCAACGAATATTCAAGGCTACTCAGACAATTCCCAGCCAATTGGCCAGCCACTTTTTTATTGGCTGAGCGAGAGAGTGTGCAGGTCAGAGAGACCCAGATGTCTGCGGCCTCATTACCTGCACACACTCTCGTTTTTGTAGCTGGCCAATTGCAGAAAATTGGCGCTACTCGTTCTGAGTAGTTTTCGCCAAAAACACCAAATATCTGTTAGCGGTTCTTCGCTTTCATAAGAACATGTAAATAAGAATGTTTAGAATACTTTTGTTTGCTCTAAGAAATAGTCATATGAAAATATTCCAATGAGTCTCAGTGGGAATAGAAAAAACCTACAGTCGTCGCAGAAAGGGGAGGGTACTGTTAATCTCACTTTCCGCTGTGTACGCACGCATGTCTTTGATTCCGGAGCTTGCTGGTAATTTTCTCTAATAGCGCAGTTGTTAGCGCCCCGCTACGAATCTTTCGCTCGCAGGTTCGATTCCGGCGAGAGACCGAAATTTATAAATTTGGCACCCACTATATAGCATACGTACTCTGATCAGTTTCGTTGGAATGTTTTGTGTTGACATCACCTCAGTGGCCTGTGAACCTTTCCAAGATAGATGCTCATATTCAATTGTAGCGGAGAACTAGGGCGAATTGTGCTCATATAGGAGTGAATAGGCAATCAGAAGGTGTCTGTTTTTTGTTCGGACATGTATATTTTGCATGTACCTCTCTCTTTCTCTTTCTTTTTCTCTCGCTCTATCTATCTCTTTGTCTTTTGTTCTCTATCTCTCTCTATTTTTGCTCTTTCTCTCTCTCTCTCTGATTGTAATTTATACTGTGTTTCTTTTAGTTTCTTCGTCTTGATTTATTTTTCTCTATTCTCTTCCTTTCTTCCTTTCTTACTCATTGAGTAGTAGTCTTTCTGGTTATACATGTTAACGTGTTGTGTCTATGTGATTGTAACTCTTAGAAATGTCGGAAAAACTTGAGAGACGGTCGAAAACTAAAGTTGTTAGCTTTTAGTAAATACGTGCAAGTTTTGCCGTGTCGCAACTATCTGAACTTGATTTCTTTGGTTCTTTTGAGATTCTTTCTGAATTAATGCGTTCAGTGGTAGATCAAATACGAGCTAAATTTCTATGATCGTTTCTAGAAATACGAAAACATAACGAAAAAAATGCTTGTCGTTAATCAAGGCATACAGTATTTAACAGCGATCGAATGTTTTACCTCCCCTATATAGTGTCCAACAACATAGTTGATGTAGTGCTCTGATGACAATAGGTTTAACTGTGTACCAAATTCACTCACTATAACTGAAAGTACTCGAAAGTTTATGCTGGATTATCAACAATTTGCTCGTTTCCAAATTTATACTGGTTCAATAATAAACTCAAACTTTCCCTTCAAAACTTTCCAATCAACCTATGTGTTTTTTGCTCGAAATTAAGTGTTTTGAATAAACGATCGCAATTTCAAAAAACGTTGCACTTTGCATGATAATTTTTATCCACCTACCGTACTTTTGCAGCAATCACGCGCGAATTCTCGCATTTTGAATTGAATTTGGAAAACGAGCCAAACAAGTTTTCCCTGTGGGAGCTACCACGAGAAGCATAATCATTCGAAATTTGGAACCATTCATGAAATTTCGTATTCGACTTATATTGTAGCCTTTTTCTGCCAACTCGAGAGTTTCAGTACGAGAATGGTTTTAGTTCATAGTTTTGCGGGTCAAAGTTTTTTTAAAACTCCGTTCCAAAAACTAAATCTCTATTCATCTATCTGTACTAGCTTAGTTATCTAATGTTTTTCATTCCATAATCTCCTAGCTCTACTCGTGAAGCGGGAAATTAGAACTTTTTAGATCTCAGCTGATAATCAATTTGTCAACCTAAGCATCACGTGCCGATGTTTCAACAGCGTTTTATGAACCACTAATAGTTTTCTCGTTTTCGAGAAGAAGTTGACTGCTTGGAACAAGTATTTTTGATTAAATAAATAGAGTTTGGTTGAATAAATAAACTAACTCGAACAAAGTTATAAAAAAGATGAATAAAAAACAAGAATAATTAATACTATCTTTAAACGATAATTATTGTGTCAAGTTCGAAGTTACACTGTATCCGAGTATTTTGCTCAAAGATTGATCTGTAATTTGCCAAGTAATCTTTTTCGAACGTATCTCACACTATCTCTGATACCTATCGTACACTTCGTACACCTACGTGATAACTGAAAACTATTGATTTTGAGAACAAATCTCTTATTCGATCTGGACGCATATGCCCGCATTCCATTTTCTGAATTACTTGAAAGTTTCAGAAGTTGTGTTTCATCCAATTATACTCAGTCGCATACTACTCAATTCAGAATATTTCCTCAACTCGAATAATTCGCCCTTTTCAACTGTTCTTGCTTGTATTCATTTTGTTCGTTCTCAACTCACCATTTTTCTCCAACCACAGTTTACCGCTCCATGCTCTCGTATTTAGTCGCATACTCTTTCAAGTCACCGTTTCTCTTTCACCACTCTAATGTTTCACGCCTGCTACTACGTGCCGTTGTATATAATCTCTTACAAACCACCGTTTCTCTTGAACCACTCGAATGTTTCACGCCTGCTACTTCAGTCTACCATGTGGGGCGACAAGGAGAAGCCCGACTCGCTCCTGCTGGGCAGTCACTTTCCCATGGGCGGCCACATGATGTACCCCCAACACGACATGTACCGCAGTCTGCATCGCGGCATTGGCGCCGGCCTGAGCCCCGGAGTTGGCGCCGCGCCAAAGACGCCGGTCATGTGGAAAGGCGACACGGCCAGGCGGAAACGATTCGGTTAGTTGGAAATGGACAAATTAAAGGGTTTTCCGGAGAGGATGGAGTTGGGAGGGGAGTAAAACATGTGGCTCAGGGTGGAATCGAACTTGCAAACGGAACGGCATGAGAAAACTGAACAAGTGTTGAAGTTGAGTCAACACACTAGAACATTCACACGTATGCATATCTCTATCAGGAATGATGAGTTATCGTTCACCCAGTTATCGAATTCATAGTGGACCGTTATGTACAACCATATACAACCCGTGAGACATTTGAATTACTGAAAGTTGTTACCATTCTGTATTTAATCTAAACATTGTGTGGCTTTTAGTTTATATCACGGTAGCAGATCGATGAGGGCCCAAAAATTCACCACTGATTCGAGCTATTTTTTTCAGACACTCTAGTTTTCAGTATAGTATAATGGAATATGGATTTATTTGGATTGCGTTAGTGAATATAACGTGTGTATCGATATTAACTTCGCTGTAAAAGAGACGAATCTGCTTTTTTTCTGTCAAGACAACTGAAATAGAATACAGAATAGTAAACACATTGAGTGACTCAATTGTTCCAATCGTTGTAGATATTGAAGGTTACATTAGAACATGTACTACGCACACGATCATCTTTGAAGTATTTGGACTGTGCCGAACAATCACCTTTGTACTTCCGCAGATTATTTTGCAAATGGAGCTGGGCTCAAGCCATCAAATTCAACATGCTTACTTCGAAAATTTTCAAAGTAAAGTGATACGTAGCGCCTCTACCACAGACAGAACCCCACAAGTCTTAATACTCACATCCCCTCATCTACCTCTACCACCCTAAATTAGGAGAAGCATTTTGCAAATTTAGATGTTCGATACCACACACGTAGGAATAGTCGACTAAATGACATTTCTTTCGTTTTTGGGGACAACAAGGAGAACAAGGGGGCGACATATTTTGTTATCAGTGTAACTAATATAAATATAATATAATATAAGTGAGGAAGTGTGTGCAAACACTAACGTGCGGTTGAAAGACTCATAAACTCAAATCGATCGGGATATGTGTTCATTTTTTCGTAACCTCATAGAGAACAGAAACATTTTCGCTTCAACTTTGTATTGCGTCCAACGTTTTGCGCATCGTAATGTAGCGCGCACTATATATCAGAGTAGAAGTCCACTGACAATAATTCCACCTCTATACATATCCCTAAAAGCTTCACTGAACGCGCAACCCTAAATACCGCACAAAATGTAGGCCTAACCTTCACTTATATAACTCGGGTTTTGAGTTGCAGCAGATTTTACAGTCGATGAAGCTAGTAGAAAATCGACAGTATGGTATGCACCGTTTCGAGTTTCTAATAATGAATTTAAATCAAGATTTTGATGGAAACCACTGTACAAATATACTCCGATTCTGCTTCTCAATGAGTTACTTAATCTATTCGAAAAATCGCGAAAATTATCACTGGGAAGTTTTTTCATCACGAACTGATGTGCCCACTTCTCCTAAACCATCTTTAGATAGGATTAAACCCTCATAAGACGCTTCCGTTAATACCGTTGGCTTATCATCTTTGTAGATTATTAAATCTGCTCATCAGATAGCTGAACACTGCCCACTACTCGATGATTTTTATAATTTCACTACACCACATAAAAGTGCCTACCAATGATTTTCAATTTCATTGAGGAGAGTAAGTTCCACAAAAAATGGTTGAATCTGTACTTTTCCCAAACATACCTCATTTTTCGACATAAGTTATATTTAATTCAACTTTTCCGTGAATTACGTTAAACAGAATGACAGACTGTGAAAAATGATGATGTCGGACCCTCATAAACCGCCTCAATACTGCTATTGATGCTTGGCTAATTTCAATATGAAAATGTTGTTTGCATAGATATTGAATTACATGTGACTAATGTTTACCCTAATTTTGGGAAAGCGAATCAAACATGCTGCAGTGTTCAATAAGCTCAAGTTTCTGCGTAGCTATTTGGAAATTTTCATTTTAGGTTTGTCAGCCACTCAATCATCAACTGAATTGTACAGTTAATTTAAATAATGGCAGTGCTTCAATTTTGTTCTAACACAAGACGTTCTTCCAAATGAGTGTAAGCAAGCTTGTCATTTTTATGCTCCTTTCTGCGGGGTATTCATATATTATTAGGTTACTTGAATGTTTCAACCCCCTGACGAAGCTTTGACCTCTAAGAATGGTTGAATGTTTCACACCCCTAGCCATGTTCATGGTAAACGTTCATCAAACGGCGTCCGTTCAATTATGGGAACGCAATTAGAAATAATGCGGTCTCATTTTGAATGTACCTCCCACACGATCTTGTTATTATCTTTTATTACCATATATCGTGGGCAGCAATTATTCGAAGACCAAAAGTATATAGAAAAATTTGATCAATCGGAACTAAACACATAACTAGTTTTTTTTTTGTTTTTGAGAAACTAACAGAGTAACCAGGAACCAAATCGAGCTGGTTTGGAATGAGTGTCGAACAACTGGAACGATAACATCAAATTTGTTAGAAAGGGGAACAATTCTAATGAAAAGCGCCAACTCAGTGGTAATCAACAGAACTAAGTTGAGTAGCACTCCATTTTGAGAAGGTAGCAACGCAGAATTTATGAAACTTGTAACACGCGTATTGTTACCTCACGCAAGTGTTTAAGCACTAGTTTATAAGCACACTTGAAACGCCTATTCAATATCACTTTTTTTCTGAGCTCTGGAACAACTAATTATCTCTTCTTACTAGAATTGCAAATGCATTCGAAAATTCCAACAGAAAATTTGTAATTATTGGACAGTTATAGTTGCCCCAACAAAGTATCACCCTGTAACTACCATAACGTACTGTGGTCAAAAAAGATCAGATAACGCATCTCCCGAATATTGTGAGATCTCAGGAAGACTCTCTCGCGGAAGCGAACTAGACAGTTCCTGAGATTTTCATCCCTAAACATATTGTTAAATAATAAATATATATTTTCTCAAGGTCGTCGTTCTTAATAATGACAAAGTGGCATGAGAATTGAGTAACTAACTTTGTCGTTCTAAAACAACCATCTCACCAGAGGCCGTATTCATGAACATCCCGGTCCTGATATCCCAACGTGCGTCTCCACAAACACACACTATTTCTCTGCCATCACATTCCACCAGAGAACGAGTGTCGCGAAATGGTGTGCAAAGCGAGAGGCCCAGGATGAGATAATAATGACAGAATGTTCTAACACACGTATTCTGTTTTTATTTTCTTCCGGAAAGTTCTGCTGAGCGGGTGTAACTTTCATGTCAAAAATATTTTGGGCGAGTCTGGTCGCGTGTTTCGAGTGGAAAGGCAAACAGAGAGAGGATACAGCGAGAAGAAGTGCTCGAAAGTGATATCACAGCCCCCCAAAACATCACATTCCTCCACTTTTTTCCTGTTTCTAAAAATTTTTCATAGAGAACTTGAATGCTTCATTGGTTCATCGTGAATTATCACAATTTATCTCGTTTTGCTGATTTGGCTGAGTTTCCTTTTCCTACTCAACTTTTGTGTGGAATCAAATAATGCACTTGAATGTTTCATTGGTCTGTCACTCTTTCTAGTTTAGTTAAAGGTACACCTAAATATGGCAGTGGCCTGCATGTAATAATTCAACAATTTGAAATCAGTATCAAACACGGACAAAACCTATACTGAGTGCATTTTCTGATTTCCCAAATCGCGGGTCGTTAAATGAATACTTGTATTTCAAAACAATGATGTAGTCAACGTGAAAACTTTATTAAAAACGAAATAGAATTGTGGATCTTCCCGAGGTTGCCGAAAACAAGATACATACTTGTTGTTGTACTCGCACGCGTATAGTGAAAACAAGGGAATTGTTATTACTATTTCCCCTTCGCTCGCATGCCCTGTTCTCAAAACAAAGTCAGCTTCTTTGTTTTGGAGAGTACCGTAGTTTTACCTTCACATGAAACACTTTAGTACTGAAAAGTTTCTGTAAAAAAGTTTCTGTATCTATACATTAACTTTCTTTTCAGCGACTTACATGAAGTAGAACCAAACACAAATGACTCATTTCTGAAATGTTCATTTTTAGGAACAAGTCTACTGCAGTGTTTCACAAGTTATATAAAACCAATTGTTTGAGTTGCTGAAGTGAGGGTTTCTCATCTATTTGCAGATTGTTACGCACTTGGTTTTCGATGTCTAGTTTCGCCCATTTGTCACACATTTGAGTGACAAATGCAGCAAAGGACCATAAACGGAAAACCGAGTAATTCCCCGAGTCAGCACACTATTGGTTCATTTATAAATCGTGCGAAACATTTGAAACATGCAAGTTCCACAAATTTATACAACCTTTTCTTAGTTCTTGCGACTTTTCATTCAAAATTTGAATACATCATACCAGTAAAAACGTGAGTTTTATCCAAATTCTAGAAGTAGTTCCATCGAAATCGTAACGGAGAATTCAATAGGTGGTGCCCTTGAAGTTATAGAATACCCTTGAAGTTATAGAATATAAAAGCTCACCTTATTTCAATTTATTTAAAGCAGGATGTTTATGTGGACCAATCCCGTGTCAACGGTCTTTTAAACTGCAATTGAAAAATGTATTGCGGATTAAAGGACTGGAGCGTTGCGATTGAACTACATAATCGTCCTTCTTTAAACGTAATTCTATTGAAGTAATAAAACTCAATGATGTTTTGACGAAAAACAATTACTGGTCAACCAAAATATTGCGGAACAAAATTATTAGGTCAGAACTTTGAGCAGGAATAGTTTCGTGTTTACCATTTGAGATACTACAACTACATCTAATTCCTTCGCTAAAGTTTGCTCAAAACATAAACTTACAGAAAAAACTATATTTCTAATAGTGGCACAAATTTATTTGCACATGTCGATTCAAAAAAGTGTTCTAACTACGATTCAATGCAAACATTTCTACATTATTTTCTCATTTTATGATTTCACCTGTATTTCGCAACCAAATTCACAAAATGCGGTATTTGTTCTCTATTCCTCTTGATTTGTTGCGGGGAAATTCGTTTAAACGAGACTCGATCCAGAAATGAAAACATCTAGAAAATGTTAGCTCATAGGTTTATTTTTGTTCGAAAATGCAGTTTATCTCTTCTTTTTTAGCAATTTTCTGCCGATATAACAAAAGTAAGCAACTTCTAACAATAGGTAATTAATCGAATCTTTCATTTACTTTTTGTTGTGAAACTACCTCCTGGGTCTGAGCACATGATACGTACGATTAAAAATAATGAGAAGTGGGAATATCTGTTCAATTTACCGTATTTGAATCTGTGTCGGCATTATATCTTTGAGTTTTATCAACTCAAGAGTTTTGATCAATTTTGCACTGCCTGAATGTTTTATGTAGGGTATAGAACCGATAGCAATTGAATAAAATAATTTTTTGTTCATACATTCTATACCGCCAATAAGCAGAGCTGTGTGTAACCTTTGTAATTTTGAGCTAAACTGTTTTATTCGTTATCTGTACTGAGTTGGTCAAAGCGTGAAACGCTTTTCCATGTTTCACCTGCCTTATTTAACCTGCCAGCATAGTGCCTTTGCATCCCCATTTTCCTGCGCAAATAACTTGGTGCAGTGCTCTTTCTGCATGCAGCTAGCCATTGTCTTCTAGAAAGTCTATTGTGAGAGACTGGGGACACTTCCGGAGAAGCATAGAAAATTCCTGAAAACAAACCGATTTCGAGCAGCAAATGACCAGAAAACAACCAGCAACAATCCGGCAATTAACCAACTTGGCCTTGTTGTTTCCAACACTTTTTCCAATCACTTCTGTTTACGGAAAACATGTCTGCGGGCGTGAAATGTTGGTTTTCAACCCCGAATAGTACACATTTACCACTCAAGTTGAAACGAGTGAATGGGCTGAAGTTATGTCGTTTCTGAACGTTTCTAGTAGTCGTGTTACGTCCGGAACACAGCAAAATTTTAACACGTGCAATGGAGACGTATAAAAAATCCACATCTCAATATTCACGATAAATGCCCCCTAAAATTTACCACGATTGGATACTTTGAACTCGAATGAGTCTGAAATTCAGGTGCATTCAGTGAATGAAGCATTCATGTAAACTACTACTTCTCACAAATGATACTCTGTACGGTCTAATTATAAAACACCCGGGTATTAAACATGAATAGCAATATGAATCATTAAATTCATGCACTTTCTGTTATTGTTTGTTGAAATTCACTGGAGTGGGTACTATTTTGATATCCTAGCCAATTAGCGAGCTAACGTATGACCAATACACAAGGGAATCCATTATAACTTCCTCCTTAGGGGTATTACGGTAACAGTACGTCTCGTGAGCCTATTAAAGGCGACATTACAGTTGATTACTCAAATCTAAAGGGAGTAATGGGCGTTTTTCACACTTGAAAATATCTATTCAGTTTCATGTGTCTACCATATTTGTTGAAGTGTTGATTGCAGTTCCTGGTAACAATAAAAACCACTCTGACGAATGAAAATAGGTGCAAATACGTAAACATGTAGTGTTTGGGATTTGGAACGTTGCAAAACTGGTGGAATGTTTCGTCCTAGTTTCATATATCGGAAAGGAGGCAGTTCTACTAGTCTTAGAAGCTTTGCAGTCTGCTTGAACAAGTTTTATAAGAGAGAGAAGCGGTAAATTTGATAGTTCGGTTGTAGGAAAAGGTCAAAAAGATGAAACCAATTCGAGGTTGTTCTATCATATAGTCCGAAGTTTTTTGAAAACATTCCAAGTATTCCGCGCCTCAATGTTTCTGCGAAAGGCCTTATTTTGGCAGCAAATTGGTGAAATATGCACATTCGTTTAGCATAAGAATGAGGTCAAGCTATTCAAAACTCAAAATTCAATTCGAATCACGCGCTTCAATGTGATGTTTAATCCATGACAGACTACGGTATTCACGCTACTTTTTCATCAAAAAAAAAGTACATTCTCTCGTCGATTCTTCAAGATGCTTTGCTAAAAAAAAGAACATGTTGTGAATACATGATACAAAAACATTCGCACGCTGTCGTTTCTAAACTGTAACGTTTTTCAGATTAAAAATGTTCACGACATGAACTTTGAGTATCATTTTGCACAATTTCATCATAAGTGCTGACATCTCTGTACTCGTACGTGTAGGACCACCACATTGGGCCTAATCGCCCAAGCTGGTTGAACTCTCCATTGAACCCCGCAGTTTTTGTTCCTCTTCGTTCGGACTTTTTCCGATTGCTTCCATTGTGTTTTGGAGCCGTCGAATGGCGCCGGAAAATGGCTAATCCTTTAGAAAATGCGTCCTTCTGAGCCGTCGTTTATCACTTGTCTTCTTCCTTTTTTTCTATTTACGGAAACTTGCCCCAAAAGTCACGCGCTATCTTCGGTCAGGATGGTTCAAGTACTACGTCTGAAACCTTCCGATGCGCAACATAGAAAATCCAACATCTGCCTTTGTGACTTCATTACACTCGTTCCAGAAGATATTTTATAAATTTTATACAAATAGTTTCTATCGTGTTTTCTTTTTTCTATTCACGAAAGTCGCACCCATATTTCACGCACTATCTTGTGTTAGAATTAGTATGAATATATTTCTCATCCTACATTTGGATTGTTTAGGTACTTTTAATTTACGGAATCTTTTCCTGAAAGTCACGCGCCATCGGTTAGTAATGTTGTTTTGTGTTCCAAACAATCACTCAAATTTTGTAATCCTTAAGTACTTTGTGTGAAACCTGTACATGCGCACTATGGAAAAATTACCTGAATGGATCTTCATAAACACTTGCTCCGAGAGGATATATGGTACAACTAGGCCCGGGGTGAGACCTTGTAATGCACACAATTATTTTGGAAAACATCTATTTTGCTCCATTTTGTAAATTCAGTTGCAAAATTGTGTTTTTGTCATTTCCAGACTTGAGTCAAAAATAGACAAAGTTAGATTTTCAGCTGCCTGCGTGGGTGGAACTGATTGTTTTTCAAGATAAGCGATAGCAGTTACCTCCTTAAACCAACTTTGAAAACATTCCCCTTATTTCTGTAAACTGTGTGAAATTTATCAACTCATCTCGTAAGACTCTCGAGAAAAAAACTATTTTTTATCGGGAAACTGTTCGAAAACATCTTTGTATCCACGTTGGAAATATAACTATGATGTTTTTGAGTAAGATTGAGGTTTTTGTTTTGCTTCTCACCTTTCTTTCTGTTTTGCTCATTATACATGCCTGATCGGCTCATAATGTGCCTCCGAAAAATAACGAACTGCCAAAAATTGAGCTGCTCAGTAATTATTCGCAGCTTTCCACTCACATTAGCAAAAACTAGCTGTGTTTTCGTAATAAACTAGAACCAAAACAAAAAAAAATATTTTCCAGTTTTGTGCATCCCTAAACATTCACACGGAACTCGTCTAATGTGCAAAACAGCGTGTCGTGTGTGAAAGTAGTTCAATGTTCTTCAATGTATTATTTATGTAACACAACGCGGAACTCTCATTCAGCAGCATCATTATCGCTAATTGGGCAAATTTGCTCATGAAAAGCAAAATGGTTGAATGAGTTTTGCAAAGAATAAAGCGAAATGTAAACTACACTATTAGAATGATTGCGAATTCTGATGATATCAAAGTTCAAGGTTACAAATAAAGTTGTATTATATTTCCGTGATCGCTGTAAAAAACAAGTTTAGTTTCTGGTGGAAGCTTATAATAAGCTCGTGAAACGTTGATTTGCAGTAGTCACATCACTTGCTCTCCCTATTGTTAGTTTTTGGGTGTACATGCGGAAAACTTTTTTTCTGAAATAATAACAAACTAGGTACTTTGTTTCGTCAGTTCAGTAGTTCTCCTCGTGGCTCATTGCGTCCCAAGAAAACAGCTACTTTGCCTGAATCATTTAACTGAAGTTAAGAGCGACCCACGCATCCTTCTCTCCCTAAAGTGGAAGAGTAACTTATGACCTCTGCCCACGCACCTACTATACTATAGTTTAAACCTCAAAACAACATATAATTCAAACTTCGTCCAACAGTATTTCGCGTTGTTAACTAAGCTCGTTCAAACTACAAAATGAACATTTGGAAATGAGCACACTTTTAACACATTACAATTGCCTGCAAAGAAAATTTGACTTTTTTGGCCGGTGCAACCAAAACTGAGAGTTGTAATTAATGATGTTACTGGCTATAGCCTGCTCACCAAGATTTCAAACTAAACTTTGGTCGAGAGTATTACAGTGTTTTTGTGGGGGTGAGAACGTCGGACGAGGTATTCAGATACAGCTGAATGTTTCATGAGCTGAGCATAATAACATTGAAGATTCGCATGATTCCCTGAGGTCACGCTATTCGCCCTCTTAAACATTGAAGTTTAACACGAGTCATTTCTCAATGGTCGTTTCTCGTAAAAATGCAGAAAAGTACTGTATCTATTACTTTCTTACGTGTTAGAAACTATGTCATGAAGTAAATGCACTGTGTTTGATTCGTTGGAAAAGTTAGTTTGCATGAAATAACTTGGTATTTTTGAAATTTTATATCCTCCTGAACTCGATTTATAACTATATTTCGATTACAGTTCGAGAAACCCTGTACATTCCCAACTTGAACTGAACTTCATCTGAGCGTCGTATAGCGCGAGTTACGTGTTTTTGAACTCGCCTCAGACCCAGTTATTATGTTTTTCTTCTCCCCTATAATTGGATTCGCGTTCATGCTACATTTTGAGCTGCGAGTTTGTAGTATGACCGCTTTGGTGACTTCACATCTGGTGGCGTAGCAATCCCTCCAATTTCACAAGAAGTTCATATGAGTTTCTCATGAGATACCTCATGAGGTACTCGTGAACTCTAAATGTTGTAGCATAGCAATCAATAGAATCTCATGAGAAGCTCATGCGAATAGCTAATGAGGTATCTCATGAGAATTTTAAGGGATTGCTACGCCGACAGTCAATCGTAATATGACGTGTGAAAGACAGCTGAATGTTGCACACCTATGATAAATACCTAGTTGAGTGGATGGAACGATTATTGACCTCCCAGCCGTATGGTAGAGAAAACTAGTCAGAATAATGGGAAACCTATCCTTGCGCAAATTGTTTGATGCAGCGGTTGCTGGTCGCTCGGCGTCTGCCGCTAGCTACATGGAGCACTTGTTAGCCTATTTCGATTCATTTTCAAGTTGTAATCCAAAAAGCTGTGCTATGGTCTCACACAGGCGTTCTTGCAACCACAAAAACCAATTTATTTGCACACTTTCCCATATCATTGCCTCCACCAACCAAATTGAATTTCATACCGGAACCTAGGTTTTCGACGAAAACGTTTCTTATAAACGTTTAAATGTCTTTGCTATGTTCTGAAAACGGCAAAATTGCCGAAACTTCGTCACACTGAACATTTCATCATACTACCTCGTGTACGGTTCAAATGCGAAATCAACAAAAACTTGCTACTAACATGAAAAGTTTGTGCTCGCTTGAAATGGTGTATAAGTCAGGAAATACACTGAATACTATCATATTATGAGCTATTCAAATTAACTTGGCCATGACTAATTTAACGCACGCTGTGAATCTATATTTGAAGTAACTGAAACAAGTCACGTAGATCATGGACGACTTCGAGAAGTCTCAATATTTTACGTGACCAAGCATTTTACTAGCATTATGTCACGTGGAAGCTTATGTTTTTCACGTTTCCGCGATGGCTAGGGAAGTGTGTAGTCTACTGGCGTCTATTTGCTTTTCTTTTTCTGATCACGGGTGCATCTAGATATCTCGGCGGAAAGATCAAAGGAAACGAAGTTCCGAATATTCTAGTCCTCAAAGCGTTTTGAAAACACTTTATCAAATGTTTCAGCTTGTTCAGAAACTACCGTAAGATTGTCAACACATGGGAAAAGAGAAGGTGATATGTGAAATTGTTGTTCTCCTATAATTTTCACGTGTTCATAATATAATGATATGTAATTTCAGTATATAACATGAAGCTAATAACAAGTTTATCCCAACACCCAACTTATAATCGGCGCGGGTAGATGGCTGTCACTTCTATCACCGTCAAACGTTTCATATCAAATTCATGTAGACTTCACTCACATAACACAAAATTCACTGTTTGGGAAGACTGAAGACCAAAAATTGTCCCGAAAATTCACACTTTTGCAGCCGCGAGAAGCTGAAAGAAGCGTCAAAGTACGTGTGCTCGAGATTGTTTGTACAACAGGAGCGGAAATATCCCCCTACCCCCCCCCCTCGAGATAAAAGACCATTTAGCTCTATATCCGCGGCTTTTCAACGCTATTCGCCGTGCTGTTTATTCTAGAAGGCCCCGCCCCGTCGAGTTCACGCCTAAACTCTTCACTTTTCTCTCGAGTTGCAGCCGCATTAGCCGGCTCCCATTTCCATGTTTGCTCAAATGTTTCAACTAAAAATAGGGCCCTGTCAAATCCCTCCCCCATTTAGCTGAACACTATACTTGCATAGTAACACATAGTTCGACAAGAAAAGATTCACCATTCATAAACAGTCGGAATCTTAGTGTGGTCCATTGTTTCGCTCCTAGTATGTAGAGGTAATATTCTTGAAATTTGACTTTTCCGAGCAATTGATGATTAGACCAACAGTTCAACCCGAGTGCATTCTTTTTCGGGACCGTTCATGTTTTATTGCATTTTCGATGCAGTTAATGTAGTTAATGGCCGACATGTCTGAGAAATGCGTGACTTGGGACAAAGTCTCACTTTTATCACCATGCACTCGCCGAACTCCAGTAAATCAGAGCATTTTTCGAGAATAGGATGTATTTGCGATCAAATACTTAGGAATTAGCAGTCTGATTCTTCTCAGAACAAAGTTCCTTAAGATAAAGTTTTTTCTCAAACTTTCTTCTCTCATTTATTCCGTTTTTTTCTTTCACTTTCTCTCTCTTATCTCAAATTCTGATGTACGTGGCAATAACTCCTATAGTATACGTGGTTTAGTGGAGGATGTTCAGTGGAAATATGGGAGTAGTAAACGACTACATAATGTTTCGACTTCTGTTGGACGACAGCGACAAAAAGCAACAGAAGCGACACTCGCTGCAACATCGAAACAGTCTTCTGTTGCCGCGAAACTCGATCGGCGAATACAATGGTTTGTTCGTATCGGCAACGGCACTCGAATGTTTCAGGGCACCTTTGTGTGGAAACGTTTCAGGTGGCATGTGTATTGGTTCTTGTCATGTTTAAGCTACAAGTAGAGTTTAAAATGTTGTTGAAATTAACAAAAGCACATCAATGTTTCAGGTCGTCTTTGTAAATGAACACGTTTTCGTTGGGTGTTATCTATAATATACTCAAGAAATATGTGTTGAAAGGCGAATTGGTGTATACACAGGTGCTGTGCGCAACAGTGGTTCAGCGTTTCACGCACGTTATATAAATGTATCTGATTCAGAACATCAGTATGATTTCGATTCGAACTAGATGAATATTAATTGTTGCTGCGCTCAAAATACACCAGTTACAAAAAAGTGAAGAAAAAGAAGCATTTAGTTATTTGAGTAAACCGGTGGCTAATTTCTTGATACGATCTATTTCAGAGCCATTCTGCACCCCCATGGTACCCCATGTCCCCATAAGACAACGACTGGCCAACAGAAGATGTACCAGTGGTGAGAACGCATATTTGAATCTAACAATACCTAGTGCTATAGTCTGCATCGTTTTCATGTCTTCTGAACAAACTGATGCAAATACCGTGTTACCACCCAGTTTTCCAACAAAAAATTATGGTTATACCAACCAACTTGTTCCAACGAAAAATTATGGTTATACCACCCAACTTGTTCCAACGAAAAATTATGGTTATACCAACCAACTTGTTCCAAATCTAATTGTTGAGATTTGTTGAATTGAAACGTGTAAAATACAGCTTGGTGAACTTTAAAACAGATTTTCTTTTTTTCGCTCAAGTTTTATCATGAGGGGATAAAAGAGCGACAAATTATGCGTGCTTCGAGAATTGTGATCTGACCCTGAAAATGGTCCTGAATGGTC
This sequence comes from Litoditis marina, assembly GCA_964036275.1. Lineage (NCBI taxonomy): Eukaryota > Metazoa > Nematoda > Chromadorea > Rhabditida > Rhabditidae > Litoditis > Litoditis marina. Next base: position 1,126,760 of record OZ038436.1, read on the forward strand.
TTCGGTCAAATGTTTCAAGCTTTTCTGCGAATATTCCTAATTGCAAGTAGGATTGCGTCTTCTTTCTTGCGCTAGTCTTTGAACTGCACGAGAGCGCCAATCTTTCTCTGCTAGCCAATTAAACAGGGCCGCATGAATAGAAAATGGCGACCAATCAGGTCTGAGGCCAAATTACACGTGCGACCAAAAAACACGCGACTATAGCGGAGTTTGGACAGATTCATACTTGCAATCAAGAATATGTAGTTCGATCGTCGGGTATAGGGTTGTTGAGTTAAACTGCTTTTTTTTTCTAAAAAATGAAGGGCTACTCTTCCTAAGCAGCCAGATTCTCATTTTTGCGCTAAGGTGTTTCATCACATTTGGCAGATGTTACTGATTCACAGAAAATTTCCCATCTCGACGACCCAAAGTTAGCGCACTCAAATGTTTCACCGATTACAGTGGACGTTTCGGACGAGGCGATGGCTCCGTCGTACTCTTCTACCTCCATTTATGGACCGAGAAGAAGGAGAATGAGTCTGCTACAGTCCTTGAGACAGCAAAACAGACAACTGGCTGACAGTGGCCTGGAAATCAATAGACAGAGAAGGGACAGCGAGAGCACAAACAGAGGTTGGAAAAGTTGTAGTTTGATCAAACCACTTAACAACTTCGACTACCATATTTTCTCGCGAATTCATATTTTTTAGGTTTTCTTGAACTGTCAAATTTTCGACGAAGGCTTACAGATAGTATCACAGAGTTATTATAATATTTGAAAATCAGTAAACTTCTGATATCTCTATTACGGTTGTGAGAACAACGTATAAAGTACAAAATGTATGAATGCATGATTAAGGGAACAATTACCAGTTGTTTTCTGTTTTGGACGACTATTCTAGTCATCTTTAATTCGGTTAAATGTTTCAGACACAACATCTCCTCCCGTGAAGGCGTCACCTCCTGTCTCGCCGTCAAAAAAGACCTTCTCGAATATTAAATCAAAGTCAGTCTGAGTGTATTGATTCTGTAAAAGGAACTAGGTACTAATAAAATAACATCGGGATAAAAAAACAATAAACCTCCGAGAGATACAGAAAAGGAGTATTGGCCAACTGAGGAAGTCTCAGCAATAGTACAAAATATGTTAATATTTACTAGAACTCAGTTCTTATCAGTAAATCAGCTGTCGTTCAAATTGAGTGTGGTTCGAATAACATTTTGATAACAAAAATAATGACTGTGAAGTTAAGTTAAAGCGTTCGTTAGTAGCCAACCATTTATGGGGTATTCAAGTGTTTCAGCAACCTTATATACTGCGCGGTAGTCTGTAATAGGCAATAAATGTCCATTACTCCAACTAGAACAAAATATTTCTTCGCTCAGCTATCTGGTCTTTGATTGCTGCGAAAAACTGACGAATTATTTTGGTGACAAATAGTTTGCCCCTCGAATTCCCTAGTCTGTTGGTTGAAAAGCGCAAGACTGCGAAGGACCCTTGATAGAGTAATAACAAGTTTCGGAATAATGATTGGAACTTGGACTTTCGCGAAACGAGCACCAAATATAGAAGTAAATGAATTATAATCAAAAGCTAAATAATAACGAGTTCACAATAACAAGCTACTCAGGTGAAAAGTCAAGGGACTATTAGCCCCTAAAAGGGAAATTTCGGGAGATTTCGCAAACGCGTGCCCAAAAGACCCTAAAAGGGCCGCGTTTTCGATATCGACCTAGCTTTTTTCATTGTTTTTGATTTTAACTGCAACTATGTTGCTCTAATCTATGTTTTGTCACATTTCTCGAGTATATACACAAGGTTGAGCAAGAAAAACATATTTAATCCAGTATTTGAGAGGAAAAATGTTGCCCTAAGCGCCCCTAGTAGGCCCTAATAGGGTGATTTCGGCTACGGAAATCGCGGGCCTAAAAGGAACCTTTTAGGCCCGTGACTTTTCACCTATGTATGTTTTGAAATAATGAATGGAACTTCTACTATAGCGAAACGACCAATAGTTGAATATTAGAATAGCGACCAGTACTGAAAAAAGAGGTGGACGAATGTTATTGAATAAAATTGTACTCACCCAAACTGTAGGTTTTGTCTTCAAATCACTTTTCCGCTCATGATAGAGCGCCCATGTGAAACTTAACTGTTGACAAAGTTTGTATTATACTAGGGTTATACGTTATGCAAGATGTATTTGGAAACTTCCCATTAACTTTTTTATTTCTTCAGATTGTTCGGCAAGAAAGATCGTCGATCGGAATCGCGCTCCAGTGCTACCGTATACCAGAGTTCCGGAGAATATTCGCAGTCATGCGATGTTATAAACGGTAAACTACAAATTTGTAGTAACGTGATTGATATGTTAACATTTTTTAGTGACCTTATTCGGTTTACAATTGTACTTTGTACTCCTCGGGTGAAAAGTCAAGGGACTATTAGCCCCTAAAAGGGAAATTTCGGGAGATTTCGCAAACGCGTGCCCAAAAGACCCTAAAAGGGCCGCGTTTTCGATATCGACCTAGCTTTTTTCATTGTTTTTGATTTTAACTGCAACTATGTTGCTCTAATCTATGTTTTGTCACATTTCTCGAGTATATACACAAGGTTGAGCAAGAAAAACATATTTAATCCAGTATTTGAGAGGAAAAATGTTGCCCTAAGCGCCCCTAGTAGGCCCTAATAGGGTGATTTCGGCTACGGAAATCGCGGGCCTAAAAGGAACCTTTTAGGCCCGTGACTTTTCACCTATGTCTGAACTCGTTGGTCGCAGCGCAATTAGCAATTACAACTTTGTGCGATTGTCAGTTTCAGAGTCGTCCGTGACGCTGCACAATTTTGCTCAATTGACATGCGCTTGAAAATGCGAACGTGTGATTAGCTACATAAGCAATAGTTCGAGCAAACTCATAAATTAGGGCGCTTTGGGAGCAATTCACAGACATCTTCGCTCTTTCTGCAAAGTTTGAAAGAGAAAAAGCGAACCTAACGGTTCCCTGCTGACCAAGAGTTCGAACCAGAGCTTTCGATTAGGAAGGTTGAAAAAAGTTTACAAAAGTGCTCAAGTTATGCTATTAGAATAATTAGTTTTCCGTAATATTTTGGTGTTTCTTCAATTGTTATTGAACCTAACGGTTCTCCACTGGCCCAAAGTTCAAGTTTTTTTGCATCGAGAATGGAAATTCAAAAACAAGAAAAAGAACAATGATATCAGAATTTGGACGGTGTCTGTTTTTGCTGCAGATTCTGTCCTCACGTTTATACTAACTGAATTCATGAAGGTTTCTGGGTTCGAAACACACAAACGAATTTTCACAATTCCCAGAAGAGCGATTTGTACCGGCCGGCTTGGAAATAATAGAAAAGCAGTGGCACAAATTCATCAAACAAGAGCTGGAAGTGATTTTTAGACTTAGTGGTGAATGTTTACTCCAACCATACACGTACACTCCGTTTTCAATCAGAAATATTGGTGAAACGAGAAATTTTTGTTGTGTTCTATATCAAAAAAAAATAGACAAACATTTCACCCATGATTTTCTACAAACAACATGATCACACTTGAATGTTTCAGGCCGTTCTCGCAAGTCTCCATCAACCACGAACGATAGCGGAAATGGCAGTCAGGTATGTCAACCTCGAAAAAAATGAAGTTTCCCAGCAGGTGCCGAAATAAGGGCAGTTCATGAAATTACTCATACTTATATCTCAGGTGAAAAGTCAAGGGACTATTAGCCCCTAAAAGGGAAATTTCGGGAAATTTCGCAAACGCGTGCCCAAAAGACCCTAAAAGGGTCGCGTTTTTGATATCGACCTAGCTTTTTTCATTGTTTTTGATTTTAACTGCAACTATGTTGCTCTAATCTATGTTTTGTCACATTTCTCGAGTATATACACAAGGTTGAGCAAGAAAAACATATTTAATCCAGTATTTGAGAGGAAAAATGTTGCCCTAAGCGCCCCTAGTAGGCCCTAATAGGGTGATTTCGGCTACGGAAATCGCGGGCCTAAAAGGAACCTTTTAGGCCCGTGACTTTTCACCTATGATGCGAATGACATAGAAATATAATACTAATTCAGAAATGACATAGAAATATAATACTAATTTCAGGGACACCTCGAGGAGAGAATAGAGACCATTGCCATCGTGGAGAGACCAGACGACGAGAGCGAAACCGCTAAACCGTACCGAAGAATTCGAACCAGTGCGTAGTTTTGTTTTCTAAAACTTGAAAATTGCAATTGTCGAGTCGGTATTCATTTTAGTTTACCATTTAACTTTTCAATTTTCCAAATTTTATTTATTGATTGCCTAACAAAATGTGCCTTAAAATCATTGAGACCGGTCTTTTAAGCTCAACATTGCAGTAGGTTAGATGCTAAAAAATATAATTGGCTGTTCTTCCAATAAACGGAGCTTCAATTTGGAACATCTTTTCTGTTTTGAAAACGATATTCAAGATGTCGACTCGCGGCTGCATTGTCATAAAAATCTGATAGATTTCCGGTTACCGTAGTTTCAAACTATATTATTCTAGATTCGTGCCCGGACCTCTCTTTGCTTCGAATTTGTTCGAGCCGCGCCCCGCTGGTGGAAAGCGAATCGGATGATGATCTGCCCTACATCGACAGAAACAGCAGCCCCATCACCGGTTAGCACACTCTAATGTTTCGATCATTTTACTAAAGGAGTGATGATTTTGTTCCACGTTCCCTTTTCGATGTTATCAAATATTAGTATATTAGTAGAAGTGCAAAAAACCATTTTATTCAGTTGTTTCAAATAAAGGAAGCTCAAGGAAAGTGATAACAACTAGAAGAACATGAGAAAAAAGGAGTATAGAAAGTGGTACGATTCGCCTCTACCCCATCAAATTGACTGTTTTGTACCCATGTGTTAGCCCTATCCTTTTCAAACCGTAACATTGCAATAGTTCTCTCCTATTTTTATAAATGAAACCTTTTTATAGCGGCCGACTGTCTGATTGAGCGTCGAATAATGCGGAAGGCGATGGAAGCCGAACAGCGACATCGCGCCTCTGCAACCGCCGGCAGAACCGCCATGGCAATGTAAGCACGACGTTTCCGTGCGATTAACTTGGTTCAGACTGAAAAAAAAACAGAATTTACAAAATCAGTCGAAAATCAGTTTGGATACAGTTGTGTGAAACTTCTTCGCTTGATTGCATTGCGAAAACAACACAATATGTCACGTGGTACGTGAACTAAAATTACTCCAAATGTCTTGAAGATTTACAAAAAAATAAGAGCTTTTACATATATTTAACTTCAAAAATATTCGTCGTGCCAATTTTAATTCAGTTTTTGAGATTTGTTTCTAGTTGTCATAAGTCGATTCTGGAAACACGGTAGATTCAGTATTAATAGATACTGGTTCGAATATATACTCTGTGTCCTGTCAGTTTCATGTATTTCTGTATGTGTGATAGTCATGTTTATTGTGAATAAACCCAATGTCAATGTGAACGAAAGTGAAAAAAGAGGCGAGAAGTTCAAAAAACGGAGTAAAATGCTGCTAGTTAGTGTATATCGGCCCAGTTCCAACCAAAACCTCTGAGGTATCAAGAGTATTCCAAAAAGAATGCGTTCTGAATGAAGCCGATCTGAAAGAAGTTGAATGAGCGTTGGTTTTGAACCACTTTCAAATCTTTCAAAGCAGCAGAGGCCGTACGCAGAAATATCTCGAATACCAACTACCAGGTGCCAACCTGCGTCTCTTCAAACATACGCTATTAGTCTGTTTTCTCGTACTGTCAGAGTTGGGCGAAATAGTGTACCGATCGAGAGACGCAGAATGGATCAAGGGCGAAATCTTCCTGCATACGTACTCCCGTAGTCGATTCACACGCAGTCTTGCGAAAGAAACATTAGATCAGCATGCAGTGATACAAGAAGTTCAGGATACATAAATAGTGATGTAGTAACATTCACGTGAAAAAACTAGGGCTCGTAAAGTGTACACCTACGTAGCATGTTTGTACCACCTCATGTATATCACACGTTGTGTGTGAACATTAGTTGCTCCACGACCATGCTATGTTTACTACAATAGTCTAAAAAGTGCGAATAGTATTGAGCGTTTGTTTTAAAATGAGAGAGGAATGTTTCACAGAATTTCAGTATGTCTAAAATACGAAGATCCTATGTAGCGTTCAACTTCTTTTCGGTTTTTTCAATCCCAAAACCAGTAAACAAGTACTATTTCCACAATATTCTGAACTTGTGAAAATGAATTGAAGATTCATGTACAAGCAAACCTGTGCAACGGCTACACTTAAAGTATTCTAAAGAGAAAACATAGCAATTTTTTAGTTACTCAAATGTTTCATTGGTTTCAGGAATCCGAGCTTCCCGGAGGAGGAGGAAGAAGAAAATATGGATTCGCATGGAATGTTTCACGACGATGACATGCTGAGTCGAATTTCAGCGTTTTCTCAGAGGTAAATTATTTTGGCTGTTCAAACAAATTGCGTTGAAAATACCACAACTTCAAACATATTGTAATTTTTTCATTGCGAATAGGATCCTGTATATACTACAATTGCTTGCAGACGTAATAGTCAGACTTTATAGCGCACGTGCATTATTTGAGTAAATTATACGACTCTACTCTAAATTTATCTCTCTCTCTCTTTTCTTTCTTTCTATATTTTCCTCTCTTTACCTCTCTCACTCTCTCTTTCTCTTTCTCTCTCTCTCTCTCTCTCTCTCTCTCTCTCTCTCTCTCTCTCTCTCTCTCTCTCTCTCTCTCTCTCTCTCTCTCTCTCTCTGTTTCGCCGCACCTACTCCAGCTTTGAGTTGAATGCCTATGTACAACATGAAACATATAAGAGTGGTTATACGAGAGAATGAAGGAAATATTTAGTTAGTCCAATGTTTCAGGTCAAACCAAACGGAGGATTTGGCTGATTTCGATGACAACGTTTCCACCATTGTTCTCGATCATTATTTACCCCTTTCGAGAAGCAGTAGTGAGTTATTTTGATGATAGAACTTTTTTCGATACAGTTTAATAAATTATTTTTGTTATTCGATGAAAAACTAACTACTTTGAATGAATAACGAGTTGTTTCTTTGTTAACAACAACAAACATACAATACAATACAATACTATAATTTGTTACGGAATCAGAACCAGTACAATTCGCCGTAACATGTCATATCTCCAAGTAGTTCATAACAAACATACACAAAAAATTTATGATGTAGTTAATTTTTACGCTAGCAAATGTGTTGTTGGGCAACGGAACAATAAAACATGAAGCACATGAATATATTATACTCATTTTTGGCCAACAGAAAACATTTGGTTAGGGTTTTGTAAGCAGATAATTTCAATTTTTCTAAATTGTTATTCAACTTTTTTTTATATTTTACAAGATATTTTTTTACAAGATGAAATATAGATCAAATTATTTGGTTTACTTGGTTACAGATCATTTGGTTACGATCAAATTTCATCTCATTTAACATAAAATGCGTTTCTCTCGCTAGGCGATCAATATTGTTTGATTCCTTCTTTTTTTTGGAAAATATGGCTGAACTATGTTACTCCTAGATGTTTTTCATATTCCGAAAAACACACCAACAATTTCCACGAAGTTTGATTGTTTTCGCAAAAAAAGGCAATTTTTCGACGTCGCACAATGGCTTTTCCAAATGGGACCCTCGTGATTTCCCATTTTCCCCATTAAAAACCATCGGCTCCTATTACCGCATTAAAAGCCTACGACACTTCACGCGACGAACTCTCACACATTCTTCAACTCACATTTAACATTTTGTTTACATCAGTATGAGAACACTAACGCGAAACGATGTTTTAACTCACATTTCACATTTTCCGAACATCCATTTCAACTTTTGAATTGATTTAAACTGTTTTTATAAGTTGAGGCGTTACTCGACCGTTCTCACGGTTGAGTGTTTCATGGGATAGGTAAAGCTCAATGATTGGAACTGAATACAGTGCATTAGCCGGTGCGGATGTAAAATGTAGGCCTAAATACGATTAATTTCAAAGAAAGATACGCGTCAATTTACTTCTGATTATCATCAATTTGAAAGGGTATCTGGAATTTTGATTGACTTTAAATGTGTTTTTTTTCAGATATAAACTACGATGCTGACACGTTGTCCTCGAGTTTTTCCTTGAATCTGAACCTAAACAACGAGGAAATCGAGAACAGGTTAGTGCGATTGACGTTTTTGCTCTACTGTGATCTTTGACCTAAGATGGATCAAACTTGCAATATCAGCTAGAGTTGTAGAGCGAGGCCTCGAATTAAAATTGACAACTTTTCTAAAACTTTTTCGAAACCTGAGAAAACATCAAAAGTCGATGTTGTGCAATGAATAATGGCACGTTTTTAGATATTTTTGCACATTTTTGAACTATTGAACCTATTTCTAGTTGAAGGTTACTAGAATGTTGCAAGCATCGTATATAGAAGTTTGATGCTCTCGTAAATACACTACTGGAAGTTGATTGCGTAATTCATATAGAAATAGTAAGCTTGCCACTATTCAATTACTCCCGTATTCACCTGATGAAATGCTTGTAAATAAACTATTTAAAGACTATTTAAGGCTAGCAACCCGTAACACATTTATCTCGATTCTACCAACTTCACTACAACTCTATTTCCATAATATTCAACTTTTAAAAAAGTCTTCCATAAAAAGAAGTTTGCCGATTCGCACACTTTGTTGCTCTTCTTGAAGTTCGTACCGGGCAACTCACTTATGTTCGACATTAGTCAAAACCTCAACTCTTATTGTAGATCACTTTAGAGTATTTTATACCTTAATGTAATCACGTAATCACACGTATTTTTCACTCTCAATAAACCACAAAACACTCCACAATTGATTTGAACTCTGAAAGTAGATCAATTTTCTAGCAGTGGAACGGCTTCCTCTGTGGTTCAAACGGACATTTCGTTGATCAACATCGAAACGGAGGTCAGGGAGTATTTCGAGAAAATAAACGACGGGAAACCATTGGATAAAGAGGTAAGCGAGAGAGAGAGAGAGAGAGAGAGAGAGAGAGAGAGAGAGAAAGAGAGAGAGAGAGAGAGAGAGAGAGAGAGAGAGAGAGAGAGAGAGAGAGAAAACAGGATAAACAAGAGATTGAAGAAAAAGCAAGAAGAGTGAGGGTGAGAGAGAGAGAGAAGAAGAAATATAACAATTGAAGTTACACACTGATAAAGTGCGCATTACTCCACACAGACACTTCTACACCGGTCCTCAACAACAGCCAAACTTTCAGAATACACTATACTTCATTGAAATGTTTCTCGTTCCCTTTAAAAGTCAAACTGTCAATTCCTCCTTGATCAAGTGACTGCACTTAGGTTATTTAAATCAACTAGTAAGCGTTCATTTGAACCGAAACGTCATTGATGCGCTGTGAAGCATCAAAATTGTTTGATTTCTTTAGTTTTCGTTAGAACTCTTTTGAAACCTAGGAGTGCTTTTAATAATTTTAATAATTGTATAGAAGAATAGTTTCCATAGTTTTCTTCGGAAGTAAACGGAATAGTGAACTATAGTGCTCACATTTTCTAACTGGACTCGTTGGAAGCGTGTCAAAAACTTTGCAAGACTATTATTTGGAGAAAACATATATTTTAGAGAAAGTTTCTCTAAGTACGAATTATAACCAAGGGGAAGAACCCTTGACATTTATTTCTACTGTTTTGAAGTATTTCAACATGTTAGGTTGTTTTATTTCAACATGTTCAAAAACTGCCTCGAAATTTCATTGGCAAGCTGCCCAAGTCCAGATGGGAAATGTACAAATTATAGAGTACGTTTAGGAAAGGTGGCATCAACAATACACTGATCATGTTCTTTCCTACATATATATATACTAGTGAACATTCAGGTGACTTACTTCTGCTTGTTTTTGCGGGGCGCTCTCAGCTAATTCCGCCATTTCTCAAATATGTCCTGCCTTTCTTCGATTTCACTGAGAATCTAGTCTTGTGTTCTCGTTAAAGTTGAATAATTATTTTAGAATTGTTGTTCTTCAGAATTGTATCTGCTAGAAATGCATGCAGTGGTTCTGGTAGTTATTCTGGTGGGATAGAATATAATCCTGGTTGCTTCTTCTGGTTTCTCAGTATTGGAGTATAGAATGTTTATTTGTGATTGTACACGTCTCTTTGCACGGGTCACGTGTAGATTAGTGTCGATAACATTGAGAGTTTTGCGACTATTTTACTACATGTGCAGAGTACAGTAACGTATTTTGCCCTGTACCCACGTAATTTTCTGAAAATGTATTCTTTGCAACGTCTTGACAGATGACAGGTTAATCGCCGTGCAACTTCCGACATCATGCCGCACATGATATAGTTTCCCTCATTTCCAATGTGACTTTGGCAGCCTGCCAATGAGCTTTCCAGCTTTCCTGGCCGTTTTTCCGTACGTTGACGTTTATCAAGAACCTGAGGACGAAGCTTCTGTACACAATACTCTTTTTTCATATGAATGTATAACATATCTCGGAAAGTCACCATGTCAAAAACCACAGTATGACAAAATCTCTTGGTCTACCAATTAGTGCTACCACAAGATCTGGAGTCGTTCGTGAGAATAATTTTAGCTCAGATTTCTTGTTTGATCCTCATCCTTCAGCCTAATTTCTAGTTTCTCAGCAAGGCAAAGAGTGTTTCGAGAAAAGTACTGTTGCAGAAAAATGCGAACTCAACTAAGCAACTTTTTAGATGAGCTTAAATGACATGACTGTCGAAATCGTTTGACACTCAACAGTTCGACGAATTCCATTCAAGTTGAATACATATACTGGAAGTAAATTAAGTAGTCACGTAAAGTTGGCATTCTAAAGAGGCTACGAGCGCTTCGTCATCGCACGTTTCTGATTTCTGCTGTGTTTTACATGTATCACGTGACTATTGAATTGACTAACAGCTTTACGAACCTATCCATGCTTTTACGTTCATCTTAACCTTCATTTCGCTCCACCTTTAAAGTAGGACTATTATGTGGACCGATCCCGACGCATCTGTTCTTTAGACTGCAACTCAAAAATGTGTTGCTGTTTGAAGAACTGAAGAGTTGGGATTGGTCCAGATAATCGTTTTTCTTTAAGCTCCCCGGAAAACAGCCTGAATTGTTTGCCCGGGGGCATTTTCGCCCCGCTCACCGGTTTTAATGAACTTTTAATGAACTCAACGGAGACGGCGAAATTGGTTAAATTAATCAACGAAGCCACTTGCGAAACACCCTACGCATGTATTACACGTTTTCATTCACTCCTTATTCTGAGAAAACAAGTATTCAAAGAAAAGTTCCAGTTCGCAAACAAAGCGATCGAATCAATTTGTCTCAAAAAGTAATGAATCTTGAGTGGTAACTTTCACTAAACTAAATTGAATTCAACCTTTATTCACGAAAAAGTTTCGAATAGTCAAAAACCTTCACTCAACACCAACATTGCCTCAAATCATGGTGAGAACTATTTCGAGTGGTAAATATTATTCCGGAAATAAGACGAAATGCTCTTCTTCCACATTCTGACCCACGTGAAAACGTGACCTCTCCAACATTTTGTGTCGTATTCGTTGCCTGCAAGTAAAGTGCAATCTTTAACTGCTTCTCCGTAATAATGAGCCCCAAACGTGTGCTATATTATTCGAGGCCGAGTCGTCTCGATACACAACAATTCCCATCCTTCCTTTTACATGTCTTTTCTATTTTCGATTGAAAGTTGTGATATTGGATAATTATTTTTAGTTGAAGTTATTCATTGGTTCAAATGATTGTGCCAGAACTTAACGAGCAAATACCATCCTTTCTTTCACATTTCTTTTCTGTTTTTGATTGAAAGTCGTGCAAATGTTCCACGGTGTATCCAAATTTGACAAGGTGTTTGGTAAAGTAATGTTTTGAAGTGAATATGTTAACGCAACAGTTCCCATCTTTCATTTTCCGTGTCTTTTCTGTTTCGAATGAAAGTCGTGCGAATGTTACAGAGGTATTACAAATTTGATGAGGTATGAAGTGATGTGTTCCATCCCATCCCTTCTATATGTTGCGTAATTACTAATGGATCAGTAGAAATCTTTTCGCAAACGTATTGTTTTGAATATTAATTATTGTAAAACAAACTACAGACCCTAAAGCATGAAATGATCCAGGACTTTATATATATATTTTTGTTTCATACACTGTTTTCAAATTAGAACATGTATAATTTGGCCTGTTTAACGATATTTCATTCTTGAAACAAAGTTTTTTCATAACAAAAACGTGCAATTATCGGTGCGAGTGACGCGTAGATAATTCTTTTCAAAAACATTTTCGCCCAGTTTCACAAGTGTTCCTATGTTAAATTCATCACCTAACGACCAGAGCTTTCTAATACTCCGACAGTATTTTTTGCCCACAAACTTGAAAAAGGAATTGGAAAAGAGAGGCAAAGTGTACGAGAACCTGTGAACCTCCAAAACGGTTTTGAATTTTTGTGTTTCATCAGCCAAGTGTGTCTCAGTGCTTTCCCTACTGCATTTTCACGTTTAGCTACCTGTTTTACTCCATTTAACATTGGACAGACTCTCTACATCGCCATGACATAAAGTGAAAAGTATCCACTGAATTCCCAAGTTCGTCTGTGTTTTCGTTCGGCTTTCACGGGATTCTACGCCAATTTGGCCTCTATTCAACAGCGAACTTCCCGAAATTCTCAGCCAATTCCCAGACAATTGGACGGCCACTTTTGTAGCGGCCTCGGCAAGAGAGTGTGCAGGTCAGAGAGACGCAGACTGTCTTAGCCTGTCTGCCGCCTCATTGACCTACCTGCTCTTTTTCTTTTGTAGCTGGCAGATCGCGTAGAGCTGGCGCTAATAATTTTGAGTTCTCATACTTTCCGGGATTTACCCCCTGACAGCTAGCTGTTTGCACATGTCAGCTACTGACTCGCAGAGGGTCTTGGATAAGTTCTAGGTCTTGCAATACCACGTGAAGTTCCTATTCTAGACTACATGATCTACTTTCCCATCTTTTATTAGTTCTGAACATGAGATTTATCGAGTAAAACCGGTAACTTGTGTTTGCCTGTTAAAAACTCATTTTACAATGATATAACGAAGTATGAATTCTTCGTACACGTTTTTGACACGTATTTATATGATGAAAGTCATGTAAAACGCAAAAAAATCACTAGTTGTTGAATTCTGCTCTCTTATCGAACGTTTCGGTAATGAATTTCTTTCGTGATAGGTAAGCGAGAGAGACCGTGTGAATCTTTTTGATCGAGCTATATATATTTCACCTGAAACACTCAATCGTTTCACCAACTGTACGCTAGCTGATGAAAGCGCAACATTCTCAAAAGTTATGGAATACGGAGAACGGGGGTGTCACACTCCGATTTCTAATTAGAAAACGAAATACGACCATATACTAGTAAACAGCTTTTCAACACAGATTGCGTGATTTATGCTCATCCAATTTTTTTATAGAAAACACTTTAAGATTTTCATATATTAAAAACAGTTATTAAAATAAAGTCAGTATTAGTAAATCAACGAAAATGGCGAAAATTCGATATTTTTTGATAATTTCAAATGCATGTTAGATTCTTGCGTAATACAGCCAAAAATTTTCAAAAACAAAAGTTTTCTATCCGTGACACATTCTTCTATACATTCTCAAATATAGTATATCCATTTTAACTAAACATTTGGCTCACTGGCGCTTTACTACTCATTTTTTTATTTTATAATTAATACGAAGCGACCCAAAGGTTTTACGAGACATTACCACACTGAATAGTGTTTTGTACTCGACGTGGCAATTAAAAAACTGAGTTAGTGAGTTAATTCACTCGAAATGAAATGTAGGATACAATTTAGGTACCTGAACAATTCGATGTGTGTGTTGAGTGGACATTTTCTCAGGAATGACGTAGTCTAAATAGTTTTGGTCCCGATTCAATATTGTTTTTAGATTCTCAGAGGATAAATCATACTCTCAAGTTATTCACATTTATAGAATATACATATTACATATGATTCTTATATTTAATCACTACAATAATAGTCTGTTACTCTCAAGTGCTCTTTTCCTCTCTACCTTTAGTCATAATGAAAATGTAGTATATAGCCTAGTTCTTCGATCTACCCAGCGGCTTTCCGGTGTCCTACCGCGATACCTCCTAGAATATTCTAGTTCGGTCTATGATTGCGCGGATTACGCATCTCAGATTCATTTTCGACCAATAACACTGCATATTTAGTCAGTTGCGTGTGTTACATTCAGATTGTGTAACCACTTAACACGAAACCCGATCTCTTAAGTAGTTTTCGTGAAACGTTTGAGTCATGGCCACCATACCTACACCTTTCACGAGATGGATAATACGTTTAGCGCGGGTGGAATGAAATTTGATCAGAAACTGATGACTTTTGAATGCGCTCAACTGTTACGCTACATCTATATAAGTGTTTGATGAAGAATGAAATATGTTCTCTGCTATAGTTTAGTGTTTTCGGAGCATCTGCTTTCCGTTACTTCTTATGCGGCCCTCGCCTCGCTCTTCCAAGTAGTTAAACGCACACTCCTCGAACAATATGAGTTTTATGCGAAACGAAGAGCACTTCAATGTTTCCGCTAGCTTTTATAGAGTTGTGATGTCCTACCTTTTCGCTTATCCTTCATTGCAGATACGTTGATAATATAAGTAGGCTAGATTGTGAACCTGAAGCAAAATCAACAATTGTCAACATAAAGGAAAAATGAAATGTTTGCGCAATTTAACATCTCACAAACGCAATCTGGCGCTGAACTGGAAAACTTAGGTACTTGAACTTTAAACCTCATTAACCACCCTATTATCTATCACATCACTGAAAACTAAGTGTTTTAACTCTCTCTCATTTCAATCTCGATGTCTTACTCTGTCTGAACATCGCATCTTTGTGTAGTATTCGTTTTATTCTGTAAACCCTAAAAAAAACATCACTACTTTTACTACAAATATTCTACATCTCGTGGTTTATACACTGAAATGTAGAATCTCTTCTGATATGGTCATGTTCATTCATACTGAGACTACTACAGTAGGAATACAAAACGTCCAATACGTTCAAACTACTTTCATGTTATCAGAAAGGTCAACGATTCTGACAAATGATACTCTTACCATACTGCAAAGAGTGTACCACAATGTTTCCGACAGTGATTATTCCCGCATCAGGAAAAAGGCCATGGCAAAAACTGAATATGTACTGTAGGTCTTAGTAGAAATGGTGTTGACTATAATTGTTTATCTACACCACCAACAAAATATCATTGTTTTTACATTAATTTAGTCCGTGGATTAAATTTAGGCGAAACACACAAAACAAGGCCTATTTCCGGTCTTTTTCTACTCGGCCAGCGTTTTCCTTCCCTCCAAATTAATTGAATTGCGGGGTGCGCCCGGCCTAAGATAAAGGCAAGGTTGGACGAAGAATTACTTTTATCGGCTTCCGCTTCTTCTCAAATTCAATCCGTTTCCTCACACTTAATGCAATCCAATGTCTCACCGTCTAACCCACTCCAATGTTGCAGTTTTTCGAAAAATTCGATCACGATAGTGTTTAGCGTTATTTTCATCCAATATGATTGCGGTATTGTTGCTTAATTCTTGTTCTAGTGTTGAGTGTTGTGTTTGGTAGTTTCTTATCGGAAATTGTGCAAGCGAGAACGCTTCAAGGTTTCAGTGGGTATGTAAAGGTTGAACCGTCTGTATGATAACGTTACCTTCATCATTCCATAAAGTGAATAAATAATAATAAGATTTAGTTAAAGCTGAACTTATTGAACTGCTTCGGCTGTACATACGAAGAACTAAATTTTAAAAAAAAACTATTAATATGCTGGTGAGCCTACTTTTCCACCATGAAGTACACATGTAAAGCCTGTACAACACTTCAAAACCCAGTGAAACATTGGAGCGTATTGAATACTGATGTGAATTTAATTTTTCGTGAATACTTTATTGAATGTTATTCTAGTATGTATGTGCTCTCTTCTTCAATACACTCTGTCCTTTAATCTCATGCGAGGCGTCTTGTCACTTTGAAGGGCACCTCGATGTTTCATTAGAAAACACCCTTGTCAACTATGTCTAGATGATTGCTACTTTTAGAATCTCACCCAACCTTCAAAATGTCTGCCTAGCTTAAGGAACCAGATCTTATCATGCCTCTATGTTTCACCCTACTACATAAACACAGTGATATGTCGTGCAGTAGTTGTTCTAGAAAGTTTGCTCTGAACCACCGCGCTTGTAGTCCAATCATTGAAACCCCGTGATTATAAACTACAACGAGTTTTGGTCAATTCTCGGCCTTGCTGAATTCATTTCGTTTCTACATCTCATAGCTCCAAAAAACGAAATCTTATCTTCTCTTCATGTTTCACCCATTCTACATAAAGACAGTTGTCGTGGAGTAGTTATCCCTCAGTATACGCTGATTTGTTTTGTCCATTGAATGCAGTGATTTGTAGTCAATAGTCATCCACTATCATAATTATACTGGGAGTAACTTGAATAGTCACGGAGCATTCCTATGAGCCCATCGTGCACTTTTTTATTGCACGTTTCTGAGTTCTGCTGTGTTCAAAGGAGGGCAGAATAGAAAGCTAGTTTAGGTACCCCGGGTACCCGAACATAACGTTGCGCACGCCAAAACAGGCTATAACATGTGAACCGTATGAAAATTAGGTTCGTAAGTTCAAAAATGTGTATCTATCGGTTCCTCTTGAGCAGCTCTCTCAGATTATCTTTCCTTTCTGCTTCCCTTCAACATGTTTCACGTGTTTGTGCTATTGACTAGCACTTTATCAGTAATGGCCGTCGACGATTCTGTTGTGAACGCTTTTTGGTGGAGAGAAAAGAGACATCCGAGGATTATGTCGTCGAGGACCCCGTCGCCCAGAAGTCATTCCTATGAGGATCCACACAGGGTGTGGAGAGAGGAAGAGAGAAAGAAAGAGAGAGAAAGAGAGAGAGAGGGAGAGAGAGATGAGAGGAGAAGACATGTAGAACGTATTCTACAGAGTGTCACCTAAAAAATACGAGGGAGGAGAGAGGAAGAGAGGGGGGGGGGGGGAGAGAGGGGGAGATGTAGGGAGAGCAGGAGAGAGAGAGAGATAGAGAGGGAGAGGTAGGGAGAGAGAACGAACAGAAATATGTTGAGAAAGGTAAATAGGAGATATAAGAAAAAGGCGTGAAGAGAGAAATGGGGGAGACAGAGAGAAAGAAAAGGAAACCCAGAGAGAGAGGGAGAAAAAGTGAAAGAGATAAAGTTGAAAATAGAAAAAAGTGGTCCTTTTCAAATATTAGTTCGTTCAGGGAATGAACTTCATCGCGAAGCACTTCTTCGAGTACCAGTCCTTCCAGAACATGGCCCACAAGGCCGTTCAACTGCATAAAGTGGTGAGTTTAATTGGTACATAATGTGAATATAACGTACTACAATGTAATTCACTACAGTGAACTATAATGTACTTCAAATCAACTGTATTGTACTACAACGTACTAATAATAAACTACAATGTAACTGTAATGTACTTTAGTTTGAGGAAAAACTTTAATGAAAAACTATAAGAAAGATACTAAATAGTCATAACAAAACATTAATAAATGTCAGCGTTTTTGTTGCTGAAAAGCTGAGAGAACCTGCGAAAATCAAAAGTATGAATGGTTTAAACAGTGTAAAATCAGAAAACGTATGATGAAAACCATGAATGATTCTATACAAATCCGTAGAGGCTGATATCCCGAAAACCTGCTGGAATATTGAAGTGCCGTGTTTCAGCCGCCCCAACAGGCGGGCACCGATCCTTCCGTGGGTTGGGCCCCGAAAAACATGAACAAGGCCGGAAAAAATCAGCCGGCACCCGCATCGCGAGCGAACAGAGTTCATAGGTCAGTTGAAACATTCGAGCAGGCTAACGATGAACAATATCAGAGAGTGTTACGTCTAAGTTCTGTTACATTACTGCCAACAAAGTTCTTACACTATTTTACAAGTCAGTTTGTAGTATACGCAAGAAGGCTGTTGAAATATAGAATACATGTGTTCGAAGAGTGAACAGTTCATTTTTGGCTAGATTTGTTCGGAGTGCAAAGAACAAAACAAATAACAAAAATAAAGTACATAAATGTTAACAAAATTAGAGGAAAATTGGTGTGTTTAAATCCCTTAAATGTTTCAATTAGTGTTCGCTATTTTCAGGGACCCACGACCTCAGGGCACAAAACACGGGCGAGCTGGAAAACACGAGCATCGTTCTTGGGGAGACAAGCACGGAGGTAGGCGCAGTCAAATGTCGCGGGCTTTCTATGAATAGCCACGAACAAGCTACTCTGTCAGTATGATTTGTAAATGCTGCCCAACAAAACTCACAGATAGATTAGTTACCTTTACCGAATGAAATCACCATTGCACCCAGTACTCTTCTAAATGCCCGGTCACACTTTAATATAATAGTCCAAAATGTATTTTTTGGTTTAAAATTTGTTTCTAAGTGTGCGTTATTATAAATTTTTCCTCCAGCCTGGATTATATATTTAAAAAACGGTAAATTGAAGAGTATTTACTATAAACAAAACCACCATATATCTTATAAACATTCTCTTTGAGAATACACCACGATGTCTTCTATGCGGCAGATAGACAGAGATCAATTCGCTGTGGCTACAAAGATTTATGACATGTATAATGAGCACCGTCTCGATCCAAACTACGTGAATCAACACGTATGTATTATGTAAAAAAAAAAAACAAATGAATAAGTTATCTATAGACCACATGAATTAAATATATAAAAACATAAAATATGTTCTAAACTCCCCAGAACTTCGCGACGAGAAGGTTGCCCCCCACAAGGACGCTTGGTCCAAGTTTCTCTCGAACGAGGCGCCGGCCCAGAGAACAATGTTCGAATGCGATTTCGAGGATCGAATTTTGATGGTGGGCAGTTTTATTTCTGTTTTTATGAGAGTTTGGAATCATTCATTCACGGTGTTTCCATACAATACGGTCGTTGATACCTCGGTGTTAGTGTACTTCACTCATTCGTGGACGCTTACAGCAACATTTGAAAAAAAAAACGTATTTCGTAGGGTGAATATCCCTTGATACAAAACTGTCGGAAAGTGAAAGTATCTACAATCAAATTACATCGTTGGAATTTCTACTAAACGACGCGGTTTTATGTTTATGGGTACTGTATTTGTGCAGGGTTGCATGAACCACAATCCATTCACTCAAATATATGTCTCAAGCGCGATTTGAACGACGAAAAATTCAGAGCACACATAATGTTGTTACATATCAGTTGAAAACATTCTTTGACTCGACTTGAAGATAGGCTCTCTTTTTAACGTCAACGGACTTTTTCAACCAGGAAAATCAAATAAACCAGCCAACTCAACTTCGCTGCAGATTGGTCTGTCTGTGTGGAAAAGCTCATAGTCTTCGCTATACAAACGCTATAAAGCAGAGCTTACTTGATGAAGATGATTCTCGAAACAGAAGTAATGTATACTGAACAACTTCGATTAAACATTTTGACTACCAACAATTGATATATAAAGACTGTTTGTAACAGTGAACTGATGTTGTTTCTTCAGACCGACGAGGAGACTCTGCCAGAGCGAATTGCGCGAGCTAGCCCGGACAACCTCGACTTTCAGAGGGTGTACAACTCGAGCAAGGTAAATTAGTTATTTGGAAAAGTTTTGTTCTTGCAGTAGGTCATATCACCTATATGTAAAGTGGTGAGTCGGAATATGAAACACGGTGAATCGTTTTGAAAAAAGATATTACGGAAATGACCGGTCAATATAAAGTGGTTTTACTAATAAAACAAGCCAATATAAACAATTCTTCAGTCTCGTGAGATGGAAGATTCATACTAGAATAATTCAAACCTATAACGTGAAAAAGGCTGATAAAAACATAATTCATATAAAAACGTTTATGTAGAAAGGCGAAATCTGGCGACCAAACTGAATAAAGTTAAAAGTCACGTTTAACATGGCAGTTCGTTGACAAATATCAAGCCAATTTCAACTTCTTGAATTCCCCTGAAATCATCACCAAACATTCCAAAAAAATGTATATGTAAGTTATTTAGGTTCTGAACTACTTCTCTCTTTTTTCTTTACTCCAAAATGTTTAGTTTGAGTGCCATAGTTTCTAATCAAACTTTGCCTCTCCGCCAATGCGGCTGAAAACGCGTTTCGGGCGATTTTGGACTGCCTGAAAAGGGGCGGGGCCTGCGGTCTCTAAATTAAATTATGTTTCACAGCACACGTTCAACGTAATCATATGTTTAACTAGTACTATAAATAGAAACTCATATTTCAGACTTCTGACGAGAGCGACTGCGAGCTTCTGACCATTCTCACGTATGCACCCACAGTTCAATTCGTCACCGTAACTGTGAAGAGAGCCAAATCGCTGCCATATAATAATGGTAGGGAAATATATTTATTTATAAACTGAATGTGAAACAGTTCAATGACAAACGTGTGATTGGGAATGTTCCACAATTGATTGGATAATCCTCCACAACAACCGTGATTTTCGATAAAAACGTGGCAACATCACACCAATGTTTCACTAACCCTAATGTTGGTCATTGACGGGCTATGAAATTAATGATTACTTAGACCTCAAATTTAAAAAATGTATTTCTAAGTTAAAGACTGAAGATTATGTGGTCCGATCGCAACGCTTCAGTCCTTTAAGCCGCAATACATTTTTCAGTTGTAGTTTAAAGAACCGTTGAAATGGGATTGGTCCCCACAATCGTCCTGCTTTAAGTAAACATGTCTTTCAAGCTTATAATGTCACAGTCACATTTATCTTAATATTCAATTTTTATTTTTAATTTTTTTAAATTTAATTTTTAATATTCATCCAAATGTTTCAGCTCCCTTCGCTCGTATAATGTTGTTCGAGGGTCGTCGTTTGATGGAGCAAAAACAGACGACCGTCAATCCTTCCGTCGGACACAAATCTTCAATCGAGTCAGTTAATTTAATGACCAATCAACTTTACACAACATTAGAGTGGTTTTTTCTAGGACCGTGGGTTTTTCACCATTCAGAAAAACAAAACAACTGTATACCTCATCGCAAATTGAAAAAAAAAAACATTACTCTCTGGACACTTCCTCAAACAGCTTTTGTGCACTAACAGTAGATTGAAATTAGAGAAATAGAGGAAATAAGTGTTTCCGTGGTGTCTTTCCGTGAATTTATTATGTACGTGTTTTGAACGCTTCACATTATCAGAATGCTAGGTTTCTATCGATAACAAGTATATTCACTTATTCCTTCATTTTCATCAATTCCAGAAGTTGTTCGAAGCCATCTTCGTCGTCTGTTTCGTCGTCAGTTTCCTCTTCTTCTGGCGACGCAACCTTCTCCGAATCCTTCCTTTTTCACGTGATTCCCAGCAAATTGGACAAGTGTCACATTGTTATTGAGGTAAGAACTACATGTGATTCCACGTGAACTCATTTTATTTCTAAAAACGCGACAATCATAGCCACTTGTGTAGTCTTTACCTGAAAATTTCAACAGTACCAGAATTAGGTTCAAAGTGTACTGTAACAGTACTCCCAAATGTATCGGGTTCGCTCTGTTCAAAACAACCGTATTCGTTGCATGTTGCCTCATCACGCTGCTCTTGTAGTTCGATTCCGTTCATATTCGGTCAGAATTCCGGAGTACTTGCGTATACTGGCATTTTGGGGACAAGTTGAGAGATCCCACTATAACGTGTATCGGTATCAAACTACCGTAAGTCACAGAATCGGACTACAATGTTGAACGGGATCAAACTACAAAACAAGCTATCTTCCCTCAATCAACTCCAATTCAGATGTTCGACCACGACTCGTCGAGCCGTGCCGAATGCGTGGGTCATTGTGTCATCGGGAGACTGGGAGAGGGAATAGGCCACGCCCACTGGCTTCACATGCTCAAGGCACACGGGCTGCCCGTGTGCATGTGGCACAAGATATCCCACACGTGACCTTCACGTGAGAGTCACGTGTTACTCCGTTGAATGACACAATATATCTTACACGTGACCCGTGACTTCACGTGAGCGTCACGTGTTACTCCGTTGAATGGCACAATATATCTTACACGTGACCCGTGACCTTCACGTGAGATACAAGTGATTCACGTGTCATGTAGCTGAACATTCTCTGGGTCTCATTTTGGTGTGATTTGTAGATAACGTTATTTGCTAAACTGAAAAATTAACGTACTAGGTTAAAAGAAATACACAAGCTATTACCAACTACGGCCGCCATAGAAGTTATATCACCCTGTCGCAACATTCAACTGATTTTAACGTTGTATGTGGTTGGAAGCCACATATTTCGATGCATAGCCACAGTAGTAATACGGATCAACTGCATGAAATACATTGTCACGTGAAAAATAAGGAGTTTCACGTTTCTACGTTTTTTCTAGTACCATGTACTTTGACACTGTAAAATATACCTACCAGTATAGATTGAATGAGCTTACAGATTATATTTGTGTGTGTCAGCGTATTGTAGAGTTTATTTTTTTCATATGTTGTAGTTTCATTTTGCCAAATATTGTATGCCAAATACTGCTACTTACACTGAACTGAGCGGCAACTGTTGCCAAACTAGTACGTACGGACGAATGTTTCAAACGGGTATTTTACCAGAGAACAATCTATTTGCAATAAATATTCTATGTACGCATTGTTATTTGAACAGCACAGTCATCCGAAAGGTTTTCACACAGAGAAAAGAGAATTTGTTTCTCAGAATTTAGAAAACAATCACAATTCCCAATGCAAACAAAAATCACAATACAAACTATTTCGAAATGTGAATGACACATTGTGTTCTGTCATAAGACGAAGTTCACTATGGCTCCTATACTACGGTTTTATGAAAACTGGATCGAACTGTTTAAAGGGACCGTTCCTCTTTAATTTGGAGGTTTGAGCTGATTAGTCGATACTGTTCACATTAAAAAACCCAAATCATTCTTATAGGTGTCAACTTCCTGTCTTTCTCCGTGTTCTCAAAAATGCGGCGCGACCACGCGCACGTACATACACCGCCGAGTTCACCTACGTACAAAATTTTCAAATTTTCCATAAAATTACAAAACCATACTCAAAACATGTCAAAATTTACCAATATGAAATCTGAGAAGAAAGATTTGTAAATATCATGAAAACTACAAAGCAGTGATAGAATAAGGATTGCTGCATCACAGTAACCCAAATCCTGTTCGCTTCTATTTTGCTCCGTAATAACGGGATTCTTTCCACTCTCTGTACGTAGAGTATGAACTTTCATTTCAAAACAGAACAAATGACTTTTTTAATTTTTCAAAAATTACCTACATTGCACATTAAAGAGGAACGGCCCCTTTAAGGTTGCACAAGTGTTATACGTTTACTTTATATACAATCACAAACTGTCCAAGCGTTGGGTGGTCCTCACATATTTCTAGATGAGTATAGTATCTTGATACGGATTCAATGAACGTATTCTATACGCGAATATAGCAAAAAAAAACAGAACGATCTACGAAACAGAAATTCAACCTCTACTTCGCATATAAATGTTGTGATCAAAGTAGTTTTGGTGATGTTGTGTTAAAGCAGAAGTGTTAACTTTATGTTAATACAACAGGCGTCGGTTTTGATGACAAGGTTTCCCCATAAAACTATAACCTGATGTAAGAGAACTACGAAGTATACACTATTATCGGTATTGGAGTATTGGTGGATAACTATGATACAAATCACCACTTCTCTTCTCCAGAGCGTACTAAAGAGGTCGTGAAACATTTGGCAACGTATGTCTGAGTGTGATTAGATAAACTCTGATTACGGTCGAAGATCAACACATTGTTTGTTGAATAAGAGTGAAACTAAGAAAGCGTTTACAAAGACCTGAAAACCTGAAATTCCAATAAAATGTTTCATTGTTAAGCGAATTGCGTGCTGATATATTTACCAATTGCGTTTTGTTTAAGAAAATCAATGCGACAGAAAATGTTCAACAGTTCCGAAAAGTTGTTTAGTTCTTGTGTGGTTGATTATTGAATCCATAACGCATTGAAAGTAAATATCAAACTCTGTTGGATACCGTACATCAAATTTTGAGAATTGGAGCTGTGCACGTCAAATCTATCATTCATAATCGCTGCATACTCTTGCTTGCTGAACACCACTGTAGCAGTTGAGTGCTGTTGTTATTTAGTTGTCGGTGAAACAAAGATTATATAAAATTGATCTAAGGGTTTGTAGATCGTTCCTCTCTCATTTCACGCGCGTTAAACATTACTTAAATCTTGAAGCTCACTCAAAGCCAACTATCAGAAACACTTGCGCTAGGATTTTTGGATTAAGGTACAAAAGTGAGATGGTTTCAGAGTAAATAAGGCCGCAGACAAGCTGAAAAAGTCTGCGTCTCTTCTATCTGCACTCTCTCTTGTCTACAAAAGTGGCTGGGAATTGTCTGACCCACTCAGGAAATTTCCTGTTTTAATGGAAGTCGCGTTTGTAGCGATCTCACAAGAGGTGCACAACTGAGAGTTACACATTCTACATTATCCTGTCTGCCGCCTTTTTGACCTGCATGCTTTCTTTGCTTTTCTAGTAAGCTACTTTCCAAACATTGGCCCAAATGTTTACCGAGTAGACCTTGCCAGCGTGCCAATACAGAATGCCACAGGCTGTAAAACATTCGGGAATGGTTGAATTTCAGAATGTAAGGAAGAATGAAATCGTTGAAAGTGACCATTAACTTGCGCACAAAACTTTCTTCAACCTTGTTTCATCCATATTGGAATTGGACAAACTCATTTGGTCACTGAATGAGAACTGCAATCATCATAATATTAATCAATGATTGACATTGATGGAAGTCGTAGCAAATGTAATATCAATAACATTTGATTACTCTTCTGCAAGTTTTGGGGGTTGAAGTTGAACATCAAATGTATTTATACTCTGTTTCACCAGCCAATATTTTCTACCGTAATCTTCGGAATATTCAAAGGAATTAATACAACAAACATATTTTTAGATTGACTGTATTCTATGCTTGTGAAATAAATGTGAAAAACTAAATCACGAAGTTGAAACTATTAACAAAACCTACCAGTTATTAAAAATTCATTTGAAATATTCACAATCATACCGTAGAGCGCTCTTGTTGAGTGAAACAGATTATACTTAATTGAGGACGTAACTCTGGAACAGTCATAGATCAAAACTCAAAAATCAGCAGTATGCAATAGCTAGCGTATCTACATTTCATAGTTTAACAAATTTGTGATAGATAGCTGTATTCTATTGTTTGTTCGACTATTTGTCATATAAGTATATCTATCGAAACATTCACTCACAGTATTCGGAACCGCTCTTCAGTTCAATTGATAGAACTGTTTTGAAAAATGGTCAACCAGCGCAGTTTTCATCGAGATAACGACCAATTTCATATTTTTCCATTTATTCGTGAGATAACTATCTTAATTCTATAGAATTCTTTCAGTTGAGAATAAGTCAAAAAGTAAACATTTACTAGTACAAAACGAGAAACAACACCGAATCATCACGGAAATGGGGGTAAATGATGGATATCACAGAACATTTCGTTATTTTCTCTTCAATATCATGATAAAACAAATAGAATTGCGAAAAGAACAATTGAACCTAATCTCGAATCTGCTGAATTACAAAAATCTCTGTCTCTGCAGTAGCAAATGGTCGCCTCCACCCCTAAGACGTCTTCCTTTTTACAGTAGCTTTTCAACTTCAGCTGAGGCTCGTAGATGTCGGCACCAACAGACCTCCTGAAACATTTCAATGAGTTAGAAAACATTTCGTGTATATTGATCAGTTTTTGGTATTTGTTAATCTTTTTTTTTAAATATTCGAGCAATAATCTTATAAGCGTAAAGATACTCCACTCTTCAGTCTAGTTAAATCTATATTTCTCCACGAAAACATTGACCAATTCTATTCTAGCTAAGAATGAATGAATCTGTGAATTATATAGAATAATAATTTTTTACGGCAACTATTTCGCGTCCTATCATGAAAACAGTTGTTAATATAGTTCAGTACACAATGGTAAATACAATTCTGTTCATGAATCGATTGATCAATTTCTTCAAAGGTTTTGTAGTTTCGCTAATTACGTAAAACTCACGTTACATTCTCACATCCTTTCACCACGTAACTGTCGCTTGCTGGAAATGGAAAACATTTTTGAATCATGTCAAGTTTGTTTACGCGTTTACAGTATGGGTAAAATAAATGTTGATCATACTACAATGTATAGTTGAGAACTATAAGAAATTTTTCACACTTTTTTCACACAAATTTTTCACACTTTTTCGCGTTCTCTCTATGAACTTGTTAGTAACAATGCCAGAATGAAAAAAAAATCACATTTTCTACTATCACGCTTGACAGTTTACAATTTTCGAAAATAAATCAGTATACTTGTGAGTAGGTATGGATGAATTTTTTGAAAACTGCGAAATAGGGCGTGAAGAAGAGACAACACTTCAAAAATTTTGTAACAAAAGCTAAAATTACAACAGACGAAACTACAAACTTAGAACACCAAGAACAAGTTATTCTGGTCGCGTGCTTTTCTGAAGCGCTTCACTCATTGTTATTCAAATGTCTCATCCCTCCAATGTTTCGTGGTATGCATAAGTTGGAGCGATGTCAAGGTAATTATTACCACTTCCTCATAGGCTCAAAGTAAACATTCAAACATTGTCAGATATTCCATTGGGATATATCACACTGTAAAATAAGCTGACCTGACGTTTTTACACAGACATCGCCGTAACAGAATCCCGTCTCGCACTGGTACGGCATATTGCATTGGAAACAACGCATTTTTAGGGCTGAAATTGAAGTTAATGAAATACAAAATCTCAAAAGGCAGGTACAACTCTCTTCTACAAACTGTCTATGTGAAAGAGCAGAATAGGAAGTAATGACTAATCTCGAAAATATCACAGGCAACTAGGGCACTCTCCTGCAATGAATTTTCAAATAAATGATCGAACTGAGACAATTCAATATATGTCCTTTTCTCACTAGAATGTCCAATTCAAAGCTCTATTTTCCAAAATTTCACTCATTTTTGCCTACTGTCAGAGACGCAGAGGATGATTTGGAGTGAATGATTATTGATCGCGCGCACTTCTCTGAGTCTCGTGCTTTTTCGGCTAACACCGTCAGCCAAATCCGGCATTCAATGCAGCCCCCCTTTAACGTTACTTATTGCCCGATTACTCGCCTTACACTCTGTTTTAATGAGAGAGGAATATTAATGCTTCTCTAAACTTGTCCAGCTTGTTCCACTTTGAAAACATTGGTTTTGAAATTGAAGTATGGAAAGAAGGAACATCTAGCTGGCTATGGGAAAGTTAGTCATGTTTTTCTCCAAAACCAGTTCAAAGTTTGAACATTAGTGTAAGAGCGCCAACACATTACTCACACTGCCTACTGTACTTCTTGCTTGCGACCACTGCGAGACAGAAGAGAGCACAGACAACGAGAGCGCGCCTCATCACATCTCCACTATATCTATAAATATTATTGAACCAGACACAAATGGGACAGTTTCAATCATTTCAGAGGCCACATGCAAAAAAATCCCGAAGAAAGATCCTACCCTATTCCTAACGAAATACCAGTTTTTTGAATGATTACGCAGAGCGAGAGACACGGGATTGAATGAGGGTGCTCAGTGATAGTTCAGAAAACGTACTGAGTTGACTCATGGAGAAATGTATCACGAAGTGTGATCGGATTAGGAGAGATTAAAAAGTGAAAAATGAAATTAGATCAAGGGTACGAATTGGAAACAAATTGTGAAAAACAGTAAATAATCTAAGATAAGTTTTTGATGGAAAAATATTGAGCTACTTTCATAATTCAACATCAACAAGAAGGTAAGTATAAAGTGTAATGGGCTGTTTATTGCAAAAGTAAACGAGCATGGAGCAGTTTCTGAAAAATATCCTTCATTATATATTCTCACCGAAACGCTTGACCAACATAGGGAAGTAACCATGCGCTGTAGCAATCTCAACATCACATTGAAAGTTTACAGAAAATGCTTGGGAAAAGTTGACGAATCCTGTATCAAACCGGTCTTAGGTGAATTACCTCAGTTGGTAACCGGTCGATAACCTAAAATAGAAAAAATAACCGGTTACCTGCTTTTGCAAGATGTGATTGTTATCGTTAGTTTGTAGGATAACTGGAATCAAGTTTCAGATTAACTAACGTTTACCTGTGCGGTAATCTGAAAAAGGATCAACCAAAAACGGGTAAGTTACCGAGAAAGGTTTCATATAGAATGAGCTGGAGATGTTCGCGAACAGCTTATGAATTATTTGCAAACCTTCAATAATATCAGTAAAATTCTCACCAAGAGTTGGTGATAAACTGTTTAGGAGATTATCTCATGACGTCAAAAAACAATTCTACGACACTTCTTGCTAAAACACTTCAGCTAAATTCTTAACTTATCTTGAACAAATTGTTTCGAATATATGGTTCAGCCAGTTCTTTCAGCCTGAGTACTGCACAGGACTCGGTATGCGCAACGCGCGCGAAACCGGCGCATCGCGGGCGAAAACGGCGCACCGCACGCTACTTTTGGCGCTCGGCCAGCAAACGGCCGGCGAAGTGCCTGAAATAGCGTAAAAGTTGCGGGCACACGGCAGGCAACTTTTGTCAGTATCATGAACGTTTCAAATTTAACACATTTTCATAATCGTTTTTCTATAAGAAAAGGTGTTTATCACAATTTATTCAATATATCAACAATACAAAAACACATAATAAACCGTAGAAGCGCGAGAACTGTTATCAAATGAGAAATTATGTTAGTCAAACTAGTTAATCAGATTAAAACTAAAGGAGAAGAGCAAGGGCATGCTTGAGGAATTCATATCTGGACAGATGTGGTTGAACCAAACAACATGGCGGTAAGCTGGAAACTGACTTAAAAACCTCTCCAACTAAACTTGAACACTAAAAAAATGAAAGAACGCATAAACTTATATTCTACACTCCCCGTCAGTCGATTGGTACCGCCAGTATTCCTTGGAAATACTGGTTAGATGAGGCTGAACAACTTCCTCCTTCCTCGGGGTGCGACCAGGTGCCTATTTAGAATTATTACACGATTACATGCAGGGTTGCAGGGTGATATAATTAGAATGTAACATGCCCCGAATTCATCGACTGCATCATCAAGATCAAGCCTAATATTTGGATAAACTATGGATGAAACAAATTTTTTAATCAAATTTCAATACAATGGATTTTCTGAGAAACGTAGTGGCAAAAAACATTAATAAATTCTTAATCATAACAAGTTCATGAGTTTATGTGATAGCGGATGATGGAATTATCTCGAACACAGACGAAGGTTTGATCCATCTACCAGATAGACCTTAGGTTTTCTTCTTATAATTTGTCAAGAGGCGAACATAAAATGAAAACCCCGTATTTTGATAGAATGGATAATGTTATTATTGAAACCCTTGAACCGACACTATGACCATTTGGTTTGATTTTTATCTGACTAAGGACTACTCTCTCACATCAAAGAAGACTCAAAATGTTATATCACCAAATGTACTGCCTGAAAAACTCACAATAACTGGTGCGTGCTGAACCATAAACTGAGACGTCTCTTTCTCCGTGTTCCAGCAGTTCCTTGAAATATTGCAGTTAGAAAAATACCGTCCAACGTAGGTAAACTCAAACTGTGACCATTCTCCCTAATGGAGCCTCAGTGTTTCCATTTGAATGAGTAAAACTTCTTGATTTTGCAAAAAGTAGGCAATTACTTCTGACATTGGCGAAAAATATTTCTTTTTTTAAACCTCGTGACTATTACTGGTGTATGTGAACATTATGAATTGTTATAGTTGAAACTATATGAATTCAACGCAAAGGGTCAAACACTGCATAAGTGCTATACGGCTTTATCCCCTCTGCATCTGTAAGAACTAGGTTGTTTGCGTATAACACTATTGTTTACTTGCGAATGCAAACAATTTCACGCAGTATAACCAAAACCCTCAAGGTAGGCAGTTTTTGTTGTACTTGAAACCAGCAATGTTCTTCAAAACCAAACGGGTTGCATTCTAATTACATGAAACCCATCCGCCGAGACTAATTATAGAATGTCTGTGAAAAATTATCACTAATATTCTTTTACTAACCGGGATATGTGTTATTGCATTCATCATTGCCACATTTAAGAACTAGAGACCAAAATCTATGGCAGTTCCTTAAGCACGCCTTCGAAATCGAAACCTGAAAGAAATATCGTCCTTAGCTCAGAAACATCTCAATATCCGATGTGAATCTGTTTTGAATTCAATAACACTTGGTTTGTGACCTGTTTTGCACGTTGTACGGTTGAACATTTTCTTTCACCAGCTACAATGTATAAACAACGATATATCCAGGTTAGTAAAAGATATTCACTAATATTAAAAATCTGACAAAATTAAAAAGCACTCCATTCCGAATCATAGAATTTGCAACCCCTCGAATCTCGAATAAAGGTAATGCCTATTACCTATGTTTTATTTCTTCTTATCTTTTCTCACTCTCACAACAGAAAACGACTCAGAACTAGAAATAGATCACATTTTGCCACAATAATTGTATTTCCCAGTCAATTCTTGTTTTATTTTGAATATGGGACTAATTCGAGAATATTCTGACAGTATCAACGCTTCATATTCAAGGATAATCAGTAGAAGTTACAGAATCTGATTTGCTCTTACAACACCGCTTTCGGCTAAGTTTTTACTTGAACGTGGGAACTATTTCTCGCACACACGCGCTGAAAATGAATACAATAAAATACTCACCTTTCAAGACCAAAACATGTTCTATCCCGAGATGCCAACCGAGGAGGGATCAGGCAAAAAGATCATAGGAATACCTAAAAACAAAATGACATTATTCTTTCTCCGACTCCGACCCGATAAAAATATAAATAGGACATCAACTTGGAGCGGAATGCGGAAAGTGGAAATAGCAATAACCTCTAACATGGAAACTACGAGTGATGATTAACATTGAAGTGAAGAACAAGATATTCAATATCATCTCTATTGCATAGTCAAATTAGTCAAATTAACCTTTTTAGCCTATCATCCTGAGTTGAGAGACATCAACGGCAACTTGAACTAGATAACGAAATAAAATAATTATCAACAACCATTAAAATGAAAATCTATGTAATATTTAGAATTGAATTTAAGAGCAAAATAGCCCTTAATCTACTTCTCATCCTCCATGATTAAACTTATAACAAAATTAGAAAAAAAACCATACAAAATCATTAAATCAAGAGTTTTCTAGTATATACCGTACTAACACACGTGACAACCAAGATACAAGCATCGGAGAATAATAGAAAGGGATGAATTGAGCAGAAATGAATATAAACATAAACAAAAATGAATGAATAAAACCGTAAATAAATTTAAAATATTTTTCGAGTACAGTAACTTTTACGTTCGACGTCCCACCAAAAACGCGATATGTACAGGCGTCGCGCGGCACGTCAACTGCATTTAAATTCCTATATGCGCGGGAATCTATACTACGGTAGAGATATGTCTATGGGCTAAGTTTCGACTAAAGTACATTAACAAAGTTTCGAGAAATATTCGCATTAAACTTCACACAGTATAATTTCGCTGTTGTGGAAAGGAGCACTAGTTAACATGATGAAAATAATAACCGTAAACGTTCAATTCACTTTCCAAGTGTTAAATTCACAACTGTTCATTAGTTATTATCGGGTGGCCAGAAACCGTGTATGCAGTTAAGCCTTGACGATGCACACCCAAAACGTGAACGATGCACACCCAAAACGTGAACTAATTCTTGCAGACTTCTTGCAGACAGACTTGCAGATGAGTTGGAATTTGGGTCACGTTACCTGATATCTTGTTGTCGTTAATGTGCTATTTTTTGTAACATCCCGTGACGTAGTATCTTAGAATAGGATTCGCTCATTCCAAAATCAATATGTTCGGTGTATCCGTATCTAACTGTGGTTGTACTTTGATCCTGTTGGTTTCGGTCTCGATTTGTACATAATGGTGCGTATAGAGATCAAACTACAACGATGTCATTTCGCTGAATCTGCTTTCATGTTTTTGATACAACTGCTGCAGATTGGAGATCAAACCATCACGTCGGGGTGAACGTAAGGTTTATGAAATCCAAGATTCTAAAGTTCCTTGATACACTACGTTGAGTCTCGTGTATTAACATGAGGAGAACTTTAACAGTACCGAATATTCAGGGAACTACAGTGGTGAAGAATACATAGGTAATTTAGTTGCAGTTCTAAGTAATTGGGGTTCAGTCGCCAACTATATTTCAATTTGTTTGTTAACACACGGTACACACATCATAATTTTCCAACACTGCAACATAATTAAAATGCCGCAACAATTTTATACCAAAAATGTGAAACTATAACATTCTTCACTCAACGAATGCTATAGATTTGAATTTCCGCGAAAAGTTGTTGCGGCATTTTCGTCGGCAACATGCGGACCAAAAAAATCGCCAAATTATTGACAGCCGTTTGCGGCGATTTTGCCGCGATTTGCGGCGTTTCGCCGAGTAGGTCCGGCGCGGCGTTGCGCGCACCGACTCCTGTGTAATAGGCAAATGTTGGCTTATGAGTAGTTCATCGTGAATGCACCTGGTTGCACACGCGCATTCAATCAGAAATACATCGTCTCCAACGCATTTATCGATTTAATGTATCAAATGCACTCATAGTAAGAATGAAAACTAAAACGTCGAAAAACACTATACTGTTAATAAATTGTACAGTCACGTAAAACATGTTAAGCACATCATAACTCACCAACCTGCAATGTCAAAGTTCACGTTTGATCCATAGAATTACGTGACTACTCAATTTACTTCTAGTAGAACATTATCAAATTTTCAGCCATCACTTTTAGGACACCTCATGAGTTTACTACCTATCCGGTGACGATGTACCAATCAAAAAAACAAAGACAAAAATCATAGTGTAGACGGCAGAAAAGAAATAAATGGAAAATACAGCATCTTTGCTGCACATAAGTGACACAGATTCGGATTGTAGTTAGTTGTTCACCCTAATCTCCAAATTATCAGTAGAATCATTTCATACTACTTTGTTACAGTTCAACAAACTATTCTCTGGTTTTCAAACACGTTACAAACATATAACTTAGGTGAGTTAAATTTGCACCTTTACAGACTGCATGAAACATGCTGTTGATTTTGCAGCTCTTGGTAGAACACAAATCACGTTCAAGTGTTTTTAAAATCATGGAAAGGAACATGAAACAAGTAATTTTTATTGGATTGAGGAAATAACAATGTTGTTCACTAATTAAATGTGTCTCGTTTTCGAGTACCTACACCAATACGCGAGCGAAGAACGAGTACATAATCAGATGAATGTTTCAGCGGGCGCATAACTGACAGGGTGCAGGGTTTCACTAGGGTCGATAGAGTAAATACACGTTGACAGCCCCGATTATATCTTGGCATAAAGTTGATAGCAAACAAATCAGAAGTAAATTACTCTAACAAGAGTAAATTTCAAAGAGAAGGAGTATTTTACTTTTTGTCCACAACTTTGACAAAAAACCTCATTTATAGCATCTATGTCATGCAAATGTAGCATGCTCAATATATAGAGTGGCGAAAACAATCCAACACTGTAGAAGATACACAATTGTAAAATGAATCAAGTTTGGAATACTGCTCTTTCGCGTATCCAGCGTAAGTTTACACTTTCTGCGTGAAGGTAAAGAAACGTTGCGTAGAGCTGTGTTGAAATGCAACGTCACGTACAACCTATTCACCACATCATTAACCAAAACGTGAAACCAATTTCACAACCAATTTTTTTCACATTTCACGTGACTTAACGCGGTCTATATACTAGTGAGCTTAGAGTTGAATGGGGCAAATGTATTGGCCAAATAAGGCCAGCAACTGACTCTGGCAGTCGGTTTTTCGACTCAGTTCACCTGAATGATTCGAGCTTCACCTCGCTTTCACCCAAACTCCAATAAAACTCAAATAACGTAGTTGTTGTCAGGGTAAACGCGTTTATATGCATGTTAATGTATGAAAAAAACATGCAAACATTTCCTGAAGACAAAAAAGATATGTGGGCTAGGGTTGTTGATTTCAAACTCGAGACTCGACTCGAATCGACAAAAAAATTCTCGTCAAATCGAACTCGAATCTTGAAGTTCTCAAAATCTCGAAATTTTCGACTCAATTAACAACCCTAATGTGGACACTTCTCCAACCTTATCCCAGTGCCGGTTCTGTGAAATATTTAGACAAACGGAAGACACAGGATTCGATTTTAGCGTAGGGATTTGGGAGCATGTCGAAGTGAACATTGAAACAGAACTTAACCCAGAAAACAGCTATTTAGTGAGTAAGTAATAGAAATCCGATAAAGCGCATCGCTCATCGGGGTCATATATTCAGTTGGCGTTCTCTCCGTGGACTTCATGACTATTTAGCCGAGTGGAGAAACATTCGAACGAGTTAGAGCATTTGTTGAAAAAAACAAGTAGGGAAAAAGACTGGTGGAGAGGGTTGAGTTTCAGATGGATAAATCTTATGATTTTTCTACTTGATCTGGTATTTTGAACTCAATTAGTTGTGAACACAAGAACAAATGATAAAAATAATGATTTTTTTTGTTATAAGTATTCAACATAGTATAATTATCTCTTTTTTGATAGTAACCTTGTAAGCAGAAATTTTGTTTTTGGGAAAAAATGCTGGAAACAAACCAATTTTGTTTAAGTGTGTGTCGGGTTCTGAGATTTTGAGGCAAACTACTGAAAACCGTCACAATTATACGAAAGCCAATTGAATAGTCACGTAAAGTAAGAATTCTAATGAGACATAGTGCACTTTTTCATTGCACTTTTTCATTGCATATAGTCGTTCTAATCCAAAAGTAGCAAAAATCTCGTTGTTTGAAGGATATTCATGAGAAGCCCTCTATCTCTTTCCGTGGGTTCAAGTGGTGAAGAATAGTTTATGACATTCGATCATTCACACTCCTTCCCAGGCGGCATTCGTGAAACGTTCGAGTGCACAAAATAAATGAGCGAGAGAGCGAAAAACACAGGCAAAATGTCATTTGCGGCCAGATTCTGAGATGTGATAAGGCCTTTCCATAACCGAGTTGGTTCTCTGGGGAGATGTAGGTTGGGAACAAAAACGGGGAGAATTGTGAACAGCTCAAAACACTTGAGCGCACTAGATTCACACTTCAACACGAAAATGTGCAGAACGTGCTAACGATCAACTGAGGTATCAAAGACACACAAATTAGAGAAAGGGGGAGAGAGAAAGGAAAAGGAATGAGATATAGAGAGGAACGGGTGGCGAGAGAGAGAGAGAAAGAGAGAGAGAGAGAGAGAAAGAGAGAGAGAGAGAGGGAGAGAGAGAGAGAGAGAGAGAGAAAGAGAGAGAAACAAAGAGAAAAAAGCGAGAGAGATGGATGGATTGATGAATACGCAAGCACGGAGAAACATCGAGAGAAGACGAGGGATAGAGATAGAACATGAGAGATAGAGATAAAACGAGAATAATGAGAAAAGGGGGAGATAAAACTAAGAAGGTAGGGAGAACAGAGAAGAGAGTGAATGACAGAGAGATAAGGAATGAGAGAGAGAGAGAAAAGAAAGACAGAGAAAGAGAAATAGAGACAGAGAGTACTTGTAAAGTACATGCCCCACTAGTTTTCCCTAACTCTGCGAGAGTAAACCGCGCTCCAGCTCCAAATTAGTTGCATTAGAGCAATCCGGCGAATTTCCGCTACATTAACACGCGTCAGTGGCGAGACTCGGCGAGACTAATGCAAATAAGCGACAAATTCTCCAATTGGAGGCAAACGGCAGAGGTTACGAGGATAGAATATGATATAGGTCGGAATTTGTGAAAAAACTTTTTTTCTCCACAAGAAGTTGAGCTTCAAACGTGGAATTGAGCCAACTCGAAGTACAAGAAGTAAAGCTTCGAACGACTATGTAATGGACTACAAATGAGACGAATAAAACACATTTTGTTTACTATTCGTTGTTTACGGAAAAAAGTCAGCAAACTCATTAAAGACATATTCTCCAGAACGGCAATGGTTACGAGAACAGAATATGATGTAAGTCGGAATTTGTGGAAAACTTCTTTTCTGTTGAGAAGGAGCTTCAAACATGAAGTTAATCAAACGTGAAGTACAAGAAGTTGAGCTTCAAACGACTATGTAGTATACTAAAAGAGGAACAAAATAAACAACAGAATATGTTTATCTTTTCTTTTCTATGAGTGGAACCCAATTCCTCCGTTCGAGGCAAACGGCAATAGTCACGAGAGTAAAATAGAACTTATCGAAATTTGTTAAAAGAGTCGTTTACAATAAGTAAACTAAACTTTCACGCGAGTCGTCAAAAAGATTCATGGGTTTTGTTACTTCGAGTCAAATGCGTTTGTCTTGTGAGAAACCTAAAAAAAACCCATAAGAGATTGTGAACCCTACATTCATTACGCTGTTTAAGTGAATACTTTGGTATAAGGCAAATTATAACGTATAGAACGCTCTTAATAAAAATAGATGAGCCTTTTTTTTCGACCTACAGCTGGTTAACTAAAATCGTGGTTCCTGGCTACAGCGCTTGGTTACTTCCCTATGTTATGTTAGTCGAGCGTTTTGGTAAGAGTATGTAATAGAGAGTTTTCAGCAGCTGGTACTGCTTGCTGAGAGTTTCTTTCTGAGAAAAGGTTTCCTAAATGCTCGTAGTTACTGGCTGATGTTTATTCAATACGACAGCTGATCTACAACACAACTTCGACAGCACTGAACTACAATAGAATTGATAGAATTGATAGAATTGATCTTAGCGATCTACAGCTAGCGATTGCTCTCAGCGCACTGGGTTAGCTAGCATATATTACAAGCCTATCTATGACCTGTACACTAAAAGTAAATTTACTAGTCCCGTGAAGTTAGCATTCTGATAAGGAATCGTGCACCTTGCACCTTTATGATGTATTTATCATGTTACACGTGACTGTGCAAGACTAACAGTAGAACTCGCTTTTGGCAACATATGAAATAGAACTCTCCTACACTCAGTCTAATACTAGTTCTTGTTACAACCGTTTTGTAAACTCGTGGGAACTAACTAACGAGTACTGATTGAGCCAATGAAAGCTGGTGAGTGTCTTCGTTAGCCGTGAAACATTTGACCGCACATCAGGAATAGAACACGAAAATGGGACAGTTGCTTTCGTATCCTCAGCTTTTTCCTGTGAGATGCGTTTTATCTGATGCCCCGTGGACACACTGGAATTGGAAAGAACTATTTTTACATGGGTATGAATTATGCCAGAATATCGTCAGAGCACGGTATCGTGGTAATATATAGAAGTAGTGAAACATTTGCGCAACACAATGTTTGTAGAGCACGCACGAATACCCTTTTCGCTCGGGGAAAACAGATTTAGTGGGACATTTCATGGACCATTCATTTCTTCGCAATAAACAACAACATTTTGGTATACAGAATGTTTTTTTCTTTTCAAAACTGAAAAAAAAACTACCGTAGTGGTTTATAAAAATAATTAAACAATCCCAGTGGTAATAAACTTCGATTGATACTAGGCGACGTGCTGCTTTGATAACTTCGAAATTATTGTAACACTTGTGCGCATATCACATATCAGACATATCAAAGAAGCAATATGTTTCTTATAGTCATGAAAGCGAAACTTTGTAGAATATATGCGATGAAATAAACAATACCATCTAACACTTAGATCACAATCCTACCACTTGGAAAGTATGTAATTACGTTTATACGAGTTCTGTCTAAATTGTTTGTACTCTGGTCCCTGTGCATTTCAAGCAACACTTCGAATATTGGGTAGAGGTCCAGTTATAGATAAATTTTCAGTAAAACATGGCGGGTTCAGTGTTTTCAACATTGATTACAGTGAATGCATAACTTACAAAGGTGGTGGAACATTCGTGTTGTGAACTGATCAATATGAATAGGGGCCGCCGGAGCATTCGAGTTTGATTAGTTCTTAGTTTGACTCCGACACTTTGAGCACAATTTTGAGCGTTTTTACGGTACCAAATGATCAAATACAACTAGAGATAGTTATACTTGATGATTTAGTAGAAACCAAGATACATAATGATTACCAAGGTATTAACAATACAAAAGGCAAGTGCATAATTTATAGAGGTGGTGAAACATTTGTGTGTGGTGTGAACTGATCAATATGAATGGGGGCCGCCGGAGGTGTTTGAGGCGCAGGTGATTTCAGCCTCTTTCCAGATGAATTACACCTGTTAAGACGGCTAATGCGGGAATCGCGTGCAAATCTACAAATGCACTTGGCTGGCACGATCGGACTAGTTTAGTCTTTGCCAATCCTACGTGGACTTCTACAGTATACTTCCGAAATTTGTGGAACATTTTCTGAGGCAAACATCATAATCACAAATGAAATTTCTGATACAAGAGCTGTGATTAAACTCAGAAACATTGGCGCCAATTAGCAGGAGTTGGCGCCAATTGGCTGGAATCTGTCTGAGAAGTAGTTTCCGATATAATGGATTGAAGGTCTAATCTCTCAATATTGAAAACGTCGAACGCATGACTTTTAGAGGTGGTGAAATGTAGGGCTGATCTAAAGGTTTCTTACATGAGCCATGACGATAAATTTTTAGGTGGTACTTTTGAGATTAAAATAATGTTGCAGTACGCGTAACTGATCATTAAGTTGTGTGTCGTATGTAAACACCGGCTTTGAAGAAATCTTTTTCAAAGACTGAAATGTCAAGGGGTCCGGGGTAACTTATCTTATCATCATCATGAATTGAAATGAAAATGAAACTTGCAGTTAATAAAAAAATACAAAAACAATGTAATATGAATTCTGCACAATTTGCTAGCTCTCCACGTTAAGCATTAGTTAACATCGTTTAATGTGTGAATTTGATTTTAAAGTCAGTATAGAGTTCAACTTTTTCTGAAAGGATTTAAAAATATAATCAGTAGTTGTATAAATGTTCCACCCACTGCTATTGTTCTTAACAATAAGTTTTAATTTTAAAAAATCCTTAACAGTTAGGGTTTATTTGTCAAAATAGGTTAGGTATTTGTGTTTGTGTGTGTGAGTGTAGATTTTCTGCTATAATAGTGGAATTATAGTGATATTTGGGATAGCAAGAACGAAGTGATTGTGTTTTTCAAATGAGCTGGAGCATTCTCACGAATACAAACACCTAATTTCAAGACATTTTATTTTGTGACTCTATTTTTGCTGTTTTTCTTCGGAATGAAAAAGAATCAGCATACAGAAGTTGATTTAACACATACTTAATGTTGTCTGAATGATTCGTTTGGTATACATAATCTAACGCTTATTTCGAAGATGCTGAGTCTGAATCACTAGGAGAAAATTGAACTAACAATCTGTAGACGGAAAACAAGCTTTGTGGAAAGAAACTTTCGTTTTGGAAGGAACTTTCGAGTGTTTTATTTTTCAAATAATACAACATAAGCTTTATAGAAAAGGCGAACAGCAACTGCGTTAGTACAGCACTTTCTCTCAATAACTTGTGAGTGAATTCAACCATTGTTATCATTTTGTTTTTAAAATTGTGTAAAGTGGTGTTAGGCGTCTATAATTTGAAACAGGACCAAAACAAACAAAACAGATGAATAGACATCAAAATACTAAAACAACAATCAAATGGGGCTTCAAACCCGATAAACGAGGGGCAATGTTTCAAGTTAAGCATAAAAGGCGGAGTTCGCTGGTTGACACTATAATTATGAAGCCGGGCCTTGTCTCCGGCGCTGTCTTGATTGTTCTCCTGGGAAAACCAGGGAAGGAGCAAAGTTGACGAGTAGAACGAGTCCTCGCAGCGATATATATATAGAAAACGTGAAACATTCAGATATTTCTCTACTTCGGTGTGAGTTTCATAAACAGTATCAGTCATGGAACTAGTCTCCTCAACGTTATATATAGAAAACATGGAACAGTCAGATGATGTTTCTCTATTTTGTATTTTTTTGTAGAAGATGTTTCTCTATCTTTATATTTCCGTGAAACAGTTACTTGTTTTTTTCTTCATTCTAGTGTGACGTTACGAGGTCTCGTATGTAAGATACATCCTTGATGTAATACATTTGAACGTAGTAATTTAAGGGACTGAATTATAACTAGTTCTCTCAATTTTATATAAAGTAATTTTGAACGTAGTAATTTTGGCCCACTACGGACATGTTTTGGACGTTTGGTCAAAATAAGATCTTTGCAGCAATACACGTTTGAGAAAAATGCAGAGCATCTCAAGTCAAAGTAGATACAGAGATTGATTCAATAAATGATTTGTTGGACTGTTCGAATTGAAATGAAGAAGTGAATGGAAAATGGAATGATTTACGTTATATATCAAAAACGTGCAACATTTAAGTTCACTGTTCTAATCTACTTTGAACTTCCGAAATAAAGGTAGTTTTCACCTAGGATTTCAACTTGTTATCCACACTGTTGGGTTTTTCAATATATTTTGAGGGGGATATGTCATATTTTCTTAACAATAAAAAATAATTCATTTACCTCCGTATAAAATGGAATATCAAACTAACTCGTCTATGCTATCATCAACAATAGATAAAAGTTAGTAAATGAGCAATTCGTTCCACACACATTAGCTATTACTAACACTATATCAAACCTAATAATAATGATAATAATAAACGTAAATGGACTCTTGTAACCATCTTCTAAATAAATTTCTTTAAATAATCTCACTAGGTTAACTATAACAGGTCATCTACTGATGAGGGCATCCTGTTTGACATATGGATCGGTAATTGCCCGAAATGTCAAGGTAACTAATGTTTGTAATAGGCAATCTAGGAATTTGCACAGTGCAAATAAAATTATCTCTCACTCTCCCTCTTTTCATTTCTCTTTCCTTTGGACTTTTTTCCTTTATAAACCATTGAAGTAGCCCGATATTAACAGAAAATTTAGCTTGTTTATACAAGCAACTTGGTTTTGTATAGTAATTTCAATCTCCAAGTTTTTCTTATAATTGAATGATGAGATCATTTCGAAAGACTTCAGTCTCAACACCTGTTGACAACGCGCGTATTCTTCAAAAACACGAAATCTTCGCGTAGTCTTCAAAACAGAGTACTTTGCTAGACGGTCCCGGCACCTTTATCCACTCCTGCGTCTCTCGTTCTGCTTCACTATTTCTCGTCTCTCAAATGACCGGCGGGAAGTAATGGCGGTGAAATAGCGTATGTTTGAGGAGACGCAGGATGGGATGAAGGTGCCGCGGGGATCTTCTGGCATACGTACTCAGAACTAACTGAAATATGGAGTCCTAGTCTACACGCGAACTTTCCAAAATTTACTTATAATACTAAATGTAGAAAAAAATTCGACTCAACGACATGTCAGCTAGCATTTGCAATAACATTCAAGATGTTTCCGTCGAAATTCACGCAAATTCTCAAATGAAAAAAGTGTGAAATGAGACGCTACAATTCGACCAGTGGTAGAAGCAGATTCTCTCCAGGATTGGTGATCGATCTGAAAAAGCAAAGGATCGGTTGAAAGACTGCTGACGAAGGACTAAGGAAAAACTGTGTTAGTCAAAAAAGACAGACAAAAGTCGAAACAAAACGATCCAGATAAATACACCAAAAAATTTGTCAGTTTAATATTTCCGGCTATAAATTTATAAGTTTTTGCCTCTTGCTGGAAGTGAACCTGCGAGCAAATAATACGTAACTGGGCGCTAACCACTGCGCAACAAGCGTCGGAATCGAAGACATGTGCCCGTACACAGTGGCAACTGAGATATACAGTACCCTCCCGCTTTTCCGTTGACGACGACTATAACCATTATTTCGAATGTTTATAGCACCAAATGTTCTCATAGTTGTTCGTGCCTTAAACAAAAACTGACATACCCTTTAGCCTCGAGATCCAATTCCGTGTCGTTTTGCGATATCGTCACTTCAAAGTTCCAAGAGCATCCCTGAAACATTCGACTGTTGAGCCTTGAAAAAGATTCGTATGCATGTTGTGAGCCAACCTGAGATTATCACTTTAGTAGTTTAAGTGTCAAACGTTTCATGCATTTTATGACATTTGTTCTTCTGTGAAAAATAACGTTTCATTAGTGATTAGTGACAGTTTTGTGTTCTGTCCAATGCGTTTCACTCGTTCGTAAAGGCGCTACCAAAAAACATCATGATCAGCTTGCCTGCGTCTTATTGATCAACACAATATCTCATATGTCGATAGGTTATCAATAACCGCTCGCACCACAACGCGAAACAGGTGGCTAACATTAATGATCTACCTTCTCGCCGTGTATTGAAATCTCAACATCTTTGGGATTCCCAATATTCACTGCCTCGATGTCGAAGTTTTCCACCTGACAAAACATTATTCTGATATAGAATACGGAATATGTAATTACAAATATATTTTTCTCATACCCGATAATGTTAGGAACCAAACAAATTAGCGGTTTCTCGTTCAAACTGCAATTATGAGTTGCTTTTGTGAGTTTGAGCATTGATCAGAAGAAGATGTATACTCCTGTAGCGGAAATCTCAACTGAATTTTCATTTCAGAAAGTCAGAACAACTGGATACGCGTGAATCAGTTGGAATGAAGCACACAATCTCGATATGGATCAGAGTACAACATCACCACCCTCTTTACATATGCATGTGATCGAACCCAGTGTCATCACGTTTCACGTGACTATTATTTCTACTAGTTCATCGTTCCCAGAGCAAGCAAATGTGTAGGTTTGCTCTATCCCGTCGTGTTTGTAGTTTGATCCCGTTAATTTTCAGTCTAAACTCGTGAACTACAGTGTTTCGTGTTTTTGCAACAACAACTAGGATATGATGAAGCCTCATAAACTGCTGACCCCTGCGGGAAGTTCCCTGGGTGGTCCAAGAGAACGTGGTCCACTGTTCGATTCGGAACCGAGCAGATTCAAACGGGGTTGGAAGGAGCCAGAGCTGGTCACCGTACGAAGCGAGATGTTGTACAGAAGATCTATAAAAAAACTGTGGGAAGAATGTTGTAAAATAGTTGCATGAAAGAAACATTCATAATCGAATTACACATGAAGCAGATTATTCCAACTAATATATATCATAGGCTCCTATATTGAAGTTAATTCATGTAATAAACTGACGATAGTTCTCCGAATACAACTTCACAGCATATTGTATACAACTTTACAACATAATTTTCTTAAAATTTTTCCCAGCATTGATATTAACATCCAAGTGAAATTATCGTACTATGCACACTGCTTTGGAAACCGAGTTTACTACTTCACAGGTAAATCACTTCAGTGTTGCAGCGTCTATATAAGGGCGAGTGCTCAGAAAAAATGTGTTATAGAGCCAATAAACAAGAGATTGCAAAAATTGTCGTTGTCCAATGCTAGTTTGAAACGTCTCATATTCTAACAATTTTACACTTGTGTTGTACTACTTTTATACTAATACTAGATTTCACTGTTCAACGTACGTGTATAGTAGTTATCACCTCGAATTGTTTCCTTGATCTTTGACGTTATTTTACTCCAAATGTGGTACCAGGAATAAGTCATTCGAAATTGAAAGTCATTCGAGTAAAAGTAATTTAAAAGTAAAAGTCATTAATTCTCTTTTAGTCAGGATTCAAAAAAAAAGGAAAAGACGAAAATGTTTGTGAACTATTTTTCTGATTCTCAACTGTTTCTGTATTTAATGACTTTCACTTTCAAATGACTTTTAATAAAATAACTTTCAGTTTTAAGTGACTTTTTATGGTTGCCTCCAAATTTGTCTCTTTTTTTAATCACACGCCTCACTTTTATAATAAATATAATCAATCGAATTTGCTCAAAAAAACACTCACTCATTTTGGGTGGTACATCGGGATAGACAGTGGAGTATTCGTATGTTTGAAACGGATCGAAGTCCGTGTGAACATTTGGATAG
Source organism: Litoditis marina (assembly GCA_964036275.1). NCBI lineage: Eukaryota > Metazoa > Nematoda > Chromadorea > Rhabditida > Rhabditidae > Litoditis > Litoditis marina. The sequence goes on from OZ038436.1 coordinate 1,171,003, forward strand.
CGAATTTCGGCTGCCGTTAACGCGTTTGAAAGTCGCATCTGCAACATTAAAGAAACTGAGATACCAGGGTGTTGGTAGCAAGCAATTAAACAGACGTGTTTAGGAAACGCAGTGAGACACAAACATTATCAATATAACCATTGATCTCTACCCATAGCCAAAAACGTAAGTTGGTGGACTCACTAAACGAGAAAGAGATCTGCATCATTTTATTCAAGCACAGAAAAGGGCAACTTTCATCATTCAATATTCCTACGTAAAAACTAACTACCGGACCGGGAGAGGGTAGAGGTCGAGCAAACGCAGACAGTCTCATAACGTCGGCGTTTCTCTGACCTGCATACTCTCTTGTCGAGGATTCGCTAAGGCGCTAAATGGGTGGCAAGCTCATACAATTCCTAGCCCATCGGCAAATAACTTTTGTTCTGTCTCGACGAGAGAATGTGTAGTATAGAGAGATGCCGGCTGTCTCTGTCTGTCTGTGGTCTCATAGACCTTCATGCTCTCTCTCTTCAAAGATTCCCGAATCACCAACCTTTTTGACAGTAAATTGATCGGAGCCATTCAGTTCTCCAACAGAAACTCGAACTTTGTCCACAGTCGACAGAGATTTGCTCTTTAGCTGAAAAGTGAAGCCGAGTTACGGTAACAAGCGACGAAAGCGCGTTGCGACGCGATTGGAACAATCAAGAATACCGCAACATCTTGGGTAAATTGGATATTGACGGAATTTTCGAGCTTCAAAGAGTAACTTTAAAGGGACGCGTGGTTCTTTTTCCATATTGTTTCGAACTCTCTGTTTCACGCTGATTGCGGTTGAATCCGGAACGATTAGGAATTGTTTTTAATAAAGAATTTCAGTATAATTTTCATGGTATCTTCGTTTGTTTCATGATATAACTATACAAAAATGAATGTATAAAATTATTATTATGAGTGTTTCATGAAAACCCTCTGAGAAAACCCAAAACCGTCTTGAATCAAGGTCGAAACGGTTTTGAGTACATCTCTTACTGAGCACATTAACCTAATCATGTTTCATCACAATTCACCTGATATGAGATCTCATCCTCTTCATTGTGAACAACACTCATTTGGTGCGAGGTCTTTCCTTTACACAGATGAACTTCTGGCACCAGACGTTGGGCCGCCTGAAAGTGGCGCTTTTCCTTCTGTCCAATGTTTCAGTGAGACTACTTATATAAGTTCTTTTCAATCGGGTTGGTAATAGTGCTATGCAATATTGATATACAAGAAATTGCTACTACAAAGATCAGTGACGTGTATGATGAATACCGTCCATTAACGACACAACGTGAGTATTAAAACATGAAATATGAAGCATATGGGCAGTCGTCTCATGTGAGAAAACTTTTCGTTAATGTTCTAGTTGGACTACTTATAACTTATAACAGTCATAATGTCGTCATCAATCAATTTGGTCCAGAAAGTCGGTTCCATACATTTGGCACTCGTTAAAACATATAAAAAATGAAGTCATCTGATCAAGTGATGGTCCGGAGACTGCATTTACTTCTGTACAATGTTTCAGTAAGAGTACTTATACCGGTGACAATGCTGTTCAATTAGTTTGTGAAGTCTCAGTTGACATTATATACATATAAGACCTGGTCGTTCAAGACAATTTTGAATGTAGCCTTTTTTCTAGCGTGAACATGACCGTGCAAAGCGTTATATTTTGTGTTAATTTGATTGAAGTGTATATTTCTAAAATCTTGTATTGTAACAGATGAATACGAGGGTCATTCAAACCTCAATAGACATGTCCAGTTTCCAGACGGAGGTACCGGACGGGACTTCGGCCTTCTTGAACTTCGTCGTCAGACCCTCCATCCCTGAATCTATACAGTTTTCGCACCCCGTAAACTGGTTGAAACACTTGACTGCGTGGCAATTGTGCTAACCGTGGTTTGATTGGTCATTTGTATAGCCCTGGGTACACGCGCACGCACCTTTAATATATGTTCGCCACATTCGAGTGAGTTTGGAACGCGTTTCCTTGTCCATTACTGCACCAAGTCTAAATTTCAGGAAAAAATCATAGTTATTGAATATCATAGTTCACGGTGTATTTTTCATGATTGTTCTAATGAGAAAACATTCACGTCCACTCGTTGTTGATTAATATTCTCTTTGAAGTATCCATTAATGTTGCTCATCATCCAAACATACCTGTTAAGCAAAGCGTTTTAAAGTAAGGTTTGTCCTCGCTCAGTCCAACTATTTTCCCATGACTCAACACGTATCTGTACGGACAGTGAGTCGATTCGCGAACATAGGCTAACGGGGACAGAATCTGAAACATTTGAATATACAAATATTTAGAACTTGGGTGATCAACGTTGAAAAAGTAGGTGAAAGAACGAAACTAAATTTAATTGAATTGAGGTTGCGTTTCACGAATAAATTCTGAATCTTTCAAGTAAGATGAGTTAGATATTATGAAAATGATCACGAGTTCACTATTTTCTTCCTATTAACTGATTGTTTTACCACAAAATCGTACGATCACCGGTAGTGGGAGCTTTAAATGATGTGCTCGTGAGAAAGATCATATGAACGTTTTGGAGCGTTGGAAAAGTAGCTACGTCGCCTCGCGCTAAGATCTAACTCGTTTCAATGTTTCTCACCTGATCGGCCACTGATACTCCAGGCGCATAACAGTCCCAGATATCCTGTAGAACGGACATTCCCTCGAGCACCGCTTGTCCTAAATTGTAGGCACTGTTAACTGTAAGATTTGCTCAACTCTATTTTAATTAGAGACCATTTCTATCTAATTTCGACCTTTCGAGATAGCAGTTCATCATGTAGAGCTTGAAAACCTGATTACGAACATATAACTTCCGCATTTGCATCTTTCTCTATTTTCTCAGAAAATCGATTTACGTAATGTACAACGCGAAAGAGTTACGTACAGAAAATCAAGAAAATACTGATAGAAATACAAAAACTCATTAACTAGGTCTTAAAGCCTATCAGGATACGAAAATTGAGTGAAAAAGTTAAATTCATTGAATCACTGATTAACTAAGCTGGATAGCGTCACAGTGAAAATGTTTAAGTTCGGGTATGTATTCAATGGCATTAGGCAATTTTTTCTCATTTCGAATTTCTAAGGTTGTTGATGACTATTGAAACACATGAGACTACTTTTTTTCAGATTCGAAAATTTTAGATTATAGGGAAATGGTCTCTATAAGCACACTGCATTTCAGCTTACCTAATTGTAATCCGTGTTGTATACACTATCATGCAGACATGATCAATCGTTTTCATGTTCTTCAAATGTGTAATTAAACACTTTGAATGCATTGCGACTGTGCCCGAACAGTCTAATAGTAGCTAACCATTCAGCTAACCGAACTATGTTTTCATTTTTTCGCTTGGTCCTCTCCCTAACTTATATTATGGTCTTTTTAAGAGTTTCTCCCATCCCGGTTATCCCTACGGTATAACCGTTCGATGAACAAAAATCATTGGTACAGATGAAACAGAGTAGAAGTTTTGATGAAATCACAGATAAAGTGTTCCCTCTTTTTTTTTCGAATCGAAAAGGAAGTTGTAAGCCATTGTAATGTAATAGATCGAAAAAGTGTAAAAGAGTGTAATTTCTCACCCCGTTCCGAAAAGTTGCCGATGATCTTCATTTTGTTAATTCTACCCAGATGAACGCACTCAACTTTGAAGTTGAATTCCTGAAACATTGAAATGAGTTGCATTTTGATTTCTAACGCAAGTAATATATTAAGAATGAGTACACTATGTGATTTCATTTGCATCGCTCGAATGTTTTATGATGTCCTGATAATGTTTCGCAAATAGTTGTAAAACAATTTCTTCTGAACAATTTCTTTAACAAGGCTTTTAGTTTAAAAATACCTTTTTAGTTTCGTTGAATGTCATAGGAAAGACGCCACTGTCAAATTCTCCATGTAACTCTCCATACAAAGTGGTATTTCGCAGTAACCTGGTATCAGCTAACTGCACTCGACCCTCGTAGTTTATCACTGAAACATTGGAATGAGTTACACATGTGTCTGAACAAAGTTAATTTGTATATTATCCCCAAAAGCAAAAATCAGGGCCGAACCGGGGATCGATCCCGGGACCTCTCGCACCCTAAGCGAGAATCATACCACTAGACCATCCGGCCACGTTGACCAATCCATTTCCATCGGACTAGCGATGCGGGCTGTGATTGCGGGAGAGATTACAATGCTACAACAATGACACGAAGAAAACATTGTTTGAGTCCCGACTAGCGACCATCGAAGTAAAAAGTGCATTAAATGCGTTCAACATGTGTAAAAGTGAGGGTTTGACATCATTGTTCCATCAATAACCTTGATTCAACTTATATTATACATTAAGTTGCTATTTATGATTACAAAATACACATTTAATTACACAAACAATGTTTTGAATAGGCTTTCAATGTTAATACCGGTAAGTGGTTGAACTCCAGCCCGGAAAACCGGAATTTCGCGGAACGACTGCGGTCTCTTGTGCTCTCCGGTTACATCTAACCATTTGCCTATTCTGAAAAAAAGATCTTCAGTAAATAATCATTATATGCAAACTATGAGTCGTTATTTAGTGAGCATCAATTACATGCTGACAAAAAGCCATGACAGATGGAAGGGTCACCAGATGAGGGATATTTTGTATACCGAGAGGTCATTAACTTTATGACTTTTTTTGAAGCCGTTCATTTATAACATTTTACCACTAACAATCGTGACGTAAAAAATCACTGTTTTTTATGGTCAAATATCGATCTTTTTTGTCAAATATCGATTTTGTCATTACCTGACAGCCAGTCGTTCATCGGTGTCCAAATCCCTCAACTCCACGTATTCCAGATAGTAGTCGGGTCGATCTCCTATTCCGTCGATTTCGAATCGAACTTTTATCAGATCCCCGATTGCACCGAAATCCACCTGAGTGTTTCAGCTATTATACTTACACGTCGGAAACTTGGAGGAATCGTTGGAAGTGAAAAAAATTCTATAATCAATAACACAGAAAACTGGCTGATATTCGCTAAACTAACTGTTTGATAATATATCCCACACTAGTGACCTAATGACACTTTGAGAATTTATCATTGCGTGACTGATATTAAGGGCAAAAAATAAGCTGTCTGAAACATGTGTATGAAACTACACTGCATAATTGGTATCAGAATACAAACTTAAGCCAGAATTACTCTGTGAAAAGGTAAAATTAGAATATTCAAACCATAAATACAGAACCTGGATAGCAGGTTGCTCAATGCTCCTCAAAAATTTCATATGGACAATTGCCAATAGAAAAGTACTAGTAAACTATAGCTGAATCATACAACTTTCCAGTCAAGTTACGTGGGAGTCATTTCCTCATAAATTTCATACTTTCAAACATTTACTTTCAGTTTTTCTTCTCATTTGACACTTCCTTGAAGTTTTTCATGTTCAGGCATCTAATTTCTGTATTTTGACCTATCTGAACCGTAGTGGTTGATGGAATATTGTATACAATTGTATAGAACACATGATTACATTCATCTTCGCCAGGTGCGTTTTTGAACTACCTGAACCAAAGTGGTTGATGAAGTATTGTATACCATTGCTAAGAATGAATAAACACTCTCATCTTCACATCATGGTAATTTGACCTACCTGAACCAAAGTGGTCGACGGGACCGTCTGTAGACTGTTGTCGTTCTCCACTGTGGTGACGGAGCTTCCGTCCGTTCCGTATCCGTATATCTGAATGTTCGAAGTGGTTCCCCCGAGACCGTCCTGCGTACCACTGTGCAACACGAACTCCCAACGACCTTCTGCAATTCACAGAAATACTTATAGTAGAAGTAAACTGAATAGTCACGTGAATCTAGCATTCTAATGAGTAATCGTCTACTTTATCAATGCACGTTTGTGAGTTCTGCTGTGTTTAACATGTTTCACGTGACTGTGCTGTTAACTAACAGTATATGACGTTTCTCCATGTCCTATCTTCTTAGAACATCGGCATTTCGTGATATGTATTGTTTGTTTTCTTGTTAGACCAAACACGAGGTACGAGAAATGAACCATCGTAATAATACTCCGTATTTGGTCTAACAGGAAAACCAACAATCATACAATGAATAGTACAAGGATAATTTATTTTATATATGCAACATTTCAATTATCATTCATTGGCTCTGTCTCTGTTCTTTCCCTATAATTGTAAACATTTTTATATTTTTTTACAGTAAACAACAATGAACAAATTACAAAATTTATCGGGGGGGGGGGGTAGGGGGGGTCACCGTATCTGGGTTAGAGATTGATATTCATGGATGTTATGCTTAGAAGCACGAAAGGACGAGACAAGAGCCTGATCGGCTAATATAACTGACTTAGAATCAACTTATTATATCTTGTGATAGAACCGTGACCAAATGTTTCAAGAGGCCTTTATAGAATACTATTAGAACGTATGAATGAGAATCGTGAAAATGCTAAGACTGATAAAAAATGTTCAAATATTGTCTATTATCGAACCACCAGTTCTGGTTTGAAAATGTTATATTCTCAACTGGACCTCGTATCTAGCTCGAAATTCCTAGATGAAACTTTAAAATGAATGAATTTTGAGCTTTCCCGTTTTTACATTACCAATTCTACAAATAGTTACTTTTATACACCTACAATATAACACAAATTCGCATTTTGCTTTTATCGACAACCTAGTTGGTACATCTATTCAACAACCATTATCATGAAGTAATGATTGCTTATAAGTAGTTCGATTGAAACATGTGACTCACGTGTAACCAGATCCTCTTCCGGTATGCTATCCATGTAGTAGAAGGCGGAGACAGGCACAGATCTCTCCAGCTTACCGTCTACCTAAAATTTAAAACTTAAACGAAAACGAAAAAGATATTATACAGAAACCCAGACAATAAACAAGATGTTTGATATTATAATACGATACTTGTGAACGTTGTACGGGGAAACGTGCAAGTACGGGAATATATTCTGATCTACCCTACTCGGAAAATCAGTGCTCGAACTCGGAGAACCCAATACTGGAAACATCGAAAACTATTCAAATACTCACGAACTATTGAAAAACTACTTAAAAAGAACTGAAGAATACCAATACTGAGGGAGGAATACTATTATATTGTGCTCAGGAGTTTCCCAACTGGACTTGTTGGCATGATGCCAAAAACATCGGAAAACTGTTATTTAGAGAAAACATATATTTTACAGAAAGTTTTTCTTGAATGCGAATTATAGCGGAGGGGAGGAGCCCTTCACATAAATTTCTACTATTTTGAAGTGTTTCCCTATGTTCAAAAACTGCCTTGAAATTTCATTGGCAAGCTGCCCAGTTCGGGAATGTGCGAACTATAACATGCCAAATTTTATCCACTGTGGGTCATAGGACATTTTCAACCTGATGTTGAAACATTTTCACCAACCTGACCACTGTCCAACCATTTGTTGAGAAAGAATATAAACTGTCGCCCGTCATTCGTATTCTCCGTCACCAATACGTATTCGATGAACACACCGGCGCCTGAACTTCGTCCAAATGTAACACACGGTTTATAAACTCGTCGCCCAATCACTAATGGCAGTAAGGCCAATTATAGTTGAATAGTTGAAATACCAAGTTGGGTTCCAATAAAAGACGTTTCTCTTATAGTTCTCGCCATATCGATTAGCATGTTGGCAAAGTACCAACTCGAGTTTCAGATCAGAAGAATTTCTCGACAAAAGTATGCGAGCCGTTATATACTGTTGGTCAATCGCCAAGTCACGTGAAACATGTTGAACACAGCAGAACTCAGAAACGTGCAATCACAAAGTGTACGATTCCTCATTAGAATGCTAACTTTACGTGACTATTCAATTTACTTCTAGTATAGACACTTTCGTTGCATCATGTGAGCCTATATGTTTTCTTATAAAAAAAACATTCATCCAAAATTTCATTTGCGCTGCAAGCCTTATTGGAATTGACAATAACTTTGACAAAACGTTTTCACAATAAGTGGAACAAATTCAAATTCTCAACTTCGCTGACACAATGTTCGTGATCATAATGAAGATTGAGATGAAACGGTTTCTACAATAACCCAAATTGTCCCTATTCTCTTTTTCTCTCACTTTTTCTCTCTCTCTCTCTCTCTTTGTCTATCTATTTACGTTGGATTCAACTGAATTGGATGTGACAGACAGGTATAAATCACGTATGAAACGTCTGAACGCGTTTTAAAGCTTTTTGCCGAGCTGTATGGGAAGTTTACTGAATATTCGGCACCAAAATGGTTCTCAATACATTTTTTTGTCGTTTAGGTTTTAAGGCAGTTGGTTGAACGAATCTAGCCATTGAATTTCCAGAATCATGAGTGTTTTAACTGTTTTATATTAAACATAATCATTAATACGCATTTTATCTATCTATTTAACACATCTTATTTCATATATCTTCCATTTTTCTTTTTTTAATGTATAATTACCGTATCCTTTCTTGTCGTGACCGATTGTGATTTTGTTGAGGGTCCCCAGAAGCGGTCCATCGTCGTAGAAAGAGTCCAACTGATTCTGACGGAACCGCGGCTCCGGACTCTGTAACCACGCAAGTTCCTGAGCGATTTGATTGTTCTTCGAATCGGCTCTCTCATTTTGGGCTCGGGAGCACATTTTAATCAGAATATATACAAAATTTTGTAAAAACTGTCTGGGTATTGCTGTTACCCTATCAAAGTGAAACGATTATGTGGACCAATCCCGTGTCAACGTTCCTTTAAACTGCAATTGAAAAATGTATTGCGGTTTGAAGGACTGAAACGTTGCGATTGGACCACATAATCGTACTTCTCTAGGTCCCTTGTTTTTGAGCAAATGTAATAACCAGTTGAAAACTTTCATCTCACGATGTCTATGGTAGACAAATATGTCACATGGAAGCATTAGTTGTACTCTGTAGTTTGGTGATTGGTCAACTCGTTTCAGGTAGCGGTGCACACCGAGCCCAACATCACTTACTTCCTGTTTCAAGTCGATCTTTGATCCCTTCCCGTTGTCGCCCTGTAGTTGAATGTAGAGGTCCGCCTCGGTGTCCGCGCCCCATCTATTGCCCGTCATTACCGAGATAGTATACGTGTACTCTGAAACATTCGGGTATATTAGCCGGCGAACACCGCAAATGTAATAAAACGTACCAAAATTGTACTTACTTACAAGTTCCTTACTGCCAACAAGTAACTCAGTTTTTAACAGTTGTGAGAATTAACGTGTTTAGTAAACATTAATCTCATCTGGCGCGATAGCAATCCCTCAAAAACCTCATGAGATAACTCATGAGGAATATCTCACGAACTTCTCATCAGATCTTCTTGATTGCTATGCTTCAACATTAGAAGTTCACGAGAAGCTCATGAAGTGTTCATGATATTCTCATGAAAAACTCATATGAGTTTCTTAAAAGGCTGAAAGGACTGCTACACAGCCTGGTGTTCTTCAAATCTGACGTTTGACATACAGAAACATAACACAGTCTCACTTGGTTCTGGTGGCGGCGTCAGCATGTGACGCTCGGATCGGGAATCTGTCTCTGCAAACATCAACATAAAACACAGAGTATCGGTTAGTTCACAAACAATTCGGTAAGAGATTCGGTTACAACGAATGATACAACTAATTCCCCACTTAAGATATATAACACGTAGTGTTTAGTTGACTATGATGTAGTTCAATTCACGTCATTATTAGTACGTCGGAGAGAAACTAATTGCGAATATGTAGCACGTCATAAAAAAGTGGTCCTCATAAGGAAAAGTTCAGCGTGAATATGGTATATTCCATGATGACATACTCGGTTCACCATACGGCTTTGCATACCGTAACCCATTCACTGTATGCAAATACAAGTTGAGCCTGTCTGCGTTCATGAATCGAATGCGTTTTCAAATCATCCCGAATAATTGAACTTGCATACCGTTTTCAGTTGTTTCGTCCAACGTAGCTTCTCCGTTTCCCGGTTTTTCTGCCGTTGGAGGCGCATCGAAACTGACTAAAATGAATAGTTGTATACTTTTGATTCTCCTAACAAAGACAGCCAATTCTCAAATCGATTAGGCTATGCGGAACGATGGACCGGTGATAATCTGCCAGCAGATGTTAATGTGTAGATCAGAAATACAGATGTGCTGGCCGCTCATCGCACTCTACTTTACGGAGTTGACCATACTCTGCTCACAACGGGTGCATGGATTTTACACCATATAGAGTTGTTAATGAAGTTCAAAATTTCAATTTTCAAGTTTTTGAGTGTTCGAGTTTGCTGAAAACCCGTGTTTTTGAGTTTCGAGTTCGACTCGACTCGAAATTTTCGAAAGTTTTTCAGAGTCGAGTTTCGTTATTTTTTTCAAGGAGAGGAACATCACATTTCTAAGGAGAGGAACATCATATTGCAACAGTTCGAAATTGATAATATGCATATTCTCTTGATATCTTCACAAAGGTCATATTGCGGACATGAGTGTGTCTGCATAAATCGGTTGATAGTTGAAATGATACCGAAAAATAGAAAAAATACCTTTTCAAAGTGAAATATTTACAGAAGAACACCGATAACTTGCCTTTCAATTTCTTTCTCGTCGTGAAACCTCGGAACGCCGCTTGTATAACTGTGGCGGCTTGTACTTCCTAAAAATCGAATGAATGATGAAACAATTTCGCGGTTGGGCAACGAATATATAGTTTGTGTGACACATTTGGACAGTCTACTGCGGAAAAAAAAACGAATAACAGCGGAATTGAGCTATAGGCTTGGTTAATTCTCCATATTTGAGCACCTTTCGGTTTTAAATACATAAAAAATACATTCAAAATGTGCAAACTTTACATATCATGCAAGATACCTTGTGTTCCCACCCAATAAAACGAATATTTCTACAATACAGTTGTAGATGCCAAAGAAGTGAATTCAGCACAATTGATTCACGCAAGTTTCTCAGCGTTCATATAAGAGAACGAACTTCAGTTTCTTCGCTAAACCTTGCTACAGGGTAAAGTAACATTTTAACAGCGTAAACTGTTCTACTAATAAAAATCAACTACTTTCGTGATTGACTAGTCTGTTTCTACGTTTGAGTTAAGTGAAAGATGTAGTCAAGTTTCTATCGTTTATTTGAAGAAGAAATACTTTAATTCTAAAGCCTCTAATACAAGTGAAAAACATGGAGAACATGACAATTTTTGATTGGATTGAACGAGCTAATCAAATTCATCACCAATATATACTATTTCACTGAGAATTCGTTGATCAAACTTCACGAGTTCGTAATCTTCGCGAGAGGTTTCCACCTATATATGTCGACGTCGATTGAATAGTGACGTAAAGCTAGCATTTTGATGAGGCTTCGTACACTTTTTCATTGCACGTTTCTGCGTTCTGCTGTGTTCAACATGCAAACATGCCTCAAGTGACTCTGTAATTTACCAACAGTATACCTTTTCGTCGCTTTCATGATCAGGAAGTATTTCTTCCTTCTGACTGTTAGCCGTTGTTGGAACAACCTAAAACAAATCATATTAGGTCATATAAGTTTGCTGAAACATTTGGATGCAACAAATGTATATATGTACATTTTCTTCTTCCTTTTCCTCCGGTAGGTTGTCTTCTTTTTGACTGCAGGCAGTGTCCGGTGGGGCCTGGAAAGTCTGTGTGTGAAAACCAGATATTTTCGTTTGACCTAATTTCCAAATGTAACCAGCAATTTTCTTTATGGTTGAAAAACTTTTCGAGAAGTTTTAAAAGTATTTCGTGGACCTATTTATTTGTATCATGCATGTTTCTACTACTCGATAATATCTTACTACTTATTTACAGTCTTTGCAAAGAACAAACTTGTTTACTTATGTTTTGTTTTGATAATTGCGCTTATTTGTTGATCTGAGTTGAAGTCAGAGGTCGTTTCCGTTGAACGAATGTGGTTACTACTCTGGTACTCCGTTCCAGCTCAAATGTTGTTTATTATGTTTAAACAATAAAATTTCGTTCATTATTCATTCTGAAACTCCCATTCTTTGAATTTAAATTGCACGAGGTTTGATTAGGGGCGGAACAAGCAATATATGAAACTATCAAAACAAAAATCTATCTTATATGTTGCACCCACCAAAGTATCTCCTCCTTCATCGTTTTCGTCAGGTAGATTTTTTTCTTTCTGGCTGCTGGCGGTCTCAGGAGGAGCCTGAACATTGATTTCTGATATTGATAGTAAAATTATAATATTTCTAGGTTTTTTATTTTATGTTGTAATAATACTTACTCAAATCAAAGGACTTGACTCAAACGTTCTTGGCTATCGTTGTAACAACGAATACCCGGTTGCTGGTTACGCAATAAACCTCTCAACTTTTGAATGGTTAGGATACTGAATGAATTGTATTTGCTATACATAAAGTGACAATAAGACTTCACATTCCTTTCCAAATAATAGCAACCCTTCTCCACTTACAATAAGTCGCATTCGTGTTGTCACAGTAGAGAAATACATACTTCTCTTACGTTACTTCACCTTCACGTTTCATGTAATTTATTAAAGTGATAAATACGGAAGACCAACGTTGTGTCTGTGAAACCACCATTAATATAATTAAACTTGCCGGTGTTTCAGTTTTATCGTCCGGCAGCTCATTTTCTTTCTGGCTACATGCAGTGTCGGGAGGCACCTGTACAAAAATTATTAGATTTCGAAAAAAGTTCATTATTGGTTTTTGTATAAGATATCTAAATTAGAACTACAATATCAGGATTCACTGTGTTTTTTCAAAGTCCTCGTCAGAAAACCAACATCCTACGTAGCTATACTGGAAGTAAATTGAACAGTCACGTAAAGTTTATCATTCTAATGAGGCATCGTGCACTTTGTCATTGCACGTTTCTGAATTCTGCTATGTTTACCATGTTTGATGTGACTATGCTATTTAATAACAGTATAAGTTGATATTGTGTAAATTTGTTTTCGCCAATGTTGTGGTGGTGAGTCATATTGGCTGCCCAACAGAGCACGTTTGCTAGAAGATCTCGGCACGTTCATCCCATCCTGCGTCTGCTCAAACATACGCTAATTCTCTGCTCTCACAATCTCACATCCCGCCGGGATGTAAGAGACAATAAATAGTGGCACAGCAAGAGACGCAGGATGGGATGAAAGTACCGGGATCTTCTAGCACACGTACTCAGGTGCTCGGAATCCGGTTCAATTTTCAGCAACTCTAGCGTGATATTACACTGTGATTGAGAACAAAAACGTTCGAGCTACATTATAGGGGGAACACCGAACGAACTCAAAAACAATGAGTTTTTTTTACCAAGCCCATTAATATAACTAAAACATACAACACATTTGAAGAATTTTGTGTAACCCACATCGTGGTCAGTGGGTTCGTCCTCAGGTAGAACTTCTTCTCGCTGACTGGATGCAGTTGCCGGTGCCTCCTAAGTAGATGAAACATTCAGGTGCGCTAATTACACTTGTGTTCAAGATTGTTCCACATTTTTGAATCATTCGCACACCCTACTCTCTTGAAAAGTGTTAATAATTAAGGTACAGTCGCGTTAAACATAAAACGATAGTACAAAATTACTGCTAAGCTTCCTACTATACATGAATACTTCGCAAGCTTCTAGTATACCTCCTGATCTCCCGTCTGCGGTTCTTGTTCGTCTCCTGATTCCAGGATATCTTCCCGTTGACTCACCCCCGTTGTCTAAATAAACGAATCAAAACGGTCAGTTGAGTTCGAAAACGTGACTGACGTAAAATGTGAGGGTTTTTATTACCCGTTTGATTCATGGTAAAGTACATTCTGATTACTTCAATTAGCATCACAACATCAATAAATCACGACAATAATCGAATTTGATAAAGTCTTACAATTGAACTAGTGAAAAACCTTCGAAGTTATTGTTCAACTTTTGAATACATATATTCACAAGGTGGAGCTAGGGTTTAGGTTTGACATGATGACATGAGTTCTCGTTTATTAAAATTCACAGTCATTACTCTATCTATAGAAGGTGCATAACATTCAAGTACTCGATCATATACAGAATTATTCGACTATGAGATTTGGGATAGTCGTCAATGGATAATCTACATACTAACTGCGAGTACATATGAGATGATTTTTTTTGTAATACGGTGTAAAAACGGTGTTTTGTGAACAAAAAGTCTATAACAAAATCTAGCCTACCATTCTCGATGGAACTTCTTCAGCGTGCTCTTCAGAGTGACCATTGACCACTGAAACATTACGTTGTGTAAAATTTTCTTTGCCATTTCATATTTTATTTTCGAAAATTCCAAGTCGTGTACGGTAAGTATCAACAGAGACTCCATATCTTTTCTGGGTTTCCTCTTGCACACTTTCACATAAATTGAGTTTCAAAAAAGTTTAGGAGGAAGAAACATCAAAATTTTGTAGAGACACATGTGGTCTGTAATACGGTGTAAAAACGGTGAAAGTCTTTACTAATATAAAGTTGCAAACGCAAGTTGATGAGTAGCAAAATATCTAGTTGAAGATCAAGATGTTTTTGATACTTTGAATTGGAACATTATGGCACATATTTGCTTCACAAAAGTTACACTGAACAACTTTACTTCGACTTCAGAAACTCTCCATTCGTTTTATGTTAAGCAGCATTCGAACAACTATGTTGAACAGCACTCAAATGTTCCACGTTCGAGATATATGTAATGATCAACCTGGCTCTTTCTCATCCTCCATCTGTTCTTCTTCTTCTCCGTTTCGCACCGCGGTCACTGGTCTACTTTCTTCGCTTTTTACTGCAAGGAAAATATATCTTCTTGTAAAAAACTTATTTTTTGTTGCGCGGACACGTGATACAATAGATTGCAAAGTTTTATATTTCTTCCACGCTTTGAACATATTACTGTTTTTATTTGAGTTAACGTGCATCTCTACTAAAAACCTAAAACTATGACATTATCATTAATAAAATCGTAAAAATCGAAAATCGAAAAATCGACAAAAATTTCAAGGCGGTTAGACATGCACCGGATTGCATGCAATCAAAATGCAGCCCGGTTGCATGTGTACACAACTTTTAGTTGATTTCAAATGCAACCTGGTTGCATCTCGAATGCAGCCGATTTTGTCTTTTTTGTCATGTAAAGTAATTGTGGTTGCATTTCAAAGCAACTAATGGTTTTGTACGATTGAACCCGGTTGCATGTGTGATTGGCCAAAAATCAATACTAACCTCTATCCGGTTCATCGGGTTCCGGACTACCCATTGCACTTTCCTGGCGGATCATTTCGGCCTTTTTCGAAGAAGTCGATAACTTATCCGTCTGATCGTCTATAATAGTATGTATAAAACGTTCATAAGCACGTTATATATTTGTTTTACGGTGTTTCTTGAGGTTATGGGAATATTAACTCGGTATGCATCTTTTCAATAGTTCATTGTACTTTCATATCAAATAAACCGAATATTTGAGTAGATTGATCTACAATTCTGTGATTTGAGTCATATATTAAATTATCGGGGCAATGATGTTCCGTTATTTTCCGGATTGCTGGACTGAGGTAGGATATTTGTTTCCCAAAATGTATACTTGGGTCAACAGTTAACACACTGACATGTTTCGTGCGCGCTACATAATGATCTTGTGGCAGGATATTTTAGTATCAACACAGAAAGTATGCTAATAGTATGTGATCTATTAACAACCGTTATGCACTCCCTACTAGTTGTTCATTCTTTAAAATAAAAAAGATACCAACCTTCCTCTAGTACACTGTCCGTTTCACGCGCGGAAGCCTGCAATAGAAACAGTTCAACTTCTAGAAAACCGTTTATTCACGAATAGAGAACCTGTCATGAGCAATTGATGTTCCCGTTGTCGTCCTAAACAAGTTGCTCTCAAATCTGTCACAGTTTACTAATAGTTATTGTCACAGTTTTCTAACTAAAAACTTGTGAGAAAAGTCAATAATTATGATTTTCGCAACCTTGTTTTCTGCAGCCATCTCTTCGTTTTCCGGGTAGTCGCTGCTGTTTCCATCTTCGTCGATTTTTGACTTGGCTGTCGCGCCACTGCTAATCGATACCGCCTGTGACACAATGGATAGTTTGATATACTAGACTAAAAAAGGCAAAAGTGTGGTCAAGGGTCAAAGAAATAGGAAAATCGAAGAGCTCGGAGGCCATAAACAGTACTAAAACATACACTATTTCTCCGCTTTTGAGAAAACATTGGGAAAGCGAAATCAGAGATGCAGAGACGCATAGAGTTGTATCGGGAAGCTAACTTAGGTTATCTAAGATCACTGTACTGTTACTAACGAAGAGCCAGATTTTCCGATAACAAAAATGAATGTAAACTTTGTGTAGTTTTGCAGATGAATCGATCACTCACTCAATCGATCAGTGGGGTACGAGGATTCTGAGTAAAAATCAAAGAAAAACACATTGAATGTTTCAACGAGGCGGGTTCGATAATGTATCGTGTAGATTTCTTCAGATATCGAAACTCGTCAAACTCGTCATTGTCTGTTTCCATTACGTATAACGTGACTATTCATTTGACTAGTTTTTCTCACTCAAAACACTCACTCTGCCGGAATCGGTTTCATCTGGAATGGAGGTGGACGGTTTTTTCGGGGTGATGGCTGCAAAGGAGTTATTTTATTTTATAAGATAATTTGATGTAATGTTTTAGTACTGCACCTCGTGTTACCCTCCTTACTGAGAGGCAAGACCAATGTTTTTAGACTCTATAGTGTTTGTCGTTCCCCCTGATAATTATACGCTTACAAATGTAACAAAGTGCTTCAATGTTATGAGCCTTAAACCGTTGTTGCACTCGATTTTGATTTCATGTAGTGTTATAAAAAGGATTTCGTCAACGTGAAGTGCACGTTGGAAAACATTATTGAAGTAGGAACTTCTCATTACTTAACTAACCTTTATAGATATTATGAAAAAATCTAGATGCATTCATGAACATTCATCAACTTTATTCTAATATAACTTTGTTTTAATTCATATTGTTTATTTCGTATAGAGCAAAAACCGTATTTGATCTGTAATTACTTCTATGTTTTCGGGTTGAAACTAAAATATAGTGGGATTGAACTATAAACACAGCAAAACAAGCGACAAGAACAAGCACACTCAAATCTTGTACCGTGAGGCATATTCATTCCCGAACTGCACGGAAGCTGACTGATGCCAAGGTTGCTCGAATGTTGCACACTTTGCATATAGGTTGCCGTTAGAAGTCGTAAATGATTTATCAACCGAATGCATTCTATTCATGTGCGTGAGAATGTTCCATACCGTGTGGAAAAGAAACGCATTCCGCATTAGTTATTATAACACAATGATATCTATTCATGTGCGTGAGAATGTTTCATACCGTGTGGAAAAGAAACGCATTCCGCATTAGTTATTATAACACAATGATATCTATTCATGTGCGTGAGAATGTTTCATACCGTGTGGAAAAGAAACGCATTCCGCATTAGTTATTATAACACAATGATATACATTTAACATACAATCCTCTGAAAATCGGTTTTATAATAACTTGGTTGGTCAATGCTTACTACTTCTGTTCTGTTATCTATGCGTATTTTTCGTCTTTCTCGGATAAGCCAGGACCAAATTCTTTAAATGTAGATAAAAACCAGGCACCGTTCGATGCATCTATATTACCACGAATCCAGTTCCATTCTGTATGTCATACTGTACCTATACGTTTAGAAGCACTAAGGACTATACTATTTTCCCTACCTGAATTTAACCCAACGCTTAATTCATCGCGCGCAGCGCCAATCTCTGCGCAGATTAGTTTTTTAATCATTGCGGACTTCCGGAAGTGTATTGGTGAGTTTCACTTTGAAGTCCTTCTAACACTACATGCACTACACTACCTATACATATTGGGACGATAATGAATATACAGTTGCCGCTCGAAAAGGCGGGGTGTACTGTATATCCCATTTCGTGCTGTGTAGGAGTAAATATACACGATTCTTGCACAGGGTGGCCATACGCCGAGTCGGTACAGTGGTCTGCCTCCGCGCCTCTCAAACGTTCGAGCTCGATTCGAGTCTAATACTATAAGTAAATTGAATAGTCACGTGAAGTTGGCATTCTAGTGAGGCATTTTGCACTTTGTCATTGCACGTTCGTGAATTCCGGTGTGTTTACCATGTTTCACGTGACTATACAGTTGTCTAACAGTAGCCGGATCGTTCATGAACACGCATTATATTCCCCACCTGGCAGCGGTCGATGCATTTTCCTCCGCGGGGCTCCCGTCATCCTCCTCGTATTTCTTCTCAACGTTGCCGCCAGCCGATGCTGTTTCTCGATTCCGTTCTCACGCGAAGAGTTCGAGTGCGACGTGGTACTTGTTTCTGAAAATGAGTACGTGGACTTGCAAATATCATGATTATGTTTTTGTGCAAAACCTATGATAAGTCATGATGCTCGCTGGTTAGAGTGAGACAAATAGGTTGGCATTTCCAGAGTTGTACTGTTTGAGTTCGGCTAGAAAAAAGACATACCCTGTACGTGATTACTACATGTTTGGTGTTCTGGTAACATTGACATTTTCATGTTCCGTACTTCAATAACAACTACCCGTTTTTTGCTTCAAAATTTCATCAAATCGATTATAACAAAAACAAACATTTGTTTCCCAGTTTGAGTAGAATAAAATAGAGAAGAACGAAATGTTTTTCGCGAGAACGTGACCATGTTTATTCCACGTTTTCACATGTCCGAAAATACGAGAAAGCGTGTACTTGCGCCAGTCTTGTACGGCCTAAGTGCGTATCAAATTGTA
Organism: Litoditis marina; assembly: GCA_964036275.1. Taxonomy (NCBI): domain Eukaryota; kingdom Metazoa; phylum Nematoda; class Chromadorea; order Rhabditida; family Rhabditidae; genus Litoditis; species Litoditis marina. The sequence continues at coordinate 1,189,913 of OZ038436.1, forward strand.
ACAATATTATAATTATCTAACTATTTTTCCCTCTTTTTTAGTCATTTCACACTTTTCTATAATCGTTTCACATGTTTTCACGTGTACGAAAATACAAGAACACGTGTACCTGGACCGGTCTTGTACGGTCTGGGTGCGTATCGATTAGTAACAATATTACTTTGATCTACATGTGTTTGGTCTTGTTTTAGTCATTTCACACTCTTTTCACGTGTCACGTGCCTGAATACACGAAAAAACGTGTACCTGCACCGGTCTTGTACGGTCTGGGTGCGTATCGATTGGGATTGATTGCCGGGAGGGAGACGGCGTCGCGCATCGACGGTTTTTCGTTGCGCGGACAGGCAATCAACTTGGGCGGGTTCAGGGCCAGAATGTCCTTCACGTTCAGTATTCGACCGCCGTCCGAGGAGTAGATGCGGTAGACGGCAACCTGGAAGTCATGATTTAACACGTGTAAAAAGATCACGTGAGAGTATATCACGTATTTTACGTGAACAAGAAAGAGGTTATTCACGTTAGACACGCGTACGCCGTCCCAGGAGTAGCTACGGTAGACGGAAACCTGGAAGTCATGGTAACGTGTGAATAGATCACGTGAAAGTCGATCACGTCGTTTTCGAAAGCAAGAATTCTGTACGTGTAGTGGTATCACAATATAATTTTTCGTGAAATATGTTCACGTGTATGTTATTATTCGAAAAAAATATATATGACATCATTGTTAAGGTGAGGTGGTATGACGATATTATTTATGTGGCAACCTAATACATGAATTATGACTAAGCTAGACAAGCTAATCATCTTATGCACACGTTTTCCGCAGAATCACTACGACAAGCGTGGTGTAATGTTACACAGGACTTATATAGTACCGGATACTACGACTTTTTCGGTTTCTTTCGCATTTCGACCACTCTTTAGTTGAAGCAGGACGATTATGTGGACCGATCCCGTGTCAACGGTCCTTTAAACTGCAATTGACTGAAGCGTTGGGATTGCACCCCATAATCCTCGTTCTTTAACTTCAGCGGCCGTAGTTCTCAATAAAACACTTGAAGCCACTTGGCCAGTCTATCAAAACACTCAGCATTGCTGAAACAGATAGTTTCTCTTGATTTTTCAGCTCACAACTCTGAAGGACTACTGGTCATAGAATCCGCTCGTTCCAAAACAAGCAAACATTTCTAGTAGTTTTGCTGTGTCTGTAGGGTTCTTCCACTCTAAGTAAAACTAATATTTATACCCTTTTCGCTGTTTTTGCACTTTGAATCCGTTTTTGATTCAATAGGAATCAACAACGGCATGTATTAAGATCAAACTATAGAGAACGGGTCATTCCTCCTACCTCCAGTCCGTTGCTAACTTCCACCAAAAGCTGCTCCATCGAGGGGAGTCGAAGGGGATTCAGAAGGGTACGGTAGAACCGACCTTTTCCATTCAGGATGAAAAACACCTCAAGAAAATAGTAAAAAAATACTTTCTCTGAAGTAATTTACCTAGACTTTCATAAACTCATGTAAATCCAAACTATTTTTTCTAGGTTGTGAACATGCTATTGGAAATTGTCTGACAGCCTTGCTGTAGAAAAGCTGTACTATTTTTTCTAGGTTGTGAACATGCTATTGGAAATTGTCTGAATTTTTGAAATGAAGGATTGAGGACAGTCTTCGCCCGGGATAGAACTTCTGTGCTCTGGATCCCAGCCCGACACCTTATCCACTGAACCACCTTTACATTCGGCGGCACTTGTTCGGTGGAAGGGAACGACGGCATCGTTTTCGCCTTCTCTCGCGGCATTTTCCTAAAATGACGTCATCAAGTGAATTATGTCATCAATCGATATTTACCTGTTTCGAAGGCACAATGTCGAGGCCGAGCGTGCGAGTCATTCGGAGTTTTTGACGAAACGATGGCGAGGTGGGAATCTGAAGCAGAACGTACCTTGTTGAAATTGTAGTTTGTAGATTGATGTTAAATACGTCAACGATAATCAGTTTCAGTTGACAGAAAAGTAGAGAGTTAGGTCGATAGTTACTTAGGTAGGCTAGTCTGATACTAAGCAGAATACTAGTTTTCTATACACGCACATACGAATACAATCGTGCGGATTAGTGAAACAAAAGAACTATAAGTATGTAATACGAAAGGGTATGTTTTCATCCAATTGATTTTAGTCATCTAGAGTGAATGAAAATCTCCGCTGAAATCGTTGTTGGAAAATTTCGGGTAAAGTTATTGGGCAATTGTTCTTCATTCACTTTTGTTTTCTTTTTCTTTTTTTCTCATAAAACAAAAACACAATTCACAGGACAACATTGAGTTCACACCGGCAGCGAAACAGTACGTGATTGCTAAAAACGCAGACAGACAGAGACACACTCAAATTCCCTGGTTTCACACCCAGAAACACACGAAAACCTCTAGCTACAGTAACCCGTTCCCACCCAAAATGACTGGCCGCCGGCGCGTTCACGGCGTAAACTTGCTTCCGCCTGGCTACGCGCCTTTTTCAGACGCTCCAACGCAGACAGATTGATCCCGCGTGAGTATTTCGACGAGCTGGCCACGTACCTGAAACATTTGTATGCGCATAACATCCCAATACGTGCGTAGTGTAATGACAGAAATATTTCAAACTATACTGATCCTCGTTCTGAGAACTTGGTTCTCATTTCGGAAATTTAGAAAACAGTTCATTAGCAGACGTCAGGTGAGTCTGTTCACGTCACACTTTATTGATATGTTCAATTTGTATTGTGATTTATGTGCATATGTGAGAGAGAGAGAGAAAACTTATCATATGAAGTCACCGAAAATGGAACGAGGTTGTATCATACTCTGCTCATGACTGTTATCTTCAGAATCGACACAAATTGAAATGATATGTCTTATTGCTGCACTTTCGGTGACTGAGTTTTTTGATTCTGATTTGTGAAACACAGTGAAGTTGCTTATATTTGGGTTCAAACTACAAATACAGCCGAAGGGAACAGAAGACAGAACGTCCGCATTGTCTAGTCCTCTCGCCGTACAATGGAAAATCCGTGTTACGTTTCGAGTCTACACATCATGATTCATGCTGGATATTTGCGAAAATTTTGTTCCTTATGTTTTGTAGAAAATCGATAAAGCTAAACAACGTATCCCTACTTTCCCAGGTGCTCCAGCTGTGTGATATCCTCGATTTGGGTTCGTCCCATCGGAGTAGTGAGACGCCGCACACCGAACGGCATCTGAATGTTTCGCACTAGTTATTTGTTCTCTGCTTGTTTGATGCATCGATAGAGTACAGACACTTTCTTCAACAATTAGTTTGATAATCACTAACTAAAGTGACTGACATTATTGAAGAACTACGTCGTTCGGGCAAGCCACATCATGAGAAATTACTTTTCATTAGTAGATACAGAATTCATTTTTTCCAGTCAATGTAATATCAAAAACACTATGTGGTAGACATTGTACTTCGGCCTCTGACTAAACCCAGTTGAATGTTTCGTAGACTTTACATAGGCGGCAGCACTGCGTATACCGATAATATCATCAATTTTATCTTGTTCATTCACCTGTATATTCTCATTCAAATCATCCAACAAACTGTCGATGGTACGGTAGCGACTCTTCGAAATTGGCACTCGTACACCCTAGAAAAAAAACCATTTTTCAAGATCCATGACACGCATTTTGAATAGAGTAACAGCAGTGATATATCGTCTTTGTACCGTATTTTCTTCTAATTTAATTTTCTTGGGAATGCTTCCAAAATGGAGTGCACCCGGAAAAATCAGTTAGTGGATCACTCCAGGTGACTTAGGTAAGTTTCTTTCGTTTTTCATCTTTTTATTAATTGATTTTGGATATAATAATTTATATCACATATACAACATTCATTCCCCTCTCTAGCCAGATTCTGCCATTCGTTCTCGCTGTACATTATTCCCTGTTCCAAAGGCTTCATTTTCTAATTTTCTCATTGCAGTTTCCCGGTCTCCCGGGCAACCAGCGAAAAAAGTGAACATGGAAAATGTGATTCCGGAAAGAACATAAGGAGAACAAAACGAATGTATGCCAGTCCACTGTAGAATGACAACGTACAACGTTTCTACAAAGGTGATGATACCAGCTTAGAATCAGCTCAAAGCACATATACTACTAGTAGAACACACAAGCACGCTAAACTTCTGCTGCCGTAAGTATCGCGAAAATGTTCCACGTTTCACGTGAGATTTCACGAGTAGGTGCTGCCGTCAGTGTAACAAAACGTGTATTGAAAATTCACACTTTTCAAGATTTCTTCACGTTTTATGCGACAAACTACGTGTAGTGAATACATGTTGAAGGGGGAAAGAAAGGAAATTTAGTATAAAAGAGCTAATCATGAGAAACCTATAAGTATAACTTTTAATTCAAACTAACGATTCTAATTTGCATACGGTTGACACGTGTTTGCCTGTTTTGGCGCGCGCAGCGTTATATTTAGGTACCCTGGGGTACCTAAACTAGCTCTCCTCCCTGGCCCCCTTTAACGTACCGTAAAATACTCGTCGCCCTCCTTGTAGAAGAAGACTGTTTTCGCGGAATAGGGCCGAGAGAAGGTGCGATCCTGGTTGTCGTACGTGCGAATCATCCCATTTTTCGGCTGAATCGGCAGGTTCGGAAACGCCGTTCCCTGCATCGAACTCTGAAAAAATATGCGTGGATGATGTGTTAAGTAGACTTGCTGGCCGTTGTGATATAACTAAATCAAGTGAAACATTCGGTTGCCTTTCAAATGTACTCTACACTCGACCAGAACTACTGAAAATCAATAGAGACAATTAACGTAAAATTATCAGGAAACAAGGGGAGGGAAGGTAAATGTATGTACAATCCCAGCAGGTTTTCAAGTCATTTTTTCTTATCGTATTCTCTACATTTCTGACACGATGAAGTAGAACGAGAAATTCACAAATTTGCATAAAATATATATAGGCGGAACTTTACATGTGACACAATATCTGTGGGGTCAATTCCAGAAAACTCTTTATAGTTTAAGCCAAGTGCGTCTTAGACGACACTAGACAGATCCGACTACAACTCAACATTCCTCTAACCTTCACTTAGTGAAAACATCGTTCTATAGTTATCGAGCACTTTGATATTGCATGAAAACAAAATGTGTGCTGAAGTAGATCATTTGAGAGATTGGGGTGTGAATGACATTGTTCATGAAACGTTGTAATAAATTCGTTTCACAGTTCAATTATAAGAGACAAGAGAAGAATGAGTTGATACAAAGTTACTGTTCAAGCCATGTGATTTCTTATTTTCCCACGTCCAGAGAAAATCTCGTCATTCCATTAAATCGTGATTAGCTTTTTCGTTGTTATTCGAAAACACTAACTGAGTGTGAGGTGTGGTAGGGTGAAAACATTACGTTATAGCAAATCATATTGTTCTATCATATATGACATGTTTTCATGAAAAACCCCAGACTTAATTACTAAATAAACACTAAATTCGGCATTTGTCTCTCGTTCTTCTCTTCCCAGCAGTTGTATAAACAGTTATCTTCCCCTCCTCCAAGAAGTTTGTCACTGGATCAATGCCAACAAAGCATTCGATAGTCCACCATAAAGACTTCTATGAAGGAAAGGGACCAAAACCTTACAAGAAACTGCTGCTACAAAGATCTGTGACATGTATGATGAACACCGCCTCGTAACGAAGCGACGTGAATAAATACATGAAATGAAATAAAATAAAAATAAAATCTCCGTGACAAATATGATGTTGAGAGGGCATTCATGAATAACCATATATTCAAGCTGGATGCACGATCTGACATGGTATATGCTTTTTTATCACGTGACTTCAGCGATGAATGCAGCACTTTGTACTAAAAATGAATAAAAAAGTGTTCTCGAAACATTCAGCTATGGTTTACTTTCAAGATCAAGTTTTTTTCCTATATAATGCCTGTTTCACAAGTTGTTCCTTGCGTTGTACTCAACTAGCGGTACACTAGAAGTAAATTGAACAGTCACGTAAAGTTAGCATTCTATTGAGGCATTGTGCACTTTGTTATTGTAGTTGCACGCTTCTGAGTTCTGCTGTGTTCAACATGTTGCACGTGACTGTGCAATTGACTAACATTATACATAATTTCCCAAGTATATGAACATAATGACGTGTTGATTGCACCCCGAATAAATGTAATATACATGTAATCAAGTACGAGGCTCAAATTACGTACCATCTGGGATTGTAAAAAGTTTCTTCCGGGAACCCATTTGAGCAGTTGATCGCGGAACTATATACTGTTAGTCAGTTGCACAGTCACGTGAAATGTGTTTCACACAGCAGAACTCAGAAACGTGCAATGTCAAAGTGCATGATTCCTCATTAGAATGCTGAGTTTACGTGACTATTCAAGTAACTTCCACTATAACATAGATAATTAACGTTGATCTATAATGAATGCATACAATACTTTTCGAGTAATCATATCCATTGTTCAATACTGCTACACCAATAACTACTTTTATCCAACTTGTTTATATTGCACACGAAACAGTGCACTGTTGTTCACATTACATTAACCAGTTATTATTTTATCCGAATGTATAAATGATTCGACATCACGTAAAACGATATCGTAAATCACCGTGAAACTATGGAAAGAAATCTTTGAAATGAGTGAGTGTTGAACGAAATAATTGATCGTTGTTTTCAAAATATCATCCACATGTGTTTGTTTGTTACGCTTGAGTTGATTTGAAAACCCGGTTGTTTTGCATTTCCAAACTTCAAACCAAAACAGCGTTTCCTGAGAAAACAATACAAAACGAAATCACAAATAGTTTGACAAAGGGCACGTGGAAGGGGTGCGTGTATACTAAGTAGATATACTATACTTTAGACAATAAGTAATAAAAACGAGAAACAGATTTGTCTAAACATTAATTAGTTTGTTTATCAATAAAATCATCATTGCTATTTTGGATTTGAATGTAAAAGTTCATGTCAGGCTGCTTTCTGTGATTGTAATAGTGGTGTGACTTTATGAAAACGCAATTAAGTATTATTATTGGCGAACAAAATAGCATTTATTATTGCCAAATGAATTCGGAGAAGAAGCCACTGTTGAATTCGGTCACATAAATCCCATCTGTCACATTTGTAATAACTGTAGGGCTTTATATTTACTGGCTTCTAATCTCTATTACGCGCGTGGCGTATTCAATCACGCTAGTTAAGGCACTCAAATGTATCTGAGCCTTGTTATAATGAACGCTCGTAAAGGGTTTACGATAAGTGTGGTCCATACATTACGTAAAAACTTTCTAGTGGAAAATATCCAAATCAGGATGAAGTGATTGGGTTTGATAGATTTTGCACTATGGTGTCAAACGATATGGGAGTGTATGGTAATGGAAAGTGGGAGAAAGATACAGGTACACTGGAAGTAACATGAATAGTCACGTAAAGTTAGCAGTCTAATGAGAAATAGTGCACTTTCCCATTGCACGTTTCTGAGTTGTGCTGTGTTTACCAAGTTTCACGTGAATATGCATCTGACTAACAGTATATAGGGTTCTATTATAATTGTCAAGCAAGTTCGAGAACCAGGTTAAGACAGAACGAAGCAAAGTAGGTATATTGTTTGTATAAATACGCATTTTATGCTCTATTCACATATCAATCAAATTCGGACACATTTCTCAAGTAAGGCAATAGAAAGAATTCCACTGAAATCTCATTTAGTCAACGTTTCTAACTCGCTTTCGAGCGTTCTTGAATTCACTCAAATGTAACTCGGCCTATGTATAAAGGGTCACTGAGCCCTATAAATGGTCACCGATTGGAAAAGTTCAAATCAAACTGAAAAAGGAATTTTCGAACTTCTCATTGTTCAGTTCTCAAACTGGTGTTCCCCAACTGAACGTCTCGGAATTGACCAAAAAACAAACTCGACTGAAACTGAACTGTCAGATCCAACTACTAACACAGATCAGAGCGACCAGCACTACTTCGAATATTGGCCCATACCGATGCTAACTCAAACAACTGTTTCACGGAATCGTCAGAGCATGCGTAGAAACTTCAGCAACAATGAATTAACTGATTTTGCGATTGGAATACGCAATTAGACTACTCGCCAAATTCATAGACGAGTGAAACCTCTGAAACACTTCAGAACATGGAATGATGAAGTGCCCAATTGCAAAAGTCTATCCATCTATTAGGTGATTGAAGTGTAAACGTGGTATTTCAGATAGTATATGATAAACATAAATTTCCACGGGTAAATCAAAAAGCTAATATGAGCGCATAATTGGGTTTATCAACGGAACTATAGGAAACTTTGCTCATTAATACAGTGGATGCAGTAGTGACACCAGTAGGACAACTATTCCAAATAAAAGATTGTGCCTCATTTGACTCAATTACGAAAGAGCGAAAAAGTTCATCAGTTCCCAAAAGATCACCGTTTCAGTTCAAGGAATTGTTTTGATTATGAATGTACCGGTCCATTATGTAGTTTTACTTCTGGCGCACCTAGATGTTTCGCAGATGTTTTATAGGGGAATGATCTCAATCATTTGTGCTTGTTTCCATAGTAGGTTGGTATTTCGTATACAATAAAAACAAAGTATGCGACTTCACTAATTCTATATACAGTATATTAAATGTGGAATATTTTTGAACAAATAAGGAATTGAACTAGCAGTCAAAATGGTTTCTAGTAGAGTTGAGAGAAAATAGGAACATATTATAAAGTTTGAGATCCACATACACTTGTGTTTCTGAAACTTTGACGTGACCCTTCTTCGTAGAAGGAGGTAAATAAAAAAAATCGATAAAGTTTAAGACATGTCAGAATATTGTCAACTCAGTTCACCTGAATGTTTCAGCTACAAACCGGGTTCCGTTTCAATCAATCGGAGAGGGCGGGTGATGTGATATTATATTTGATTGAATAAAGGTAGCCTATCATAATGTCACGTTCCAAAGAATGCAAGCATAATTGCTACTCTTCAGAGATACAGAAAAACCTCGCCGAAGCAATTTAGATTGGAAACGCTGATTTCAATAACATCAGCCAATGCGTAGAAGTTAAAGTAGAAAGAATGGAAAATTTATAGTTAATTGCTGAAGAAAATCGTTCTTTTTCGTTTGTTCTATAAATATGTACTATGACGAGGTTTTCAGTTTTTCTACCTAATTGAAAAGGGTGCTTGACTGGTTTCTAAGTGAACTGAATTAAATCAATAATGGGAACACTAACACTGTTTGAAACATTCTACTAAAATTAGGACTTGCAAACATGCAAAACAAAGAGAAAGTCGTCAAAACGGGAGCATCTTAAAAAAATCAGTTGAAGTAGCTGATAGAGAATGGTTGACTTGCTTGAAAAGTTACAACAAAATGGTACACCAGTGATTTGCTCATTTTTGTTAGCTGAAATGGTGCATCAGAAGTAAGTGTCATCAAGTTTCAGGGTTGATAGGCCACATGTTTCATTAGTGGTTTTGGGCTGGCACTTGAGATTCCGTATCACATTTTACTACAACTTTGTTTTCGTTTGAATTAAATAAGTGAAACTGAATTTAAAAACTACGTTCAAATTTGATGTTCTGATTCTCTTACTTTCTCCTGAGGACGCTATAACATTGCTTGGAATTCTGCGCGGGTCTTTCATATAAGTCCTGCAACATTTCAGTGAGTTCGATTGATATCATTCTGTTTTTTTTCAGGCGAAAGTCATGTGTGAACGTTTAGAAGTAAAGAACCAGAACTTTAAAGTGTATGAGGTGAATGAATCATGTATCTGACGTTTCCTCAAAATCATTTCTGTGATAATTAAGCCTGGAGTGGGTTCCGAACTAAACCCAAGCGTTCAACTTGAACTATGTAAGCAAAATTCAAACAAAACTTTTTAACTAACAGATATTTTTTTTTATTCTCTCACGAGACTATCTATTGAAGTTATTGTTCATTTTAACATGTTTCAGGAAATATTAGTCCATTTACTTCGAAAATACAATAACATTAAAATTTGATTTTTGTATTGCTATAATGGTATTGCTACTGAATCGAAAAGAAATGAGGAATTACTACTAACTCTCGGAGATTTGTGAGATGTGGTGAGAATGGCAACAAATGTAGAATATAGTACGATCGGGTGTTTCCAATACCATGACTATGTGATACTCAAATACAAGATGCAGACTCATGCTGTTTGAACAAAAACTGAAAAAAAAAAGTTTGCCGAAGTCCGATAAGTTTGTGTTTAAAGATCGAATGCACGAAAAATGGACGAAGAGCAATCAATTGCGCCAATTTTGTGCGGTTGACCAGCAATAAAAGCGAGAGATCATGCAATGGTCGCAGACAGACTGCAGACAGTCCCCGTCTCTCTGATCTGCACACTCTCTCGTCGAGGCGGATTTAAAATGGCTGGAAATTCTCTGAGCGGGATAGAATAGTATGCAGCGTTCCAATACACATCTCTTAGAACTCAGACAGTTGCATGCTAATTAGCTAGCCATATTTGTAACTTTCTCGGTGACAGAGTGTACAGCCCAGGGAGACGCAGATGCTTGCGACCTCATTGACCTCATGCTCTCTCGCTTCTGTGGTTTGCTGATCGCAAAAAGCTGGCGCCAATCGTTCTGAGACTACTCTTCAGAAAAAAATTTCCTGAGAGTTTCCTTGATGAAGTGATCTATGAACTTTTATGAATTGCTCAGAAAAAGTTTGAACTTTTCGAAAAAATTAAAAACTTTTCGAAAAGTTTCAAGCAATTTTTTTTGAAAACATTAATATTTGTTAAAGTTATGTTTACCTTCATGATGAAAAAGAAAAATTAACCTGTCCGTAATCAGGCATATATCAAACAAGAGTGAAAGATTCGTTCGAGTATGTTCGGGAGCTGGTTTGTGGTTTTTGTTGAATGATTTGGTTTAGGAATGGTTGTTATAAGAAATCTGAAGATTTTTTCGTCCACATTCAATAATAATTCACCAAAACTCAGCAGTTGCAATATATAAATATATTAGTAATCGATGGAAGAAGCCTATGACATCAACAAACACATCCTGTAGACAGTAAGAAGCATGGCTATGTGCATAAAAACGAATGTAGAACAGGCAAAAAAAACCCATTTTCAAATTCTTTAGGTTTCATTTCTGCTACGTTACTGTCTATGGCTGACACGAGTAGCAGTACACAATACTTCTTTCGTTTCACGTAACTGTGATCCATCAGTTATAGAACGTCAAGCTCCCATTACACGTCACACTTCTTGTTCTGTTTATGTCATATTTGAAAATAATGTGTGTTATTTGTCGGTTCGTGCACCAAGCCACTTTTCTTATCATGAACATTACTGTTACTCATGGCTAAACTAAAAGTCAATTGAATAGTCACGTAAAGGTAGCATTTTCATGAGGATACGTGCACTTTGTCATTGCACGTTTCTGAGTTCTGCTGTGTTTAACATGTTTCACGTGACAACACAATTGACTATCAGTATAACTGTTGTTATGAGGCAGTTTTTACACGTGTCACGTGACTGCTCCCGTGACTATCACACGACTAGCAGACTCAGTAATTATCAGCAGGGTTCGATTGTCCGAGGAAGTTTTCGCGCCATGTTTGTAGCTTGATCCCAACTCAGATATTGTGAGCTTTCGCCTATCGAGATCAAACAAAGAAAATCGTGCTAGAGTCTATGCGTGGCCAGCCACCAGACTATGTTTCATAGTTTAAATTCGTTACGCTAAAATTCAATTTTTTTAACGGAAAACGGAAGGATCGAATTGCAAACACGACGGAATTGGCAACATAGTTTGGACGTATAGAGATCGAACTATAAAAATTGTCCCTCAGGCTATTCATGTCCACCCACCAGACTGCTTCCTTGTGACGGTGTGACACGGGTTCGAGGGGTCGCCAGCTGCATTGTTCACTGAAGTAGAGAACTTTGCGTTTTTTTTAAATGTTCCCTTTTCAATAAGAACACTTTACGATTAGTTGATCAATTGGAAGAACACCTTTTTCACGAGTTTTGTGATACAAACAACAATATACACTAAATGTTGGTTCATAAGTCTGGGAAAAGGGCCACGCGAGGTTTCAAATTGTTTATGAAAACGACATAAACAGTTATTTGAACAAGATTTTATCCATAGAATTTCCATATGTTCACAGATTTTGGGTGGACCTACGGCTGAATTGAGTCAGAAATCTCGTTTTGGTTTTGTTTCGAATCGAAATCAAAGTTGGGATACTCCAGTCTGGATGTTGTATCCAAATGTTTCACTATTAGACTGTACTCATGTGGTAAAGTATGCTACAAGCACAGCTGTCTTCGAAAATAAATATGAACTAGATGAGGATCGTGAGAAGTATGGAGTGAAAAAGAGGATACAACTATTTGAGAACAAGGTTTCTATTAGCAAGGTTATCGTCATTTGATAATATCAGCTTTTTGCAAGTACTCCCGGAGCGGAAATTGCCATATTCGTCTACAATACACTACACTTGAAGAGCATTATAACGGTAGATAATATCATACAATATTTGTAATTTGTAGGCGATGTATTCAGGATGATAAACCACAGTCTGCCATAAAAAGGTTTCTCACAAACTGAACAGACAAAATGAAATAGATCTTGGTATGAATGCTCGAGATAAAAGAGGAAATGAAAGCTACTGAATTAAAAAAGGGTGATTATGTGGTCCAATCGCAACGCTTCAGTCCTTTAAACTGCAATACATTTTCAGTTGCAGTTTAAAGGACCGTTGACACGGGATTGGTCCACATTATCGTCCTACTTTAAAAGAGACCGGAGAGCAACATGGTTTCTCGTAAAGCTGCTGTATCCTACCTTTGATTTGACGCGTTGCGTGTCGCGCGGCATTGTCATGTGAATGTCACGTGGACTGATCAAACTAACATACGAGTTATTTGTGCTCTCTGACCTCAATACAGTTGAAAGCTGACCGAAACAAAACCTCTGCTCAAGTTGTGTCCCGATCTCCTTTAACAGCGTGTTGTGACCAAGTCTCCGTTGTAGTTCGATTTCGAAGACGCAACTAATGATTTAGAGCAACGGGATGGAACTACAAATACAGCGTTTCAAGGCAGGGTACACTATACTGTTAGTCACTTGCACGGTCACGTGCTACGTGTTAAACACATCAGAACTCACAAACGTGCAGTGACAAAGTGCACGATGCCTCATTAGAATGCTAACTTCGCGTGACGATTCAATTTACCTCTAGTATATGTAGGCTTGATTTGGAAAGAACGAGCCTTTATACACAAGCATCACATCAACCTTTAGGTTGAATGAAATGCATTAGGGGGTATTGACAACGTGCTCCGATACTAATATCAGTGGGAGACAATAATAGTAGGATTAAGACATTATCCGGATATAATTTGTGGAATACTACAGAATACTAGCTTAGTAGAGTCAGGGGTCTCATGTGGGAAAGTTAAAAATCTAGAAATAAATAAGTTGTTTTCTCGATTCGCTTTCTCTCTTTCTTCTTCTTTTCTTTCTTTGTATATATGTGTTTGTTGTTATTGTCTCAAATTTGAAATAATGAAACATTAACACCGATCAAAGCAAATCCCAAAGATAAACCTTTCCACAAAAAGGAACCAAAACGGTTTTCAGTCATTTTAACTATCATTTTCTCAATGAAAGACTTATTCTTCATATTTGCCTCTGTTGTCAAACTCTTTCTTAGTTCCCACCAAGGTAATACAGAACGTGCGACTGAGAAAACGGTGACAGAACCGTTTTAGATCACAGAAAAGGAGAAACGCAGACATTTATGGAATGTGTTGAGAACACATCCCAAAAACAAAACAAAAACAAACAAATTGTTGTATATATTGAATTAAACAAGTTTTGATGAACATTCGCCAACTTGTTTTCAACAGGTCTTTTCGATGCCAGTTTCCATAACAACCTGAAGGGTAATTGAACCGTTACGGACAACTCTCAATGGTACTCTAATCAACTTTCGAGTTTAACAGCTTTGAAGTTTGTGTTGTGAAAGTTTGGTTAGAACAGTGAGCTCGACCAATGATTCACTGCAGTGTTACAGAGATATGGTAAATACTGTGCAAAAATTTTCAAATGGTGTTTCCTGTGCTTGTAATGATATATAGTAAACGTTTGTTAAGGTATATTTTGCAATGTACCGTGTATTAGTTAACAATTTCCAGACAATCTGAAAACCTTTATTGTATTCACATTCTAAGTGCAGAATACGACAACCAAATGACCGACTTCTCTCCATGGTTCTCTAATCAACTTTGCAGTTGACTAGCTAAAATATATTCTGCTGTCAAACTTGAGCACTGATCCACTCCAATGTTGCAACGAGCCGATAAATTGTGTGTCGTAGTTTTCAAGAGATTTCTGCCGCGTCGCGTGCGCGCGCTTCGCGTGGGTGAAATTGAAACTGGCATGGGGATCGTATTGATCATCAGCACGTAGCATGTTTGTTTTTCCCGTAGTACAAGTTTATCAAAATCCATTAATTTGCACATTTTATTGCGTCGCGTGCGCGCGTCGCGTGCAATAAGATAGATGCTTCTTCGGAGGATACCTGTATTTATCTAGCCAAGAAATTGAAAAAATTCGACGATACAAATAATTCCAAATTGAATCGTGTATCTGTATCTTTTATCGCGCAAAAAGTCTGAACCCTGCCTTGAGGGTTCTCAATTCTTGTTTATCAATGGGATGAAACATTGCAGTGTTGACAATCATTGGTAGAAAAAGAATCACATCAGGTCGAAAAAGTGAGCATGAGCATCCCCAAAAAGGAAACATATGTCATGGAAAAGCACGATTTTTTTTTGAAGTTTTACCGAAAATCGGTAACATTACCCCGAAAAATAAGCATGCCCGTCTCAAAATCAGGCGGAAGTAAGTATCAGTCAACATCAAAATAAGAGGGTATTATACGTATTGAGGCAATCATTTGCGCTAAGGAGTAAAGAAGTCCATGAGTGAAGTGTTTCTACAATATGATGATTGCAGTGGATCTCATGAACAGTAAACTAACCTTCACACTACGTGTCCAATTCAGGTGCAACATGGATGACGTGGAGACGAAGACATGATGAAAAACCCCGGCCACTCGCGGCTGGGAATCGCTGGTCCGTATTCCCAACAGGAACGCTTGCTCACAAGCCGCTTTCTTCCACCCTCGTCCAAGAAGTTGCTCGCATGTCACTGGATCATTGTCATTAGAGCATTCGATAATTCACCATGAAGTCTTATATGAAGGAAAGGGACCAAGATCAACTCAGAAGGAGCTGCTACCACAAATATCTGTGACATGTATGACGATGACTGCCTCGTAACGAAGCGACGTGAATGAACAAATAAAATGAATAAAAGAATAAAAACTAAGAGTCAATTCGTGGGGTTGAACAAGTACCCTCTGAGTACCAGTATTTTATTATTACATTGTACCAGACCATAGCGCAAGAAAATCGGCGAAACGCTATGCTTAGCTTATATATGCGGCGCACATAACATGGGAGTGAGCTATGTCATCGCAAAGGGCAAATGTGTGCGGTATTTGTCTGATGTATTTTTAATACTAGCTAATATTCTAATACAAGTACAAGTTGTTTCTTGAAATAGTTTGCATTTTCTGAGTTTGCATCACGTTTACTGCTCTTTAGCTACTGATTCACTTCAGAATCATTACGTAAAAGCTATAAAATAAAAATTTATGTTCCTTGTTAGACTATACTCCGTTTCAACCATCGTTAAAGGGGGACAGAAAGGAAAGCTACTACGAAAAAGCTTATCAGGAGAGACCGATAAGTATAACTTCTAATTCAATATAACGAACTTAATTTGCATACGGTTGACACGTGTTTGCCTGTTTTGGCGCCCGCAACGTTATATTCAGGTACCCCGGGGTACCTAAAGTAGTTCCCTTTCTGCCCCCCCCCCCTCAACTATAATTCCATACCGATGTGATTCGCCTTACCAAATCTCAGCGGTTCGAACCGATAGTTACAGTATCGACCCTCCTGTACTATGCCAAGGCTACGGCTGAAAAGATGATGTGTGTGTGTGTAAATGAGTAATAAGTGATCACACGGCTAAAACAGGTGCCTTGAAAGATTATTATGAGACTAGTATTGTATCAATTTAATATAGGAATTATATGTATGTTTTACAAATGTGATTAATCATGAGTACTTCCCTTTGACCGCCTTGCGAACCGCACCAGAGCTAGCTCATAGAGGGTAATAAATCATAAATATGCTGCACAGGCGCATCGGCCTCACTATGCAAAGTCACAAATGTCGAAAGCTAGAACCTTCACAATTTTACATATAATGTGTTTTTTCCATCCTCATTCGTTTCGAGAAGGCGATGTCTTTTCACGTAATCCACAATTCATTCCCTCAACTTTTAGCACAAGTTTTTTTGGGTGTATTCACACCTATTTCTGGCTGTTTCTCCATCTCGAGTGCTTCTCACGTTTCGGTGTATGAAATGTCCATGAAAGTCGCGTAGCTGAATCGAATTGATATTTTGTTATCTTTGTTGGAAACATGAACACTATATTCACTATCGATAGGACACTATCGATTTTCACTATCGGTATCGACCACTATCGATGTCCGACCTAGTAGAAATTCAGACTGTTTAATGTTACCCCTTTTCTCTGGTATCGTTTACTGCTTCAAAAAAACAGGTTCAAAAACTGTTGAACCAAGAGAATCTGAGTTTAATAACTTTATTAGCTCATAATTTACAACAAAGTACGGGCACAGGTAATCATACCAGCAGATCATCTACACAAATTATTGATCTCTATCATGTGTACTCCTCGATCAATCGAGAGATCATTTGTTTGATTCTCTCTGATGTTTTTGTTGAGTATTGATAGTTCTTTACTATGGTCTACCAGCGATTTCACGATTCCTATCGTTGTTTGAACGTATCTTGACCTCAAATGAAGCTATCCGAACATTGTTTTACAAAATTCAGTTTATATTTAATATTTAAGAGGTAGTGTGCCTGTAAACATGGAGTGCGTTTAGAGTCTGTTACAAAAAAAGCACAATGCATTGCACTATTGGATAGCTGTGAGCTTTATACAAGTGGTGCAACACACCGACGCGGGAATACGCTTACGGATTTAAACTTTTTTTTGTCTGAACAAAGTGAGAATCTCTCCGCAATAACGGAAAGCCGTAAATTCAGTTATAAGTAGACTGAAAAACGATTACCATACTTCGGGTTACTTGTAGAGTTGACCAATGTAGCCTTCAAACTACAAGCTGCATAACGTCAGTCAATCGCACAATCACGTGAAACATGTTTAACACATCAGAACTCAGAAACGTGAAATTACAAAGTGCACAATTCCTCATTAGAATTCTAACTTTACGTGAATATTCAATTTACTCCTAGTGTAGCATCAACTAGTTTGGTTCATTTTAACCTCTCTTGTTGATGTTTCACATTCTCAGTAATAAAATACGCTGCTTGTTGAGGGTTCATGTTGTTTGAAATCAGAAAATACAATTAAAAAACATTCCCGATCAATATCTTTAATGCTCGAAAATCGATCAAGCTCCCAGAAAACACAAAAAATCGTAAAAACTCAAAAAAAAGACCCGAGAACAATAAACAAAAACCACAGAAGACAAAAAAACCTTTTCTGTAATGCATGACAGATATTTCGCTAAATGTCTAGGAGACGACTAAAAAGCCTTGTCTCGGTAGGAGGATTCAAACGCAGCATGCTTCTCCAGTGCACTCCTCTGTTCCGTATTTCCACACATTTGCATCACAAGTAAGGGTCACCGAGTTTTCCAAACTGGGAGGAGTTCCATTTCCCCTGAACATATGCTTTATGTGACGGCGTACGCAATAATCAGAACTGAATGAAAACCTGATAGACAGAAACGACCATATATAAACATATATCTTTTTCTGTCAACGCATTTTTCAAATCTCTTGTTGATATTTTATTATTTGCATTTTCTGCTATTAAGTGTATTTTTGGTCGTTACCCACTGAGTAACACAATCGGATAAATGACGAAAAAAAACTTGAAAACTACAACTGAAATGAATAAGTAGCGAGATTTTCTTCCGGTGCTATCAACAGGCAAGTAAAGAAGGCGTCCGCCAATACATTTAACTCACTTCCATTCGAGATAGAGGTCTTTCGGGGTCTGACAGCGGTACTTAAGGCGACATACATTGTTCTCATAGTCTCTGGATAGTTCAATCCCATCAAAACCCCAATAGCGGTTAGATGGGTTCTCGTAGATCAATGTGAGGGTTCCATTCTCGATTCTGTCGGTGTGATCCTCCTGTGGTTTCTCGAACGGACAGCCCTCTCCACAGATGTCTTACAAACACATTAAATTGCGTTTTTAAATCATTTTCGTGAATTTATAGAGAGTAACCGAATTCCGTAGTTCGCCGTAAATCACAATATTTAACCGCAGAGCGACAGGATGCAACCATCCCTTTTCATCATAAGCTATGTCGACATGGCTTCGTAAAAGGAGCCTCAACTTGCTCGCAGCTCGTTGACTGTGTTTTCGATTGGACTCGGGCTATAAACGAAAAGAAAAAGGTTGATGTTTTGTATTTTGATCTCTCAAAAGCATTTGATAGAGTTGATCATCAAAAATTACTTTTCAAGTTGGAGAAGCTGGGGATTCGTGGTTGTTTATTAGCTTGGTTGGCATCTTACCTCCATAACCGTTATATGACAGTCAAAATCAATAACTGTTACTCTGATCGTTATCACTGCACTAGGGGTTTGCCTCAAGGGGGTGTTTTATCGCCTCTACTCTTTCTGGTTTATACTTGTGATCTACCACAACTGTTGAAAACGCACACATCAATCAGTGTGGTAATGTTTGCTGATGATGTCAAAGTGTATGGGGTGTTTGATGAAAATAACAGTTGTGAAGTACGCAAAGCTTTACAAAAGTCAATTGACAATTTTGTTAAATGGGGTCACGACTGGGGTATTGATGTTAACATATCAAAAAGTGCAGTTCTGCGAATTGGTTCAAACGGTGCACCTGAGTATTCTCATCAAGGTATTTTGTTGAGTTCGAGAGATACTATGCGTGACTTAGGGTATTTTATCGAGAAAACACTGAAGGTATCACATCACGTTTGCACGGTGTCTCGTAAAGCTCTAGGTGTTTTACATTCTCTTTTCAGAAATATTGCTTTAGCGGATCCTTCCATCCTAGTGAAACTGTACAAAACCTATGTTTTGCCACATCTAGAATATGCTTGCCAAGTCTGGTCTCCGTATTTGAAGAAGGACATTGAGAAAGTTGAAAAAGTACAGCACGTTTTCACAAGGATGCTCTATTATAGAGTATTTCCTAGTGATAGTTATCCGGCAAGTTTACCAACGTATCAGGTAAGATTGAAAAAGTTAGGTTTGAAAAGTTTGTTCTACAGAAGAGTTGTTTTGGACTTGATATTTGCTTTTCGAGTTTTCAAGAAAGAAATTCGTTTGCAGGGTTCAAAATACTGGTGTTTCAAACCTAGTAATGGGCGAACGGGTAGTTTTGCAATAGTCTCTCGTAAATTGAACAAAACTCATTTTCGGTTGACTTCTAATGAATTTTTTACTAGAACGGCTGATTGGTTGCACAAGTTACCAGTTGAACTGATCACAAGTCAAAATTCTGCTTCTTTTAAACGCAAATTACGAGCTATAGACGTTCTGCAATTGTTGAAGATTACAGATGTTTCCTAGTCGTTTGACGGTTCAAGTGCCATTCCCGTGCCGTCCAGCCAGTTCCAGTTACCATGCTGATCACGAGGCCCCTACATTCCAAGTCATCGTCGCCACTAGCATGTTTTTTTTCTTCTTAATTGTAGAGAAATGTTACTGTAGATGTAGATCTAGTTGGTACATAGGTACAAATTCGTATTGGTAGCTCTGCACTGTCCGCACAGTTTACTATCTTCATCCTCCGTTTGAGAATACCCAGATGAATCAATGAACTAAATTGCCATTTAATCACTCCCATACAATTGTGTAACTAACTATTTTCTGTCACAGTTAGTAAATGGCTCAACTACTTTTTGTCCTGAGCTTTCCTCTATCTCACAGAGGTCGTACTCAATAAACTAGGTAACTCGAACAATATTAGTTCAATACCCCAAACAATCGCTTGACATTTTCTGGTTTACCAGAAATTAGGAACAATATCAAATATCAAACTAGGTTAGGAAACACAAATCTAACGGGTATAACTCAATCGTAGTCTAACACGTAGCCCCCTCCCTTCTCTAGATACGGTGTCTGCAGGGGTACGGGTTTGTTCAGGACTGTCTGTAGTTGTTCACTTTACTTTCTGTGGCAGAGAAAGGTAACAACACGATTCGATTCCTATTCAGATATACATCAGAGCATGTAGCTTCGATTGGCGAAACATTGATTTTTGAATTCATCACTCCATACACCAAATCTGTGTAGTTAGCGGACTTTGTAGACGTATTTTTCATAATTCTACACGTGTACTGTCCTGACTATTGTACGAGTTTGCTTCTGTATTTTACTATGTTCTTTTTCTTTGATCAATTGTATCCAAGTTATTCTGTGTTCAGTTTTTTCTTTCTCGTTTAGCGCACCTCGTA
Source organism: Litoditis marina (assembly GCA_964036275.1). NCBI lineage: Eukaryota > Metazoa > Nematoda > Chromadorea > Rhabditida > Rhabditidae > Litoditis > Litoditis marina. Next base: position 1,210,596 of record OZ038436.1, read on the forward strand.
GTGCATCAAATAAATAAATAAATAAAAAAAACATGCTTATTTAAAGTTTGTTTCATTCTGTTAGCGAAACCCTTCTGCACATTCAAAGTGTTTTGGATGAGTATGACAGTACAAATTTGTTTTCAGTGTTACATTAGGTGGAAAAAAATACTTCTTGTCATAAAGACTCTCGGATAGTATTAGAAGCTCATCTAGCGGGTGATATATTTGAGCATCATTACAATAACTCAATTAACTGTTTGCCAATCACGCTCATGTTCGCTGTTTTCACACAAAAGACAAGTTTTTATCTGAGCAAGTGAGTAGTCTGGGAGCTGCTATTTGTTTATTGAAATATAGCGAAAGAGCGTAGGTCAATGAGTCCGCTGACATCTGCGTCTTTTTGACCTACACACTCTCTCGACAAGAGCAAGTGAGTAGTCTGTAGAATGCTATTGTAAATATGCCTGGACAGCTTTCTCGGCTATTTGCGCACAAAAAGGGGTCCGATATGACCTATCGCTAACCTTTGAGTGAGGCCAAAATTGAACGTCCCTCTTCTAGACCCGGAGGTTTCATGGGACACTCGGTTGCATTTCTGAGCTTCACCCAACCAAAACAACCCTCATTGACCACGCTCTCCGAAATGTTCAGTTCGAACGGTCCCAGTAGACAAATCGGACTGTTTCCTTGCTCAATTGACCTACAATGAGCAGCTTCATTTTTGTTTATCTATTCTCACAGTTTGAATAAGTTCACCTTAGAGCTATTGTCGTCAATGTTTTGTGATATTCGAACTAGCGAGAAAGCGTAAGGGGTCAATGAGCCCGCCGACGTCAGCGTTTCTCTGACCTGCACACTCTTTCGACGAGTCGGCTACAAAAATGGTGGACCAATTGTTAGAAATGGTCTATGCTGCCGATATAGGTAGTCAATTTCAATATATCCGTCTGGGAGTTGCGCGGTTCTCGAATACCATGAGATGTACTCCTGAGGTTTCGTTTAGTAATTTCATGGTATGAGGATTTGCTCATTAGGAAAAGTTCAACAACTGTCTCGCAGGTTTCGGGAAGATTGAAAATCTGCCACTGAAAAAGACACTAAATTGCACTTTCTCCTTAACTTGCACCTTACATTTCAATAAAAACAAATCACGAAATCAGACAGGAACGGAACTTGTTTTCTATCCCACTGTGTTGTAATTCGATTGCGGCAGGAATGGAGGGAAGCTGTGAGTAAATATGCCAAAAGATTCCGGCATTTTTGTCCCATCCTGCGTCTCTCACCATTTCTCGTCTCTTACATCCCGGGGAAATGTGGGAGCAGATGAATAGCGTATGTTTGAGGAGACGCAGGATGGAATGAAGGTGCCGAGGTCTTCTGGCATACGTACTCCGGAGAGCAAAAAATATTCAACTACACGTTGAACGTGGGCACTTTCTGTGACTAACCGGTTGAACACAGCATGACAGGTTTCGAGTTGAGCACATTTTTCGAGTGAGCATTGCTCATGAAAATATGCTCTGTCATCCTCCATCATTATTTTCCCTCTGACTTTTTGAAAGATACACGTCTCCTGCAATAGGGAATTGGAACAGAAGGAGTGGTTTCGCGTATCTTGAATGGGTTTACGTTTGAGTCGTAGCTGAAATCCTAGCGGTGAAGTTAGGAGCGGTTAGGTATGGCGAGCAGCCAGTCTGCGTATCTTCGATCTACACACTCTCTAACTGGCTGTATTTGCTGGCACATAGCCAACGACCGGATACAGGTAACTACAATCTATATGATCAAGTGCTGTAGTCAGGCACTATAATTGGTACAGGGTATTAGTTCCTCAAGTGGTGGAGTCTCCGTCTAGATTTTGTTTGGTTTGGGTGCTTGCTTACCGTGAGAGAAGGCAGAGAGAGTAAGAAGAGCAGCATTTCATCCACTCACACTAAGTGGATCTGGCCTCTTAAAAAGTGAAATCCAATTTGTTTCCTTTCCGTATAACCTAGCAACAAAATCACCATTCAGAAAAGTACACAGCTAGATTTCCTCGAGACTAAATGCAAAACAAGCGTTTGCTAGAGAAAGTGGGAGATGCACAAGTAATTTGCAATTGATCGTGTTGAATAAGAATAATGATAGGATGGAGAGTGGTGAGGGACTGAAGTATCATTCTCCGAAACAAAATCAAGATCCACTCTGTGCAAAAACGAAATGAAAACTTGCAGGTGTACAACTAGCAAAAAAGATAACCATTAGTAAAAAGTGGGGGAACCTACAAATGTGTGAGTTGTGTTTGGTTTGACCTCTATATCAGCAAACAGTGAACAATACGAATTGCTGTGATACTGTAGCAGAAGTATTCTGCAAAAATAGAACACTACCAATGTTGCACAATGATTCACGAAGCCCGCATGATATTTCGAAAATTGCCGAAGGGTGTTTCATGTGTACTTCAATGACATGTGTGCGTTGTGAACCATTGTGCAACATTGTTCCATTTTTGCCGAATACTTCCACTACAGTAACACAGCAATTCGTATTGTTCACTTTTAGCTGATATAGTGGTCAAACCAAACACAATTCACACATTTGTTGGTTGCCCCACTTTTTACTAATTGTCTTTGAAACTGATAATGGTAACAGTCGTCTGGGTTGGCGCTAACTGGCCGGCGTTGGCCGCGAATTTGAAAATGGTAAACTAATGTAACCTCAAAAATCAAATGTGGAATTGAAGAATTTGGCTGGGCCCCATCTGAGTTTTCAGAACATCACATTGTACGCTATGTCGCGTCGCGCGCACGGGTGACGTGCGTGAAATAACACCCGACTCGTACTTTCACAATCATTGTGATTGAATTTTTATATATATTTCCTGGCCCTCGTGCCAGGATACAGGGAAAACGTGGAGATACAAAAAATAATGCAAAATTGAATGTTGTATTTGAATCCGGAATCGCGCTAGAAATTACGTTGGGTTGTTCATAGTTTTACGCAGCGTAATATTTCAGCTGCATCTGGCTGCAGCGGCACTTTGCAGCAACTGCGAAAATGTTACGAAGCGACTGAAGTTGCAGCTGGATGCAGCGTAGAAAAAGATGAACGCAGCCGGGTTTAGGTAAGTCATAGTTTTTAGAGTAGGGCGTTGCACCTCAGGATACTGGCTCGTCGCACTTTAGGTTACTCGCTCGTTCGTAGGTACAATTATCAGAATATAGTTCATCTCTGTTTTTGTTCAAGTTTTATAATTTTAAGTTGTACTAGAAAAAGTTCGAGGCGCTACTGAAACGCCAGTACAAGTACAGAGAGAGTGCCGCGACCAATACGCAATAAAAAATGTCTCTCGTTGTATTACTAGCCGTATACCAATTTGCGTAAAAACGATGTAAAGTGAGATACGATCAGCTTCTGAGGTTGCATTATGTGCTGGCGTGTAACTAAAGCAAAACCATTACAGAGTTGTTGTTCTGTTTTTTTATTGGAAGTGACAGTGTGCTCGAATGTGGCACAAATTGTGTAAGAATGGTGTGAAACGCGGTATACTTTCGATAAAACCAAAGAAACATAGTAAGTATACAAAAATCCAACTTGCCATGATCTTTTTGAACCAATATTAAGTACATATATTAAAAATTAGAAAATAAAATGGTCTGGAGGGCAATTCTTTGTGATAGCACCTTATCCGTGTTTGCACCATAGTTGCGTATCGCAATGTTTAACTAGTTGGGTTGCCGTTTTTGAAGTGCTCACTAAAACCTGATGAAATAACTATCTACACTTCCATGTCTCATGCTATTCATATATTGAAGGAGATGAACGCTCCCATGTAGCGTCTAGCCCGGTCCGACGTGATCTTGCTAATTCGGTGAATTCTATATATAATTGGGTTTCAGGTAACCTAGCCCTTTTTTTGGTAACCCATTTTTCAGGTTACCTCAGTAGGTAACCGATTGCTAACCTAAGATGAAAAACCGGTTACCTGTTTTTCTAACGCAAAATGTGGTTTTTACAGTTAGTTCGAACGATGACCGGATTTTATTTTCAGGTTACTTCCAGGTTACCTACCAAGGTAACCTGCAAAAATGTTACCAAAAAAGGGTTAGGTTACCTAGAAACCGGGTGAGTTGTAGAATTGGCCTGCTCATTCATATGAGCCGCACCATCTCCTTCATCCGGGGAAAGAGGAGGAAAAAGGCCCAATTGAAAGAATGATAGACGTGTCAAACTTGTACTGCCCGAACGGTTGCGTGTAATATTAATATATTTTTTTTATTTATAATTTATCTCCGTGTTCCATAAGTACTATTTTACATGTCCAAATATGTCTGCATCCTTAACCATATTTTGTTTATCACACGATTCATTTGCGTAATAAATTCAATCATTCTTATCTATTCTCTGTACGTTTCCTATCAACCTGAGTACGTATGCTAGAGGACCCCGCACCTTCATCCCATCCTGCGTCACTCGTTCTGCTCACTATTTCTCGTCTCCTACATCCGGGCGGGATTTAAGAGCAGAGAAATAGCCTATGTTCGAAGAGACGCAGGATGGGATGAAGGTGCCGGGATCTTCTACCATACGTACTCTGGAGCATGTTTCGTAAACTCAAGCAGAGGCTATTGGACTTCTCACCCCTTGGTAAATATGACCATGTGAGTCTTTCGAAAAATGTTCAAATAGCGCTATTTGAGTTAGTGAATAGGTTATTTGTATGTTACACGGCTATTTCAACCTAGTGTTTACGGGCACTGGAGTCAAATATGGAAGGCTCAGACAGCCGGGTAAGCTACTTGACCAACATGGCGTGTTTCGGATTACTCAGTCAATTGTTCTGGTAGCTACTTGGCTGAGTGTTAAACGGGCACATCTGCACATTTTGAGCAGAAAATCAGTTTTTTTTCTCAATGAAATGTTGCCAAAGTTTTTTTTCAGTATTCACTTTTATGCATGTTTCTAGTTCACATGTTACCTATATCGTGTTAATGAACCAAATCAAATTCATTCGATTATTTGTCAGTAGGTGAGAGAGTCTGTTTTTCGTGAATACGCAGACACATTGATGAAAACTCTACGAAACTGTGAATACAAAAATAAGTCAAAACACAATCAATAAATATTTATTCTTTGGCTATGGGTTGATGATTAGAGGAAAACTATTCGGACATCCATATGAACATATCTACAATTCCATTCCTTTTCCAACTTGTATCAAAAACACTCTCAAACATTGAAATGAAAATAAATACACAGAATTATAATTTATCAAACGTTCGAACAGTTCTCATTTCTTCAGTTTGGCAAGTAGTCCGAGATATTGGGGACTCTGCAGAAAGCGCACGTACGGATCATTTCGCAGCACCTGGAACATAGTTTAGTGGGCGAAGCTTAGATTTTTCATTCTAAAAACTTTTTACAACTTTTCTTTTTTCCTACCTTCTTTTGTATCTTGTGTCGTAGCTAGCAGCTTGTAAACAATATATATAAAGTGCTTTTGAACTACATGACAAACATTTAGGTTTTAAACCATCTCAATGTTCCGACGATTTTATATATATGCGTGAAATAACAGCTAAACGGTTTGGTGTTTGTTATCGAAAGCACAATAAATTGTTGAAAAGTTCACTACTATGATGATATCTGATATGTCAATGAATATAATGAAAAAAATATTCAAAAAGAAGTTCCATGGTCACGTGATTTGGAGAGAGAGTCTCACGTGAAATCCGATAAAGTCCTACCTGTTCCACGTGTTTAATAGCTTCATCGAAAATCGATATATCGACTTCTTTGTCTTCCACTCGACGTTCGATCATTTGACGGACCCCAAACGGTAGAAATACCTTCAAAAAAGTTGCATGAAACTACCGTATACTATTATAGTCAGATGTAATTCCGTGAAATTCACATCAGAACACGAAAACATGCTATTCTGGATAGTACAGTGCACACTCACTCATAGAGCTAACTCATACTAAGCCGTATACACCTTTTGCACGTCTTTTCCGAGAACGTAAACCAATAGTTTTCGAACAAACGCGAACCAACTATGACATTATTCTCAGTTAATTTGATGTTGTGTCCAGAAAATGAATAAAGATACATACTATTCCACCATACTAAAACTCGTCAAACAACCCTCATCAAAATAACATTGTCCAAATGTTTCAGCCCACCTCGTTTGGAGTTCCCTCAGCCAGATAGGTTTTGAGTATGACGCGAGCCAAATTTTGCATGGCGGGACTCTTATTCTTCGTAGCTCGAAACTCCACGACTGCTTCCCAAAAACGCAGATTTTCTTCGGCGTGAATCCCGCGAAGAAACAGACGGAAATGATGCCGACCCACCTGCATTTATAATATCGTTGAAACACTGCTAAGTGAAATACGAACCGTTGCTTCGAAACATTTCAGTAAATTGAACAGTGACGTGAAGTTAGCATTCTATTGAGGAATCGGACACTTTGTCATTGCACGTTTCTGAGTTCTGATGTGCTTAACTTCTTTCACGTGACTGTGCATTTGACTAACAGTATACCATAGTAGGAATTGCAACAGTGTCAATTTCAATGTTTGAATAGAATAGAATAGAATAGATTTATTCGTGATTTAACACGTGACTTCCACATAGTATGTGCTCGTCTAGTGTCTATCTTTGGGTTTATCTTTGTGTTACAATTCCGTGGTTTTTAGTTTTCATCTTGTCATTTGTTCTGAAAACGACCTGACTTAATGGAGCTAATAAATTTGTAATGCCTCTCACTTCACATGTCCGCTAAAACTAGTTTCAAAGATGTTGTATGTTGAGAGCAATCATATGTTTCACCAGTGGTATAAAACAGCAAAGCATGCTAACGAGCGTTACATCGTTTCTTTTCATAAAAAAAAACTCAAATCGTGATCCTCGATGATCCTCGATGTTTTAGATCCTCGATGTTTTATGAACTGGACGAAAACTACAAAATTTGTTATCAGCCAAACTATTTATTCGAGAATTTGCCGAAACTATTTCATTTAAATTTTCTTATTGTTCTGTAATATTCAAATCGCACTGGGCTGGCGTCTTCATAGATAATTTTCAAAAGGAGGGACATCAAAACATGGTGAATTGGTCTTGTTGTGCTGTTATCGTAGTTTGATCTCAAAGCATCTCGGGTGTTCTTTATTTCGGATGTGTTTCCCCCACAACTAACATGATTTCCCAGCAGTCCCTCAAACGAAGTTGTCCATTTCTCGGCGTAAGACCTGGGAAGAAGCTGCTCGAGAAACTCCAAATAAATCTCCGAACGACGAAATCTCGGAAATTGGTCGTTTTCCAGGAGACGACGAATCTGAAACACCAGAGTGATATTAACTAACTTCTGCAGTTCTGTGATAGTATAGATCCCGTGAGGGTTTTTTTAATGATATACCAGGATCAATGTTAACCTTCATCAGCTTCGTATCAAAATAGTCACGTGAAAATCGGGTCCACAATTTGACATGCTGCTTTTCTAGCTTTATGTTCTGTTTGTAGTCTGGCTCATGCGCGTTTGGGCATATTTCAAGAGCTGGGAAATAATGTGTAGTTCAAGAACAACTTGCTATCGATATTCGAAACTTTGTGTTTTTTTCTTCATTTCAATGCGTTTCCTTCAACTCCAATGTTTCAGCTATTATATAAACACGAACCTCTTTGATGGCAGGTGCAAATTCTTCTGAGTCCACGTGATCTGACTCGGCGGCGTCTTTCAGCTTCTGAATTAAGTAACTTATATCTTTCTAATGAAAGACAAGACCAGTGTAAAAACCTTTCATGTGTATCACCCGAGTCAAGCAAATAATAAATTAAACGTCTCATGTTTGCTATTTTTGTCAAAACCTCAAAAATTCAAATTCTATGGAAGGCAGTTACTTTGATTTTTTTCCATATCTTAGTAAATATATACTGGTTGTTAGAATATCTTGTGATGAATAAGACTCAAAATGACATGACTGCTGTTATACCTTCATCGCGCCGCTGCTCAGATTCACGTAGGGAGAATAGAGTTCGATGACTTCTTGGGCAAAGTTCTGAAACATTTGAACACGATTATAAGATTCGTCCTTTTTTTGATAAATACAAAAATACAAAAATTCTTATTAAAACAACATGTGTTTTTATGCTGAGAAAAGCCGCTGGGCCTACGCGATTCACTGTATAATTGCAGGAAATTCACTATTTCATAAACAACACACTCAGTGGTACCTACAACTCGTACCTCTCTCTCTTGTTTCGTGATCTACATACCTTTTTCTCTTCACTGCTCTTCATTCTTTTCAGTTTGTCCAATGCCTCGAGAAAAGACATATTCTCTTCTGCCAGAGCTTGGAAAAGAAAACATCTAAACAATTGGCGACCTGAAAACTGTTTTATCGAAAATGTTTTGAGGTCGAAATTCGACCATTTTCCAACACTATCATCAGCTTTCTAACAACCAAAGTTGCTCTCCGGTCTTTTGTTGAAGTCGAGGTCTTGTCAAACCGTTAGAGACACCGTACCATCAAATTTGTAAGCAACGGAGTTTGGCGAGTAGCCAAGTTATAAGTTTGAACCGTAGATGATATTCTGTATAATAATAGGTACTATTATTATCATTATTATTGCTCTTATTATTACTGTTATTAGTATTACCGTACCTTTATCGTCTGCGAGTACATTGGCGCAGCTGCCGGCGGCCCAACTGGCCGCCCTCACGTACTCGATTCCGGTCGGATCCGGAAGCGGCGGCGGGTCGCGGTTCACGCGGGCGGTGGGGTCGAACATTGACATCGCCTGAAACATTCGAGTGAACTAAGGAAGATGATATGGCCTGAAATTATAGATGCTAGCAAAATAGATTGCGGATGTGGTATTTATGGCATAGCCTGAAACATTCAAGTGAACTAAGGAAATGAGGTTTTACGGATGCTAGCAAGATGTTGTGAATGTGGCGTTTATGGCTTTGTCTGAAACAATCGAGTTAATTACGGAATAGGACCCTACAGATGCTAGCTCTATAGATATTGTGGAGGAGATGTTTTACTCTATCCTGTTCACGTGTTCAGTTCGATTCATTCATTCATTCACTTGTAAGAGAACTCGTGATGTATACAGGGTGATTGACTTACTATCCGTTTATGATTTTTTACACTACGGTAACTGAAGTACCAGATATAGTCTTCTCGCTTGTATATCAACTCTAGCGAAATAAACCCAACTTGGGTTAACTCACACAACAAATGTGATGTTCCACTTTGCTTTGGAAGAAAAGAGAAATTAGTAGGACTGTTAGTATTCAACTCGAGACCCCGTTCAATTCGAAAAAGACTAGATTCGAAATATTAGGTTTCTCGAGACTGATTAACAAACTCAGAAATGAGACTGGAATGGTGAGTTCACCTCGTTTGGGTTTTGAACCCATTATAGTGCAGAAAGGAAGTGATCATATTACACGGTGATCAGTTTAGATTACACCTAATTTCCAGACTAATTGTAACTGGAAAACGATGAGGAACAAAAAAATATTAATATTTGTAGGCGGCTTGATACACGGAACTGCATTATTGGAGCAACAAATAAGTAAATCCAAAAATTAGCAAAATCAGTCGTTATAATTAATATATGAACTTCTCACTATTTGTCTGAAAAGTGGAGGGCATAGGAAACATATCACCTAATACTAATCATTATTTTCGAGTTTAGTAAGAGAAAACAGCCATTTATAGAGTTTTGCGAACTATTATTCTTGAAAGTAGACAAGTTTGTATGTTATTATAAAATAAAAAATATGTTTATGGATAGGTCGTGTTTTTTTGATTAATGAGAAAGAACTATGTCCTACTTAGTACGAGCATAAAAAGTGAAGACATCGTTCTATAGTCTATAGGATTACGTCTTACGAGACGAGTCTGTGAAGTAACCAGATTACATTCATCCATATCTAAGATACGGTAGCTATGACAAATCCAACACTTCTCAATGCTGATTTCCTCTATTCAAGAATTTCTCGAAAAAATATTTCACCAAAAACTTTGAGCTAGATGAACAACATATTGTGAGAGCTATGTCTGGATACCAAACAAATATGATTCAGATGGGAGCATGAAGAAAATGAATACAATTGTCAACAGCCTTCGAGCGTGAGCATAAAAGTAATGGATCAGTATTACGACCTCGGGCTTACGCTTTAACTCATCTGACCGTTTTGAGGTTAGTATATAACACGAGATTCCATTAATATGTCTTAGACTGTGAAGATAAGAACTATATAAAAAAGTTAGATATCTATGTGTTTCACACTCATAATTTTTTCTTTATTTTAAGCTTGATGAATGTATCCCAACCCAACCCATTAAAACTTAGAATGGTCTGTATTGTGCATATGAAAGTTTGCTGTTCACAATAGAATATACGGCACAAAATAACTATTCGTTCAAAATGCAAACGATAATTTAGTATCAGAGCGGAAAACACAATATGTTCTATTCAGTAATAGCACAGTTCCCGAAAGTAAAGCATTTTGGGGGAACAACCACCCCCTACCAACATTTGCTGTATGAGATAACCATTGCTCAGAGGCCGTATGCATGAAACATTCCGGGCCGGGTTGGGATGCGATCACGACCTCAATTGGCCGGAAAATAACATTTGCAACTACCTCCTCCCAGCATTCGCTATATGAGATAACATTGCTGAGTGTACTTTGAACGATAAACGCTATAATTTGCAATTTTTCCCCGGAAAGCAACGGGATTAAACGATAAACACAGCGGGCTATGGCAACATTCACTGTAAAAGCAAAGGCATGGAGACTAGCGAGCCCTATATAACGAGCAATACAAGTTTTTATAGTTTGCTGCTGAAGGTAGGGACTATATAAATGTACAAGTTGTATGTTATTTTTAGTTTTATTTCTAACTTGTCTCGGAGGTGGGATGAAGTGCACAGTACACGGGGAGACATTGATTTGTCTGAGACATTGAGGCGCGCGAAACTAAGGAGAATTGGGTTGAATGGCGCGGTTACCTAGGTTGCCGCGGGAGATATTATCATTGTGATTATTATGTAGACATCAACTGGAGCATGTAACAGAGAGGGGGAGAGTGGAGGGACAGAGAGCGAGAGAGAAAAGGAGAGAAAGAGAGAAAGAGAGACAGAGAGAAAGGGGGGGGGGTTTCAAAATACTGACTATACAACGTGCTCTTTTCAGTTTTTGAAGAAGCATCGTATTCAAAGTATTTTATTATTTCTGAGCTAAAAGGTGGTCTGCAATGATCAAACCGAAGATAACTGTTGCAGTGTGCGTCGCCCTCCGCGCGATTAGCTCCAGTTTTGAATTCATTTTTGAACCGGTCATTTACTTGAAAGAAACAACGGGAGAGAAACCAAGTTCTTTGTATAGACCGTGTGAAACATTCAACGCGCTTAAAATGAGAATGAGTGCATCTACGGGTCGGCATTAACACAATTTATCGTAAGCCATTTTTAGAAGCGCACTACAGTATTGTCATATTTGCTTGCACTTTTCAACTGTGTTTCCTCAGTTCTTCTGTGCCTCAAGAGTTAGATTTCACCATCGATGATGGTGACTTTGGAGGTTTGTTCGGCGTCTTTACTATATGATTCTAGTGTACAGATTCATAATTGAACATATACATATTAATTTGAGAAATCATAAAAGGTGACGGGGATTCGGAAGATGCGCCACAGAAGACACCTTTAAACCACCACACGACTAATTACTACTTGTTACAATTTTTCCATAAAACCCAATGCGGTTGGTAACTCGAAGATTCGTTCAGTGTTCATACTACAGAAATCTAACTTGGATTTTGAAGATTCGTAACCGAATACCCTCAAAACCACCCCACGACCAATTACCACTGTGTAACAAATTTCTTCTGTGTTATAAAAACTTACAAATGGTGACGGTGACTTGGGTGACCCGTTGCTGGCCCGACTAGGTGTGGGCGAAACCGCGAGGGTGGTGGGGGTGACGAACAACTCATGGGGGTTGGACGAGTTGGAAGATACGGAGGCCACCGAGGCGGAACGAGACGTTCGACTGAAAATAGGCGAGTTACAGTAACCTCATAAAACTCTTTAAAAGAAAAACAACAGTAATCTTCAAGAATTTCCATGTAAGAAAATACTGAAAACCACAATACTTTAGAAGAATCTCCATGTAAGGTGGAACTACAGTACTCGTCCAGGTTATAAGATGTTTGACTGAAAATACACGAGTAACTGTAATCTCTGAGAACTTTCCAAGAAGGGACTGATACAGTAATCTCTGGCAATTTCCGTATTGGGGAAACTGTCAAGTACGGTATTCTCCTAACATTTCCACGTTGAGAGAGACTGCGAACCATAGTCATCTTCACACATTTCTTCGTGAGGAGAAACCACAGTATATTACAGAACGTTTAACTGAGAGTGGAATGGCTACAGTTAACTCACGCTAATTCTCAGAGAGAAAAACTACCGTAATTTAAAAGACTTTCGATCTCATTGAGAGGCTTTGGTAATATTTGATACGTTCAATCGAAAGTACAATAACTACAATAACTTCAGATACTCTTGTGTTCTTAATAATGTTCCGGACATTTCGGTGCTAGAAAACGAGTTCTCGGAACTACTAGTTCGTTCCATTTTTCATTAAAAAAATTATGAATGGTACCTGTAACACAATTTCTCACACTCGCACTTTACTTTGTGGTAGGGTTGTTAATCGAGTTGAAAATTTCGAGTTTTTCGAGTTTCGAGTTTTTCGAGTTTTCGAAAATTCGAGTTTTTCGAGTTTCGAGTTTTTCGAGTTTCCGAAAATTCGAGTTTTTCGAGTTTCGAGTTTTTCGAGTTTTCGATATTTCGAGTTTTTCGAGTTTCGAGTTTTTCGAGTTCTGAAAATTTCGAGTTTTTCGAGTTTCGAGTTTTTCGAGTTCGGAAATTTTCGAGTTTTTCGAGTTTCGAGTTGAACTCAGAACTCGAAATTTCGAGTTTTTCGAGTTTTCTTGTTGAAAATTTCGAGTTTTTCGAGTTTCAATCTCAAAAAATTCGAGTTTTTCGAGTTTCGAGTTTTTCGAGTTTCAGAAAATTCGAGTTTTTCGAGTTTCGAGTTTTTCGAGTTTCAGAAAATTCGAGTTTTTCGAGTTTCGAGTTTTTCGAGTTTTCGAAATTTCGAGTTTTTCGAGTTTCGAGTTTTTCGAGTTTTCGAAATTTCGAGTTTTTCGAGTTTCGAGTTGAACTCGAAACTCGAAATTTCGAGTTTATTTCGAGTTTTTCGAGTTCGAGTTTATTTTTTAACAACCCTACTTTGTGGGGAAACCCAAATCGTATTATTATCAATGCCATTCTCGATGTTCATAGTAGTGGTGCAACATTCATCTGACGTTTGAGACATACGGGCGGTTATTTACACGTTCATGTTAGACTTATAACTTTGCAAAGTATACATTGACCTAGCGAAACTTGTAGAATCGTACATTCTCATAATCATGATCCAGACGTGACAAAAATGTGCTCTACCAGTGTGAACCGTTTTCACATGCAGGCTTTTGTAATAGCAGAATATATGTTTTGCCAAATTTTCTCCGATTAGTCAGAAGTTGATCGAGTCTTAACACGTTTCAACAACTATTTTACACGTGTAGAAGACTCGAAAGTTGGAAATTTCAGCAGTACACTTTCACACAACATATATGTTTCCCACTGTATACATATACATTCGACTCTCGGTAGTCATCTCTCGGATTCCATGACGAGAACCGAGCATCATCGATTGTAGTCAGATTACTCCTACAAATGTCAGACGGGTTGAGTGATTCTAAGTAACGTACATTGTTGATGTAGAGAGGATTATCCATGATATATAGTTCTATTGAGACATTCCAGCAAAGATCCCAGGAAGTGAAGCTCGTAACACAGAAAGGGATCTTCGTTAGCTAGATTCTCGACAACAGGGTAATAACTTTGTAAGAAGTTTTTTTCGCTTCACGTCGTAGGGAAACGTTAATAACGCAATAAACTTTAAAATTAAAACATAAAATACTCGCATATAGTTCGCTAAGCTCAGAAACACTTGTGCCAATTTTCTTCGATTACCAAGCTACAAGAGCTAGAGAGCATGAAGATAAATCAAACGGCATACATGATGTGGTCTGCGTCTCTTCGATCTGCGCACTCTCTCAGCGAGACTCATACTCACCGAGATATTTTTCGGGTGCCAATAAAATTCCTAGCCGTTTTATTATTATGTTATACTTCAGAAGAGGAACTTTGATAACTGGTTGTTTGCTCTTGTCACAGTTTGTGAGAAATTTTCCGAAAAATTCACGACTTAGGAAACTACTCAGACTTTTTCACGATATGGAATTCAAAGCGTTTCTTGCGCGCTTCAACGTTTCACCCTTAGTACTCAAAGCGCGCCATTACAGGTTTTATAATGTTTCGTCGATTTTCACCGCCCATCTTTTACATCTCATAACGTGACTAGGCATACAAATGTGTGATTTACATGAACCCAACGGACTATTTTGAAAAGATTCGCGGGTATTCTATAGAAAAAAGGCAGGCTGATAACATCACAAAGCGTTCACGTGGTTCTCACGCGTTACACATTATACTCGACCATTACAGTTTGCTTTCATAGGAGTGCACTTTTAGTTGGTCACCCGAAAAGTTTGCATTCACATTGGGTCTGATATTATATATTATATCCTATAACTTAACGTTTTAAAACGTGATTTGCCGCTGTTCATTTATTTTCACGTTGTTCAGTCAACTCTGAACAACATTTGTATCTTTCGCAAAACGCATTGCTGTTGTTTCCCTTAGTTCATTTACAGTGAAACAAATCGTGTAATTAGGTTTTTCCTACAGAAATCAATAAGAGTATATATTCGCACTGTACCAGAACTTGTAAAGGAAAGGACGGGAATTACATATTCGCCAATCTCAGAGGAACGACAAGAGAAATTAGTAATGGTCGAAGAAATTATCTTAACCGAGTGTTTCACACTAACTATTAATAGTCCGCGCGTTTCTACAGAACAATGCTTCTTTGGGTGATTCTGGGAACGGTCTCTGACAAAAGCTTCATCAGTCTATTTTTCCTTTTTGAATGGTGAGCGATCGACAACCCCCCTTTAATTAGAACTCATACACTGTTCAAACAACTCATGTACTGTGTAGCTCATCAACACTGAAGACACCTATGTTTGTAATCGATTCCGAATTCGGGTGATTTCGTAGTCGTAAAAAATATCCTTGTTTTTCCAATTGAGGAATGTTTCTAATCGATAACACCCTTAAAAATGAGTCAATATCGAGTAATTCATCTATAATGCTGGTCAAATGCGAAGTTACATGAAACGGTGAAACTTCATAAATGTATATACTAGAATAGTCCCGTAAAATTAGCATTCTAATGAGGCATCGTGCACTTTTTATTGAACGTTTCTGAGCTCTGCTGTGTTCAAAATGTTCCGCTTGACTATGCAGTTGACTAACAGTATAATCATACAGATACGTGTATTCCAAAACTATTCAAACTACTATTCCATTAACCTCTACCTATAGCATAACATCATTTACCTGAATGTGGTATTCATGTTAAACCGTTGAAAGTGTGATGAAATTTACTTTTTTACTGATTTTTCCGTACTTTGCTACGAATTTGAATACGAGTGTACGTAGTAGTTGGCTTCTGACGTCATAATCACGTCAATTTTTTGTCATTCTGGAAAGAATAGAGCAATTAACAGTCAGCTCTACATAATTCTATTCACTATTAGAGAGTGACGTTTAATCCGCACAAATGTTCTATTCCCAGAGTCCGAAAATCACTTAATTATGTGTGCTGAAGTGTTTCGACAGACGCTTATATTGTGACTATAAAATGATAGTGCAGTGTTGTTTTCGTATACTTCTGCTGATGATAAGAGAGGTGAATCGGGAATTGGCCTAGTTACAAAGTTATTCATGAGCTATAAACTGTTGAAAGCTAGTAATGGTGGAAAGTAATAGAGATTCATGAAAAAGTGGGGGCCCAACGAATGTAAGATTTGTCTTCTGCTGTGCGCCCCTTAGACAACTACTCTCAAATGGAACAGCTACTGCTACAAAAATCGAAAAATACTAATATACTCAAGTATAACTGTTCATTACAAACATACAAAAGTCGTAAAATATTTTCTCAAACCTGTAAACTAGAATCTACAAGTCACAGCTGCGAAAGAGAGAACAACTTTTGAATAATATGACAAACGTTATAGCACCTAGAATTGAAGTAATGACAAAAAATGCCAACCATTGTGTACAAAACCAGGAACTCTATAATTGAGTAGGTTGAGTTAACATCTGTGATTTGTAGATTCTAGTTTACAGGTTTGAGAAAATATTTTACGACTTTTGTATGTTTGTAATGAACAGTTATACTTGAGTATATTAGTATTTTTCGATTTTTGTAGCAGTAGCTGTTCCATTTGAGAGTAGTTGTCTAAGGGGCGCACAGCAGAAGACAAATCTTACATTCGTTGGGCCCCCACTTTTTCATGAATTTTTCTCTTTTTGTATACATGCCGTAGGTATGTGGTTTGATCTGTACGGTGCAGATAAACTTGTTTTCTTGATGAACCACTTGTCAAGTATTACCATCATTCGGAAAAAAAATATGACGTCAACATTGCAGTTCTAGAAACTTACTTCATCTGCCCTTCAGAATCGCAGAATACGTCATGTTTGAATGAAGTTTCATCGTGAATTGACCATTTTTAAGAAACTTCCAGCATTCGAAAACATATTTCACGTCAATTTTTTTAAAAAGTTGACGTCATCTGGCCTTCTGAAATCCAGAATAAGTCATATTTAGATGAAGTTTTATCGTTAATATACCAATTTAAGATATTTTCAGCATTTGAAAATATATGTGACGTCAACTTTGCACTTTTCAAAAATGACGTCATCTGGTCTCCAGAATCCCAGAATACGTCACTCTTAGATTGAGTTTCACCGTTAATTGACCCTTTCTAAGACATTATCATCATTTGAAAATATATGTGACGTCAACTTTGCACTTTTCAAAAATGACGTCATCCGAGCTCCAGAATCCTCGATGACGTCATCAGTAGAAGACTTACATCTAAATCGATGTCAGTTCATGTCGTGGTATCATACTTCAAATTTTACTTGAATTGGTTAGGACTGAGCTGAGTTATAACGCAATTTGATTTACCCCGACAGAGAGGGCGAGAGAGTGCACGAAATGAAGAGACGCAGAGACATTTTCGAAGACCTATAACTTGATGAAAAATAATTTTTTTCGAAAAAAAGTTTGCGCCCCCAAGGTTTGAGTGGGATATCTATCGTGTCCGAAATTTTCAGTCAAATCGGTTCATACATAAAAATTTCCCAGGAGTGCGCACCTACACAGACACACACACGACGGAAGTTGGCGGTCTGCATGAAGCGCATAACGTCATAACTCGGCTCAAACTCAATCAATTTCGTTCAAATTTCGAACATAGCTTGTAAATGTGCCATAGAAAATCAGCAAATCATAAAAAGTTCTGATTTGCACAATTGGACCTTTTTGAGAGTGAACTAAAAAATGAAAGCGCGCATTAGCCGGACCAAAGACAAATCTCGCACAGCGCTTCGCGCTGCGCGCGATTAAAAACAGCAAAGTATAGCGTGGGATGTTCACGAAAATTTGATAGACGTAATAGACACACAGTTGGAGTTTTTAGGTACCATGTAGGTCAAAAACAAAAGCCTGCAATTTAAATATTTTGTTATTCATTTCAAAATATGATTGCCGCGTAGCTATACTTTTCCAACAATCGAGGTTTGTTGTGATCGAAACTTTTTGAAAATATGATTTTCACGCAATTATTTACTAGCTTTAACCTACTGTTTGAAATCGCTATAAGTAGAGTTTTAATGTTTTAAAATTGTATCGTATAGAAACTTCCGATAAGGCAGATGAGCCTTCGGTTTGAGGCAACACATAAAAAGAGAACTTTCAGTATGGTTAATATCAAGTTCGATCGCAAACAAACATTCTATTATATTCTATATCTAGGCAGTTGTCTAATGAACCAGCTAGTGATTTTGAAATCACTAGCTGATTCATTAGACAACTGCCTAGATATAGAATATAATAGAATCTGGATAGTTGAGTATTCGGTGAAACAAAAAGAAAAACAATACATCAGCGAGTTTAGAAAATCAAAGAAGTCGTGGACCCTACCGCATTTCAATGTTTCAGTAGGACTATATATAATGAGCGAGGCGAATACAAGTATTCGTTGATTGGGATGTGGACATTTGAAAATTCGATGGTGCGTCCCAAATTATCGTGTTGCCCTTCTTAGTTTTAGTGAAACTAAAGTAACTTACTCGAAAGTAAATGTTTGGTTTGTTGCAACATTACGCAAGACGGCGTTTTCAGGTCTGTTTAGTGGGTAATAAAAACAAATTCGACTACAAAGACTGTACGATGAAAAAAAAATATCCCACGATGAACATAAACACACGTTATTCATGAGTTGTATACTGTATTTACTAACATCTTTCAACTGTTTCACGTGTCCACACGCAATGTGAGTCACAAAGCAATGTGAGTGAAAACTCGAAACAATTGTTCTTCTGTATTCTCACCCTGGATGTAACAGGTCGTTGTTGTCCTCTTCTGAAGACGCCAGATCGTAAAAATCGCGGTCGCTGGCGACCATTTTCGACGCGTTCGCCAGTTCCGGCGAGACTTCAGACACTCTTCGCGACTCTCTCCGCGAGCAGAAAAGAGAGCCGAACAGCGAAATATTGGAATGAGGTACGGTAGTTGCCGGACAGCACAGTCCTTTAATCGGGCAGAAAAATATAATGAAACTTCGGGTGGTGGTCGAGAATCACTTCAATGTTTCAGCGAGCTGTTGAAAGCGTCGCGGCGCGTAGCTGCGCGTGGAACGACAGTTGAAGGGAAAAGTAGACAAAGTAGTGTGTCGGGTAGAGATAGTTGTGTGTGAGGATAGGTGTGTGGCAACAGCTCATTAGAGAGGCTGGAAATAGATAGCGTTTGACGTAGACAGCCTATTATGTACAAGGGATGCGCCTATTAGCCACGGCCCAATGATGAGCGAGAGGCGACGGTTGCTAGGTAAGTCGGCAGATCGACAGAAGTCGAGGGAGACCGTACCGCAACTCAATGTTTTAGGAGGGGTATAATAGGGAAGGGATACGAGAAATGGCCGGGTGTCGAAAAAAGCGTACCGAAACTCAATGTTGCTGTAGAGGTTGCAGCAACAACGTGCGTACGAGGGCTCGTTCCACACAAGTCCACCATTATTTAACAGTTTTCGTGCCGCGCTGCACAGTTTAACTGGGAATAGAGTATAACAGAAAAGTGAAGAGAAGAAGATGAGTTTTTTTGTTGAATAGACTTGGAGTTCAAGAGAGAATACGCAGTATTTGTTGATTCGTATGTAATTTTAGGACGACGATTCAGAGTTTCACCACAATAGGTAAGAGGGGAACTTCATGTCTCAGAGAAGTTGTCTTCTGAAGATTCTATTATCTTATTAGGGCAACTTAGAGTTTCACTGAGAGTTTAATTGGAGAGTGCAATACGGAAGTTCGGTGCTCGTGTGTTCAATTCCTTGGTTTGGAAAATAATATGGGCTATTTGATGATTGGTTTGTGGTGTTCGTACCGCACCCAAGAGTTTAAGACGGAGTATAATAGAGTAGTGTGCGAGGGAAGTTTGGTATAGCTTTGTTCGTGACTTCAGCATAGAAAAAATTTATTCACGGAAATTGTTTTTTTTCTCGAAGCATAGCTGTTGAACTAGTTTTTTTTTCTGGATAAGTAATGAAAAACCATTTCAATAATTATACTTATTCATCGGTTACGTTCAATTCGCGCGGTGCACCAAATTTGAACAACATAGAGAGTGACGTAACAGAACACAAACCACAAATTCCCTGTAACCCATGAAATTAGCGCAAAGGAACTAATGCCGATGGATTATTGCTTCATACTACGAACCTTGTACGCTATCACAAGGGGGTGTCGAGTCCGAACGAATTATTATCACTGGAGTTTAGATAAAGAATGATTGATGAGATCAGCCACCCCATTTGTCTTGTTGAAGATGCCTCATGTGCTATCGAACATTTAATATCGGATGTATCTGAGGAATCGTACAGACTCTTCATATGACAGTTCACAGTTTCACGATAGCTATAAGACGCAAACAACGGTCGAAAATCAGTTTTTTTAATCGTAATAGAGAACCACGCATATTCGTCGGAGACCGAAAGCTCTGTTCGATGATTCTTCCAGAGTTCTAATTCTACAACTCAATGCAATAATTCAAAGGTATATGTGTTCGATGATTTGTTAAAAACTGACGGAAGCTCGGACGAGTGTGGAATGGCTTTATTCCTTCATCAATCCATTTTGTGAAATATAATATTTAGTAGTTTACACAGTTTGCTTAGAACTTGATGACTTTTTCACACCTATCGTGCTGTGACTCTGTCATGGGCCTGTCCTCTCGCTTTGGTTAGGACCATACGTCCTATCAATGCGAGAGGCGGGGTCAACACATTAGCTACCCTTCCCTGTACCACCCGCGAGAGGTCGTCTCTTTGGACCTCTCAAGGCTTGGATCCTATTAGCAGTCTCAGGTATAACGTATTATATGTATTGTATTAATGTTATTTAACTTGCCTATATGAATTAGTATTTAACTTAGACTTCTGTTAATCGCTCAAGGAAGGGCAGTCCAGGGTTAAGCCCCTGCCTTTTGCCCTATAATATCCGAGGTTGGGTCCAGGCTATATTTAAAACTATCAACTATGAAATACCGCTACACCGCGTGGACCTTAGGTGTGTTCAGGCTCTGACCCAATAGGGACCAGATCCTGTAGCATAACAACTCGGAGTTTCACTAGAAGTATAATAGGCGAGGCTGAGAGCGTCGTTAGTTGGAGGTGGTAAATTTGAGCAGTGCGGGCAAACTTATGATTTCCAGTGCTATTTTTCACCCAAGTTCATGGGGCACATTTCCTTCCGAAACGACTTCCTAACCAGAATCGAACCGATTCTTCCTGAACGAAGTGGTTCGGTGAAAAACCAAACCAGTTCTTACCAAAACCTGCACAAAACCGAATCAAAGTGATAAAAGTGGCGCAATCGGTTTATTTCAGCAATAGTTGTTCATTTTGGTTTGGTTTAATTTATGTATGTTCAAATTCGGTTCTGTCCTAGCGTTCTAGAACAAACGAACTTTCGTAGTCGGAGAAGACAATCGAAACCACAATGATCGGCACTTCACTGCTGCACTTTCTCTCATCGTTGTGTTTGGTCGATATCATGCAGAAGCACACTAACTTTGCTGAATCACGCTTTTTTGATTTAAAGGAATCGGTTCTGAAAATCAATAACTAGCACTTTTCTTTCTAATATATATATCCGACAAAACATTGGAATGCGTCTATTTTTGTCAGATTCTGTTTCTCCTCCTCGTTAATATTAGGCGGTAGCTCACCAACCATGCTGATTCACGCTTTAATGATTTGTTCGAGTAAATGTCAGAAACTGACAACCATCACTTTCCCTCCCAATAAATACATGCGACCAAACATTGGAATGCTTCTATTTTTGTCAGATTCTGTTCCTCCTCCTTGTTAATATTAGGCGGTAGCTCACCAACCATGCTGTTTCACGCTTTTATGATTTGTTCGAGTAAATGTCAGAAACTGACAATCATCACTTCCCCTCCCAATAAATACATCCGACCAAACATTGGAATGTGTTTACTTTTTCAGACTCTGTTTCTTTTTATTATTAATTCAGCTTACTCGTACCTCTCTTTTCACTTAATGTGCTGATTTTTTTCTTTCAAAGAAGATAATGTTTCTGGTTTTTTTTTCTCCTATTTCTTGAGCTGACCGTTCCTCAAAATACTCAAAAGATTGTATAGTTCGTTTCACCCATCGATAGCAGTCAGCCATGCTGGCCGAGCGCGCCCTACATTGCAGGCGACTGATCTGGCAGCTTGCCAGTGTTTTTATTGCAAATAAAAATTCGAAAACTGGTTATTTTAGGATTTTTGCAACGTTTTTGTTTTCAAAAGATTCCCACATGATCGGGGAGTAATTTAAACCACTTTTTGTGTGATAGAATAAGCATTGAACAACGGCCAGAAAAGATGGTTTGATATCACTGTTTTTAGTTTGCGCCAGCATGTTCAGATGGCCGGCTGCTTGTGGGCGCCGCACCACCTATCCCAGCTGAGTTCAATACCCAGCTGGTGCACAAGTTTGATTAGGCTCATCGCTGTTGGAAACTTTCCAATACAATTGACTCCGCCCACTAAAAATACTGTAACTGGCTGCTATCGATGGTTGAAACGAACTATAGTTTGATCCCCTCTCCGACATCTGTCATCAAGTTATTTATGGGGAATGTTGATACTAACTTTAGTTCTCGCTGACGAAGCTACAACTTGACAAACAACAAGGAAACTATAATATGGTTTGATTTTGTAGTATGAAATGGTTCGTTTTTTATGATGGAACATCTATTGTGACGACGTTACCACAGACACAAACCAAAAAGTACCATTTACACAACAATGCCGATGTTCAAAGAAAGGAGGGCTTGGAGGAAACTATAATAGTTTCTGTTTTCTTTTTTAGTTCTTTTTCAATACACATAACTCGGGAATTCGACCACACATTATCCAGAAAATGGCGGAACAACACCACTTTTGATAAAGGATAGTAGGATGGTTTCTGAGAAGATCCAAACAATGAAAATGCTCACTCGTTGTTGGTGCCGTCTCCCTCCAGTGAGCTAGCCGTTCCAGTCTTGAAACTGCGCCACATACGACCACCTTTGTAGAACTCGAGTCTGTGGTTGAGAATTCGTTAAAATTTATCTGAAAATTTAAAATGAGTTAATGTGACTAAAAAATTACTTAGAAATATAGTGAAAACAGTGATGAACAACCGGAAGAACCACTGATAGGCCACTTATAATGCAACTACATCATCAACTGGAAACTGTTAGTCAGAACTACGTACTAATGTGAACTTTGAACAAAAGGTGTCCGTTGGTTGGGTGTTTCTACCTGAACTCGAACACTATTTTTCTTCCAAACCTCCATTCAAGCAACCCATCACATTACCCATTCTAACAATTCATTTTTGTAAGATTACACTAATTAAAAACAAAACTTTAAACATAAATGTCTCCGTTTAAGATGGTAGCACTTATCTTTTCAAAGCCTAACTCGTTGAACACATGCAAATTTTCCTTCGAACAATAAATGTTCCAAAACTAAACTATTCTAACTTTTAAAAAAATAGATACAAAAATGTCTTCGCCCAAGATGGTAGCACAATTACATTTCACAATCATGAGGCCAAGGGTAAGTTCACTTTTACCCCCGAAGGAAAGTTGCTACAACGTACGAATCGCAGCAACGGCAAATGGGGGTCAGCTGTCTATTTCACAGATTTGTTTATATAGGCGCGCCCCGCGTTGCGCCGTATCTAGTACGGGTTGTACGATTATCGCGGGGTGAGAAAGGGGCGAGATAGAAGGGTTCATGTTAAAAGAACGTAATTTGGATTTCGGAAGTGATAAAAGAAGATTAATGTACAATTAATGAATGGATGAAATAGATTTTTCAAATATCAAATTTGAAAAATGTCGATGGTAAAGGTTTCAACTGAAGATTAACAACATGAAATAAATAAAAAAGATGGTTCGAATAGTGAATACATGAAAATAAGTATTTGAGATAGTAAAGGTTGTGAGAGATCGTTAGACACCAACTGAATTTCAGTCAAGTTTTATTTTCAGCGTTTGTAGCAGAGAAATTAATTCTATTGATGCACTCTGATGCTAAAAACAGGTAGTGAAACATTTGCCTGTGTAAACATTTCTTTTGCAACTGTTTTTTCACATCATACAGTTAGAGTGAAAAGTTATCTTTTAAAGACTTTGTGTACTTCTAACTTTGTTGTTATACGCCCTATCTTTTTTACATCACCTCTATGACAGAACAGTTGAAGTGCATATAAATTCAAGCAGACTATTACAAAAGTGGTCGAGAATAGCATTGTTTGCTTGACAAAAGTGTAAAAATATCAACATGAAGAAACACCTAAAAAAAAGGCTCATATCGTCTAGTGTACATTGTTCGGTTGAATGTTTCACACCTCATTAAATACCTCTCTCTGATTATATTTTGGCGTGACACGAGTTATATTTGTACCGCAGACCTCAAATTCCCATGAACGCGATTGTAATTGAGATGTGACGTGTGCAAGCTACAATTGAGAAAGCAACGTTACTCACTAAGACAGATTGTTTGCAAAAAGTGAGAAAAATGCTAGTTAAGAATAATCTGCGGTAGTCAAATCACGTTAATACCAATTTATCATAATAATATTTTACATTTATCGGCGAAACGTTTGCGCTAAACCACGTTTCTCCGTAGTTTGCAACAGAAAATGAAAAAGACCAAGATAAGATGTTGCAGTTACTATGGTGAAAAAACGTGTCCAGAAAAGAAAATCCTAGATTTACTTATTGGAAATTAAGTTCGATTACGACGACATTGAAAGTGTTATTCCTAATTAGAAAAGGAACAGGTGCAAATGAAAAAATGCGTTTGTGTTTACGATATTTAGAAAACTTAACAAAGTTAGGTATCGTTTTGTTTACAAGGGTGAATGTTTCACACTCTCTACGTATATGAAATCAACAAGCTATATTAATGCTCGTACAAACCGAACAAACCAGACGCGATAGTCCTTTCATAATGAAATGTTGACATGCAATAAAACCGTAACTATCACAACCATGTCAATTCATGATTGGTAATGTTGAACTTGAAAGAATAGAATCTAGATGAGCGATTTGTCACAACAGTTCCAGTTTCGATTCATTACGAGGGAATGCTCCGTTCGTCTGTTCTAGAACCATCTAATTCACGTCATAAAATAAATACAAACATTCCGAACGAACGACGAGCATATTTTTTCCGTCTTCAAACGAAAATACAAATGCTCCCATATTCAAAGTTCCATGAAAAAAAAGTGTTTCATTATTTGATGAATCGAGAAATAGTTTCTTTGCACGTTCAGATCTAGGTGTGCTTGCATCTAACAATATAGATCGTTACAAACTTTGTATAGCAGTAATTTGGTCGGTTGAGCAATTCAAAGGCCTCATAAGTAGCTAGACATTGAACCTTGGACGACGAAACTAGAAATTAAAGTATGCAGTTAGTGTAAATTTTTTCGTGTACGTGTTTTACGTGATACATTTAGTCAATAACAGAATTAACATGCACAAGGTGGGGTTTTAATTTTTAAAAAGTTCATTTTCCGACTCATAGAATGAAACATGAAACTCGTGAAAGAAGTTTTGTGGAAACTTTGGGAAGAACCGATCACTTGGACACAGTTGAGTGGGCTTGAAAATGTGGAAAATGGGTCTGGTATATCAATAATTTCGAGTAGAACGGAAAATTGTAACTTTGTTACCGATGAACAGTCATTTTAATAACACCGAAACAATCAGAGTTTAATACCATTCATACGAAAAGAAAGTTTAACACATGATATATATTATTAAATCTATTGATAAATCAACCATATAAAAAAGTTGATTAAGTTATCCCTGCAACCCCCCCCCCCCACTGTTAGTTTGTCCAAAGAGTTGAGACCAAAAATCAAATTCCAAAACTCCCTCACTTACGAAATAATTACAGGCTCACTCACTCCTTGAAGTTCACGTTAACAAATTTCACCCACGTTTCAATCTTTTGTGCGAATAAACTGTGATTTTCGATTGAACTCATGAACAAACAAGATTGAAACTATTCACAGAATGAACAAAAAGTTCGTAAGAGAAGCTGTCGCGAATTAGGAACTAACCATCTGTCCATTCACACAAAAAAGTCTGAAATACGTAAATCTGGTTTACATGTGACAATAAAGTTAACAGTACCTAATAATAGTGTTATTAGTACTCTACTTAAAAGATGAGTGAGGATTCCTTGACAGATGACCGACGTGACACTGGATTACGTTAAACTAGGATTGCTTTTACTCTCACCTTGGCGGACTGGACGTTGAAGTGCGTTAGGAACAAGTTGCTCAATTTACAATCATACATGCTTAAAAAACTTTGATTCGGATAATATCTCGTCTGTTTGAAGTTTTCTCGTACAATCGCAGTCAATATTACGCGTTTACGTTATCAATCACTGATTAAGCTATGTTCAACTACAGTCAGTTCATGAAATAAGCTGAAGAAACGGACACAAGTCTAGTGGCCATCATTCCTACTGAGACTCCATACTTTTGCAATTTCTAATGGTGGTTTTCTAATGCAAATTTCACAAATATTCTTGGATACATTTTTTATTAGGTGAAAATAATCTAACATGGAAAGTCTTAATATCTCTGATAACGTTTCAACTCTTGAAAAGAATTCAAAGTTTTGTATTGTAAGGTCTACTTATGAATGAAAGAGACTACAACAAGACAACAGACGATAACGGTAGTTAACATAATGTCACAGTAAACCTCTAAACAATAACAGAATGATTAAATATTTTACAATACGTTTTACTACACAGAAGTGTAACAGAATGTGTGGTATAATCCGATCTCAAAATAAACCAACGTGGACCAATAGTTATGTAAACAATGAACATGAAACACTAATCACGATAGGTCATTTTGTCAATCTTCATCATGTACAACGTGAAACAAGGTTGAAGTGTTTTACTCCATACTGCTCGTTATCACATTGTGTCAGACGCGTGTAAATGTTGCACTACCTGTATGAAGAGATAGGTGCTAGCTTTCAAATTATTATTCGCTTGTTTCTCAATGGACGTTGCATAAATACAGAACAAATCCACCATTTTTGATGAGAATCAATACAAATATAGAATCGGAAAATTGTGTTTCTCAGGTTGTCAAGCGAGCAAGATTAAATTACAAATGTGGCGGGAAGGTGGTAACAATCGGGTTATTAGACATCACTCCTGCGTTTCACGGGGGGTAGGTAACCATAGAAATGCAGTTGGAGAAAGTAACACAGTCATAACGGGGGTCGGATTTGCAGTGAATTGACTACAGTTCAACTGTGACTGTGAAACGTAAAAAAAGAATTGGAGATTTTTAACTGGTACGTTTTCACGTTTTCTGGCAAATATTCCACTGTCAGTATAAACAGATTGGTTTTGCACTGGATTGATTACAGTGGAACAGGGACCAAGGTGGTATCATTTCAATTCGTACTAAACTTCCACAAAATGACTGTAAAGCCTTCAGACTTGTGCGTGTTATTTACAAACATTCTATAATTGAAAATCGCGCGCAGCGCGAAGCGCTGTGCGAGATTTGTCTTTGGTCCGGCTAATGCGCGCTTTCATTTTTTTAGTTCACTCTCAAAAAGGTCCAACTGTACAAATCGATACTTTTTATGATTTGCTGATTTTCTATGGCACATTTACAAGCTATATTCAAAATTTGAACAAAATTAATTGAGTTTGAGCCGAGTTATGACGTTATGCGCTTCATGCAGACCGCCAACTTCCGTCGTGTGCATAGACATTATTTCGGAACTACCGCCAGAGAATACCGGTACTTGCGCCAGACAATAGCGGGACGACCGCCGATACACGGCGGTAGTACCGGTATTCTCAGGCGCAACTACCGCTTTTATCGGGCGGTAGTACCGCTTTTTTAAATACAGCCACCCGAAAAAATGACCGGTACCAGAAATAATTTACCACACTTTCTTCTTTTAAGAACAACATGAAAATCAATGACATTTATTTGCAAGTTGAAAATTCCACAAACGTAAAAAACCTATTACGAACAACTCAAATATGCGTATTGTATCGATTGGGAGAAACTCGAGAAGTTATTGACAAACAAGGAAAAACTAAGTGAAAGTTGAGTAAAATATAGACAGATGATCAATTTATACTTCAAAAACCGAGAGAACAAGTTATTTCAGTTAATGAATACAACAATGAACGAAATATCTTGATTGCGACTCGACTAACTAAAAAATACCTAATAAGACGGAATCAAGCAAAATAAGTCCGTTGTTTTTGCGGATGGGGGGGGGGGGCTTTTACAACATTACTAACTAAGAATAATTGGAGAAAAAAGTAGAATAGGGACGAAACTGGTAGGAACTGTCGCACAGTATGAAAATACACACAAAAATGTTAGTAGTAACACCATACCGTAATTTTTCTGTCGAGTACCTGCTGCGCTAGTTTTTTTAATGATCCGTAACAGACTTCTTTGGTCCACTGTATCTTTTTTCCAACTCGTGTGTACAGTTATCAGCTCAGCATCGAGACATGAATCATTGCATCATCTGGAAAAATATAAATAGTGTATCACACTACCTTTTATACTCAGTTTCACCCATACGTAGCTCTCTACAATACCCATACACCTAGTTCCAACACTTTTCCAGGATATTATCACATAGCAAAACTCCGCGTTGAAAAGTCTGTATCATACTCCTCCACATGAGTCTGGATGTAGAAAAGGGGTATTCAGTAGAAAAGGGTGTTGGAATCTAGCATTTCTGATCTATTTCGACAAAAGTATTTTTCTGAATCTCTCTTAGAAAATTTCGAAGGAGAAGTTTGAAAACTCAGATTAAATTACTTTAGGTTCTGGCACAAGTTCAAGCATTCTCATTTTCTTCAAACTCATAATAAACCCCATATCTCCTTTTTTGTTCTCTCTCGGTCTCTCGCATTTGTCAGTGCTCCCAGAACCTCTTCCCAACTAAGAGAAGTTTGGGAGAGAGTAGACAAATGAAGAAAAAGGGAGAGAGAAATGAGAAAAAGTCTATCTCTCTCTTGTTCTGTTCTTTTTGTCGGTCAAAGATGCACATAAAGTTTGATTTTCTTTAATGTTTACCGTGCCGCTATCTTTTACTAATACGGGGATAAAAGACAGATGTGGTTATACTGAAACAAATCTCTCTCTCTCTCTCTCTCTCTCTCTCTCTCTCTCTCTCTCTCTCTCTCTCTCTTTCTCTCTCCCTCTCTCTCTCTATTTCTCTCTCTCTCACACTCTCCCCACACTCCCTCTGTCTCCCCATCCCACATTCTATCTTGAAATTGAGGTGAAAAACATTAACATTAATACCATAAATGCAACCAACCTCTCTGGACGTCAGTTTCTTTGCGAAATGGCTAATTTTGCAACTGATTCGCCGGTTCCGATTATCGGCTGGTTTCGCTGTTCTGCAAAACATACATTTCAAGAGAAGTCAATTCACAAATGTTGAGAAGTTGATCCAACTTGAACTGCTGCAGCTCATGTTCCAGAAAAGTGATATAAAAAGCAAACCTAGTTCCTATTAACACACCCTATTATAGATCTAAGTATGTCTAAATCGACAAATACCAAGAAACATTAATCGATATTTGAGACTTACCCGGCTATTTGAGCTTACTCTGAAAAACCGCTGCAACTTAAAATACCGGACTCGCCAATTTTGCAACTTAAAATACCGGGGTCAGCCAGATGTCGCCTGAACTGTTTGAAATACATAAGGAGATGCAGGCTAATTCGACACCAGTATTTAAGCCTGCATCTTCTCCGGTATTTTAAGCTGCCAGCGTTTTCACAGTAGTGAATACGGCCACAGCAGTACAGTGTAAGTTAATCTATCTCACTATGTTTGTAGTCTGAGGTCGCTGTTTTCGATGCGAAAACTCGACCAATGTCGTGATTTGTGATCAAACTACAACCAAAATTTGACTATTACCTTGATGATGGATTTTTTTGAACTTGACTTCTACTTTTACTGAACTGACTCGAACGGGACTGAACGGAACTTTTGCCTTACCTTGTAAATTTACAGTTGAACCATCAACACAAGCAACCGGGTTGCTCATTGGGGTGAAGACTACAACTAACCAGATTATTGACTAAATTAACTGCGCAGTTAACTAACAAAACGCATTACCAACCGAGGCATGCTACTAAATCAGAAAAGCACATAACAAACATCTAGAGAAGCTGGGTTCCTATTATTCCAGGGTGAATCTGAGCATATACGTTTTCTATCTCAAGATTATTTAAACAACTTGGTGGTTACGAGATGCGAAGTCATACATCAACTAGATTCTTCGAATTGTCGAGTATCGAGAAACATAAATCACTTTCACTTTTTATGGTTATTGGGAGAGGAAACTAGTGGTTGAAACCGAGTATAGAAAAAAGTGAGCTGAGGTGGCGTTCGGTTCGGTATGTACCACTACGGATCGTTACAAACCAAGCAGTATATACTCCGTACCATTCACAAGCACCATCTTAGAGTAACTACTGTAGGTGCGTAGCGTGGGTCAAACTACAACCAACTACTGTAGATAGGGAACCAAGGAGTCAGGAAAACTACAATGGCTCACTACACACAAAATATTGAACGCTTATGTTTCGCACGTGAAACGTGTGTATCGCTACTAAAGTGTACTCTACGTCAATGTTCAATTCACCTTTTTTCATGTTTTGAAAACAGAAAAGATCGTGAAGGAGAAAACGTAAAATAGAGGTTTCTTACCTGCACCAGATTCCCGCCATCCGTTTCCGATTGACGTTGCGAAAGCTTCATCTTCCACAGAACTTCCCTTCTCTCTAAAACGTAAAATGACCTCCGTTTCACGCAAACATGACCCATCACAAGGCCAGTTTAAATCTGCAAACACAATAGAAATTTTTCCCATATTTTCATTTTCTCCGTCAGCACAGCATAAGTTTTGTCTAGATATCAGGAACGGCGTGGACTGAACAATTTCTACAAAACTACAAACTATACACACGGACACCATGCAAACCCTCCAGTATGATCCCCTGTTACGTATTTTGAAGTATTCGTGAACTTTTAATGTGTACTGAAATGTTCAATATGTGTTCCATCACATGAAACTCCCACATCTTATGAGAAGACAGAAAGTGGATTTTGCCTGTATTGACAGAAAACCTACGATTTTCTAGTTGCACCTTGTAAATTTAACCACGTACCTCGACGCTACACGATGAGTTTCATGTCGATCCTCATGGATACTGATCTGAAGTTTATAGAGTTCATATTTACAATTCAATAAAATACAACAAACGATGTCTGTCCGCAAAATCGCATAAAAACAACCAAATTCACTACTAGTTACAAAAAAAATGTTATATTTACAATAGGTTACATAATAGTCATAAAAATGTAAGAAATAGCTCCAAAAGTACCGAACTTTTTACCAAGTAAAACCAATTTCTATCTCAAACCAAGCACATGAAAAGAACGTTCTGGACTAATCTAACAATTTTAATCAAAGTTTCAAGTAACCAGTTACAAATAAGAGGAAAAGTAATTAAGAGAACAGCCGACCGACGAGTGGTGGTGCAGACGAGAAGTGGAGGACGGTTCGAAAACAATTATCAATCAATAACATATTATCCGGCGGTAGTACCGCCCGCAGGGCCCCCTGCCCCGGCCGGTTATTCTGCTGCGGTAGTACCGGTATTGTCCCGCGCTAGTACCGATTTTGGCTATTCTCCTGCGGTACTACCGACACAATGTCTGAGTGTGTGTGTGTGTGTTGGTGCGCACTCCTGGGATATTTTTATGTGTGAACCGATTTGACTGAAAATTTGGGACACGATAGATACCCCATTCAAACTTTGGGGGCGCAAACTTTTTTTTCGAAAAAAATTATTTTTCATTAAGTTATAGGTCTTTGAAAATGTCTCTGCGTCTCTTCATTTCGTGCACTCTCTCGCCCTCTCTGTCAGGGTAAATCAAATTGCGTTATAACTCAGCTCAGTCCTAACCAATTCAAGTAAAATTTGAAGTATGATACCAAGACATGAACTGACATCGATTTAGATGTAAGTCTTCTACTGATGACGTCATTGAGGATTCTGGAGCTCGGATGACGTCATAATTGAAAAAAGCAAAGTTGATGTCAAATTACTTTTCAAACGGCTAGTAGTCACAAACTAGTCGCGTATCACGGAAGCGTTTTACATAAAGGGCGTCATCACGGATTCTGGAGCCCGGATGACGTCCAAATTAAAAAGTGTAAAGTTGACGTCAAATGTTTCTCCAAATGATGATAACAGTGGGCAGGTGGGGTATTAACGGTGAAACTTCATCTAAACATGACGTATTCTGGGATTCTGAAGCCGGATGACGTCAATTTTGGAAAGTGCAAAGTTGACGTCGAATATTTCATCAAATGATGCAAATATCTTAAAAATGGTAGATTAACGATGAAACTTCATCTCAGTATGACTTGTTCTGGAATTCAGAACGCCCGATTACGTCAACTTTCAAAAAAAGACGTGACATATGTTTTCGAATGTTGAGAGTTTCTTAAAAATGGTCAATTCACGATAAAACTTCATTCAAACATGACGTATTCTGGGACTCTGAAGGGCAGATAAAGTAAGTTTTTAGAACTGCAATATTGACGTCATGGTTTTTTTCGAATGATGATAGTACTTGACAAGTGGTTCATCAGGAAAACAATTTCATCTTCACCGTACAGATCGAACCACCTCTCTACATACCTACGGCATGTGTACAAAAAGAGAAAAATTCATGAAAAAGTGGGGGCCCAACGACTGTGAGATTTGTCTTCTGCTGTGCGCCCCTTAGACAGCTACTCTCAAATGGAGCAGCTACTGCTACAAAAACCGGAAAATACTTATATACTCAAGTAAAACTGTTCATTACAAACATACAAAAGTCGTAAAATATTTTTTTAAACATGTAAACTATAATATACAAATCACAGCTGCGAAAGAGAGAACAACTGTTGAATAATATGCCTGGTTTTGTACACAATGATTTGCAGTTTTGGTCTTTACTTCAACTCTAGGTGCTATAACACTTGGCATATTATTCAACAGTTGTTCTCTCTTTCGCAGCTGTGATTTGTATATTATAGTTTACATGTTTAAAAAAATATTTTACGACTTTTGTATGTTTGTAATGAACAGTTTTACTTGAGTATATAAGTATTTTCCGGTTTTTGTAGCAGTAGCTGCTCCATTTGAGAGTAGCTGTCTAAGGGGCGCACAGCAGAAGACAAATCTCACAGTCGTTGGGCCCCCACTTTTTCATGAATGTCAACTTTCGCATTAGGGTCTGACACTTCTTTCGATTAGGAAAGAGTAGCGATATTTAGATTGGGAGTGTCATTAAGAATAGTGTGAATAGCACAAAACCAAGAAAAGTGAACTTAAAGTAGCACTTCAGATGCAAAGTGTCGAACCTATAAAATTTTAACGGTAAACTGGGGTACTACTCCGTCTCGAAAAATGTGTTTTTTCATATATTTACTTGAGTAAGATTGAAATTGTGAAACAATTTATATCAATGAGACTGTTCTATTCTCCACCATTTGTGTCGGTCGTGTGAGGTGACCCCTCTCGATTGATTACTATGCCATCGCCTCGTCCAAAAATGGTACCACTTCGAACCCATTTTTCCGCCCTTTTGAGTGAAATCAAAACTCTCAACGACAAACTCGACTCTCTGACCCAATCTCTACCTACTATTATTCAATCCCAGCTTCACCACTTCAATGATCGTCGATGTCTCACCATTTATGGCCTACCAGAGGATACTTCAACAAAGAAAAAGGTGAATGCAGTTTTCAATTTGGTCTCCGTTTCTCCATCTAATATTTCTATTCTTCACCGTTTGGGTAAACCTCGTCAGGATGGTTTACCTCGTCCACTCAAAGTATCTATCAAAGATGGTATTCCGTTTCCTCGTCTTATGGATCTTTCTACTGCTATGAAGTCTGATGCTTCTATGTCAACTTTTCATGTTCGGAAGTTCGAGACCCCGGAACAGCGGAAGGCCGGATTCCTCGCCAGACAATCGAAACGAGACGCCGCCCGAGCTGAGGTCACCGACCAAACTACAACATCAACACCGTCTGCCGATCCTATTCTGCCAATTGAAATGGAGTTAGTTGAACAAACTAGGAATGTCGTTTCCAATTTTGTGTCCGCATTTCCATCTCCAAATTCTATATCTACCCGTACAACCCCTGTTCATTTTGATGATCAACCTGCTATCCAAAGTCCCGTTCCTGTTGAAGTTACACAAATATCTGATGATCCTTCTCCTATGTGTGATACACCATCCATTATTGGCCCTCCATCGTTCCATGATGCTCTTGATGATGCTTCTTTGCAATGTGTAAATGACAATGTTGAAATATTGTATAATATGCAGCTGAGTGGAGTTTCTATGCGTGAACGTTACAGCTGTTTCCATGGGTGCTATCAATTGACCCCTCATCTGGCCCCAATTGTTTCTGACGTGTACTTTGATCGCTATGGTTTCCGTTTCAACATCAATCAATCTTGGGTACCTCTTCCATCTCTGTCTTCTAATTGAGCCTCAATGACTTCAACAACAAATGCTATTAGCAACTTTCTAAATGTACCTGTTTTTCTTTTGTTTTCTCAAATGTCAGTTTGAACAGTTTACATTTCGTGATTTCATATTGGTCTATTATTATACTGATAAACATTATTATTATTATTATTCATTTAGTTTTCCGAGTGAGTTTCAATTAGCCAATTAAACTCCACTAATTACTTGTTTTGATAGCTCGCCGCGTTTGATTTTACTTGGCTTAGCAAAACATTTGTGACGTAACAGTTCATTTCATCTACTGCAAGGGGGCGAACCAACAAGTTGTTTGAAATGTTCAAGTAGGCACATTGCAACATTCGGCCAACATGACAAGAAAACATACCCGATCACACATGTCATAGGTTCTTTTCAATTCAGACCACCTCAAAGCCCAGTTTCCTGAACGGCCGAATAGTTAACAAAACAATTTACAAAAAAAGAGAGAAAAACGAGAAAAAAATTTACAACGATTTACGTCCAGGAAAAAGGCCCTATTAGTTTCTTTAGAGTGAATATAAAGTCACAAACATGCTCCAGTGAAATTTCTTGAAAGCTCAAAGACAATCATTTATCCGATGTTAAAACTACGGGAATTTCTTTGTAGAATGGTAAAATTTCACTGTTACGTGGTAAAAATAGGTTTCACAACGATATCAGAACGGAAACACCAACTTCTTATTAGTAAAGAGAGCGAAACATTCAAATGACCTGCGCGCGCCGAAAGCACAAACTTGCTCACTAGGTAACATGTCTGTTGGCTGATCTACATAGTACTTTCTAGGTATACTTCATGCTTCACCATTTCAATGTTCCATGGTACTTCTCATAGACATAGTTTACATATAGCCTGACAAATATATTGCTATCTTAGTTTTCAAGTTTCTTCGTTCTTCATAAAAACGGATAAACATATTTCACATATTTACATATTTATTCATTCACGTCGCTTCGTTACGAGGCGGTGATCATCATACATGTCAGAGATATTTGTGCTGCTTCTTCTGAGTTGTTCTTGGTCCCTCTCCTTCATAGAATACTTCATGGTGGATTTTCGAATGCTCTGATGGCATTGATCCAGTGACATGCGAGGCTCCTTGAGGGAGGGGAAAGAGAGCTGCTTGTGAGCATGCATTCCTGTTGGGAATAAATGTATATTATTCAATATCACCAATTGTCTAAAGTATCTTTTCCTAACCATTCCTCTTTTAATATCCCGATGTGCACTTTCCTTTGCAAGGAGGTACGCGAAAATCACCTGAACTCCGGACCCACCCTCCGTCTCAGAAGACGAAAGGGTTATAGCCCCGTCCACCTGAGGTTATTTCCGTGAATATTCATTGATGATATATACTGTTAGTCATTTGCACAGTCAGGTAAAACATGTTAAACACATCACAACTCAGAAACCTGCAACGACAAAGTGCACGATGCCTCAATAGAATGTTAACTTCACGTGACTACTCAACTGACTTCTACTATATGTATGATTTTTGTGGAAAACTATTATTATTATTATTGTTATTATTATTATTATTATTATTATTATTATTATTATTATTATTATTATTATTATTATTATTATTATTATTATTATTATTATTATTATTATTATTATTATTATTATTATTATTATTATTATTATTATTATTATTATTATTATTATTATTATTATTATTATTATTATTATTATTATTATTATTATTATTATTATTATTATTATTATTATTATTATTATTATTATTATTATTATTATTATTATTATTATTATATTAACAGCTCCATGGAGATGCTGAGGTTCCTCTACGTTATATTATGTGATTATTTTCCTGACTTCTTGTATAAAAAACATGTTTTTCTAAAATTGGACAAAAATACGAATCAAAGGAGCTTTTGGAAACTAGCTAACATTTCTCTCAGGTATCATACGGAACGAAAAATTGTTCCTAAATGTATAAATTATAGCTCATTAGTTGCTTTTTGTTGGAGAGTTCTTTATTATGGCAATCGTCACTTGAAGGTAGCAAGCAGTACATAAGAAAGGTGTGTGCTACTTAGGCTGGTGTGAATTAGACACACTTATCCTTTGTTCACTAAAGGATTAGAAACCTTGCCAAAAATTGTGAATAGTCATACATGCGTTACGTGTTTTTTGTCTGTAACTAGTATACAGCAAAAAAAAATAATCTGTTTTATTGGTTGTATTCACGACAATATATACAAACACGTGCACAGTTGAAACATAAAAGATATCCAGTAATATAGGTTATAATATTAATAATTGATGTTTTTCTACAAGGAACTTTTCATCAAGTAAGTGATAGTTCTATTTTCTGCATACAGGTATACAAATTTCAATTAATCTCGGCATTGTTGTAGAATTTCAACTCTTAATCACACAAAACCACACATTTTCAAAAAGATTACTATCAATTATGTAAGTGAGTTTTTGGGCTGAGACATGTGCTAATATTCGCGGCGGTGCTATTTCTCACATATGAAAAATACAGGGTTGAGCATCTTGAATCTTACTTTAAACTTCAGAAACCGCTCATGTAAATGTAAGTGTACTAAATGATATGTAAGGGAAACTTTCTAGATAAATGTTTCTCGTGCAACTTATCCGCAGGTGTTATCCACTCCTGCGTCTAGATAGGGGAAGAGGACGCCATAAAGGAGTCGGAACACGACTTCTCCCACTACTGTGGCGAGACAGAGCCAGAGGTTAAAGGTCATGAAGATGAGCATGAGCACATAGGCGATGGACAGCTGGATGGCATGCAGACCGGCGTCCAACAGTTTCGGGCCGGAGAGCGTGGGCACCAGGCTGAAACATTCAAATGATGTTGTCTAGCTTTGGCTATTGTGGGGATGACCATAGCAAGGTTGGAGTTGGAACTCGATACTCGTTCGTCATAAATTACGATTCAACTAAAAAGCAAGGAATTGAA
Organism: Litoditis marina; assembly: GCA_964036275.1. Taxonomy (NCBI): domain Eukaryota; kingdom Metazoa; phylum Nematoda; class Chromadorea; order Rhabditida; family Rhabditidae; genus Litoditis; species Litoditis marina. Next base: position 1,248,017 of record OZ038436.1, read on the forward strand.
ACTGAAAATATGAAAACACACTAGATCTTCATATTTTGGATAAGATTTAACTCTGGCTATACCGTGTTCAGTGTTCACATGTTTCACCTAGTTCATATAAGCTTCGGGTACCTAAGGCTATTCTAATCGTTATAAAGCCAATTGTTAGGTGGATACGTCGAATTGTTTGCTTCAAAAACTGTTCAAACGTTCCGATTGCACTTGTGAAAATGTTTTCGAAGATATTTTTTTAACCTCACCAAATTTACTATTTACATTTTACATTTTACAACGATTTTTGACCTCAAGAACAACGTTTTTACAATTGCCAAGTGAAACTGTAATGATCTAGTTCAGCAGCTGTATCGTTCAAAATGAGAGTTTAACTTCAATTTACTTAGTCAGGTTTAAGTTGAAGGAGCTCAAAAGTAACACTAAGATTTTTACTTCAAATTGCTCCAAGCTGAGCTTACAGATAAATTGTGAATTCTTCACCTAGACTCCAAGTTACTTTGTCAGGTTTAGGATCTTAGTCTATTCAAGTTACTTCAAGGTTCTAACCTGAGTTACTTGTAAAACTGGACCAACCGTAGTCTCTCTTCGGGCGCCACTGTCCGCAACAACGACAGTTGAGTGTTCCGATAGGATCGCAGCCAACGCGTGGTTTCCATCACGAAACACATCATCAACACTATCAGACAGGAGAGGAACATGCCTGGAAACAGTACGTTATCAATAAAAAAAGGACGGTTATGTGGTCCAATCCCAATGGTTTAGTCCTTTAACTGTATCACATTTTTCAATTGCAGTTTAAAGGACTGTTGACACGAAATTGGCCCACATAATCGTCTTTCTTTAAATACGAAAACATTTTGCTGGAAACCGTTAACTAGGTTTAGAACTAAACGTATATGTTGTTACCGATTATTTGTAGTCTAATGCATTGTGTTACACCTTGTTTATTTTCTGATTGTAATTTCGTGACAACTATTATACATACATCGTGTTGCTTTACTCGTTACTGCATTGTGTTCATATTTCACTCTGTGACTGTATTATCCATCGTTGTATCTCAACTTCTGATTTCTTCTCACTTTTTCTTTCCTATTTTTCAAATTTTTCACGCTCTCATTTGCGGAATAAATCATCATCCCTTTGCGACGAACTGCATACGAAATTTTCTAATTATATTTACGACGTGAGTGAAACAGTCACGTGAAACATGTGCAAAACATCAGAACTTGGAATCATGTGGGTATGAAGTTCGCATTTCTTCACAGTGTCTTGAAACTTCCAATGACTATTTCATCTTTCCAATTTTTTTCATACTTATATGATATAGTTCATACTTATATGATATAATTTATATCCCCCGGTTTCAACTCAAATGAAAAAAAACTTTAAACATTTTTTTAAAGAAAGCCGATAGTTTTATGTACGAATCAATACAAGGTTATGTTTACTCAGGGATAAGCTGTCAAATACCAACTGAGAAAACATAACATTGACAATTGAATTCAACTTTTCCCTTTTTATACTGAAAAAAAGTCAACCCAGATAAACTCCAAGTAAAAAGCATAATTTTCCAATACAAAAAGCGTAACTCTCGTACTGTCAGATGCACAGTGTTCCAGAACATGAAAACTATTTCATGTTTACATAATTTAAATGACCGCTCACATATATACCCGGTTTCGGGCAATCATTACCTACAGTGGAGATCAAATAAAATTTCGGCCGGAGTAACAAAGTCAATGACTTATCTCACTACACATATGTTTTCTATCGAAAATTGCTTTCTCACGACCAATTGATACATCATTCATGAGCTTTTTCAATGGAACAGTAAGAAACTATATTCAAAACGTTTCTCAGCAAAATACTTTAATAGGTTTGTGACGGTGTTCTATTGTGTGAGGTTTTACACGTTAGTTTTCTCTCACGTTATCTCACGTGGGCTGACTGGAAAAGTAAGGAAAAGTAAAGAAAAGTTTTCGTTTTCTAGTTTTCCGAATAAACTATTGTGTGAGGTTTTACACGTTAGTTTTCTCTCACGTTATCTCACGTGGGCTGACTGGAAAAGTAAGGAAAAGTAAAGAAAAGTTTTCGTTTTCTAGTTTTCCGAATAAACTCAAAATACTTGTAGGATATTTTATAGTTTGATCAAAATACTTCTAGGATATTTTATAGTTTGATCACCTGCCGGTCCCTCGGGCATCCAGAAGTCGAACAAAATGGTCTCCATGTATCCGAAATGGAAGGTCATTGCGTGTCCCATCGAATGGCCCGCGGGCATGTCCGCGTGTTGGGGAGGGTTGACGGCGCCGTGGTGGATGTGGTTAGAGTGGTCCATTCCCCTGAAACATTGAAGTGAGGATAGGTTCAAATTGACCGATCAATACACGAAGGTGCTGCAAGTAATCTGGTAGCAAACTCCGAGAAAAGTGCAACAACGTAATATATAAATGTGTACGTCACAGTTCTCCAAAACTTGCACCGAAAGGTTCATTGCCCGTAAAACATTCAATTGAAGTTACTTCACATGCCACTGATCGATCAGTATGCGTAGAGTTTGGGTATCATAGTATTAACACGTGATCGAAATGTGAACATGACGTTTTCTGATCTAATTGACATCTCATTTATTGAACCAATCTTTGAAAGTGGAAACAAAAGAGACTGAAGTCTTAAGGAAATGAGTTGAAGGTGCCGTTGTGTTCCATACAATGAAACAGTTAAATTGAACAGCGAAACAAAATGATGAAATTTTTAATTGCCGTTCCCAAACAAAGGAACGGATAGAAATTTTGTTTTTGATAAATATCGAATAGAAAAAGAGTTGGCGAATTGAAGCCAGTGGAAATTTTTCATGAAAACACGTTTTGACAAGCCATAACAACCCATTTAGCAAATCACAGATCACTATTTTGAGATACATTTAATAGAAATATATATTACAAGTTTTAAACAATAATGTATTTGTACAAGAAATTCAGTTTGCAAACACAGTTACCTATGACGTTTCGGTTTTTTTCCGTATTTGAACACAACACAACCCAACAAAAACCATAAATATACTTTATTGAAAACTAAGATGTAACTTCAGGTGTGAATAAAACCTCAGACGATCTCTACGTTTCATTAAGACTATGTAAATGCTCCTTTTCAACAGCACTCGAACATCTAACCCATACCTTGAGCCTGAAGAGAAAAATTTTGAAAACAAGTTATATAATCGCACAAATCAGCCCAATTTTCCAAAATTGAACACTAAAACTACATAACAGCAGTGACCTAATAGTCTTTTTCAGCGATTATGGCAATTAAAAAGAGATCATGCGAACGGGGGGTTTTCGACGAACTGAACACATGACGAAATTGTTGATGAAACATTCGATTACGCTAAATATGTTTAGCGTAATCGAATGTTTCCTCCTATTTAGATGACAATAACCACATACAGCCATCTTAATATTTTTTGTTTGTTCTTCGTATCAGTTATTAGAACAGTAGACAGTAGTATATGCATATAGTGAAACATTGACATGATCAAAAAGTACGTAAACATGAAATAACAAGAAAATGAATGATTTTTCTTTCTCTTTCTCTACCGCTCTCTTTTCTGCTCTCTTTCTCTCTCTCTCTCTCTCTCTCTCTCTCTCTCTCTCTCTCTCTCTCTCTCTCTCTCTCTCTCTCCATCTTTCTCTCTCTCTCTCATTACCGAAGTAGATTGCAGAAACCGTGCCGTAGGCAGACTGGAGCGCGATATCTGCCTATAATACTAGTTGCAAGGGAACCGGTCTTCCATCTTCTCATGATCTGTCGAACATCCAAACACTTTTTGTACGCAAATGGCCTAATCAGACCATTTCACTGGTAACGGAAGTCAGCGAAAAATGCTGAATTTAATGTGGTTCCCTGAAGTTTGCCGCGGTAGAGAAGGAATGTTCAATGTGCACTAAAAAGACAGAGAAACACACTGAATCCGACTCAAAACTGATTAAACTCTATTAGTGTATTTTTTTTCAAAAAACCAAGTATGATGGAGAGAGACTATTAGATTTGGAGATTTTGCGAATCAAAAAACAACTAGAAAATGCAAAAAGAATCAGGAAACAGAAAAGAACTGGTTAAAGTTCTACAACATTTGTACAGATTAGATCTGATACTAGCTGACACAGAGAAAAAATGTAAATAGAAGTTTTTTTTACTATACAGGGTATCGAAATTTGCGGGGAACGAGAAAAAAACGTCAGTGTGCAATGGGGGGTTCCTTAAAGTTTCACGTCAAAGCAGTTTGCGCAGAACACCGAATCCAATAGATTCAATCGAATATCCAGTTCCAATATAAAAAAATGTCAGCCAACATAACGGGTCTGTTATGATATACGCAGTTGCTGTATAAACAATTCTACGTTTACTGTTTGTCATCTTTGCTAGGAGAAATATTTTGGTATAGAAAAACGTTGTGCTCAGGAGGGAATAAGTTGTGAAAGTGAATGAAAACAAGTTCACAGTCCTTCTGTACATACTAGAGAAAGCAGCTTCATTATATAAGGTCAACTCGGAATAAAAAAAACTAAGTACATTTTGAAAAACTGCTCAGGAAAAAGTACAATAAAGAAAACAAGAAAAACAGTTCTTCTGTACATAGTATAGAAACTGACCTCGGTTTGTACATTTGTAACTGAGTAGTATGGAAACAACCAGATACTGAATCATTGAAACAGTTTCCGTAGCAAAACTAATATCCATTAGGTATTCTAGGGTTGGGGATATAAATGTATTCTTCACAACATTGAGGGTAACTAAATGGCTTCAATGAGCAAGAGAAGTTGAACTCAAATGCAAAAAATAAACTAATTGAGCAACAAATAACTTACAAATCAAAACTGTTGGTTTATGCTCTTGAATGTTCATGATGATGGGAAGATCGAACTCGTTCACTTTTGTGCCTTATGAATACAACCTCTGAAACACTACAGTCTACTAAACAAGCGGTGCGAGAGAAAGGATAACTCAAAACCGCTGGCTATCAGCGACCTTGATGCAAAGTGACCCTGGAAACTACAAAACTGGTGCTAAAGCGCTGGCCTATCTTATTCATAGCCGTTGTGAAACATTCGACCGCGCGAGAAGTTCATTTCCGGATCTCTCGCTATACAAGTCATGAGCGAGATTGGTTTAAATTTGAATAATAACGTACATAGTTGTAATGTTATGAGTTGTTGAACCTTATTTTGAATGTAAAATGAAACTAGGAAAACAATAAAACGGATGTTATTAGAATGGTTCCGAACTTTAATTGAAAATTTTGTTCATGACTCACTGTTTTGTTTCTCATGACTATGTCATAGAAGGAACATGGAAGATTTTCACATAAATGTATACTAAGCATGGACACATTGAAGTGGTGTAGGTTTTGAATAATAAATCCTGGTTTTTCGTGTGAATTAATGTGCGCCGTTTCCATAAACTATCAACAATTGTATTGATGACATTGGAATCAATTTTCATCTGGAAGTATTCGAAAGACTCTTCTTCAAAAGTTGGTTTCGGTTGACTTATCAATCGAGTGTGTATGCTGAAAACAATCCCAGCGCTTTCATCCCATCCTGCGTCTCTGGTATACCGCACCCTCTTGCGATTGTAACCTGACGGTAATATCACGTAGAAGCGTTGGTGTGATTAGATTTGTTAACGGATTTCGTCTTGGCCACAGTTGGAACTGTTATTTACACATCCCTGGGCTTTGTCTTTGACACCCACGTAATATTATAGGAGAATCAAATTTACACATAAATCAATTGCACTTTCATAGACTTTAATATAATATTGGCAACATTTAGTCAACTAAATTAACTGAAAATTGGACATGCATCCATCAAAGTCTTCGCTACGAATACCACCTAAATATGAATACCACCTAAAACATTCTAGCAGCTTTGATCAATACAGTCATATGGGCGAACCAAATGGGTGTTGGAATCATTTTATTCAGCTTTTTTGTTGAAATGAGAAGATAGTTTTACGAACAAGCAGAATTTCACGATAAATCCTACACAGTTACCTGATTTTCAAGGAAGTTGATTATGAAAAAAAGCTTAATAGTTTTTCAAAATACACAGTTTCAATGTTTTGAATGAAATGACAGTATTGATCCGGAATGAGAGAGGGGTCGTGTTTATTTATTCACGAATGCAAATAATACGGTTCAGGCGAATAACAGCTGATACATTCTACCGCGTTTTTCCCAATAACAATTGACTTGTTTTTGGTTTTTGAAAAGATATGAGAAAAACTGAAAATACTTTGTAAGTTTATATGAGCCCTGCGATTATTTTCTGGAGACAGTTATTCTTTTTGAAATGAGAGGTCTGATGAATGTGAAAAAATTTCCTATGAATTTGGTGAAAGATAATGTTTGTAAAACTAAGAATCATGTTACTTCAAAATCATAGTAATGGAAAACGAAAACGCGTGAACGTTTCGTGTAATGCCACGGAAACAATTCAAATCGAACTGAGGAGAATAATGAAAATGAATCAGTAAACGTGAAACGACTAAAACTTTAAAATTCAATAAAATCTTCTGTTGAATAGCCTGAATTGAACTGGTTTTCGGGTTGAACAATGCATAAATTCCATTGTGGCATTGTGTCACTACTACCAGTCATGTAATCCAAATTCTGTAAACAAGGTGGGGGATGGGGGTTACAAAATGAACTAAAATTATTACGAAGTGCGAACCAAATATCTAATTTTTGCTAGGAAAATAGTCTTTTTCCATATTTTCAGCTATGTGATGCTTCTGAAATGTCTTGATTCCACTAAATCACACTACAATTAAAATTGTAGATTAGTGGCTGTACTAAGTACTAAGCACTAAGCTGAACAATACTTACTAAGTGTCAGATGATAGGCACAGATAGTTTCAATAATTCCCACTGAGACCTCAACAACGTGCCAACAACATTTCCAGGCGGCTTTTCACCATACTAACGTTTTCCAAAACAATGAAAGTTTTTTGAGCAGTAGTCCACCTTTGTTACAGTACGTATAAGAAAGCTCTTCTCATAAAACATGTTTCTATAAATATATCAATTCGAAGTTTCATTGCCATGCTGCCAAAGTCTGAGTGGGAATGGCGAGAACTATGCCATTCTATGTGACCTGCGAAACTAACCCAAATTTTCCAAAGACTAATGGAGTTTTCCATCATGGTCTAGTTCCTACTGGTTGGTAGACGGAGTCTCTCTTCGTTGCCCTGTTTCCAAGATCCCCACACTACGTGTGGGGATCTTATCCGGGTTGATGGACGTGAAGGAAAACCCGGGCCACGCGCGACTGGGAATCGCTGGTCCGTATTCCCAACAGGAATGCATATTTCACAAGCAGTTCTCTCCCCCCTCCCTCCAAGAAGTTTCTCGCATGTCACTGGATCAATGCCATAAGAGCATTCGATAGTCCACCATGAAGTCTTCTATGAAGGAAAGGGACCAAGACCTCAGAAGAAGCTGCTGCTACAAAGATCTGTGATATGTATGATGATCACCGCCTCGGAACGAAGCGAAGTGAATGAATAAATATGTGAAATATGTGAATGGAGAGATACTGGACCAAACGTTTTACTCGCTTTATAAAGACCGCGTACAACATTCAACAACGGTTAAGAATGCTCCTCGTACTTAACTTGGTTTGAAAAGCAGAAAAACTTGTATTCGGTGCTGTGTTTTTCAATTACAATTGTACTGAGTGACAAATAGAGAACCAATGTATAACTGTTGATTTATTCATTCATTTACATGCAAAAACATTCTAAAATGGAAAAAAGGTTCGGAAGACAAAAACAAACTATTCAACTGACCATACTATCAATTTTATAAGGATTAAAAGTATAGTAGTTATTCGAAGCTGTAACTTCAGCAAGTGTAGAAAATGTCAAAAATAATCTTCCGCTCAACGATTTTCTTTTCAATAGGCTGAGCCGCCATATTCAACCGGTTTCATTCAAAAACCAACGAAGATGATTCAGAAAATAGGAAAACGTGGCCAAAGTTTCATACTTTCCGGTTTATTTCCAAGTTCGTTCACAGGTTTCAGCCTGGCGGCCATATTTTCCGGTAAACGTTCCATGATTTATGAAACGCTTCATTTCGTACCTTTTGAGGGAGCCTTTGCGGTCGAACAATCATGGCTGGCGAGAAGAATAAGGTAACTTTGAATGAATTTATAAGTATCTTTCTGCGTTTGAGCTCTGCTTGAAACATTTGATTGGATGGGAATACAGAAAAGGATCAGCAACGGTTATTGAACTTTCTGACTGACCGCAACTATTTTGGGAATTTTTTGTCTCAAGATTAAAGAAAAAAAATATGGAGTCGAGGGAGTTAGGTCAATTTATCAAGCCAAATAGGAAACTCCTTTTACAGAAGGAAGACAGAGGGAACCAACTATCATGTGCAAGGAGAAAAGTTTGTTCTAGCTCACTTCAACGATGGAGTATAGAAAATAAGAACACCAGCTTGAAAACCTTAGTCTCCTTTTATGCGACTTTTGATGTGTTTTTAACGCTAAACAATTATAATATGTCTTTTTCGCTACTAAAACTTTGGCAGTTTGCCAACACAGTTCCAAAAGAATGGAAATGAATGCGGATATATTCCTGAGTACGTATGCTAGAAGATCCCGGCATCTTCATCCCATCCTGCGTCTCCTCAAACACACGCTATTTCTTTGCTCTCATATCTCGCTGAGATGTAAGAGACAAGAAAGTGAGGCAGAGCGAGAGACGCAGGATGAGATGAAGGTGCCGGGATGTTCTAGCATACGTACTCTGATCGAAATAGTTGAAATCGGTTTATTCACTCTTTGTCTTATTGATCTTTGGTTTCAGAAAGCCGCCAACAAGCGTAAGCCAAAAAGTGTGGCTGAGAAGGTTAGTGTTCCTGGTCAAGTTTTTGTGTTCAAATTGTACTAGCTATAAGCAACCTTCTGAAACTTTTCTTGATTTCCATTGTATAATTTCACCGTTGGGTTTTTTCTCATAAAAATCTTCTTTTCCAGAAAAAGTCTACTAGCAAAGAAGGAGGATCTGCCAAATCGAAGAAAAACGCGAAAAGAAAAAATCAGACGAAACCGTCTTCGAAAATGGAGAAAAGTCGTGCAAATTCGACTCAACAGGAGACAACGGGACGAACGTACGTATTTACTATAAGTTTTGTCTTTTAGGATATTGTAATGTTAACCCGTAATTTGAAGTTGGTAAAATATTTAACTTTCAAGTCTTGAACTTGTGCAAGGAAACTGGTCCAACTGTAATGGAGAAAACTGAATTTGGAACGGTCTAAAACTCTTTCTCGAAAAGTTTTCTCGGAAGTTTTCCCGAAAATATTCTTTTCGAAACTCGTCAACTCATGAAGTTGTGCATGAAAACTTGTCAGGGTGTACTTGAGAACTCATAAACTCGTCAACTTTTCCTGGAAACGTCCTTTCTGACTCAATCTGAAATATTCTTCAAGCAAATATGATCTACTCAATCCTATTCTGTAAGATTATTAGACAAAATTAGCCACATATTCTTTATTTCTCACATCTCTTATTACTTACAGTAATCTATGTTAATTTATAACGTCTGTTTTATCGAGAAATCTTATATTTGAGAATTTCGCGGAAATCCCGAAAACAAAACTTCAAATAATTCTGAAACAGTTTGTAAACCGAAACTCAGAAAGTGGAATGTTGCCACTGTGAAGTCCACAAAAATGTGATACGAAGTGAACTCGTTTATTTGACGTTGTTGTTTACTTGTTTACAGAGCTGACAACGCGGACAACAACAAACAATCGAAAGTGGCAAACAATTCCAAGCAATCTGAAGCGGAAGTCAAGACGTGGGTGATACAAGGCAATAAGACAATACTTTATTACCTAATCACAACCACTCTGAAGCCTGAACGCTAGTAGATACGCTAGCTCTTAAAAATAATCTAGTAGTTTTCCAAGGTCTTACGGTATTCACGCGGCTCTATGGTATATTCCCACGCTTGCGGCATTCGCGTAACCTGTACTAGATACGACACTCTGGCGTTTATAGGGGAGCTGTATTCATAAAACGATAATCCATCAAATCGCGATATTGCCTAACAACAATAGTTGTACAAAATGGCAATAAATGTATAACTATTTCAGAAGTACTTATTTTAAGTGCTTTATTTTTGGTAAAAGCTTAATTTATTAAGCTTCTAACATTCAATATGAAATTTAAGAATAACCGTTGCCCGCGTCAATACTTCAGCTACCGTAACCCGAAACGCTAGTAGATTCCCTAGTTGATATCAACATCGGGTTTTTTCCTCGCGTATCTACTAGCGTTCAGGCTTCAGAGCAGTACGTACGATTCGCCGTAACATGTTATCTCTCCAAGTCGTTCGCTCGTCTGGCAGTTCTTGACAGACGTGGTTTGTTTCGGCTGAATGTTTCGGTCTTTTTTTATATTGTCAACTAGTTTTACAGTACCAATCGGAACAGTAGAGCCTGCAAAAAAAATTTACGTCTGTACAAAACCTCGGAAGAACAAGATTTTAGAACGTATCTATTGGAATGAGTAACTGATGGACCAACAAACTCATCCCCCTGAGACATATTTGTCCAAGTTAATAAGTTCGGTTTTTGAAATTTGTGTTGTTGATCTGTCAACCATGGACTATTTTTAGTTATTAGTGTTGTTTTCAGTGTCGCAATAGTTAATTAAATTCCATCTACCTTGTATGTTTATAGATTATTCTATTAAATACCTATTTTATACATTTTCCAGTGATACTCGTTCTTCCCAACCGAGTCCTGGCGCCGAGCCAAAGAGTAAAAAGGGCGGAGTTTCGGCGGAACCCCCCTCGAAACAAGAAAAGGAGAAGGAAGAATCGAGCAAGTCGGGCAAAAGTTGTTAGTTCATTTACACGGAATCTTACGTAGTTCTATGTTATCTATTATCAAAACGAAGTAACTTAACTTAAAGGAGACCGGAACATAACTTGAGCAGAGGTTTCGTTCCGGGCTGCTTTTAACTGTATTGAGATCAGAGAGCACAAATTACTCGTATATTAGTTCGATCAGTCCACGTGACATTCACATGACAATGCTCCGCGACACGCAACGCGTTCAATCTAAAGTAGGGTACAGCAGCTTTACGAGAAACCATGTTGCTCTCCGGTCTCCTAACATTACAAGATTTTCAATTACCAGTTGACTGTATACACAACAGTGATGCACCGAAATAACACCTCATTCAAGTTGCATTATTTTGAAGCAAAAGGGAGGCTGCAGAACCTAATGTAGGTTTACACTGTGACCTACCCACGTCTTTGGACTTTGTTTTTATCGGTGATTCTTCAGCGAGTTTTCTGCATGTTCCTGCTACATCGATCAGTTTGGAACTAGTAAATTGCAGTGGCACACGTTTTCCTGGCGTACTTTATCACAATGTTGTACTGATTTTGTTGATTCCAGCGCGAATTCGTGATTTGAGTGGCCGCGTGGCGCGACGCGTCAAAACTTTTGTCAGTCGCCCGGTGAAGAAGGAAAGTATGGGAAAAGTCGTGGCCAAGGTTCAGGCGAGAAAACACGGCTCGAGCAAGGTATACTTTTTTTTAAACTTAACATGTCGAATTTCCAGTCCTATTTTCCGCTTCTTACGTTTCTCTGACATGCGAGTCTTTTCTGCAATGTGAGCGAAACGAACCACTTTTTCATACTCTCTCTATCTCGCTTTTCTAGTGTTTATCACTTCTCTGACCTTTACCTTTATTAGACACTGACTAAGAATACATGAACATTTTGTATTAGGCACTCAGACATTGACTCAGAATACATGAACATTTTGTAATAGGCAAACTAGTCGGTTTGCGCAAGGAAACTTTTAATTTCGTTAAACTTTTAATATTTTCTCACTTTCTCTCTCTCTTATATTCATTAACTTGACAATATGTCCTCTTTCATAAATAACTTAAAGATGCGTTTTTGGTGTTTTTCACTGTTAATTTTGTGTTCAGACGTCTGTCCAAAAAGGTGATGATTGTTTCGTAAAAGCGAAACCAGTGGACACGCAGAAACTGGAAAGAACCAGGAAGAAGCGAAAACTCCGCGACGTGAGTTGTTGGCCGCGACCGGTACAGAATTTATAGTGAAGGTGAAACATTGGGGTGAAGTTCGTGTAAGAAAAAGACGACGGGAGCATTGTCCTAGGTTTCTTCTTGTTCACAAATCTGAGAACATTAAGGAAGTCTTGGAAGTTTTATGTATATTGGGCATTTTATCATTCTCATTAGCAGAACAAACATTACTGGCGGTTTACACATGCAACCAAAATGCAACCAGGTTGCATGTGTACGAAACTATTGGTTGCTTTCAAATGCAACCTGGTTGCTTTTCAAATGCAATCAAGTTTACCTTTAGTGTTATGTTAAGTGATTTGGGTTGCATTTGAGATGCAACCTGGATGCATTTTGGTTGCATGCAACCCGGTTGCATGTGTAATTGGCCAAAATTATTTTTATTAGCGAAACAGACTAATTTATAGAATTAATTTCAGGTTTTCGCTTCGAAACAACAAATGGAACAAGTTTCTCTACAAGCCACCGTCAGTCCAACTCAGGTAAGTATTTTTATTATTGAAGGCTTACGTGTAATGTTGTAATTACATGTGCTAATTACATGTAATATTGCTTGTGTTCTCACACGTTGGGACGTGATGTTAAAAAAATCATGTTAGTACAATTCGTACAATTTGCACTGACACTTCATGAATCAAATCAATTTCTCCAAAAAACCGCTGAGAAATTCTTTTTAGTTCCGAAAATGAAAAAAACGAAACATAATATGTTCTTTACAACTAAATAAGAGGGTAAGTGTATAAGTATGTCGTGAATAGTCTCAATTTTCTTTGTGTTCCTTCTGTCTTGTACATTGTTTCCGGTAATGTAGTTTTAAGTGGACTCATGCAATTGAACACGCTTCCCACAAGCTATTGGCGGTTGAGTGTTTCACTCTTTCATCATAACGAGCTCGGTTCTTCGAAATTAGTCGGGTGTGTTTAGGACAAATTTTGAAAGTAATACAATAAATGGAGCAGAACGGGAGAAGCTGAAAATGAAAGTACCTAGTGAATAATATCAACGTACCTGTTTCTAGCAAATTCGTCATTTCAACTGTCAACTGTAGTAATATAGCAGGTTTTTGGAGAAATTTGTTTGTTTCATGAAGTCTCGGTGCAAATAGTACAAACTGTAGTAACATTATTTTTTAACTTCACGTCCGATGCGATGTTTCTAGCAATTTTCGTGTTTTTTCTATAATGATTTCTAGAATATTTATCATACATAACCTTTTTATTTTTTCCCAGTTACTTTTATTTCAGGTATTATCGCGGGTAACCCTGGCTCCTCTGCCCTCGGGTTCAATTCCCCTAACCGGCAACAAAGACAACGAGGGGGTCGTACTTCTACCAGATGGAGCCCCCTTCTGGAGTACTCAGAGAAAACCAACAGACGAGGAACTGGTACGTTTATGGGGTTTGTGAAACATTGAATTGTTGTTGATGACATTTGGGTTATAGTTTTAAATGCAAACACATGCACTTCATCCCGAATAGAAGTATAGTCGCCAAGTTCTGATATGGATCTCACCTTTTATTTGACTTCCATTCCGCGCCAAAAAGCGAACATGTGATCTTTGTGATTTTATTTGGAAAATAACCACAAAAGTGTACATCATTCTCTGATTCTGATATGAACCTCTTGTGTATTATATCAGGTAATGAATGTATTCAGGAAGAGGACGGTACCGAGGACGACCTTCCCATGGATTCTGAAGCTCTTCTCGAAGTCCACGAAGGAAAGACAAAACTGGTTAATATGCCCGCTGTTCCGTGAGTTTCTACTCATTTCATGGTCTTTTTTGGGTTTTCTTTTTATACGTGAACGCATTCATGTTGCGTTCGACACCTTGCGAATCGGAGTACGTATGCTAGAAGATCCCCGCATCTTCATCCCATCCTGCGTCTCTTGTTCTCACTATTTCTACATCTCGGCGGGATGTAAGAGTAGAGAAACAGCGTATGTTTGAGGAAACGCAGGACGGGATTAAGAGGCCGGGATCTTCTAGCATACGTACTCAGATTCTCATATTATGAAGTTACCTAAAAACTTGTTATGCTCTCCGGTTGAGTCCGGTTGAAAAAACAACTTGGAGTTGTATTCTGAAGCTCCGAGAAGATTGCAGGAAGATGTAGTTGTAACTTATCTTTGTTGAGTGAAGATTGAATCGCACGCGGGACCAAAGGAGATTCCTATGTCTGAACAACAAAATGGCCTAATATAGTTTTGTCACTGAAATAACACTTGAATGTTTCAGAATCGTGTTGGATCCGATGAACGAGCTAGCGGAGTTGGCCAAAAAGGATGAGCTGTTCTTCGATCGCGACATTCTTTTCGGAAACACAATCAGAAACATTATTCATCTCGATGGTCAGTGGAAAGTTATCCGAGTGTTTCACGCGTGGACTATAGTCACGATTTTAACAGAGGCGATAGTGCTTGCAGTATTGGAGTCTATAAAATTGGGTGAAAGAAGATATGCTGCTGCTAACTTTTAATGGAATATTCAAGTGTTTTAAAATTTTCCTACACTCACAGAACCTTTTCCATTCAGTAGAACGAAAACACTAGGAACTGGAAAATATTATCCAGTTAGCAGCTCACGTTCAACAATATGTTGCCCATTTTCATCTTGAAACATGCGGTTAGCAGTAGTTGTTCCATAATCCCGTAATCGAACCAAACCAACTTTATCACCCAAATGTTTCAGAGTCTTCTACAAAAGGGTCAGGACATAAAAGAGGCGAGAGAAAAGCAATTGAGTTCACAGAACCCCTTACAACAAGGGTCTATGATGTGAGTTTATACATCCAAATGTTTCGCTGTTTAAGAACATTGATATATTGAACAAATAAAAAAAAGTTTGAGTTTATATAGTTGTGGAAGAATGCCATGGATTTATGTTTCTTGTATGTTTCTTTTTTGGCTGTAATTCTGATAGCAGTGGATACATTCTACCAGTCTTTCACTTATTCTATTGCTAAAAATATTAGTCAAAGAAATGAAAATCGTTTTTTACATGAAAATCGTGTTCTCTGCATTTGGAGCTCTTCAGAATTTCTTTTTTCTTTGCATATTTGTCTACAGAAGCGCGAACGAACCGAAGTCAAGATAGTAACCTAGGCTGAATGCATTGAGTGAAACATGTGAGAGCGAAAACATTTCGAAAACAGACAGAAGAATGGCGCCATACTTGTGAAGATTGTAAAGATGTAAACTAAGTTTGTTCTAATGATATATATAGTTTATTGCGCATACGTATAGAGCAACTACAGCATATATTCGAAAACCTATCGCTAAATGAACCGTTAGGGATTGTATGCTGAGAGTACAACCTAATTTCTTGCGATTGTTGAGCCGACTACAAAATACAAAAGTCTTCAATACTCTGCTATTGTTCACGCCATCCTCCTTAGTACAAACTAACAAAAGTACTTTCCCTTAAAGTCCTTGAAGTGCCAAGAAACTTGTATTTTGAAACTACCAAGTAGTGAAAGAACTTTACTCTCGAACCAAAACCACTAAGTCGTATTAGTCCGTTAAAAGTGTATGTTCCGTTTCAGAGAACTATCTTACTATGTGAGTGTAAATGAGTTATGCTCTAATCATACTACGGTTAAAGTCACTAGATCTTTAAGTACTCTACCCTAAACGTTTTTATATGAGTTCCGTTTCAGAGAACTTCTTTGGACTTCGTGGACCAGGCCTTTAAACACACGGAGCCAAAGAGCCATCCAGACGAGTAATGACAGAGTGTGCGAAGAAAACGTATAAAGAAAACACATATACTTCTGAATATAAACATGTCATGCCACATTCATGTTATGTTTACTAAATTCGCCATTTATTTAGATGTTCTGTTGCAAACATTAATATTTCGACAATGAACCTATGAAATCAGCCTGGAATGTTCATTGGCACGCTTCGGTAGTATCAGTGGGAAAGTGGGCTGGTTGTGTTTTGACTATTTTCTTGTTTTTCAACTCCAAAGTATGAAAATAGAATATTTTCTCATGCTCAACAAGTATTATACGCGATCCTCGAAACATTTTGTGTGATATACGATATGGGATATTCGTTTAAATAAAGTTCAAACAAACTTTATATTTCATTCATTGTAAATTATAAAAACTTTCACAGAATTGTTTATATTCTATTTACCAAGTAGAAAATCGCATAATCATTGCTGTTTTAATTTTAAATCCGATTTAAATCAACCTTACTTGAATGAATCTTGCACCGCACATGCACGCAGTCCAATGTTACGCCCTTTCGTTATATAAGCTAGGCGATACGATCTTTCGATACTCCGTAGACAAAGTACCCATAAAAAAAGTAACCCCAAGTAAATCCTTCTTGGTTGATATATGCGAAGCTGAGAGAGCGACATGTTTTGACCTACTCTGTTAAAGTTCAACTTGGTTCCATGTTTTTTCGATTACAAGGCAGTATTTTTCATTCGAAACACACCAATGTATTGTTGAAGTTTAGTTCGGACGGCCATGCAACCTGGAGACGGTGAAATATTCATCTAAACACTTGGTTACTAGTTACTACCAGGTAAGAGGTAATTCAAAAGTAGACTAAGAGAGAGAAACAAATTTTGAACCAATCCAAAATCATGTTCTTTACGGTTAGATTCAACGGTAACCGCAGTTTGAGATTAGGTTATTTCTAGGTTCACATACTTGAAGAAGGGCGATTATGTGGACCGAGGCGTCGGGATTGGTTCACATAATCGTCCTAGGTAGACTGAGAAACGGTAACCATAACTTAGTTTTAACTGATGGAAACTAAAAACAATTGGCCAATCCCATTGGATTGAATCGAATCGTTCTGTGGAATAGAGCAATCGTTTTGAATGAGAGTCGTAAAACCTGCAATAAGTATTTTTTCCTTCACATATTTCGTAACGAATTGATGCAACCTTGACAACACTATACAAGAGAAAGTTGCTCTGACTCTTCCAAGAAGTTATGAGTTACTGAAATCGAACCATTACCGGTTTTCACTTATAGTCATCTACGATCAGATGAATGTTTCATTACTTGTTTATATACCTTGCCAATCACTGATTGGTGCTGTAGCGACACGGTTCTTTGAATTACGACTACCCAAAACTAGGAAAATATTTTGTATCAAATATTTTTCGTCATTTTCAGTGTCTGTGTATTTGGGAAAACTCGCGAGATACAAACTTTCTCATATCATCGAGATAAGAATCATTTCCGTTCAGTCGGGAAGAACCACGTGGGTTGTTATCACAGGATAAAACCAGTTTTCGGAGATGATTTCCAATTAAAAATAGAATAACTTTAGGTCATTGCTATGTTTTTCGTTTGCACTTGACGAACGCAATGAGGTAGGTATAGTTCTTACTCTTAGAACAAAGAGTGTAATACTGTATCTTTAAACACCGATGGAATTGAATAGAAATGTGCAGGTAGATGAAACTGGTGGTGAGATGGCTGTATTTGAGAATGTTCTATTTTTCTGATGTGTTGACCGTTGAATTCAATGAACTACAACACAAACAGTTTTGCACTATATTTAATTGGTATGGCTGTCGATCTTACGAATGAGTTCACTCTATGTAAACCGAGAACAAAAGATCAAACGTCTGGTAGATCAAACGTCGTGTGTCTTATTAAAATGCAGAGATATCTCTGTGGATAATAGTTAGATAATCATGCATTTCCTGTATTAGATAGCGAAGTATTGAAAAAATGTTGGTTGCGTTACGGTACATAAATGCAAAAGTGCGCAGTCTTGGTTTGCAGTCGGATCGCAAAGATGGCCGAAAACTTTTAAATATCTCCGATATTTATTTTTTTTTCTCTGGTATTTGAATAGGAAAAAATAGATGAGTATTTGAGCAATTATTAGCCATAATAATGAAATGGTGTATAATGTTTACCTTGCTGAAAAATACCTCTATGAATCAAGGTATTCATTTCTATGTGTTATCTATAAAAGCTCTGAAACACTCAACTCGACTAAACTAGCGGTGCGAGAAAAAAGATAACTCAAAACCGCTGGCAATCAACGACCTTGATGAAATGTTACCCTGGAGACTGCAAAACTGGTGCTAACGCGCTGGCTCCTATCTTATTCATAACCGTTGTGAAACATTGGACCGCGCGAGAAGTTTGCGTCATTTTCGGATCTCTCGGTGTACAAGTTTTGAGCGAGATTCGTTTGAATTTAGAAGTAACGTATGTAATTGTAATTTATTGGTTTCCTATGCTTTTTCAAATGAACAAAGCTGGGAAAACATTGAAACTAATTCAATTGAAAAGTTTTACAACTGCAATTAAAAAATAATTCCGATCCATCGAGTTTTTCATAATTGTTTGATGTGTTCACTGTTTTGTTTGTTATGACTAAATCATAGAAGAAATATGAAAGATTTTTACATAAATGTATACTAAGCATGGACACATTGAACTGGTGTAGGTTTTGAATAATAAATCCAGGTTTTTCGTGTGAATGAATGTGCGCCGTTTCCATAAACTATCAACAATTGTATTGATGACATTGGAATCAAATTTCAACTGGAAGTATTCGAAGGACTATACTTCAAAAGTAGTTTTTAGTCGACAATTCAGTAAAGTACGTATGCGTCTCTGGTTTACCACACTCTCTCGCGTTTGTTACCTGATAGGATGTAAGCCCAGGGAAAAGCGTTTGATAGGTTAATACCTGACATTTGAGAAATCCTTCAAAGGTCCTGGAAAACGTCTTCGCCTAGACTTGGAATTATGTAGACTACACATCTCTGCGCATTCAGCTTTACGCACATGTGATATCAAAACAGAATCAAATTAATATATTCAAAAAATGTTTTCAAACAAACATGGGATATCCCGTCAACTTAATTGCTATTAACGAATTAACTGACTCTTGCGAAGAGAGTGGGTGACGATCAGGCTCAAACGCCTTAAGCTATAACCTATAACTCAAGTTGAAACATCAACAACAAGGTCAAAGTATCACAATGGATAGTTTTTATGAATAAACTATGTTTGTTGAAGTTTGGAGAAAAACAATTCATACAGTTTTTAATAGGAGGCATCCGCTCAATGTGTGTAAGCTTAATCGTCACCCACTCGCGAAAAAAGGTTGAAACTATCAAAACCTCCGATACGCTGGCTATATAAATACCACCTGAAACATTCTAGCAGCTTTAATCAATACAGTCATATCGGCGAACCGGCTGAGTTTTAGAATCCCACTATTCTGCTTAAAAATAATATGATACTTCTACGAACAAGCAAAAAGGTCAATGAAATCTGATTCAGTTACCTGTCAATTACGAAATTTGATATGAGAATAGCTTAATAGGTATTTGAAACAAAAAAATTTAAAAACAATTTCGATGTTTTCGATGAAATGCGGTACTGATCCGGAATGAGAGAGGGGGTCGTGTTTATTTATTCACGAATGCAAATAATACGGTTCAGACGAATAACAGCTGATATCATTCTACCGCGTTTCCTTCAATAACAATTGAATTGTTTCCGATTTTCTGGAAAGATATGAGAAAAATGGAAAGTACCTTGAAAGTTCATATGAGCCCTGCAATTATTTTCTAGAGACAACTATTTTTCCGGATACTGTTGTCGTTTTGAATGAGATGTATGAGAATGGTGTTTCTATTAGAGATAGGTATGAGTATTTTCGCTCTGTGTGTTCAACTGACCCAACCATTGCTGCAGCTATATTTTCATATAATAGGTTTATTCCACAAAAATAACACACATGTTATCAAATGAATATCCACGCGAATAACCTTGGAACCCCAAAGGGACGGGGTTATAACCCTCCCGTCTTCTGAAATGGGGAGCGGGTTCGGATTTCAGGTGATTCTCGCGTACTTTACTGTAAAGAAATATATTTCAGTCGTACTTTGATGTTTACGGTTTCCGATACCGTCTGACGCAACAGTTTTTGCTACAATAATTTGACTTAGGTGCTCACAATCATTCGTTCTATTTAAAGTTCTAAAAATAGGTTTTTCATGTATTTTTTGTTAAAATCCATTCATCACGTGAGTAATCTTAATTTATTTGTTGTTGATGTCATTCTACATGGATAATGAACTATTATTATTATTATTATTTCTGAAATGAGAGCTCTGATAGATGTGAAACAACATCCTATGAGTTTGGTGAAAGATAATGTTTGTAAAGTTCGGAATCATGTACCAATTGTAGTCACAGTCACGGGATTCGTGTGGGTCACGCGTGACCGTTTTGTGTACTGCCATTGAAAGACTGAAGGCCGATTCCACAAGGAACCAGGTATTTTTTACCGTATCAATTAACGTTAACCGGGTTACCTGGTTAACCCTTTTGTTAACCCCTTTGTGACTTTTTTACATTATGTCTTGGGGGAAATATGGGGTTACCAAGTGGTTAACAAAAGGGTTAACCAGGTAACCCGGTTAATGGTTAACTGATAGGGTTAACGAAATACCGGGTTGAATAAAGAATTCGCTGAGACAGAACCAAACGGAAGAAAATAATTCAAAAGAATCTGTGAACGTTTTTCTACTCAAACGCTGAAATCCAATAAAACATTTGTGTTGAATAGCCTGAATTGAACTGGTTTTCGGGTTGAACAATGCAAAAATTCCATTGTGGCATTGTGTCATTACTACCAGTCATGTAATCTGAATTCTGTAAACAAGGTGGGGGATGGGGGTTACAAAATAAACTGAAATTATTACGGAGTACGACAATTATCTCATGTTTGCTAGGAAAGAATCTTTTTCCATATTTTCAGCTATGTGATGCTTCTGAAATGTCTTGATTCCACTAAACCACACTACAATTAAAATTGTAGATTAGTGGCTGTACTAAGTACTAAGTAATACGTACTAAGCTGTACAATACATACTAAGTGTCAGATGATAGGCACTTATAGTTTTAATAATTCCCACTGAGACTTCGGCAACGTGCCAACAACATTTCCAGGCGGCTTTTCACCATTTTAACGTTTTCCAAAGCAATGAAAGTTTTTTTGAGCAGTAGTCCACCTTTGTTACAGTACGTGGCAGGAAACTCTTCTCATAAAACATGTTGTTCCTATAAATATATAAATTCCATTGGCATGCTGCCAAAGTCTCAGTGGAAAAGCCTGTCTGCGCGTCATTGATCTGCATGCTCTCTTGTTTTTGTAGCTGGCCAATTCCAAATGAGCGCCAATCGTTCTGAGTGGCGAGAGCTTTCTATGTAACCTGCGAAACTAACTCAAGTTTTCCAATTATGATTACAGGAATACTGAACGAAACGTTTCACTCGCTTTATAATGACCGCGTACAACATTCAACAACGGTTAGGAATGATCGTCGTAGTTAACCAGAAAACTTGTATCGGTGTTGTGTTTTTCAATTACAATTGTACTGAGTGACAAATATAGAACCAATGTATTACTGTTTAATGATTGATTCATTCACATGTAAGCATGTGATATACAAGAGGAAAATTAACAATATGACAGTGGGTTACAAAACATTCTAAAACAGGAAGAAGCGTCGGAAGACAAAAAAAAACTATTCAACTGACCATACCTTCAATTTTATATGGATTAAAAGTATAGTAGTCATTCGAAGCTGTAAACTCAGAGAATGTAGAAAATGTCAAAAATAATCTTCCGCTCAACGATTTTTTTTCAATAGGCTAAGCCGCCATATTCAACCGGTTCCATTGAAAAATTCAACGAAGAGTGCACAAAAATAGGAAACATGGCAAAAGTTTCAGACTTTCAGGTTTATTTCCAAGTTCGTTCACAGGTTTCAGCCTGGCGGCCATAATTCCCGGTGAACGTTCCATGATTTATGGAACGCTTCATTTCGTACCTTTTGAGGGAGCCTTTGCGGTCGAACAATCATGGCTGGCGAGAAGAATAAGGTAACTTCGAATGCATTTATAAGTATCTTTCTGCGTTTGAGCTCTGCTTGAAACATTTGATGGATGGGAATACAGAAAAGAATCAGCAACGGTTATTGAACTTTCTGACTTACCGTAACTATTTTGGGAATTTTTTGTCTTAAGATTAAAGAAAAAAATATGGAGTCGAGGGAGTTAGGTCAATTTATCAAGCCAAATAGGAAACTCCTTTTACAGAAGGAAGACAGAGGGAACCAACTATCATGTGCAAGGAGAAAAGTTTGTTCTAGCTCACTTCAACGATTGAGTATAGAAAATAAGAACACCAGCTTGAAAACCTCAGTCTCCTTTCTTGCGACTTCTGATGTATTGGAAACGCTCAACAATTATAATATGTCTTTTTACTCATACGACTTTGGCAGTGTGCCAACACTGTTCCGAAGGAATAGAAATGGATGCGGCTATATTTCTGAGTACGTATGCAAGAAGATCAAGGCATCTTCATCCCATCTTGTGTCTCCTCAAACACACACTATTTCTCTGCTCTTACACCGGGATGTAAGAGACGAGAAATTGTGAGGCAGAGCGAGAGACGCAGAATGGGATGAAGGTGCCGGGATGTTCTAGCATACGTACTCTGATAGAAATAGTTGAAATCGGTTCATTCACTCTTTGTATTCTTGATCTTTGGTTTCAGAAAGCCCCCAACAAGCGTAAGCCAAAAAGTGTCGCTGAAAAGGTTAGTGTTCCTGGCCAAGTTTTTGTGTTCAAATTGTACTAGCTATAAGCAACTTTCTGCAACTTTTATTGATTTCTATTTAATACTTTCATCGTTGTGTATTTTCTCACAAAAATCTGCTTTTCCAGAAAAAGCCCACTAGCAAAGAAGGAGGTTCTGCAAAATCGAAGAAAAACGCGAAGAGAAAAAATCAAACGAAACCGTCTTCGAAAATGGAGAAAAGTCGTGCAAATTCGACTCAACAGGAGACAACGGGACGAACGTACGTATTTAGTATAGCTTTTCTCTTCAGCGAGATTGAAATATTATCCCGTGACCTAAAATTGGCAAAAATCCACAGCTTTGTGCGAGAAAACTGATAAACCTGTAATTTGGAGAAAACAGAATTCGCAACGGTCTGAAACTCTTTCTCGAAAAGTTTTCTCGGAAATTTTCCCAAAAACGTGGCTCTGAAAACTCGTCAAATTATGAATTTGTGCATGAAAACTCGTCAGACTGTATTTGAGAACTCATAAACTTGTCAGCTTTTCTTGGAAACGTCCTTCCTAACTGAATCTGAAATGTTTTTCAGGCAATTATGATCTACTCAATCCTATTCTGTAAGATTATTAGCCAAAATTAGCCACATATTCTTTATTTCTCACATCTCTAATTACTTACAGTAATCTATTGTAATTTATAACGTCTGTTTTATCGAGAAAATCTTATATTTGAGAAGTTTGCGGAAATCCCGAAAACAAAACTTCAAATAATTTTGAAACAGTTTGTAAACCGAAATTCAGAAAATGGAATGTTGTCACTGTGAAGTCCACAAAAATGTGATACGAACTGAACTTGTTTATTTGACGTAGTTGTTTACTTGTTTACAGAGCTGACAACGCGGACAACAACAAACAATCGAAAGTGGCCACCAATTCCAAGCAATCTGAAGCGGAAGTCAAGACGTGCGTTAATTTGGCGAAGTGTTTCGGCCTTTCTATATATTGTCAACCAGTTCCCAACACTTCAATTAGAATGAGCAACTATGAAAATGATCCAACAAAAATGCTCCCAAGCCGTATTTGTCAAGTTGATGAGTTTGGTTGGTTCAGCTTGTGTTGTTAATCAGTTAATCTGTCAATGCTAGTATACTTTCAGTTTTTAGTGTCGTTTTTAGTGTGACAATAGTCAACAATGTTCCATATAACTTGTGTGTTTATAAAGTAATTTGTTAAATACCTATTCAATACATTTTCCAGTGATACTCGTTCTTCCCAACCGAGTCCTGGCGCCGAGCCAAATTGTAAAAAGGGCGGATTTTCGGCGGAACCTCCCTCCAAACAAGAAAAAGAGAAGGAAGAGTCGAGCAAGTCGGGCAAAAGTTGTTAGTTCATTTTCACACACCTGGTTCCAAGTGCTCTATCAACAAAACGAAGTAACATAACTTAAACACTACTTTCAAGTTTTCGATTGGTGATTTACAATTGCAAGTTGACTGTATACGCAATATTGAGGCACCTAAATGACACGTTATTCAAGTTGCATTATTCTCGAATCAGAAGGAAAATTGCCAAACGTAGTGTAAGTTCAGACTGTGACCTACAATAGTCTTTGGACTTTGTTATCGGTGATTCTTCAGCCAGTTTTCTGCATATTCCTGCCTACATCGATCAATTTGGGACTAGTAAATTGAAGTGGTACACGTTTTCCTGGCGTACTTCATCACTGTTTTGTACTGATTTTGTTGATTCCAGCGCGAATTCGTGATTTGAGTGGTCGCGTGGCGCGACGTGTCAAAACTTTCGTCAGTCGCCCGGTGAAGAAGGAAAGTATGGGAAAAGTCGTGGCCAAGGTTCAGGCGAGAAAGCACGGCTCCAGCAGGGTATAGTCTCTCTCAATCCTATTCGGACTGCTACAGTATATAGTTTACATTTTTTTAAACTTTGAGGTGTTGAACAAGTTCACGATAAAGGAAATAGGATCTCGGTCGGTATTAGACTTTGTCAAACGGTTGTTGACCTAGACATCACACGATCAATTTGTAGTTAGATATCATTAGTTGCACATTATTGTTATATCAATGTGCTTGATATAACAATAACATACAAAACGTTGTAGTGACACAAATATTTTGTATGTTGAACAACTCATTTTGCGCTCGTTTTCGCTTACTGGTGTGTTTCATACTATCTATATCATTAGGTACTTGACAAGCCATTTAATGCACGGTAGTTTCGAGACCCCACTTTCATAAAGATTAGTTTGACGACTCGACTATTTCATAAAATATGGAAACCACGTGTCTTTGTTAGTTTCAACTGATTCATTTATATTCAGACGTCTATTGTGTATTGTATTTTAAAGGACTGAACCGTTGCGATTGGACCACATAATCGTACTTCTTCAACTTGGCAATATGTCCTCTCCCATGACTAACTTGAAATTTGCGTTTTTGGTGTTTTTCACTGGTAATTTTCTGTTCAGACGTCCGTCCACAACGGCGAAGATTGTTTTGTAAAAGCGAAACCAGTGGACAAGCAGAAACTGGAGAGAACCAGGAAGAAGCGGAAACTCCGTGAAGTGAGTGGTTATTGGCCCAAAATTTATAATGAAGTTAAAACATTAGAGTGATGCACATGTCTCAAGCCGCTGAAACATTGTACTAAAAAAACAAAGGTGTCAATTTGCACTGGTTTTTCATTGTACAGAAAGTTGTTGGCCGCAATTGGTACAGTATTCATAACAATATTTATAGTGAAGTATAAACATTGGGGTGAACTAGTTGTACGAAAAGACGACGGTAGCATTGTCCTAGGTCTAGATTTCTCCTTGTTCACATTTCTCAGAAAATTTAAAAAAAAGTCTTGGAAATTCAATGTATATTGGAAACTATATCATTTTCGTTGGTAAAACGAACAAAACATTACTTTTATTAGCGGAACAGACTAATTTAGATATTGAATCTCAGGTTTTCGCTACGAAACAACAAATGGAACAAGTTTCTCTACAGGCTACCGTCAGTCCAACTCAGGTGAGTGTTTTTATTATTCAAGTCATTCAATGTTATATTGTTGGTCAATTGCACAATCACGTGAAACACGTTAAACACAGCAGAACTCTAAAACGTGCAACGATAAAGTGCACATTTCCTCATTATAATGCTAACTCAACGTGACTATTCAATTTACTTCTACTGTACATGCCTTGCTTTCAAAATTTTACGTGAGTATGACGTGAGGTAGTTACTACTCATTCAAACAGTCGATATTCTCTAACATAGCGCAAAAGTATAGTAATCAGGTGAGTGGTCTTCCCTCACGTTTCCCAGCATTTCCCGATAGCAGGAATGGTCTAGTCCTTTCCATGCATACTTATCATGCGCCACGTTTGGTACGCGCCGATGCTAACCGTTACACTAACGTGGCTCAGACTAGGAATCCCGATGATTCGGGGGATATGTGTTCGTACACAGCGTAACTTGAGATACACAGTATACCTCAACCTTCCGTTGGCGACAATTACACTCATAAATGTGGTCAGTTTTCCGTTTTCAGGTATTATCGCGAACAACCGTGGCCCCTCTTCCTTCGGGTACAATTCCTCTAACCGGCAACAAAGACAACGAGGGGAATGTACTTCTACCGGATGGAGCCCCCTTCTGGAGTACTCAGAGAAAACCAACCGACGAGGAACTGGTACGTTGTATCTTTATGGCATTCGAGTTGTAGTTTGATCGCATACACACCAGAAATAAGTTTATACAGGAAAACCGGGGAAATTGAAGTATCGCCCCCCCACTTTAGTTGGGTCCCCCCCCGTAGCACTTCAACGGGCCTAAGCTAAGGATGTCTTCAGACTTTTTGTGCGATACAAGATACACGATACATGCGTGCTCTAATCATGTGTATCGATTGCATTTTTGTAGTGGCGATAGATACATGCGTCACGCGATGTATCTTTCGTGCTCATACTTTTTCTACAGTATCTCGGCGTCAGATACATGAATTTGAATCGACGATACACAATTTTTGAAGATTGCGGCCGGCATTCTACACTTCACTCATACCGTGGATACATCTAGGTTTTCGGATTGTAACTCATAATATAAGTTTTAAATATAAATTTTGTGTGAATTTTCCAATTGGGTAGAACGTCCCCCAACCCAAAACCGATTGGGTTTCACAAAAGTTGGGGAACATCGACTTTTTACCCCCCACCTTTCTGAATTTGTATTGCGTTTGGGGAATTGTAGTTTGACCCCCTCCCCCACCGGGGGGTTATAATTCAATTTATCATCTGCAATACAAAAGTTTGAGGGTGGGGGGTGAAAAGTAAACATTTCCGGTATTGAAGTTCAGCCCCCCACTCGTTGAAGTTTGATCCCCCACCATTGAAGTTCTACCCCCAGCCGACCCAAGTGGGGGGTAAATAGTAAATGTCGAAGTTGAATTTTGACCCCCCCCCCCTCCCCTAGATTTTCAGGTTTTAGCTTGGGTGGGGGGTTGATGTGCTACGGGGGGGGGGGGGGGACTCAACTAAAGTGGGGGGCGATACTTCAATTTTCCCAAAAGTTGTTTTGTTTCTCGCGCGCGACGCGCGCACGCGACGCGTTGAAATGAGAAAATATGCGGATTTGAGTAAAATTTGAGACCTGGGTTATCGAGCCTTCTGATTACGGATGTGGGTATCAATTTTATATCACGCACGCGAAGCGTGCACGCGCCGCGACAAAATTTTGAAAACCAGTGGAATTCAATGAAACTTGGGTACCCGAGGAAATCGATTATTCTGAAGTCAGGTGTGAGCTCGGTACGGACTTAAGGTGAAGCGCGCGCGCGCAGCACGCGACGCGACAAAAAATTTGAGCATGAAGATAAATATTTGTGATTAGGAGTGGTTGGCCACGCCCCACGCTGATAAGAAGGTATTACGAGTTTCGGATATATATTCATAACCAGCATGATCGAATACCCCACCTTCCCCAATTTTATATGAATCGACTCTTTTTATATTTCTGCCGCGTCGCGTGCACGCGCTTCGCTCGGATAAAATTGAGTATATGACATGGGGATCGGTAACGATGATCATCAGCGTTTTTTGTTTTTCATTCCCCAAATTTTATCGAAATTCAAGATGGCGCCAAGATGCGGATACAAAATGTGAAAATACAAATAATTCAAAAATGAATCGTGTATCTGTATCTTCTATCGCACAAAAAGTCTGAAGACAGCCTAAAACCTGAAAATCTAGGAGAGGGGGGGGGTCAAAATTCAACACTTACTATTTACCCCCCACTTGGGTCGGCGGGGGGTAGAACTTCAATGGTGGGGGGGGGGGGGGGCGGTTACCGGAAATGTTTACTTTTTACCCCCACCCTCAAACTTGTGTACTGCAGGTGATAAATCGAATTATAAACCCCAGGTGGGTCAAACTACAATTCCCCAAACGCAATACAAATTCAGAAAGGTGGGGGGGGGGGGGGGTAAAAAGTCAATGTTCCCGGAAAACCAACCGACGAGGACTTGTAGTTTGATGAATTTGGAGTTGTAGTTTTGATGGCGAACACGGCTAAAATCAGAGTACGCGGTGATAACCAACCGACGAGGAACAGGCACGTACATAGGGTTCACGAAACATTGAGTTGTGGTTTGATAGTATTTTAGTTGTAGTTTGATCGCCTACACAGCGAGCGAAACTTGAGTAAAGAAAACCAACCGACAACATACTGAGTTGATTTCCGTGTTAATATAAACTTATGAACAAACGTATATTCTCACGTCTCACGTTTAACCCGAGTTGGATTTCTTCAGGAAGAAGACGGTACCGAGGACGACCTTCCCATGGATTCTGAAGCTCTTCTCGAAGTCCACGAAGGAAAGACAAAACTGGTTAATATGCCCGCTGTTCCGTGAGTTTCTACTCATTTCATGGTCTTTTCTTTTCATACGTGAACTCATTCATATTGCGTTCGACACCTGGCGAATCAGATCACGTATGCTAGAAGATTCCAGCCTCTTCATCTCATCCTGCGTCTCTTGTTCTGCCTCACTATTTCTCGTCTCTTACTTCCCGGCGAGATGGAGCAGAGAAATAGCGTATGTTTGAGGAAACGCAGGATGGGCTTAAGAGGCCGGGATCTTCTAGCATACGTACTCAGATTCTCATAGTATGGAGTTATCAAACAACTTGTTATGCTCCCCCTCTGAGACCCGTTCGAAAGAATAACTTGAAAATGTATTCTGGAGCTCCGAGAAAATTGCAGGAAGATGTAGTTTTATATTGACTTTGTAAGGGGGACCAAAGGTGAGGAGATTCAAATGTATGAACAACAAAATGGTCGAATATCGTTTCTGTAACTGAAATAACACTTGAATGTTTCAGGATCGTCTTAGATGCGATGAACGAGCTAGCGGAGTTGGCCAAAAAGGATGAGCTGTTCTTCGATCGCGACATTCTTTTCGGAAACACAATCAGAAACATTATTCATCTCGATGGTTAGTGGAAAGATATCCGAGTGTTTCACGCGTGGACTATAGTCACGATTTTAACAGAGGCGATAGTGCTTGCAGTATTGGAGTCTATAAAATTGGGTGAAAGAAGATATGCTGCTGCTAACTTTTAATGGAATATTCAAGTGTTTTAAAATTTTCCTACACTCACAGAACCTTTTCCATTCAGTAGAACGAAAACACTAGGAACTGGAAAATATTATCCAGTTAGCAGCTCACGTTCAACAATATGTTGCCCATTTTCATCTTGAAACATGCGGTTAGCAGTAGTTGTTCCATAATCCCGTAATCGAACCAAACCAACTTTATCACCCAAATGTTTCAGAGTCTTCTACAAAAGGGTCAGGACATAAAAGAGGCGAGAGAAAAGCAATTGAGTTCACAGAACCCCTTACAACAAGGGTCTATGATGTGAGTTTATACATCCAAATGTTTCGCTGTTTAAGAACATTGATATATTGAACAAATAAAAAAAAAGTTTGAGTTTATATAGTTGTGGAAGAATGCCATGGATTTATGTTTCTTGTATGTTTCTTTTTTGGCTGTAATTCTGATAGCAGTAGATACATTCTACCAGTCTTTCACTTATTCTATTGCTAAAAATATTAGTCAAAGAAATGAAAATCGTTTTTTACATGAAAATCGTGTTCTCTGCATTTGGAGCTCTTCGGAATTTCTTTTTTCTTTGCATATTTGTCTACAGAAGCGCGAACGAACCGAAGTCAAGATAGTAACCTAGGCTGAATGCATTGAGTGAAACATGTGAGAGCGAAAACATTTCGAAAACAGACAGAAGAATGGCGCCATACTTGTGAAGATTGTAAAGATGTAAACTAAGTTTGTTCTAATGATATATATATAGTTTATTGCGCATACGTATATAGCAACTACAGCATATATTCGAAAACCTATCGCTAAATGAACCGTTAGGGATTGTATGCTGAGAGTACAACCTAATTTCTTGCGATTGTTGAGCCGACTACAAAATACAAAAGTCTTCAATACTCTGCTATTGTTCACGCCATCCTCCTTAGTACAAACTAACAAAAGTACTTTCCCTTAAAGTCCTTGAAGTGCCAAGAAACTTGTATTTTGAAACTAATAAGTAGTGATCGTATTTCACTCTGCCACCCAAACCACTGAGTCGTATTAGTACGTTAAAAGTGTATGTTCCGTTTCAGAGAACTGTCTAACTATATGAGTGTGAATGAGTTATGCTCTAATCATACTACGGTTATCGTGCATACTGATACGAGTCCCAGAAAATACCACTCTAAAACCACTAGATCGTGAAGTACTCTACCCTAACGTTCTTATATACTGTTGTTTTCAGAGAACTTCTTTGGACTTCGTGGACCAGGCCTTTAAACACACGGAGCCAAAGAGCCATCCAGACGAGTAATGACAGAGTGTGCGAAGAAAACGTAGAAAGAAAACACATATACTTCTGAATATAAACATGTCATGCCACATTTGTTTGGACGGAAAGATTCGCACTTTATGTAGCTGTTTTGCAAACATTAATATTTCTCTTAGCAATTTTTGAATGGAAAAAATCAGCCTGGAATGTTCGTTGGCACGCCTCGAAAGTATCAGAGGGTGTTTTGACTATTTTCTTGTTTTTAAACTCCAAAGTATGAAAATAGAATAATTTCTCATGCTCAACATGTATTATACGCGATCCTCGAAACATTTGGTGTGAAATCCGATATGAGGATATTTGTTCTAAATAAAGTTCAAACTAACTTTATATTTTATTCATTGTACATTATAGAACCACTCACAGAACTGTTTATATTCTATTTATCAAGGAGAAAGTCGCAGAATCATTGCTGTTTTAATATTAAATCCGATTTAAATCAACCTAACTTGAATGAATCTTGCACCGCACATGCACGCTGTCCAATGTTACGCCCGTTTGTTATATAAGCTAGGCGATACGATCTTTCGATACTCCGTATACATAGTAGCCATTGAAAAAAGTAACTCCAAGTAAATCCTCATAGGTTGATTTATGCGAAGCTAAGAGAGCTGTTTTGACCTACTCTGTTAAAGTTCAACTTGGTTTCATGTTTTTTCGATTACAAGGCAGTATTTTTCATCTGAAACACACCAATGTATTGTTGAAGTTCAGTTCGGACGGCCATGCAACCTGGAGACGGTGAAATATTCATCTAAACACGGTTACTAGTTACTACCAGGTAAGAGGTAATTCAAAAGTAGACTAAGAGAGAGAAACAAATTTTGAACCAATCCAAAATCATGTTCTTTACGGTTAGATTCAACGGTAACCGCAGTTTGAGATTAGGTTATTTCTAGGTTCACATACTTGAAGAAGGGCGATTATGTGGACCGAGGCGTCGGGATTGGTTCACATAATCGTCCTAGGTAGACTGAGAAACGGTAACCATAACTTAGTTTTAACTGATGGAAACTAAAAACAATTGGCCAATCCCATTGGATTGAATCGAATCGTTCTGTGGAATAGAGCAATCGTTTTGAATGAGAGTCGTAAAACCTGCAATAAGTATTTTTTCCTTCACATATTTCGTAACGAATTGATGCAACCTTGACAACACTATACAAGAGAAAGTTGCTCTGACTCTTCCAAGAAGTTATGAGTTACTGAAATCGAACCATTACCGGTTTTCACTTATAGTCATCTACGATCAGATGAATGTTTCATTACTTGTTTATATACCTTGCCAATCACTGATTGGTGCTGTAGCGACACGGTTCTTTGAAATACGACTACCCAAAACTAGGAAAATATTTTGTATCAAATATTTTTCGTCATTTTCAGTGTCTGTGTATTTGGGAAAACTCGCGAGATACAAACTTTCTCATATCATCGAGATAAGAATCATTTCCGTTCAATCGGAAACAACCACGTGGGTTGTTATCACAGGATAAAACCAGTTTTCGGAGATGATTTCCAATTAAAAATAGAAAAACTTGAGGTCATTGCTATGTTTCTCGTTTGTACTTGACGAACGCAATGACGTAGGTATATTTCCTACTCTTAGAACAATGAGAGAAATACTGTATCGCGCGCAGCGCGAAGCGCTGTGCGAGATTTGTCTTTGGTCCGGCTAATGCGCGCCTCCGTTTTTTTAGTTTTTCCATAAAAAGGCCGAAATTTGCAAAACAGAACTTTTACAAACTGGGGAAGTTTCTACAGCATATTTGCAAAGTGTGCCCCAAATTTTATCGAAATCGGTTGAGTTTGAGCCAAGTTATGAAGTTTTCGCTTCATCAAGAGCGCCAACTTCCGTCGTGTGTGGGTGGGTGGGTGGTGGGTGGGTGGGTGGGTTGTGACAAGGGAAAATTCCCAGTTTAAGGGTTTCTACTGAATCGATTTCGTTGAAAATTGTGGAAGACATGTGATACCTACTCAAACCCTCGCGGACCAAAAAAAAATTAGGAAAAAATTGTTTTTGTCAAAGTTATAGACGTTTTCGGAGTGTGTAATCGTGATAAGGGAAAATTCCCAGTTTAAGGGTTTCTACTGAATCGATTTTGTTGAAAATTGTGGAAGACATGTGATACCTACTCAAACCCTGGCGGACCAAAAAAAAATGGCAAAAAAAATTGTTTTAATCAAAGTTATAGACATTTTTCGAAAAGTGTCTGCGTCTCTCCATTCAGCACGCTCTCTCACTCTCTCTGTCCGGTCGATAACTCAAACTGTACTGTAACGTAGAGAAACAATTACCGATTTGCTTGAAAATTGAAATATGATGCCAACGTGCAATTTGTTTGAATATGAAGTATTGTATTTCTGACGTCCTTCGGGATTCTGGAGACCAGATGACGTCATTTTTGAAAAGTGCAAAGTTGACGTCACATATATTTTCAAATGATGGTAATATCTTAGAAAGGGTCAACTAACGGTGAAACTCAATCTAAGAGTGACGTATTCTGGGATTCTGGAGACCAGATGACGTCATTTTTGAAAAGTACAAAGTTGACGTCAGATATATTTTCAAATGGTGAAAATATCTTAAAAATGGTATATTAACGATGAAACTTTGTCTAAATATGACGTATTCTGGAATTCTGAAGGCCAGATGACGTCAACTTTTAAAAAAATTGACGTGAAATATATTTCCAAATGCTAAAAATATCTAATAAATGGTATATTAACGATGAAACTTTGTCTAAATATGACGTATTCTGGAATTCTGAAGGCCAGATGACGTCAACTTTTAAAAAAATTGACGTGAAATATATTTTCAAATGCTAAAAATATCTAATAAATGGTATATTAACGATGAAACTTTGTCTAAATATCACGTATTCTGGAATTCAGAAGGCCAGATGACGTCAACTTTTGAAAAAATTGACGTGAAATATATTTTCAAATGCTGAAAATATCTTAAAAATGGTATATTAACGATGAAACTTTGTCTAAATATCACGTATTCTGGGATTCCGAAGGGCAGACGAAGTAAGTTTTTAGAACTGCAATGTTGACGTCATATTTTTTCGAATGATGGTAATTCTTGACAAGTGGTTCATTGAGAAAACAATTTTATCTGCACCGTACAGATCAAACTACATACCTACGGCATGTATACAAAAAGAGAAAAATTCATGAAAAAGTGGGGGCCCAACGACTGTGAGATTTGTCTTCTGCTGTGTGCCCCTTAGACAGCTACTCTCAAATGGAGCAGCTACTGCTACAAAAACCGAAAAATAATAATATACTCAAGTGTAACTGTTCATCACAAACATACAAAAGTCGTAAAATATTTTTCAAACCTGTAAACTAGAATCTACAAATCACAGATGTTAACTCAACGTAGTCCATTGTAAATTTTCTGGTGTTGCGGACAAAGGTTTGTAGTTTTTTGTCGTTACTTCAACTCTAAGTGCTACGCTTGTCATATTATTCAACAGTTGTTCTCTCTTTCGCAGCTGTGATTTGTAGATTCTAGTTTACAGGTTTGAAAAATATTTTACGACTTTTGTATGTTTGTGATGAACAGTTACACTTGAGTATATTATTATTTTTCGGTTTTTGTAGCAGTAGCTGCTCCATTTGAGAGTAGCTGTCTAAGGGGCACACAGCAGAAGACAAATCTCACAGTCGTTGGGCCCCCACTTTTTCATGAATCTTCATCTTGAAACACCGACGCAATGGAAAAAAAATAAATGGGCTGGTAGATGAAACTGGTGATGAGATGGCTGTATTTGAGAACGTTCTATTTTTCTGATGTGTTGACCGTTGAATTCAATGAACTACAACACAAACAGTTTTGCACTATATTCAATTGGTATGGCTGTTGATCTGACGAATGAGTTCACTCTATGTAAACCGAGAACAAAAGATCAAACGTCTGGTAGATCAAACGTCGTGTGTCTTATTCGAATGCAGAAATATCTCTGTAAATAATAGTTAGATAGTCATGCATTTCATTTTCTAGAAAGCGAAGTCATGAATTATTTGGACTGCGTTACGGTACATAAATGCGAAAGTACGCAGTCGTGATTTGCTAAGACAATGGGGGCCCAGTCGCCGCCCAGTCTGGGCCCAGTCGCCGCCCACATGTGGCCCAGTAGCGGCCAGTCAGCGCGTTAGTAGGCCCAGAGTGGGCGGCGAGTGGGCCAAGACTGGGCGGCGACTGGGCCCAGACTGGGCGGCGACTGGGCCAAAAAAGTATAAAAAAACTTCCCTGGGCTCAGAAAAACGGAAATAATGAAAGGGTTTGATCCCGTTAAAGCAGGTACAAAAATAGTTGATAAATATCATTCATTCATACAACAGAACATCAACAACAACGATATCCGAAAAGATACCAATAATTTCCATTTAAACTTCAAACTAAACTATTGATTATGAACTACTTCGGTAATCAGGACCTATCTAAACTATTCTGAAAGTTAAATGAGTAGTCACGTGAAGTTTGTCTAATGAGGTATTCTAATCATGCACTTGGTCATTGCATGTTTGTCAATTCTTCTGCGTTTGACATGTTTCACGTGACTAAGCAATTGACTAACAGTGTAACAAACTCAAAAAAGGTAACCTATTTTTGATTTCGGGAAAAAAGGTTACCAAAACCCGGTTTGATATTGAATTCACCATATAGGGGATGGTGGTCAATTACAGCATTATACGGTAAAAATACAAAAAGATCATGAGAAACTAACGAAAGACCACGATACTATCACTTCCGTTGAATGAAGTAATAACCAGCATAGGACTCTTCAGAGGTTTCGCTCCTTTCTCCTGCACATCAAATTTCCAACAAGTTCGGTTCTGCAATCAGTTTTCCGTGGGTAAGAAATGGCTGCATTTATTTGAGTTCGTCATGGGGTGAAAGGGGACGGGGTACGGCAAAAGGCGAGGGTGAAAGGGGACGGGGGGTACGGCAAAAACAAGCATTGTTTTGTGCAGTTTACGTGTTTACGAACTTTTTTCTCACGTTGTGTACAACAGCTAGACCACAGCTCAGAAATTACTTGAATTACCTTATAAATGAAAGCAGTATAAATTATTCACTGTTAGAGATTGTAGAGAACTTCAGAAATGGAAGAGAAGTTTAAATAAGAAATATGTATCATATTTCGCCCATAATAATCACAGTT
This sequence comes from Litoditis marina, assembly GCA_964036275.1. Taxonomy (NCBI): domain Eukaryota; kingdom Metazoa; phylum Nematoda; class Chromadorea; order Rhabditida; family Rhabditidae; genus Litoditis; species Litoditis marina. Next base: position 1,283,857 of record OZ038436.1, read on the forward strand.
TCGAGACATTTGGCGAATACGACATGAATAAATTGATCTGTACTTAAAGTTAATTTGTAAACATAATAAACGGTATACTTTACAAAACAGGATTTCACTTTAAAACCCAGTTTTTATCTGATCTTGTGATAAAACAGCGAGGAAAAGTTGTTAAGTGTTGAGATATATATAATATGACGAACTGGAGAAGGATAACTTGTCGAGCGGCGCATTCCAAAGTATTACGGAATAGTAGGCCACACTACTAGTATAAAAAAGAAAGTGAAAAGAAGAGATAAGAGTGAATAAGAAAACGTTCACTCACCCCTGAGGAACTCAGTAGTAGGTATCAAACGTCTTCTTATTCTTGAATGCATCTATAGAACTTCCCCGAAGCGTATTTTCTCCGTCATCGAATGAATTCATTATTTTTGACCCTGAAAATTAATTTGTGGAACGACGATATGTGAAATAAACAAACAATGATAAATGTAGATAGCCAAATTCGGTGTGACATTGGTTCAAACACCTGCGAATCAATTACGGCCAACTACCTGCAACAAACGAAGAAACGGTGGTGAAGAGAAACGGAACAGTGATAAAACTGGGGATTACGCTCCTACTTTCAGTATTTCAGTCTAGAGGAAGGTTTTTCATGTTATTTGAAACTATCAAATTTATGCTGTGACCTGTTTGCAAATGAAATACAAAATGCTTCATAGCATACTATGAAATATCAGTGCACACTCAAATTAAGAAATGAACATTTGGGCAGAACGGGCTAAAAATGACGTAATGAGGTCGAACTGATTTGATAAAAACATTACGTTCGCAAGAATACTTCAAAATGTTCCATAACATGAAAATATAACAAAAAATGTGATATATAATAACTATAAACAAGAAAAACGGACTGAAAATATAAGCTGTAAATTTGAATTTTGACTTTGAGCGGTGCGTCGCGGTCGACCGCGACGCAGCTTTGGAATGGATGAGCCATCCCCATTAGCGGGCAGGTGGGCCGCGACTGGGCCGGAACTCGCGGCTAGTGGGCCGACCCACCCGAGTGGGCGGCAACTGGGCCCCCATTGTCTGAGTGCCGTCGCACCAGAAAGCTCGTGAAAACTTTTTCAAAATTTTCCTATTTCTCGCGAATTATTGAACTTTTCTCCATATTTTCTACATTTTTAATCACAAAGCGAAGTGTGGAGCTGTTATTCATATGCATGTGCAGTAAGAAAACCTTAAAAAACACAGGTTTTAACGCGGTTTTGCTGACTTCACAACTATGGTTCATATTCTCGGGTAGTTTTTGCGGTCGATTCGTGTCTATTTTGTTTATTTCTGTATCAAAATCGAGTTCTCGGCTCTTGTCGAAAGTAACATAAGAATACTCGGTACCAAAAGTAACACAATTGTTTGTGAAAATGGGGAAAATATAGTTATGCGGGTCCGTCCGGAACTTGTTCTGCAATCTGTGACATTTTGTTACCTTTGTTGTCGATCGGAATTGGTTTGTTCATTGTTTACATAACTTGTATGTTTCAGTGGCCTCAGAATGACAGAAGTGGAGTCGACGGTGGTCGACTACGCCAATCATTTTTGGGTTAGTCATCGGCATATTTCTGTAAAGTGATCCGAATTGTCAGAAAAAAATTGAAGAACGGACTACTTTCTGGCCAAAAACGAGAAAATTTCTCGATTTTTGTTGCAAAATCATTAGTTTTGACTTGTTTTAATCTAGAGTCTAGAGACGGACCTTACTGGTGTATGGTTAGTCATGTCATCCGTAGTATACTCGAAGAATCATCTTATTCATTTTTTCATTCAAAATCCATTATTTCTCTGTTCTGCAAAAATGGTTGTCTTTTTAACACAAAAAATCGTGCGCCTGCGCAGAAAAAAAGTTTTATCAATGGTGTTAGTTGCAGGGAGACCGCCACAATGGTTTCCACGTGCTCTACGAGAATATGAAAAAAGGAGAAGAAACGGTGAACGAAGTAGCCCAATTCCTCAAGGAGCGTCTAACTGTCGAGGAAGAGTACGGAAAACTGCTGGGAAAAAGCGTAAATAGGGTAAGTTTTCTTTTTTAAAGTATGGATTCAAATACCAGTATACCAGTAAGGTGTTCCTATTAGATATTAGACGAGAAGGAATCTCTTTATAGTGCGTTTTACGAGTTGAAACTTTTATCAAAAGCAAGCAAATATGAAATATTCGCGATATTTGTAAAAGGAATCTCGATTTTGAGGGTTTTCTGATTTTTCTGACAATCGCTCGGGATATACAACTTTAGACAGGATAGACGGGATAGACGCATTTCCCGATAATATACTAGAAAATTTGACCTACTTTATATTCTTGAAGTCTTGTTCCAAGGAAATTATCGATTTATTTATAGGTTTCCTCCTTTCTCTCTGCCGGATCCAACTTTGAAGGCGGGTGGAATCTAACCAAAAGCACATTTGAAATTCTCGTCGACGTTCAGACTATGATGGTAAAAAACCTGCAGGTACGCTTGGTTTTGTGGAGTTTTGGTCGACTTGTTTCCTTGTTTGTTGTTTTTGTTTTATCGAATTCGAATGTTTGTTAGGTGTTGTTGACTGATTGAGAAGGATTTTGTTAGGTCTTTGTTGATTTTTTGGTTTTTCTTTTATTTAGGTGTTGTAGTTGTTGACCAATCGAGAAGGATTTTGTTTATACCTGGGCCTGGAAACGTATTCCGAGAGTTGTATAAGTTGTTGTTTGTGTTTCTCATATTTCGTTGAGGTTTCAATTCGAACCACAATAATAACTTTTTCATTATTACTAGCATAACTATTATTGTTATTAACCTCAAAGTGAGTAGTTTGTATTTGTGCGCTTGTTTCTGGGTTTTAGGTTATAATTTTGTTGTTAAAGCCAACAGTTTCCGTATTTTCCAGGATTTATCTCGTGAAGTGAACAAATATAAAGAAGATGTGACCAAAAGCCGAAAAGAAGCAAAACAACAGGATGTTATAGATGCTGTGAATCTAATGCAAACTACGACTACATGCTTACAGAAGGTGAATTTATAACTTGTTTTTGGAAACGTAAGTATATGCCAAACGTGGGGCGATTTTGTTGGATAATTCATTGGAGTACGCGATTTCCACTAGATCAAGATTTAGAGCCACCCGAGTTTCAACGATAGTCACTTTCACTGATGAAAACGTCATTTCCCATCCACTTCTTTAGTTTGGTCCCACAGATAATACACCTGATTTTCACTAAATTTTTGTAGAAGCTACTTTTGTTATTAATGTTTTATGACATTTCAGTGAAACTATTATCAAAAAAACCTTTTTGGGATAAATAGTGGACTGGTGTTTGTTGTTGTATGCTTTATGATGAGATGAAAAGGTAGTCGGAGACCGTTGTAAACTCGTAAAATGTTGCGATTTTACCGGTCAGCGGTCACTGCTGAACTTATCCTGACTCTGACGAGCATTCAACGCAAAGTTTTGGGACTTTGTGAAATAGTCCAATAGTTATCCTGAATTTTTAAAATTTGAACAGTTTGTGCAGTTGTGATATACCATAGACTATCCTTCAAAAAGAAGCTTGTTTTTCACAATGGATTTGGGAAATTGCGTGTTTTTGCCTCGAAATGTGGGCCATTCTGGCCGGGAGGGAACCCGTTTTTGTGTTTTTTCTAGCGACTCGAACAAGTTCACCATTTCATATTCCAGTAAGGATCGACTATGAGAAAAATTCGGTTATTTGACCAAACTTGTGAAAATTAATTTATTTGTATCGGAAGTCGGCGAAAAAGTTCACTTTGTGATTTATACTGACTATTCGGACAATTTTGATGGTTTATTTGCAACTTTTCTTTTCAGGCCAAAGAAACGTATCATTCGAGAACGGTTGAATTGGACAAATTGCGAAAAGAGTCGGCACCCAATCCAAAGGAAGTTGCTAAGGTATGTGGGATTAAGTTTGTTTTTTCGTTGGGTTAGTATCATGATGTTACATAAAAGGTGGAAAGAAACGAGTATTTTGTCCTAAGAAAAGAAGCTATTTTCGAAAATTCCCCCGGGAGATACGAATCATATTCACTTAGGGAGTGGTTAAGAAGTTGCATTGCATTCTAGTTTTTTTTCTGGTTCTTGTATTGATTCAATTTCAACTTTGTTCAAGTGTTTCAGGTTGAATCTAAACTAGTGAAGGCTCGCGACGAGTACCGCGCCTACGTGGAGAAATACGACATCGTTCGATTGGATTTTGAGGAGAAGATGACAAAAGCCTGTAAAGTATTCCAGAGTCATGACAGGTATGGTTTTTCTAGTTTTTTTGGGTAGATCATGGCTAAAAACTGAAAAAAAAGTGACTGTAACTGTTCTGTTGTACTATAATGAACCGAGTTTTCGTTAGTTGCTGCTAAGAACGAACCAAGTTTCGCTGAAAAAGAGCCCGTTCATTTTGGTATTACAAAAATTGTCTTCGTCTTGTTACAAAAATTGAACAGCTTACGAAAATGGAAGAACTGCCGTCTCATTCCTTTATAGCATTCTCATTTCCACGCCCTAGGCATACACCAGCAAGGTTGTCCTACAAGTCAAAAAAATCGGAAAACGGACTACCTTTTTAGCCAAAAAGATGAAAATCGGTCTAATTTTTATGAAAAATCCTAAATTTGCAGATGTTTACGTCTGAAAACGGATAACTTTTTGTCGCTTAGTCGAACCTTACTGGTGTATGGCCCTAGGCTCAATCATAAGATACTGATATTGGTCAGTTGTTCCGTTATTTAGGTCCCACTACGCCGTTCTGCAACAATTTCTGATACTCTACGCATCGCATCATCAGGAATCGTCCTCTAGTGCTCAACAGGTTTGTTGCCCATACGTAATGCCAAATCTAACATCTTGAAAAAATGTAAATTGTAAAACTAATTGTGAAACTGTACAAAGCAAAAGATGTAGGTCGACGTTGTTGTGCACACACCACACAAATCAGCATGTTGCTTGAAACTAAAAACTATGTTCATTCTTCTCATGAAAACTATTCGCATGTTCATTCTTCTCTTCTCAGTTATGTGGTCAGCTGCGCGAATCCCTGCAATCCTTTCAAATAGACGACGTTTTGGCGAAGTTTGTGAAGGAAAAAGGAACCGGAACAGAGAGGCCAGGTGAGGGCTGTCTTTTTTTCAGATCTTATTTCAGTTACAGTATCCTATAAATGATGAAAAGGCCGATGCAACTCGAATTATTGCTCTAATCCTCTAGTTAATGAAAATGGACCAGTTTTTCATCACAAATTTGCCGAACTTCACGCTCTTTTTCATCCCAAAGTTGCCGAACTTCACGCTTCAAAATTTTCCCAAAGTTTGTTTTTGTTCCAAATATTTGAAACATTATGATTTTGCTTTTTAGCATTATAATCGGCCAATTTTTCCGATATTAGCGAAAAAGGCTCCGTTCCCTTACTAATCGGATAGCTACCGAGTACCGAATATACCTTCACCCCATGAGGCGACTTTAGTGTCTACAAATTGAACATCGGGTGTTTTATGCGAGGGACCAAACTACAAAAACTGTGACGTTTTAATGTAGGTTAGTATTGCTAAATATAAGGCACTTCTTAACCTTGATCATAGGTAAAATATTTTAATGCCAGTGCAACTAAAAGGAACGTGCGTAACCTTAAAAACAGGCATGATACCTCTGGAAAAGTGATTATTTCTCTCGTTTATCGCGTTTCACAATAGTTTTGCTTCTAAAAATGAGCGTAAGTTCCAGAAATATTGCAAAAATAAGCATGGGTCAGCGTCACTTTGACGGGGTATTTCACCTATGACCTTGATTGAAAGGAAAATTGGGTGCTTCAATGAATCATTCAACAATTTCGCTCTACGCTCGCTTCAGCCCCGATCTCAATGGAAGAGGTAGAGTGTGTCCCCCCGCCCGTTCCCACCTCCAGTCCTCCGAATAATGTTGATGACGTCATAGCCATTATATCCTCGGAGACATCGTCTACAAATTCGTCGGCCATATTCAAGGTGGGGGTTAATTATAAATAAAAATATGTTTTTTGTGTTGTTAAAGTAGGACGATTATGTGGACCAATCTCGTGTCAACGGGCCTTTAAACTGCAACTGAGAAATGTATTGCAGTTTAAAGGACTGAAGCGTTGCGATTGGACCACATAATCGTCCTTTTTTGAGGTTGGTAAATAGATATAGTAAGTACAGGTAAACGTGTCGGAATTAGCGTGGACTTGTGTGTGTGTGATGCTGATGCTGACTTTTCGGTTTTTCTCCAACTATTTTTTTTCGAATGGATACGAATTAGTGATTCGAAATCAAACGAAAGCTTCTTTTCAACTATATACTTTTGAATGGAAATATTCTTCAAGTTTAAAGATCTGCCTTTGTTTCACATTCAAAAAAGACAAAATTCTCTCGTTTTCGGAGAAAAAATAGCTTGTTTTTCGATTTTTTGGGATCATGTGGACAAGTTTGCGGATATCTAAGCATATGCTAGGGTATGGGGTATTTTCCGACTATTTGGACTAGTTTGCTAATTATCTTTGCATATACTATGGTATGGGGTATGGAATGCAAACTGTCACATCTTGCAGACGAGTGTTTCGCATCCGCCCACGAGTGTTTCGAATGATCTGCTATCATTGGATGTGTTAGACGCCTGGACGGACAAGAAGTCTATTCCGCACGTTGAGGTTCGTTTCCCATGAGACGTTATTATGAAGTTAGATTAACCATATTGTACACACACCCCAGTAAAGTTGTCCGAATAGAAGAACGGACTACTTATTCGCCGAAAACATGAAAATTTGCACAATTTTGACACAAAATCGTTAATTTCCTCGTGTTTACAGCTAAAAACGGCCCATTTTTCGTCGAATAGGCGGACCTTACTGATGTATGATTGTACATGTTGATATTTTTGTATGTATGTATGTACTCACATTCACATATAAGAGTATCATGTGATTTTGTTATAATATGTCCCAGCCATCTCTCCACTAAGTTGTCGAAATTTTTCATCTCCCACCAGCCCGGCACTAAGTTGTTCAAATGTTTCTATTACCCCTCAAACAGTCTGAATATTTCCATCTTCTGTTCGGTGATCGATTTAACCCCATTAGATAGTGTAAATTATTTGGTCTTTCAATACATTCTGCATAGGACAAATATTGGAGCCATCTCTCCACTAAACTGTCCAAATGTTTCCATCTCTCATTAAATAATCCAAATATTTTATTCTGTTAATAATCGTACGTGGTACGTTTTTCGTTAACTAAGTTGTCCAAATGCTTGAACCATCTTTTCACTAAGTCAGCCAAATGTTTCTATCTCTCATTAAATAATTCAAATATTTCATTCTCTAATAATCGAACGTTTTAATTTCCCACTATGCCCAAACATTTCAGCCATCTTTTTACTATGTTGTCCAAATGTTTCAACTATCTTTCCACTAAGTCCTCCAAATAATTCAACCAGCTTTCCGCTAAATAGTTCTAATATTCACCCATCTTTCCTCTAAATAGTCTCAATGGTGAGCCAGCTTTTCACTAAGTTGTCCAAATGTTTCCATCTCTCCCTAAGTAATTCAAGTTTTTCATCTACTCACTTAGTTTATTTTGTCCGAATGTTTAATCCATCTCTCCACTATTCCCTACAAACGTTGCGCACGGTATGAACGCTTCCCAAACGAGCCACGATTTCATTTACCTGGTTTTTTGGTTCACCATCACTATTGGCGCGCTGCCAGTTTGGCCCGCACAAATCAAATGGATCACTGGTCTCGGCGCGCCTGCCAAGAATCGATGTACAGAAGCCTTGATTTGCATATCACTGATTTAAATTTTTACTGATATCGTGCTCTATTCGCAATAACCGCAACGCGGATTCTGTACGAAGCGGTTTTAGGTTTTTCCATTTTTTACGTTGGGCTGTTCCCTATTACCGTTCATACCGTGTGCGGTAATCTATCCAAATGCTTACATCACAAATCAGTCCAAGTGCCACTTTATCTTTACACTAGTTTGTTCAAATGTTCATCATCTTTCCACTAAGTCGTCCAAATGTTTCACCTATCTGTCCACTAATTCGTTGAAATGGTTCAACCATCTTTGCCTAAAAAGTCTCAATTTTCACGTAACTTTCCACTATATTGTCCAAATGTTCATTTTCCTCCACTAAATTGTCCACATGTTTCAGCCCTCTCCAACCGCCTCACAGCAGAGCAGCGACTCGACGCCCACCGCCGCCAATGCGCCCTCGTCCTCGATTTTCTCGTCTTCCATGGGAATGGGGGGACTGTCTTCGATGTTCATGCCGAAACGACGGAAAACGGTGTCGCAGAGCAGTATTGGGGAGGAAAAGGAGAGTACGGAGGGAGGAGGTTAGTATACATATGGAAGTTTGTCCAAGTAGCCAGAAAAATTCGGAAAACGCCCACTTTTTGCCGAAAACGATAAAATTTGTGTGTTTTTGATGCAGAATCATGCATTTTTACGTATTTGAATCTAAATACGTGGGAGGAAAAGGAGAGTACGGAGGGCGAAGGTTAGTATACACATCATACGTAAGCATACACCATCAAGGTTGTCCGAATAGTCAAAAAACATTCAAAAAGCGGACTACCTTTTAGCCGAAAAGACGAAAATCGGTCTACTTTTGATGAAAAATCCTATATTTTCACGTGTTTACATCTGGAAACGGAATAATTTTCGTCGCCTAGTCAGACCTTACTGGTGTATGTACGTAAAACGACTTTGTTGTCCACAAATTTTAATTGAAAATTGAGTGTTTATTTCGGTGACCAAACTTCAAAACGGGATAGGAAGTGCTGTGTTCACCAGTGAAGGCGACTATTGTTGAAACTAAGGTAGCTCTAAATGTTTATTTAGTGGAAATCGGGTGCTTCAATGAACAATCCGCCCTACTTTTGATATACATGGAAGTTTGTTCAAGTAATCGAAAAAGGCTTCTTTTGGTGGAGTATTAGCACTTCACTGGTGTGTTTATTTCGTCTTGCATGCAACTTTGGGTGAACGAAATAATCTGATGAATATGTTATTGATGGTCGTTGGTCGGAGAATAGCTTCATAGAGTGTAATGGCTGTACAATTGGTGGCGGCATTTTTGTTTGGATTTAAAGTGTTAAGGGCTTTAAGCTTCAATATATCAAAGAGGAGGGTCATATTGAACAGAGACGAGCTTCGTTTGTTGTTTCTAAAACAATGTGCGTTTACAGTTATGAATGTGACTTGAAAAGATTTTGTATTTAACACTGTTTTAGATAGCGGGCTTTTAATAGTGCATTGTGCATAAGTGCAACTTGCGCGCAAAAATCGTTTCATTGAAGTTTTATGCTGAGAACAAGTTGGCAATGTGGATTGTAGTGAGATGCCCACTGACTGATGTAAGGGATAGCCGTTTTTCTGTCGATTGATTGTTTACTCAAAACTCTGCGCCTGTGAAAATAGATTCGCAATGGCTTTCTGTCGATTTTTCTTGTTCAATCTCGAAAAACATCGCAGTCTCAGCATTTTCCTTAAAAAAACAGTGTAAACGTTTACGTGTAAGCGGAATATACATGGGAAAAATTAGTTTTTGGTAATTTTTGATCAACTTTTCAACTGGTTGCCATCGAAAATAGTTAACTGCTCATCCAAACCGGGCGGTTGTGAGCAAAATCCAAAATAGCCTCTGTTTGGTTCGCTTATTCATTATTCATAAAGTTGGACCCTTTCTCGCTTTATTGGCAAATGGGCATATTTGAGTATTGAGAAAATGCTTTGCTTTTTTCTTTCTTACGAAGTGAATGTTAATGTCGGGTTGGACTCATTTTTCTTTTTTTTTTGTTTCTGATTGGACTGCAAACGATCTAACACCAACACGATGCACGTTCTAGTTTATGATTGCTTATTTGAATTCGAACAAAAAAAGTAGTGGATGTTGAGCAGTGAGCGTCGTCCAAAGAATGGTTACCTTGGTGAAAGGAGATAATCTCACTATGGTTGGGAATTTTCCCCACACACACACACACTATGAGATAGAGATTAGTGTTCTTTAGCTCTTTTCACTCTATAATGTCTTAGTACCCTCGACTCACAATAGACAATGTAGTACGTAGTTACGGTGTATGTATTAACCGAAAGTTCACTGGGCTTAAATATATTGAAAGTAATAAGCTCCCTCTTTCGGTATGTTAAGGCAGACACTTGTCATCTCTTTCGAAGATACTTGTAATTTAGTGAGAAAAAATGAAAATACAGTTGCTTCGCTGAAAATCAGCTGTTTTTTGATAACGCTAACGCGATATTGTGCTTCATTACTAGAACGTCGCTTGAATGTTTCAGAGGGTGCTTAATTACTTAATTTTGTTTTATACAGTTCTGTTTAGTTCGCATTTTATTTTCAGATTGGTAGTCAGGAGAATTATGTAACATGCTCTTAATTTTGAAAAGCTGAACACTTGATTACTCTTATTGTTTTATTTATATTTATTAGACGCTCTGTTTTTTACTCTAACGATCAGATAGAGCGTCAGTTGAATGTTTCAATGGGTGTTTGAATATTCGTCTGACTCATGAATATGCGATTTGTGTACCGGGAATCGTCCGTATATCGGAAGTCATCCACAGTTGATTTTTAACGTGTTCCAAGAGATGTATTTTGTATTTTAGTCAAATGAAACTTATCTTACAATCACAATCGTAATTGTAGTTACATGTTACATTCGAGTCAAACGGGGTAGTAGATACTCACGACGGAAACGATGTGGGACACGAACGATGTGGAAACGGGGTAGTAGTCATGCACATACTTTGCTCGGCTGATTATACAGATAAATTCAACAAAGGGGCTTCTTTTTATCACATTTTCGATACTCAATTTTGACATTTCATTCAATCGTCTCAAACGAAAATTGGCTTTTTAGAGAATAATGCACATTACTGATGTTTTGTTATTGCTGTTTGTAGATTGTGACAAACCTTTGCGTTCAGCTCTCAGCTGTCAACCCCGATTTATGAGGTGTTTTTTGCTTGAAGCGCCGCACTCATTCAAAAAACCAGTACATTCTATGACCTACAGAGTCCTCATTTTTGGATCTATTTTTTCGAGCAACTAGTCACACTTTCTAGTGTTGAGGTTTTTTAGCTCCTGATTCTTTTTCCGAATTTCGAACCTTCATGTTCGGAAGTTCAGATCATTCCAAAATCACATCGCCAAATACATAGCGCACCTTAGTGATGGTAGTTGGTTTATGTTATAAGAGCGGCTTTTCGTTTTCCTATGTCAGGATATTCTCCAAATTGGCATGTAGTATTGGCCTGTTCTGATTTATTACCCTAATTGTATTCATATATATATCCACCCATTGCATGAGTCTGCGCTAGTTCTTTTCTTGAGAGATAACTAATATATGAAAACTAATATACTAGTATATGAAAGTTGGCTGAATAGGCAAAGTATCATATTTGAAAAATGTTGAAAAAGACAACTTCTTTTTTTAAGTGTGCGAATAATGAAGTTTGTGACATCTACTCATACAAATTGGTAAATTAGACTCTCTAATTGTTAAGTTTACTGGGTGCATTTCGCGAAAACGTGCTGTTTCTGTTTTTACTCACTACTATGCCTTTTAGAAATCCGAAAATTGCAGTATTGTGTGGGAGTGTTTTCGGATTGATAAATACTGTTTCTTTATAATATCACAATCTTGTGACGTGCTCTAATTGGTATAATCTTCTATTTGAAAACAATAACACTGGAGAGAAATACGTTCAGTTTAATCCAGCTTGTTTTGTTTTGATATCTTGTTGATCATATCCCAGATATTGAAGCAAATTCGTTCGCGTGTGTATTTGAAATTTGCTATATGTGCAAATTTAATCGATTTATGGGATTCGAACATGATTTCCTGGCTTTTCCGCTTTTTTACGGTTCCATCATACAAGCGAATGTTTTAGATAGACGGAATTGTGTAATCTAAATCTAAGTTTTTTCCCTTCTAGCATGCTTTTGACACTTTGTTTCTCTTAGAAAAAACATTCAGCGCATTACAGAAGCAACCGACTTACAGAAATTGTTTTGGGTGCTTTTTGGAAGCAAACCGGCGGCTTGCTTGTGTAATTCATTTTTGTGAAAACAACTGAGTCTAGTAAACATATACTTTGCAGTATCTCTATCTATCTTCCTTCATTACTGATGTTGGGCGTGCTACGCTGTCGTCGTGTGAACGAACTAAGCTCCGCCCCCTTCGATGGCCCAGTCCCTCATTTTGGCTCTTCCCCTTACGATGACGTCACGCATTCCTTGGATGACCTTTCTACCTCTGTACCCGCCGCCAAACCGGAACCGCTGGACGGTTTCTATGCCGGTCGCACGGCTAGCGACTGTTCCATTCCGGCCGTCCGAAACGCACGCGGCACCGTCAGATGCGTGAAACATTCGAGTGATGTAGCGCTGCGACGCAGCGGCTCCGCTCCGATTACCGTCAGAAGTGTGGTGAAAGGTTGGGGGTTAAAGACTGGTTGGGCAGGGGTGGTTATTGGGATGGGGGTCTGTCAGTATGAAAAAATAGAAAAGGTATAATGGTCAAGTTGAAAAGAGAAAATAGAAAAGGTATAATCGTCAAGTTCAAAAGAGAAAATAGAAAAGGTATAATGGTCAAGTTCAAAAGCATCGTTGTTTTCAACAATGACGTGGGATTTAAGTTGAATGAGCAATAGCTTACGTCAACAAAATTATGTAGGAGTTTGATGAAACGTTCGACAAGAGTATCGGCTCTTTTTCGAGCATACGGTTAGATTTGGGAATTTTGTCTCAGTAATCAATTTCCAACTGTATTTTGATTTCAGGTCTGTTCAAGTTCCGTCAAAACCGGCGATCGAAAAAGTCGACGACTGATTTGTCCACCACAGGGTCAGTGGAACCGAAGGATGTTTTCGGGTTGGTTTTTCTTGGTTTGGTGAAATCGAATTTTGGTTACTTTTTGGTTAACCTTGGGCTCCAGTTCACGGTGTAAAGTGTATGCGATGAAAACCGTTGCATGTAGGAAATAACAAGAGAGTAGTGCTGTTTTTCAAAAATTAGGATTTGTAAATGTTTTATGTCTTAAACAAAAAAAACTGTGTGGTGTCTGTGTGTAAATCTGTGGAAGAAGAGATCAAAAATACATCAGTAGGATCTGACTAACTAAAAGGAATTCGTTTTTTGGGACCAAAAAGGAATGCGAAAATTATGACTTTGTACCTTTGTACCAAAAAGACTGTGATATGAGTCAGTTCAAATAGGGTGACCCTGCACCTGCTATTTATTTGTCTTCTTGAAGAGTATTTTAGACCAACTATTTTTCAAATATACGGACGTTGCCTATGACAACGTTTGCTGCTTTTATCATTAGGTTTAATCATCAACTGAATGATTATGTTAGTTAGTCACTAATCTAAATAACGTCTGCGCCTTTTCTTTTCAAAAGTTTTTCTCTGAACTTGTTGTTTGCCTTAACAAATTGTTTTTGTTTGTCATAGAAAAAAAACCAAGTTAAGCAACCATGGGTTCCATTCATAGGTAAAATAATTCAATGTCAGGGCAACTAAAATGATCGTGTGTAACCCTAAGAATGGTTATGATACACCTACAAAAGGTATTATCTGTTTCGTTTTTTGCGTTTCTAGCACTTTTCACTTCTAAAAATGATCGTAAGTTCCAAAAATATGCCGAAAATGAGTGTGGGTCAATGCCATTTTGACGGGGTATTTTACCTATGGTTCCATTAAAACAAGTGATACGCTCTCGCTCGACACGAGCCTTTGATAAGCGTCGAAATGTCGATTTTCTAATCCAATTGATTGGTGAAATACTCTGACAAGCTTTTGCTAAATAGTCTAATGTTTGTATAAGCTGGGAAAGTTGGACATTTTCGGTTGAAGAATTATGAGAATCAACGTATTTCAATGGACACACGAGGTGTTTGTGTAGATGACCATATCTGAGTTGTAGTTTGAACTCGGTTGTGCGCCGTAGTTTGTTACCGACCAAAACGCGGGGATCATACGTAAAATACCCTCTTATTTTGATGTTGTCTGATGGTAACTTTTCCCAACTCTAAATAAGGCATGCTCACTTTTTGCGACATCCGACATTGTTGAATATTGCGGGAAAAATTACAATTATTTCGAGATTTTTATTACCACAAGCTCACTTTTCGGGGATGCTCATGCTCACTTTTTTCGTTCTGATGTGACACTGTTTCACGTATGGCGGGGATCGAACTACAAATAGAGCGGGAGCAGTGTAGGACAACATACAACGTGATGGCTTGCTATTACCAATGTGATTTATGCAGAATAGACCGATGCTTGCATGATCGTTTCCGTTCGATAATATGATAAGCGCAGGGGTCATCACGAAGTTGACCCCACGTCCTATACGACCGCTCCTTCTTTTTCTTTAAATAAAAAGGTCACCGTTGAACAAACAATTATGTAGAAATTTTCCGAAAAGTTATTCTAAACTCGAATTTTCCTAGCGTAAAAATGCATACTGTAGGAAACTCACATAGGGATATAGGTGTGACAAGGACTATAGTTGTAGCGGTGTGTGTATGGGTGATAAGCGTCGATTCTCCCGTATAGGATTGATAGCCGACCAGTGATGACGGATCATTTCTTTTCTTAGTTGCTTCCCCCCCAATTGGCGACCCTTTAATAGTCTATCTCTCTCTCTCTCGTCTTTCATCTCTCTGTACAACCAGCGCGCACCCGACCATTTTTCCAATTTCTTCGCTTCCTTTCACTGTTCGGGTTCGCTCGCACGTTTTCTGTCAAGCAAGTTCATCAACAATTAGCTGATTGTTCGGTTTATTGGTTTATTTACGTTAATATCGAATGTATTTGAACAAAAATGTATTTTGTGTCACCAGGAGTTTTTGGTTTTGTGTCATTCTCGGTTTGGTTCATTATACTTTTCCGGATTTTCCGGAGATGGCGCTAGTTTTTCTATGTTAATACATAAAAGTTTCATGAGTTTGCTTCAAATCCTCGAAAGTGTGTGTTGCTAGCCTAAAAGGCTAATTTGGTGCGTAGTTTTTTTTTATTTTTATTCGACCAATTGTGCTTCAGTTCAGATTCGGCGGTTTACACGCGCTTCTACTAACGTACTAACGTTTAGAAAAATCTATTAAGTTATTGTTAGGGCTCTTTTTAGCCGCTGACGTCACATTTCTGTTTCAATGCAAGCGACTTTTGCGGGTATAAGTCAGTCACACTTTGTCCAACTGTCAAAGTACTTTAGTCCACGGGTTTACGGACAGACCGACTGATACCAACCAGTATTTAGGTGCAGTCACCATTTAATACACTCTCCAGCAAAGTTGACCGAATACCCACCTTTTCGGCTATTTTCGATGCTAAATGATACTTTGTTGCCCACAGAAATTGATTGAAAGTCGGGTGTTTTATTTAGGCTACCAAACTCAGAACAGGGTAAAACATGAACTTTTATCAGTAAAGTGCTATTGGTGAAGTTTGGTTAGTTCAGTTGAATTCGTTCTGAAAGGAAAACGGATGATTTAATGGAGAATCCAACAAAGTCGCTTTACGTTTGATGATGATTGATGATATTAGTTTACAGAAATTTGGGTAGTTGTCGGGAAAACTCTTGTTCTCAACCCAATTTAATGATAAATTTTGGATTTTCGGAGGGATTGAGTTAAAGGAGCAGGAATTCTCCAGAGCAATGAGCATAGATGAGCATATTCTGGATCTGGAAAGTTAATAGAGAACCCGAGCGAGTGCTGTGTGCGGTGTAGTTTTGAGGAAATTTGTCAGGAGATTCGGTTTCGGTTACTATTTTTTGTATAAGTTGAAGCTTATTCTCCTGGAATTATATTGCCATCTCAGAAGAGAAACACCCTGATCGTAAATTGTATTGCGTAATTGAATCGGTTAATGAAATTTCTTAGCTCTCGTAAGCTGATTTTTCATGTTTAATGTCAATCTATTGACACATCACTGGTCTACATCAAATTCGCAATTTATGTTTGTGCTCTATCTAAAATCTACGGAACAAGTAGAATAGAAGTATTTCCTGAACACTTGTGAAAGTTTTTGGTGCAATATGTATACATGTATACAAGTTGGAAACCTATCTAAAAAAATATTCTCTGGTTACTCTACGAGCCGGAAATACGAGATTTAACGACAAAAATCGGACTACTTATGATTTCTTTTGTTCTATAAAATAGAATTCGTGTTCGAGTTCTGGCCTTGTTTTTTTGGTGGATTTTTTTCGATTCTGAAACGGCGTCGGACACGTTTTTCGCGTCAAATTTATCATTTGGTGGAAATTTTTATACCCTTGCAGGTGAATTAGCCTCTTCATTATAGTATGAAGTCAATTAGTCAATATTAATTAAATTAAATTTTAATACAATACATAATTGATTTGCTTTCAGGATGGACGATGCTCACAGCACCGCCAGCAGCTCGCGAAGTGACGATAAGGTGGGTATTGAATTTATGAATACTTTTTAGTTTGTATTTCATTATTTGATCTTTATTTGCATATTAGCTGCTCCTATAGCCATTCTCATATGTATTGTTTCAAAGAAATTTTCTACATAAAAGTTGTTGCTTTCTCTTCTGGATCAGAAATTAAGTATTCACAGTGATATTCTAGTATATTGATCGCAAAAGCACACAGTAGGGTTGTTAATCAATTCCAAAAATCAAGTCAATTCCAATTCCAATTCTTTTTCGTTTCTCAAAAACCACTCAATTCCAATCCCAATTCTTTTTCTATTCTCGAAAACCACTCAATTCCAATTCCAATTCTTTTGCAATTCGCAAAACCACTCAATTCCAATTCCAATTCTTTTAGATTTTCAAAAACTGCTCAATTCCAATTCCAATTCCTATCAATTCCTCGAAATCTCAGATTCTCAATTCCAATTCCATTGGAATTGATTGGAATTGATTAGAATTGACTGTGTTTCCAACTTCATGTCCGTTTTTTTCTTCAAAAAACAAAGATAAACAATGTTCACTTTGGTTCCATTGAACGAGAGACATAAGGAACAATGGTAATTTGATAATGAACAAGGAAAAACAGCATGGAATTGTAAATCGATTCTGAATCAATTCTGAGCGAAAATCAAGTCAATTCCATTTCCAATTCTAGTTGTTCTGATATACAAAAGAATTGGAATTGCAATTCCAGAAATTTTTTGACATACAAAAGAATTGGAATTGCAATTCCAACCATTTTCGACATACAAAAGAATTGGAATTCCAATTCCAATTCTTTTCGACAGACAAAAAGAATTGGAATTGCAATTCTTTTGGGTGATTATCTCAATTCTATCAATTCCAATTCCAATTCCAATTCTAACAACCCTAGCACACAGTACATTTTCCAACACATTATATGTTTTCTAAGAATCGCGCGGAGCGCGAAGCGCTCTGCGTGAGTTGTCTTTGGTTTGGCCATTGCGGACTCGTTTTTTCCTTTTAATTAACAAAAATCTTCAAACATATTCTTTTTTTGAAAACTAAAAAGAGAGAACGTTAGAGAATCACGAATTGAACATTGTGTGAAAATTTCAGCCAAATCGGATTATTTTCGCCTGAGTTATGGTTTCGTGTCGTTGTTGAAAAGTTCCGCCGTAATTCGTCCCTCGTCCCTCCTCCCTCGTCCCTCCTCCCTCACGGAATTCTGTCCGCATCGTAGTGGAAAAACTACTGAACCAATTTGGCTGAAATTTGAAACATCTATTCTATGGCAAAAGTTAGCTCGTCGCGCCAAGTATGAAATGTATATGTAATCTCTGGCGCCGGGCGCGGGCGCCAATAGGCGCCAAAAACGACTATTGGAAAAACTATCGAACCGATTTAGCTGAAATTTGAAACATGAGTTCTAATGCAAAATTTAGCATGTCGCGCCAAATATGAGATGTATAGCTCCTCATTGGCGCCGGGCGCGGGCGCCAATAGGCGCCAAAAACCACTATTGGAAAAACTACCGAACCGATTTAGCTGAAATTTGAAACATGAGTTATAATGCAAAAGTTAGCCCGTCGCGCCAAATCTGAGAGGAATACATCACCATTGGCGCCCGGCGCTGGCGCCAATAGGCGCCAAAAACGGCAAAACACTATTTATCATCAACTAAAATGTTGAACACTAATAGAAATTGAATAATTTGTTGGAAAGTGTGAAAGTATTTTTCCAAAACTGTAATTTTTCTTCTGGCGCTCGAACCAGGCGCCAGATGGCGCCAAAACCCAAACTCACGACAGCGTCAATGGAATCGTCTGAAATTCGGTACACTAAATAACTATCACATGGCAAGTAAGATGCTCAATCTGAAAATCAAAAAAAGTTCTGTTGGCATTGTGCGCTGGCGCCAATTGGCACCAAAGTTGGAAAAATATCAGTTATCGTCAATCAAACTGTTTCAAGTTAACAGATATTGAATATTCCAATGTGAAATAAAGATCCACAAATTCAAAATCGAATTTTATCGTCTGGCTCGGAACAGACGCCAAATGGCGCCAAAACAAAAACACACGAAACTGACAATTGAATAGTTTGAATATTGCTCCAATCAGTAATTGACACATGTAGTGTGTACTGGTAGCTCACAAACCTAGAAAATTTCGTTTCGTTCTGGCGCCAGACGCGTGTGTCAATTGACGCAGGAATGAAAAAAAATTTCAACGAAGGTTTTTGATGTGGTATTGGAAATAATGGCTATATTGTAAGTGAGTTGGTGTCTCTAATTGTAGATTGGTCAATGGCGCCAATCCCCATCGCTTATCGCCGCTAAAAGCGGTGTACATGTCAATCGGAACGTTTAGCGTTTTTGTTCAGTTGTTGATAGTCACAGAGCCAGTAACCTGCGTTATATTACAACATCAGCAATTTTATGGTCTGCATTCGGCTTCGTGCACACACAAAACTGAGATTTCCATAATAATATAATGAGTTCACAAGATTCACTCTGTAAATAGGCAACATATGAAGTTGTAGGAGTACAACTAGCAAAAAAAGGACAATTAGTAAAAAGTGGGGGAACCAACAAATGTGTGAGTTGTGTTTGGTTCGACCTCGATATCAGCAAAAAGTGAACGATACGAATTGCTGTGATACTGTAGCAGAAGAATTCTGCAAAAATAGAACAATACAAATGTTGCACAATGGTTCACAACGCACGCATGTCGTCAAAGCACACACACATGAAATACCCTTCGGCAATTTCTGAAATATCATGCGGGCTTCGTGAACCATTGTGCAACATTTGTATTGTTCTATTTTTGCAGAATTCTTCTGCAACAGTATCACAGCAATTCGTATCGTTCACTTTTTGCTGATATCGAGGTCGAACCAAACACAACTCACACATTTGTTGGTTCCCCCACTTTTTACTAATATAGGTATGATTTGAGCAAAATACAGAATAGACGTTAAAATTAAAAGTGTGATTTTAGCACCTGAATGGCTCGGTGAATCTGTTGGATGCTCCATTGACAGCTGCGCCCCGCTTGGACGAAGAAGGTTGGAAATAGAAACATTCAAGTGAATAAAAAAATGAAAGCTCTAGTTGAAATAGTTACAGTTTAAAAAAGTAGTTAAGAGAAAATCTATTTTTCTCTAGAATAATATCAATATTTGGTTTCGAGTGAAGCAACGTTTGGTTACGACGTTACGAGTGAAGCAAACATAACTCAGAAGTTTGACAACAGCTACTTATTTTCGAAAATATTCAATTTAAACTACGTGATTATTGTAGGTTTCACGATTCCGTCAACGGTGGATGACGATAAAGAGGATACGAATTGGTCGAGTTGCAGCAGCGATGAAGAGGTACGGGCATTCACCAAGTTGTTAGAATAGTCATAAAAATTTGCAAAACAGATCGTCTTTCCGGGGTAAAGGGGGTGAAGGTGTGACAAGTACACTGGTAAAACGAGAAATGTTTTGGTTCTGTGGCTTACAAATGCTAACTAAAACCGTTTATATGGTAGTACTAGTGATTATAGCGGTGTCAGTACTTAAAAGTATGCGTTCACCATTTTGTCTAGCCTCGTTCCCTTTACTGTAAGCCCTCTTTCCGCTACCATGCTACTATCGCTATAAAATCTCCCGATTATTGAAGCAAAATTATGTATTTGAATGGGAAAACGGGGTAATTTTCATAGAATGGTAATACTGGTGTTTAGGTACGGGTTGTGTTTATATCGTATCCAGTAATGTTTGTTCTGTCCGGGCACGATGGTAAGGTAAAAAAGAAATGAAAACCTGAGGGATTCTTACGGGGAGTTACACGGTTTGTTGTCGCGTTTCAAACTCATCTGAATGTTCTACAGAGTTCATATTAAGTGGTTGTTTTCAGATGCTGCCATTTCACATGTATTAGGTCTTCGATCTTCGTACGTAGAATAGTCACAGTAGTTTGTTTCGATGTACAAATTAAATGTTCTATAGTTGTCGAGAAAGGCGGGGGCATACTGTATATCGCACGTTGTGCTGTTGAAGAACACATACATACTATTTGTCAGCAAGGTTGCTTAGTTAGTATAGTGGTTTGCGGCCGCGCCTCCTAAACTTTTGGGCCCGGTTCAAGTCTCACATGAGGCGGATATTTTATGAGTTTGGCACAAACTATACAAGGTTCATATTACGTGAGTGTTTTCAAATGTGAAATTGTATGATGGCGCTTCGTACGTACAATAGTCACAGTAGTTGTAATTAGATGTTCAAACTCATTTCAATGTTCTACAAGGTTTATATATAGTGATTGCAGGACGAAAATGAGCTGCAGCAGTCGCGAATCCGTTCGCTGACAATCAAACCGGCGGATTCGGTGAGGACGATGAACGCGTCGGTGGATGAGCTGCGTGACGCCATAGGACACATCAGTCTGGCGAGGAGCAGCACCTTTGAGAAGGTAATAATAATAATGATAATAATAATAGTAGTAGTAGTAATGATAATAATCCTTTTCACGACTTCCAGTCGTGTGGTAGTTCAGCGAGCAAGTTTAATGTTAGTTTGAAGATTCGATAAGACAGGTAGACTTTATCGTGTGTATGTCTTCTCCTTCTTTGCAATATAGTAAAGTCCATTAGATTTTTCTGGCTGTTCAGACGACTTTACTGAGGTTTGAACTGGTTTTTGTGCGTCTTTCATCCCTATTGAAATTCTGACTTGCGACCGATTCTCAATATCAGAAATTGTTCATCCCTTATTCCGTTTTCCATTGCAGGACCCCTGGTCAGTCGGCAATGGTGGCAATGGGAAACTGCCTCTGTTCTCGCAGTCGTTGTCCGGCGGAAGTCTGAAGCCGTTGCGGCCCTCGCACACGGCCGACGGACGGTTCCGATCTAATTTCAGCGGTCAGTCGGGTGTAGTCATACACCAGCAAGTTTGTCCGAACCGAATAGTCAGAAAAGTTCGCTAAACGGACTACTTTTCAGCCGAAATAATGAAAATCGGTCTACTTTTGATGGAAAATCCTATGTTTTCACGTGTTTACATTGGAAAACGGATTAATTTTCGTTGCTTAGTCGGACCTTACTGGTGTATGGTTGTAGTTTGTTGTCTAAAACTACAATTTTAAGTAGATTTGCAGCAAATACTGTAAAGTTCACGCACCTCTATAACTGATGGTGTCGCAAATGAATTGGGTGAAAAACGAAAGTCGCCAGTTTTTCATTCAGAAAATCGAGAGAAGTTTGGGGAACTACATATCGATTTGAGTAAGAGTAATAGGCGTATGATTTAAAACGTGCGCTGACTTCAAGCTTGCCCATTGTAGTTGCTACTATTCATTTTATCAGAGAAGAGCGATTGACTTGAAAAGAAAAATGTTACGGCGAGCTGTACTAGTTTTGATTTCGTAATAACTATTGTATTGTATTGTATTCCTTCCAGAATCGGAGTTCTCGCGCAGCAATGTGCCGCTGAATTTCTCTGCGTCGTGCGCGGCGGGAATGGCCCGCGCGCGACCCCGCAGCAACACGCCCACACACAATTCCACGTTCGCTCTGAACACGCAACAAAACACCATCAGGGTTAGTTTGTTAAGGCTTAGGTGAATGAGAAAAAAAGTGTAAATATAAACAGGGCTGATTTTTGAGATTTATATGAATGAGAGAAAAGTGTAAATATAAATATGATTAGGTTAATGTGCTCAGTAAGAGATGTACTCAAAACCGTTTCGACCCTGATTCAAGACGGTTTTGGTTTAAATATAAATAGTTCGAGTACAGATTACGATGAGCGTTAGTTTTCTTTGAAGTAGACAGAAAAGTTCAATGAGGGACAGGGTTGGTTATACTCCACATTTGTACTGAAACTGAACACGCAATAGAACACGAGCAGCACTAGTTTTGCTTGAGAAAGTTTCTTTTCCTGCTGGCCAATTCACTGGAGAACCAGGTCCTTCCCGAACCGAATCGCGAACCAGTCACTGGAGATCCGAACCGACCGAACCAACTTTTGAACCGGCATGTTCTCCAGTGCGACTTGCTTGTTCAATTCATGATAAATGTCGGTTTGGTTCGAAGCATTCAATGGAGAACCGGTCGGTTCAAAAGTCGGTTCAGTTGGTTCGGTTCTCCAGTGACCGGTTCGCGGTTTGGTTCGGGAAGGACCTGGTTCTCCAGTGAATTCGCCTTTCCTGCTTGATTGGTCATATACTCAGAGAGATTCTAGGTGAAGTGTTGGCGACTGGGCATGTATCATTACTCGACATGGAAGTGTTACCCTTTTGATTAGTTGATTGAAACTTTGAACTTTAGAATCACGGCTTTTCCTTAGTTCTTAGTTTTAAGCGGGGTTCCGGAGTCGGATTCAACTAAACCAATCGTTCCTGAAATCTTTCCATTACAACATCCTACAAACAACTGTAAACCATTTAATATCATATGGCTTCAATTTTTTCTATCTAGTTAAGTTATATAAATGAATGAATAATTTCAGGAATCAAACGGCAGTCAGGAATGGGGTTTCGCCATGCATTCCTCTGACTCTCAGCCCTCTCTCGGGGAGTCCACCTTCAATTTGTCGCAGTCCACCGCCAATTTGATGCAGGTTGGTGTTTTTATTTCTGAAACTGTAGACGTTATTAATTTTTTTTATTCGTGTCAATCCAATAATGATCTACGGATAATGATCTTTTTTGACAATATAAAAGTTCACAAATTTGGCCAATTACACATGCAACCGGGTTGTATGTAGTGTGGAACCGAAATACAACGCGGATGCATGTGTATTAGTTGCCTTCAAATTCAACTGGCTTGAATCTCAGGTACGACCCGACCAAAATGACTTTACACAACCAAAAAGTCTTATTGTAGTTGTAGACAATTTTCGTGGCATTTTAAAGGCAACCAATAGTTGTGTACTCATGAAAACGGGTTGTTTTTCGGTTGCCTGTGTAAACTGCCAATAATGGTTTTCGCTGACGTTTGCTGAATATATATATATATATATATATATATATATCGCATCCCAATGTTTCAGGCGACCATAAACGAGCAGCGCGTGCCAGTTGCGATGGCAGTCAACGAGTATTCCCACGCCTGGTTCAAGGGGGCTGATGTGACCGAGTAGGTTGACTTTTGCTTCTGAAATATGTTGATGAGTCAAATGTTATGGTCATTTTATATAATGGTCTCGTGAAAGCTAGATTCGTTGTGGTGTCCATAGGTAAACAAGTTCAATGTCAGGGCAACTAAAATGATCGTGCGTAACCCTAAGAATGGTTATGATACCCCTACAAAAGGTATTATCTGTTTCGTTTTTTGCATTTCTAGCACTTTTCACTTCTAAAAATGATCGTAAGTTCCAAAAATATGCCGAAAATGAGTGTGGGTGGGTCAGTGCCACTTTGACGGGGTATTTCACCTATGGTTGTGTCTTGCGTTTTTTGAGACTAGAATATGAGTTTATGAGAGCTCAATGTTATGCCGATTCTATATAGTGGTCTCACATACATCTCTTTTAGTTCATCTCAACCGTTCCCTCGTACAACACAATACACAAAGTGGACACAATGTTCAATTTGTTTAGTACATTAAAGAAAGACGATGATGTGGACCAATCTCGACGCTTCGGTCCTTAAAACTGCAATACATTTTCAATTTTCAATTGCAGATTAAAGGACTGATTCGGCGGGATTGTTTCACATAATCGTCTTACTTTAAGTGAACAAGCCCATTTGAGTCGTACCCTTCGTACCTTTTGCCGTACCCATCGTACAATTCACGAAGTTGACCTAGTATTCAATTTTGTTAATAAATATAGTTAACAAGCCAATTTCAGTCGTACCCTTCGTACTTTCGGGACTGTGATGATCTCCTTCTCTGCGTCCTCCCTCCCCTTGTTGACGGATATTCACACGGACGTGGAACAATTGCAGTTCAGTCTACAGAACGCGGACAAGATAAAGGCGGTGCTGCCGAATAAACAGGTATAATACAATAATAATATTATTTTATTATCATCATCATTATTATTATTGTTATAAAGGCGGTTCTGCCGAATGAACAGGTACGGCTTGGGAATGATACCGAATGTATATCAGTTATTGTTTTTTTTTCAAATGTATGTAGTTTGTAGTTTTGTCGATATGGCTCAGCTGTTTTTATTTGATATAATAATAGTGGTATCAATGTTTTGTTTTTGCTTGTAGATCAAAACAGCTATATTGATTGAATCTCGTCTTTCAGTTACTTCTGCCCTCCTCGGTAGCAACCGGGCTGAGTCCCATCTATCGATATACGTTCGATCGCCTGGGCCTCGCCAACTGGTTATTGGCACAGAAGAAGGAGAAGCCGGCGGCAGCCTTCTACAATGCGGAGGTCGGTTTACGGCCAATTCTATATGTAACCGGGTTTTCAGGTAACCTAACCGGTTTTTGGTAACCCTTTTTTCAGGTTACCTCACAGGTAACCGGTAGGTAACCTAAAACTTAAATCCGGTTACCAAACAAACTAACGGTAAAAACCACATTTTACGTTAGAAAAACAGGTAACCGGTTTTTAACTTTCGGTTACCCTTACCCACCGGTTACCTACTGAGGTAACCCGAAAAATAGGTTACCAAAAACCGGTTAGGTTACCAAAACTCCGGTTACATATAGAATTCACCTCGGTTTACTCAAGAGCGGTTCAATGTTTTATCGGTTTGAAAGAGAAGATTTGAGAGGCAGTACGATGTTTCATATGTTTTGAACGCGTTTGTAGCAGAAGTACCTTGTAATGCTCTGTTACAACGCGGACGTGGGTGGGTTTGGGTTCGCAGAAAAGATGTTTAAACGCTTTTCAATGTCTCATTCGGTTTTGAAGTCAAGAACTTTAAATGCGGTTTAATGTTTCATCTAGTTTGAAAGAGAAGATATGTGAGGCAGTTGAATGTTTCATCGGTTTGAACGCTTCTGCTCTGTACAATGCGGAGGTCAGTATCTTTATGCAGAGAACCAAAAAGGTGAAACATTGGACTAACTTCGGTGGTTTCAGAGTATATTTAAATGCGGTGCAATGTTAATCGGTTTCGAACGCGTTTGTAGCAGAAGTTACTTCAATGTCTTGTTTCTGTTTCAACCCTTTTTCGTAAGGCTTTCAATATGTTTTTGCTGAAATCAGTGCAATGTTTCAACCAGGAACCAGACACATATTTCAGGTGGTTCGCTACGAGCTGGCGGATGACGCTGGAAATGGTGAGCCGCCGCTACTGTTCACCAGTTATTGGAAGTGCGAACCGGATCATACTGGTCGGTCTCTAAATAGTATGGGTAAAACATTGGAGTGAAGAAGTTTTGGGGATCTGAAACAGGAGTCAAAAGCGTAGTGCTATCTAGAACTTTATCATGCAATAGGTTACTCGGTACACGATTTTACTACTAGTTTGATTAGTTGTTTGTGGTGTGAAACCACAAGTTCATTGTCAGACTTTTTGGACGAGCCTTAAAAACCATGTAAACAGCTTCGTGCGAATTGATTTTTCTGCTTCTTAAAGTAGTTGATCTCCATTTCAATCGATCCCATTTCTCTCAGTGTATCTCTCATTGGCAGTAAATGATAATGATAATAATTATCAATATTATTATAATTAGTCATTTCCCCCGTTTCAGATGTGCGTATTGATTACCGTCTGAACAGCGAGGGGCCGGTGACAAATGCGCTGCTCAACCTGGTTTTCTCAACGAAAATAGCCGGAGAAGTCAGCTCCGTCACGTCGGATCCTCAGGCCACGTGGTTAGTCAAGTTCGGGTTTTTGTTTTTTAAAGAAGGACGATTATGTGGTCCAATCGCAACGTTTTAGTCCTTTAAACCGCAATATATTTTTCAATTGCAGTTTAAAGGACCGTTGTCACGGGATTGGTCCACATAATCGTCCTTCTTTAACATATGTGGTACAGTGTCGGTTTGAGGTGTTGAACAGTTAAACATCCTGTTCACAGAAAAACCAAAAAAGCTATAGGTAACTCCTATTTATTTCACTTCCATTCCCATACATCTATCAAATTTGGCGAAACAACCAGAAAACTCAGAGAAAGGCTCCTTATTGCTTGCGGACATTCTTCATGCAAATTATGACTTCTGAAACTTTGACGTACTTTAATTGGAAAAGGATGTCTTGTTGAACAATTCTGCCTAACTCACATCCGAGTTAATTGTGACTTCTATTCAAATTTGAGCCTGTTTTCTTATTTAAATACATTTACTTTCATTTGTTTTAGTTTGAAAATGATGTGTGGGTTTCAAGTTTGAAACGTAATCTTTCGCAGGACTCCCGACACGTCTACTCTCTCGTGGTCAGTGACCGAATTGTCCCGATACGGAGAAAGCGGGGGCTCATTGAAGGCGAGGGTTCATCTGGGGAACAACGGGGGACAGACCACCACTACGGCCCACTCACATGCACAGTTTCAGGTATATCATTATATGTGTATTGGATTTGTATAGTTAATGTGTTTGTTCATTTGGATGTCTTATCTGTCCGGGGAATCGTGAGATCCGAGCACCTCTCCAAGTATGAAATTTAGAAAATATCATGAAAAATGAACATAAAATGGATGTCGTTGGACGCGGCCCCTATCTCCGCTCTGTCGCTTGTAGTTTGGTCAGGTCGACCAAACATGATCGTCTGGTATAGGTTAGCTCCTCTCCCTGTGAAAGTTGGAAATAGAAATAGCTTAACTAGGCATCGAGCGGCCCAATAAGTGTTCTCAGGTTCAGGTTCTCACAACCTGTCAGTAAAACGTACAGTTGGTTACTTAAGTGAAAATTTCAAGAACTACGTTACTAGGTGCTATCTTCTATGCGTTTGTGACTTCAGAATATTCATTGTCATCGACTGATAAGTTCATTTTAGTGTTCGGATTCGACCATTTCCGGTGTCACGGTGCAGCTGGAACCCTCGGACATATTCCATCTCTCGATGGTTCGACGCAAAGTGCTGGCCGGCAAGTATTTCTGTGAACCGGAACTACGTAAATAGGTGCCTTTAACGAGTGTCACGTAATTCTACGTTAAAGGTTATATGTCATATGTGGTGGTTAGAGTTGTGATTTGAGTGCAGAA
This sequence comes from Litoditis marina, assembly GCA_964036275.1. Classification (NCBI taxonomy): domain Eukaryota; kingdom Metazoa; phylum Nematoda; class Chromadorea; order Rhabditida; family Rhabditidae; genus Litoditis; species Litoditis marina. The sequence continues at coordinate 1,311,432 of OZ038436.1, forward strand.
TTACTAGTTGAAACGTTTCAATTCTAGTGATCAATCACGCATTTGTCAAGTATACAACTTTTCCACATGAACATAATTATGAAATGAGCTGAGTTTTCATGGAATCAACGATGTAACGTGTCTATAATAATGTTAATCTAACTTATGTGGTTTTTTACCGGTTGTGTGAAATCCAAAGAGAGGTGTGTGTGTCTTTGTCTTTTTATTGATCAATTTTTATCTCTCGACTGGTTCTACTTTGTGCCAATAGTGCATGGAAATTGAGTCTATTTGATGACTGTATTCTTGTATAATATGCACACGGTTTCCTTTTACTAGGTGCTTTTATCGAGTTTTATAGAGTACATATGTATGCTTTGTATCTGTTTGTATCACTTTTCTAGCTTTTTTCAAGTTATAGTAGAGGAAAGGTTGATTCTCCACTTTTTTCTTTTGAACCCATCCATTTCGGATTTAAAGACCAATTTCTAATGCAAACTAGTTTTACTGTATTACTGTTTACTCCTTTTTTTCAATATGCTCATTATTGTAAATATTCTATCATTCTATGCCATAAGTTGATTGTCAGAATAAGTGTAGTCTGTAGTTGCTTGGTGTTGTGAGATGTCAGTCGACTTACGTGTAACCCCTTCCAAATTAGCCCAGATTTCATTCTTCAAGTTAGATTCAATGTTTTCCTGTCTGACCCTGTGATATTCTAGCTTCAATATTTTTATGTACGCCGATTTTCTGCTCTTTCGCATGTATAAAATGTGTTCATTTAGATGTTTCGCCATGTTTGTTGGTTTTTCGGTTTTGATGCCGCATTGACTTATCTTTTTCATTTGTTAACATTTACAATAAGGAAAATGTAAGAAACAGGGTAATTGTTCAAAATTTGCAATATTGGTTAAATTGATGGGTATACTAGTACTAGAAGTGAATGGGATAGACAAGTGAAACGTGAATGAACCTCACGTTTCTCACGTGACTATATGTGTTTGGGTAGTAGTTTTGGTTGGAAAGAGAGGCGCCAGATAATTTAGTGTAGTCTAGTGTTTCAACCGTGTAGTCTGTGCTCTAATCTGTTGATGTTTTGTCATCTGGCCACGCCCCTTTTTTCTCTCTCACCCTGCCACTATTTATCGACCGCCGACCACGTTTCGCTGTTGTGCAGTGGCTGTTTACCGAGTAGGCACCTGATCTATGATCGTCTATCTTGTTTTGCTCGTTTATGCTCAAAATAGGATAGTTTTGGGCGGAATAGCTTAGTTTGGTTCGAGGTATCAATAAGCCTTTATATTATGATGACTCGTTGCTCCGTTTTGGCTTTATTTTAACAAAGTATGAGTGTTACGGCCCTTTCATGAGAATGTGCTTAGTAGAAAATGCACTGGAAAGGTCGAAAGTCTTACATTTTTGATTTTTTTCACTGATCACATTCTAGTGAACCTAGGATAGTTTTGCCAAAATCTGCCATATAGCTTAGTTCAGTCCAAGGTTTCAGCATGTCTTTATAGCTGCAGTAAGCTACCCAATTTGATTGAATTTGATTGGCGAATTTACCCAATTCGATTAACTTCCTGTTGTTGCTAGGATAATCAGAATGTAATCCTGTCGTTTTTTGCTATGATCTGGCAGGGAGTGTGGCAACATTTAAATTTTTCGAGGTCACAAAGTTCCCGCCCCAAAGTGTGACGTAGTTTTCGGCTAAACCAGATAGTGATCCCAAATGAATGGAATCACTTTCAGTATCCTCAAATCCTCATACATTATATCAGTTTCGCTAATGCTTTAATACGTCTATTTGATATGGTATAATATATACCAAGTTTTGCGTTAATGGACTTGAATATTCAATGTTCGCATTTTTGTTTTTATTCTAGTAAAAACTAATTATGGTAATGTTGATGTATAGTTAAGGTTTTGCACAACGGCGAGAGAGAAAGTTCTTGATATTCGTTACACGTCTAACCTTTTCAATTTAGATACAATTGGAAGTTGTTTGTTCCCTTGTTCCCTGGTTTTGCATTAGAAGTCGTACGTTAATTAGTATAGAAAATAACCCTATTTTCTGACTATCGAGCATGCTTATCGAATAAAAGTGATTATTTGGCCGTAAAATAATGATTGTTTCGGCGCTGATTGTTATCAGTTGACGAAGACCAGATACCACGTGTGTTTTCGGACCACATATTACACTACAAATACGGCAATCATTTGGGGGAAAGGTTGAAAATGGCCACCTTTTGTGTAAAAAATGGTAGACAGAGCTCTATGTAAATCTATGAAAGTTGACATGTTATCGGAAAGTGAGCTCATTTTGACCAGTTATCGAAGCAGTCATATTTTATTTCTCTGGTGAAAAGTGTCCATACCTTTGGATAATGTTATGGAACTTTTAAGGTTGAAGTATTGAGTCTTTCTGATTTCCGAAAAACTTTTCCCGTCCCGGATTTCAATTAGTTAGGCGGGTTTTTAACTTAATTAATATTAGAAAAGGTGCACCTTCTATGATTTAAACCGTGTAGGGTCGGGTGTAGTAATAACTGAAAAGGTGTAATGGTATGGTAGACTGCTCCGTTGGTAGTAATATATAGTCGAAGTAATGTAATATATTCAAATCAAAATTATTTTGACTGTTAGAGAAAAGTAACTATATTTCGGTTGAAAGGGACCTATTTCAAACTGGCTGTTAGACTTTCGGATTCAATATGACACTTTTGTCAGATTGCCTCTGAGTTTTAAGGAGACTACGCTTGTAGATTGTTATCGATTGATGATTCAATCGATATATTGTAATCATTTATGAAATATTGGTGTTTTCTATTCTAGACAATGTTCATCTATGCCGTAACCGAGTCACTCCGCTCCTTCTTCCAGGTGCGGTCTGCGTCTCTCTGTTTGCCGTGCTCTCTAACCACAAAGCCCTTGATCTTTAGACTTTGAACTCTTTACTAACTTTTCTTCTGCTGTATAGTTGTCATATATTTTCTTCTATTATTGCTGTTTGTGATTGGAATATCTTCGCAAGCACTGTTCAGTGTGCAACTATAAAATTGGTTTGATTCGATAACGAACCAATTGTTTGGACGAGAAAGTAACCCCTTGTTTACGAATCGAACCAATTTTCACACGTTTTCGTGCTTCTCAGAAGGGTTTGAATGAAATCATTTTGTATTTCATTATTTCATATTATTTGCAGCCAGAGGCAGCGCAGCGAATGTCGAACCGAGCAGTGGCAGTTATCAGGGGAGAGGCGGGAGTTAACGGAACCATCTGGTTCTCGCAGGTACCCTTATACTCTCATCTTAGCTAAATAGCCAGACGATTTTGGTAGCATACACAAGTAAGGTCCGACTATTCGACAAAAAGTATTTCGTTTTTAGATTCGAAACGTGGAAATAAATCATTTTGCAACAGAAAAGACAAATTTTCTCGTTTTCGGCGAGAAAGTAGCCTGTTTTTCTGTAGCCTTCCGGACTGCGAACTTATGAAGTTTGACGTTTTCAAATCGAAAATGGGTTTTGGAAGAAGGTTTAGAGAATTTGCAGATCCATTAGTCTATATTCAAAATCACTCTACCGTGTTGTTGCTCACATATTGCTTGTTTGGTCTGATCTTCACTTGCTATCGGGGCGGGGTTGTTATTGTTGAGATGAAATTGTTGTTGCCATCAAAGATTATGCTTGCCACCATTTGAAAACAACTGAGCATATTGATGTTTTCTGAAAAAAAAGTTTGCTCGTAGCCTCTTGAAGAAGGACGATTATGTGGACCAATCCCAAAGCTTCGGACCTTTAAACTGCAACACATGTTTCAATTGCAGTTTAAAGGACCTATGCGTCGGGGTTGGTCAACATACTCGTACTGTTAACCTCTCGTTCCGCTAAACCACTTCAATGTTTCATTGCAGGACAAGGAGTCGGACCCTACCGTGATCAAGGGAGAAATCACCGGTCTGACTCCTGGTCTTCACGGTTTCCACGTGCATCAGTACGGGGATTCCACCAATGGTTGCATCTCGGCCGGACCCCATTTCAATCCGTTCGGAAAGACGCACGGAGGACCCACGGTACGCGAGAGGATCGTGTGAAACGCAAAGATGTCTCACGTGTATTTTATGGAAACTCATTTTTTAAGTGTTTTTCAACCTGACGGTAAAAACCACACTTGTATTGACATATATGGGTAACCGGTTTCTCATTCTAGGTTACCAACCGGTTACTTGAGAAAGTGATTCGAAAGGGGTTCACTAGAAACCGGTTAGATACAGAATTCACCTGAAATCAATCGAATTCCAATCACTTTTGACGTTTTCCAGTCTGAAACTCGGTTCACAAGGGTGACGTATTCACTATTTGTTGTTTGACGTGAGTAGGAGCTAAGAAGTCGATCAATAAATGGTATTGATTTTTTTCCACTCTGAAACCCAATCAATTAATAGGCATTATTGATTTGTTTCAGTCGCAGATGCGTCACGTTAGTGTCATAATCACTATTTGTTGCTGGACGGGAATATCAACTCCCAATATCTACTCAATCAATATCGATTTTTCCAGTCCGAAACTCGTCACGTAGGTGACCTGGGAAACGTGGAGGCTGGTGCGGACGGAGTGGCTCGTTTCGAGATGAAGGACAGTCTGGTGAAACTGCACGGAGTGAACACGGTGGTGGGAAGATCACTCGTATGCCACGCTGGAACTGATGATCTGGGTACGTGGTAACAGATGTTTTATAACACCCCTGAAACATTTGGACCAATTTCTGAGAATAGCGAGCTACAAAAGCCAGAAAGCATGGAGGTCAATGAGACAGCAGACAGTTGTTTTTACTCTCTGGTAAACTTGGCTCAATAGAGTATAAAGCTTGAAAAATAGGTTTTTTTCTTTATGGAAGCAGTCATTTTGGATCCAAAATTATGAAATCAGGCAGTCAGAAAAATAGTGAAGGAGCTTATTTTCTGGAAAGTTGGCCTACTATATGAAAAATAGTGTACTTTCACGTATCTAAATATATTTCCTTCTGTAGAATAGTCACACCGTATTGGTATATGTACGTGTCGAACATTTACACATATTTAGATCGACACTTTAACAGAATTCCTAATACCTACGTGTAATAGATCACCTATGCCACGCCATTCATCAATAACGCATTCGAATGTTTCAGGAAAAGGTGTTGGCGAAAAGGCAGAAGAGTCGGCTAAGACTGGAAACGCGGGCGCTCGTGTCGCCTGTGGAGTTATTGCTCTGGCCGCACCTCAATGACTATCTCACAAAATTTAAGGTCGGTTTTGTGAAAATTATAGTTTTTTTAATATTGTTGAAACTTTGAGTACATTTTTTTGGAGTAGGTTTGCTTTGGTCATACGGCGATGTTTGTGTAGCTTGAACTAGTAGTGTTTGTGTAGTTTGAACTATTATTGAATCACTTTCTAATACTTTCTTTTAACTCTACTATATCTTACTTTAATGTGGTTTGAAAAAGTCATGTTTGAGATTCGTTATCTGCTGTGAAGAACTAGAAATAGAGGGTAGTGTGAAATTAACTCTTTGTCTGTTTCTATTTCTGTTTTTCATTCACTTGAAATTCATATTGTAAACAACTGAAATCAAAAATCGTAATTCGATCCTGACCCCGCTATTGTAATTTTTCAGAACATCGATTATAGCTATTACGTGAGATTAACCGACTGCGATGAAAACTGATCAATGAGAATTGGTTTCAAAAGTGCTTTTTTTTCAGATTTCGCCTGAATATCTCCACGCCTCTCTTCTACTCTAGATGATCTTTGATCTTACAATTAGATATTATACATGCATGTTTACGTGTTAGTGTTCTATACCGGTTTAATAAAGTCTTACCTCTTGAATGATGTTTTATATTCTTCAACTCGAAAAAAATAACTGTAGAAAAAATTGTTTTTTTTGCACAAAATACATTTTCTAAGAATCAACCTATAAACCAACTTACCCATGTGATATAAAACGCTCAATGAGGAATGATTCATTTGATAATTTTAGTGACTTACTGCCCTCACCCGTTTTCAACTAAAATCAGATGTACATCGCACTTCGATGTTGCACATGTTTGTTATAAATGGTTGGTAGTTTAGTGTCCAGTACCTGTTCGTTTAACGATAAGTTAGAAATACTTGAAAGGAACACCAGCCCAATACTAAAAATTATACATTCTCAGGCACCTCATACATTCTCATACATTCTCAGGCATACAGTTTTGTAGCAACCTCGACGAGAGAGTGTGCAGGTCAGAGAGACGCAGACTGTTGTTGCCTCTCTGCGTCCTTACTGACTTCTATGCTTTCTCGCATTCATACTGGTGTGTGGCTATTATTTCCGTGCTTCTCATCACCAGCATCGAAATACCAAGGCGATTCAATATTGAGAAATAACATCTTGATAAAAAAATAGTATATGATGTACCTATGAAATCAAAATTTGAAAAATCAAAAGTCACGTTATTGCGAGCCGAACTTCGAGCATACCACTCTTTCCATCCATACAACTAACCGGGTTGTTAGGTAACCTAACCGATTTTTGGTAACCCTTTTTCAGGTTACCTCACAGGTAACCGGTAGGTCACTTAGAACTGAAATCCGGTTACCGTACAAACTAACGGTAAAAACCACATTTTGTGGTTGGAGAAACAGGTAACCGATTTTTAATGTTCGGTTACCGACCGGTTTCTATCGAAGTAACCCGAAAAAAGGTTACCAAAAAACCGATTAGGTTCCCAAAAAACCCGGTTACATATAGAATTCAACTTCGTGCAGTCTTTCAGTCTAGACGTGAGTGAAATTTTCACAAAATATACTATGAAAACTAGGGCATTAACTGATTTAGTAGTTGTACCAACCTCCTAGTTTGTAAAAATTTAGATGTTGAAGTAATCTAGTGTTGTCTCTGTTTTATAGGTTGTATTTGAATGTGTCCTACGAGCGCACACGAATGTTGCAGGTACGTACTATTGATAAGAGTAACCTTCGTTGGTTGACTAGTTATTAAACCTTAAAACGTTAAAGGCAACAACAAATAAGAACTAGAATATTACCTGATTTGTTGTTGTAACAACATCTAGTTTGTAAAACATTACATGCTGAGGTAATCTAGTGTTGGCTCATTTTTATAGGTTGTACTACAAACAGTGTCTTACGAGCGCACGTGAATGTTGCAGGTACTCTTTATACAAGTAACCTTCTTTGGTATGATTGATAAACCTTAAAAACGTAGAACGCAATAATTAAACAAAAACTAGAAGATTAACTAATTTTGTAGTTGTACCCACCTTCTATTTTGTAAAACTTCAGATGCTGAAGTAATCTAGTGTTGTCTCACTTTTATAGGTTGTAATTCATTCAGTGTCCTACCAGCGCACGTGAATGTTGCAGGTACTATGTTGCAGGAAGTAACTTTCTTTACTGGACTTGTTATTAAACATGAACACGTTATGAAAGGACTATTAAAGGGGGACAGAAAAGAAAGTTAATATGAAAGAGCTTATCAAGAGAAACCGATAAGTATAACTTTTAATTTAAACTAACGAACCTAATTTGCATACGGTTGACACGTGTTTGCCTGTTTTGGCGCGCGAAACGTTATATTTAGGTACCCCGGGGTACCTAAACTAGCTTTCCTTTCTGCCCCCCTTTAACCAATTTTGTAGTTGTACGCAACCTCCCTGCGGCAAAGCTGCAGATGCTAAAACACCTATCGTAAATCGCATTCGATCACCTCATTCTTACCAAATACGGAAATTATCTCAGATTTCATTGGTAATAAGTTGAAAAATCACATCGAAGCAGCAATGGCCCCATCTGCAAACTGTAGTAGCTCTTTTCGAACCAAATCTAAGCGGTGTATGCTGCGGGTTTTAGCTGTGTACGTAGTTCAATCCCTTTGATGTTCGTTATAAACTCGTGAATTATAGTTCCAATCATTCCCACTGAGACCTCGGCAACGTTCCAACAAAATGTCCAGGCGTATTTTCAATACGGTAATGTTTTCCAAAACACTCAATGTTTTTCTGAGCGACAGTTAACCGTTGTCACAGGACGTGGGTGAAATTTCCCTTTATAAGGTATGTCATTCCTCTTAACTAGATCCATTCAAAATTGCATTGATATGCTGCCAATGTCTCAGTGGGTTTGGCAATTACGATATGTCTCTATCAAAGTACAACGGAGATTTGGTCGTTTCCCTCACCCCTCAGAATACCCTGCCCGGCACGAAAATCGTCTTCAATTTTTCTTCATCTCTACAAAAACACCGACATTACAATTAGGCGACTTGACTTTTCTATAATCGAACAGAGCCTTTTTTGATCAATTTATCATGTACCCGAAACAGTTGGGCGCCCTAGTGAAGTGAAAGACATTTGTTACCGAGAATAAATATGAATGAACAGTTTATTGTTATTTCATATGCCATTCAAAAATTTATTGCTGTTCAACGATCGAAGTTCAAGTAAAATTGATTGGATTTTGCAAAGTCTTTCTAATGGTTTTGAATGGAAAACAATGTTTTTTAGCATAGCAATGAATGAATGGAAAAATGTAAAAATATCTGCAGTGCATTCTTCAGTGAGATCCATGTTTTATACACTGATGTCTGATGAGTCTTGAAAAGTTCTATTGCCATGTCTTTGTGGAAAAGTGAGAAGAAGTATGTACAACTGAGCGTAGGTGTATCACCCAACGTTGGATTTAAGGAAGGTAATAGCAATTTGCAACAAAACGGAAATCGTAAAAATAGTTGCGTTTGCTCCAATCGCCTAATCTTGTGCATTCACAAAATATGATAACTGCTACAAGTTAGATAAACTCGTGGATCAAAAACCACAACCAATGTTACGTTCTCGCTTATAATAATAGTCGCTCTCAAAGGCAAAGCGAATAGCACTTCGTGCGCACTCTATATAAACTAAGGGAAACATTGATGTGCCTTCGATGCAAGCAACCGACTACATTAGTTGATTTGAAAAATGTTCATTCACAAACGATGGTTCCTGGCACGAAATTTTGTTTCCAGAGACAACAATATTTTTTTACAAGTTTTTACTATTTGTTGGCACTGGTGTTGAAATACCCAAATTGTGTACCAAATGTTGAGGGAACAAGCCAGCAACCAATCTATGGCAGAGCCTTTGGTAGCGGTAACTCACTCACTCTTCGTTGGAAAATAAATGAGATGTGATTTGTTTTAATATCGCGCGCAGCGCGAAGCGCTGTGCGAGATTTGTCTTTGGTCCGGCTAATGCGCGCCTCCATTTTTTTAGTTTTCTCATAAAAAGGCTCTAATTTGCAAAACAAAACTTTTAATAAATCGGACATTTGTGTCTCAAATTTGAACAAAATCCGTTAAGTTTGAGCCAAGTTATGACGTTTTCGCTTCATCCAGAGCGCCAATTTCCGTCGTGTGTCCTCCCTTCCTTCCTTCCGTCACGGCGTGCTGGGATGCTATCTCTGTCGCAACTGAACGGATTTGTATGAAATTTGTAGACATGATAGGATTCCTACTAAAATTCAGTGAGCACAATTTTTTTTTTGAAAATTAAGTTACGTCATTTTGAAATAAATGTCTCTGCGTCTCTCCATTTAGTGCACTCTCTCGCTTTCTCTGGCAGGTAGTGAATTCAAATTACGTTATAACCAAGCTCAAAACTGATCGATTCAATCGAAACTTCAAACATGACATCACTACAAGGGAATACTTCTATTTCAACATTTTTCATCTATGACGTCATCAAAGATTCTGAAGTCCAGATGACGTCATCAAGGAAAAGTGGAGATTTGAAGTCAAATATATTTTCAAATGATGGTAATATCTTAGAAAGGGTCAATTCACGATTACACTTCATTCAAACATGACGTATTCTGGGATTTTGAAGGGCACATTTGAGAAAACAGTTTTATCCACCGTACAGATCAAACCACCTCTTTACATACATACCTACGGCATGTATACAAAAAGAGAAAAATTCATGAAAAAGTGGGGGCCCAACGACTGTGAGATTTGTCTTCTGCTGTGCGCCCCGTAGACAACTACTCTCGAATGGAGCAGCTACTGCTACAAAAACCGAAAGATACCAATATACTCAAGTATAACTGTTCATTACAAACATACAAAAGTCGTCAAATATTTTCTCAAACCTGTAAACTAGAACCTACAAATCACAGATGTTAACTCAACGTAGTCAATTATAGAGTTCCTGGTTTTAGGCACAATGGTTGCCATTTTTTGTCATTACTTCAATTCTAGGTGCTATAACACTTGGCATATTATTTAACAGTTGTTCTCTCTTCCGCAGCTGTGATTTGTGGATTCTAGTTTACAGGTTTTAATAAATATTTTACGACTTTTTTATGTTTGTAATGAACTCAGTTAACTAGAGTATATTAGTATTTTTCGCTTTTTGCAGCAGTAGCTGTCCATTTGAGAGTAGTTGTCTAAGGGGCGCACAGCAGAAGACAAATCTCACAGTTGTTGGGCCCCCACTTTTTCATGAATTCACAGATTACGTTCTCATGTTGGTGAGAACGTCATCTGGGATATCCGCGCACCTTCCATCCTGCGTCTCTCACTTGGCACACTGTCTCGAGCTATTTCATTTAGAAAAGCAGCTGTGACGAGATGCTAGGTATATTGAGAGAAATGAAACGGTTTATGAATGAAATTTTTGAAATGTAGACTTGGAGAAAAGTGGAATTTCATAACGGCATGACAGTATGTCAAAAATAGCGTGAGTGTGAGAAGAAGCAAGTTGGGATAAGAATATATAAACGCTGTGGAGAATACGGTATATGAAGTCAATTGGTGAAGGGTAGACCCAGAGAAACAAAATACAATAACATTATTTAACAAACGTTTTATTTTCTTGGAGTACACAGCAGGGTTCCTACTTCTAATGGGTCAATTGGTTCAATTAGCGCCAACTCAATCACCTTACACCTGGAACATAGAAATAAAAGTCAGTTTTTTTTCTCAAAGAGTAGTTTTGATTCATTTTACTTTTTATAAAAAAATCAAATGTTCGCCACAGCTCAAACGATAAATTGAACTGTATGTTTTGCTTTACACGTTTGAACAAGTCTGCACCCTTTGCTACGAGTTCACTTCAGCGGTGTGATACCCTTAACAAATGTACCATGTTTTGTATTGTGTAATTATTATAGATTTGATTTTACAGACAAATGTCGCCAGCTAAGTGACAGTTCCCGCCATTCCCTCGATGAGTTCGGCAATCTGCCCAAGAAAGATCCAAACGATTTTTAAAGACGTTCGAAACAAACAAAACTCCGGTAAGCCGTACTTTTTATCAAACAAGAACACCAATGTATCATTAAGTTGTTGTGGTGTACACATTCTTTTGTATGCAAAGAGTTGATCTCACTGGTGTCATAAGAGAAAAAAGTGCCCAAACCCACCTTGTTTTAACCAAATGTTACATAAAAAATACGGTTTCATTATGCATGCCACCTGTCAAGTACTTCTAATATGGATTGTAGAGTGATTTTACAGACCAAGTGTAAGATATGACGACAGTGGTCATAAAACACAGACAATTTGACGGTGAATTCTATATCTAACCTAGTTTTTAGGTAACCTAACCCTTTTTTGTTAACCCATTTGTCAGGTTACATCAGTAGGTAGGTAACCTAAAATGAAAAACTGGCTACATGTTTTTCTAACGCAAAATGTGGGTTTTACCGTAATTTTGAACGGTAACCGGATTTTAGTTTCAGGTCACTTCCAGGACCTGAAAAAAAGTTACTAAAAAAGGTTAGGTTACCTAAAAACTCGGTTAGTTGTAGAATTGGCCCAATTTCACGTGCATTGCTAGTAGACTGCATTCGAATGTATCACTATTACATTATATATGCTGCTACTTTGCAGATGCAATTGATACCCTTCTTCACTAAGCTCAAATAGCCGGGTAAGTCTCAAATAGGCGGGTAACTGACACAAATCGTATTCACTAACTCAAATAGCGCTATTTGAACGCTATTTGAGAGGACTTACCCGACCATATTCACCCGTGGGGTAGCGGTCAAATAGCCGCTATTTGAGCACTTTTCTGTTTCAAAACTCATTTTTCGGGTTTCTAGATGAAGTAATGGCTTTTATTCGTTTACATTGCCATATAAAATTGAACAACGAACACGATGGACACAGTTTCGGACTCACATGACCAGTTTTGAAAAAGTTCTCTGATAATGAGGATGATACATTTTCTTGCAAATTTCAAGAATTGACTATTCTATTAGCTTTTATTACCCTTTTTTGAAATAAAAAGCTTTATATAGTTGCTTTTGATAATTTCGGATAACTATCATTCGATTTTCAAAAATCATTTTTTGAGTAACAATTACTTAATTCGAGGCAAAGGCATTGAAATAGTTCAAGTTTGTACAATTATACTGCCTAAATGGTTGTTTTATGAAAATTACTATCGATCTTCGTTCGTGAACTTGTAAAATATCATTCAACGAACCATCAAAATGACGGTTTACACGGCTATTTGGCAAATAGGGTATTTGAATGCTGGTGAATAAAAAAAAGAAGCTAAAGAAAAAAATGAGTAAAAAAGGAGCAAAAAAAAGAAAAAGAAGCAAAAGAAGCCAAAAAATAAGCTACTAAGCTATTCGAATTTTGCTCAAATAGCTTACTTGACTATTTGAGTTTAGTGAATACGGCCACAGGATCGGAAAAACCTAGTATGTCGTCAAAACGTTCTGGGCCACGGATCCACTACTGCGAAGATCGCTATTTCACGTGATTTCTCTGAAGCCTGAACGCTAGTAGATACGCTAGCTCTGAAAAATAATCTAGTAGTTTTCCAAGGTCTTACGGTATTCACGCGGCTCTATGGTATATTCCCACGCTTGCGGCATTCGCGTAACCTGTACTAGATACGACACTCTGGCGTTTATAGGGGAGCTGTATTCATAAAACGACAATCCATCAAATCGCCATATTGCCTAACAACAATAGTTGTACAAAATGGCAATAAATGTATAACTATTTCAGAAGTACTTATTTTAAGTACTTTATTTTTGGTAAAAGCTTAATTTATTAAGTTTCTAACATTCAATATGAAATTTAAGAATAACCGTTGCCCGCGTCAATACTTCAGCTACCGTAACCCGAAACGCTAGTAGATTCCCTAGTTGATATCAACATCGGGTTTTTTCCTCGCGTATCTACTAGCGTTCAGGCTTCAGAGTGCATGTCACGTGGTTCCTTTCAATTTGATTTGTTTGCTCACCTTCAAACCGCAATGACGAGCAAAGTTTTCGTTTATCCAAGCTTCATTGTGGTAGGAACTCTCGTAATACTCGGCTGGATCTCCAAGAACCGTCGCTATAGTTCGTTTGGCGCTTTTTTCTGAAATTGAAGTTTCAGTTACCATATTGTATTGAAGCTGGGCGATTATGTGGACCAATCCCGTGTCAACGGTCCTTTGAACTGCAATTGAAAAATGTATTGCAGTTTAAAGGACTGAGGCACTGTGATTAGACCATATAACTGTCCTTGTTCAACTCGAGTGCTGGCTACGCTATTTGAGGGAAACTCTAATGGACTTCTATGAAGTACTCACCAAATTTATTGATAACGCTTGTGTATGTGTTAGCAAACCTATATGTGATTGGCTATGAATATAATAGATTTACTGTAAACTCAGTCCGAAGTTGGACATTAAAAATACGCCCGCAGATGAACTACTCAAATGTTACAACAACTCTTTAAATAGTGCGATACCTGCTGGTGGCGGCCACATGCAAAGCGGCAAGAAAGTTGACACCAGTACTCGGTCCACCCGCAATGCCCTAGAACAAAAAAACTAGTACGCATGTACCAACATCTATCACATTCATCCCAATTTGCGTCTCACACTTTACCTCACAATTCAGCGTGACTTTCATCTCGGTGGGATGTATGAATAGAAAATAGTGTGTGTATGAGGAGATACAGGCTTGGATCGAAATGCGAAGACGTATATAGTCTTTTCCATTCCTACTGAGACTCCTACAGTAAGATTTCGAAACTTCCAGGCCGTTTTGCTCACTAATTTTTGATCGGAGAAGTTGAGGATTTTCGTAACTCATTCTCCTTCTTAGGTAGGGTACATATACGATAGCATTTTTCATGAACTACATTTTCAGCTTTACAACAGATTTTGGAAAGTTTCTAAGGTTACCGTAGGAGTCTCAGTAGGAATGGTGTGAACTATATTAGTACTCAGCGCAGATCTGGAAGAAAAACACTACTAACAGATGATTGATCACTCTTCCTAGTCAAATCGAGCTGATTAGGAATTGAGAGTTTTCAATAACTTGAGAAACCTTTCCATCTGAATTTACTGTGAAATACGTACTCATTTTCTTGTTTGCTCTAACTTCAGCAGGATCCACTACAGCGAATGAAACTAAAGGAAATCGTTGTATTTTCGCAATCAGCTGAAAAGTCTTGACGTTTTACCTGATTTCGTAGAACTCTCATGGCTGCGGTTGAAGCGATATCCGGTAGTTGAAGTACTCGATCTATCACGGAACGGATCAGACTATAATCTGGCTTATTTAAATTCTTCTCGAAACATTCATTCAACTTGAGTTTGTAGTTTTCTCTCGCTCACGTTTGAAGCGCGAGAGGCCATATGCACCAATATTCGAAATCCCCCAGCGGTGTGAAACTTCTACCGCGCACGTGAAGAGCCCATTGAAAGGGAAAACTACTCCCAACGTGCGGTTTCTGCGCAGCGTTGGTGGATACGGCCACAGATTAAGGGCGAATTCACAGGAGAACCGGGTCCTTCCCAAACCAAATCGCGAACCGGTCACTGGAGAACCGAACCAACTGAACCGAACCGACTTTTGAACCGACCGGTTCTCCATTGAATGCTTCGAACCGAACCGACATTTATCATGAATTGAACAAGCAAGTCGCACTGGAGAACCTGTCGGTTCAACAGTTGGTTCGGTCGGTTCGGTTCGGTTAAAAAATACTCGCATCAAACTACAGCCCATGAAAGGATAAATCCTCCTGATTATCTAGATCGAACTATAAGCCTTGTATAGTCTCTATACCTGGTGGTTCTTCCTAACAGAATGGGTATTTTGCCCCCAGTACCAGCCATTCCCGGTTCAACCCAAATACTGTCGTCGGACAAATTTCTGGAAGCAAGTCAATTGAACAGTTTATTTCCCATTTACTGTATGATAAAAGGAGGATATTAAATCAAGTTAACTCGACAATTTTGATAAATCACGTGCTAGCATGCGGTTGAGATCGGCTTGCACAATCTCATGTCGTCTTTTATAAACCACCTGATACACTTGACGAAATTAAAATAGGTGGAGAATTCCGTGTCAGCCAGCACAAGTTGCGTGTTAATCTCATTCTTTTGAATATAGCGACCAATGGACGAAATAGTACCACCTAAAACAGATGTTTTTGAAATTGTAGAAATATCTCTCGAAAAGTCTCACAAATGTCTATTTGGGATCAGGTTTTGTGATCAAGTGTCAAGTTCCGATGATATCAAACTAGCGCTCAGAATTTCTGCATTTCAGTCATATTAATCAGCTTTCTTATCATTTTTATACACATATTTTTTTTACACACCAGAGAGGGAGAGACAGACCAAGAAATGAGCAGCGACCAAAGGGCAGCGGCTACTTTATCTTTTTGTTTTATCGGAGGAGGATTTAGTTTTCTGAGAAATGTTCCTGGAAAAGTTTCTGTTTTTACCTGTACTAGCCGTATGAATAAAATAATCGGGGATCTCCTTCGATTGAACCTCGTTTTTCTCTAGTTGCTTCAGTAGTTCATGGAACAAATTCACTGTTTCATGTGCGGATCTTCCGCCTGAATCAAGTGAAACATTGGAGTGAATAGCAACGGAAGTTCGATTTTATACCGGTCATCAATTATAGTTTTCTCACTGATAATGTCGTTTTCACATATTGCTTGAATAAAGATGAAGAATAAAGGTAAGTGAACAATTTTTAGTCTGTAATTTCGAGATTTTTTATTTTTTTCCCTCTTCGAATCTCTGAAAACTACTTTTTTTGTTTTTTGCAGGTGTTTATGGTCGTTTTCTACAATCTCCAACTAATTTTCATAATTCTGCATCAACGGAATTTTTTCAGAAGCAATTATGGGGTCATAATCTTCACTTACAAATCAATAAACTTTTTTTTTTAGTAATTTCATAGTGTGTTTGCACCTGTTTTCTAGACTTTTTAAACAATTACATTGTTTCTGATATCACCTTTTTAATTTTGAAACTTCATGAAATTCCTCAGCCTGGTGCCAATTGGTTGCCTGCTGCATGACAAAACCATTCGTTCTATTTACCTCTTTTTGAGCGAGAGCGAGCCTGGAGTTATATAGTTAGATAGAAACATTCAATCGCGATTCAAAACCCGACACTCTAATTGAAGGAACATCACAAAATATAAGATATCGATAAGATAAGATAACTCATAACTTCATGAAATTCCTCAGCCTGGTGCCAATTGGTTGCCTGCTGCATGACAAAATCATTCGTTCTATTTACCTCTTTTTGAGCGACAGCGAGCCTGGAGTTATATAGTTAGATAGAAACATTCAGTCGCGATTCAAAACCCGACACTCTAATTGAAGGAACATCACAAAATATAAGATATCGAAAAAAAACAGTATAAAAACCTTGTTACACGCTGATACTTTGAAACGGCGACACTTTCAGGAATACCATATTTTAGAGAGTATTCGGTAGGTCAAGTTTGTTTAGGTTGGAATTGCATACACATTCAAATGCTTTCACACCTCGCTGGCGTACTACGACTCACGGAACTTCATTGCAGCGTATTTTGTACGGGATGCATTTTCCTCGTGTCTGCAGGATAGTTACGCATTGAGATTAAACAGTATAGTGAAGTTGTTTTTTCTTGTTCCTTATAACTGTCTATGTCTCGTCTCTTCTCGTCCCCTATCTTTTTGTATATTTTTACCTTTCTTATATACTCGATCGATCATCTCTCATACATATTTGATCTCTCATCTCTTTCACATATTTGAGAATGATACACTACCTTTCCCTGAGTCCGTCAGCATCACCTTTCCTCCACAACATTTAATGTGGTTTTGTATGGGTTCGGGTGTGGCAGGTGAAAGCTGATGATGTTCACACAAATGTTACATGTTGTATATAGTCTTTTTCATTCCTACTGAGACTGCTACAGTAGGATTTCGAAACTTCCAAACCGCTTCTCTCTCTTACTTTTGATCGAAAAGATGGAGGATTTTTACACCTCATTCTCGTACTCAGATACAGTTAATACACCAGAGCTTCACAACAGTCTTCGGAAAGTTTGTGAGGTTACTGTAGGAGTCTCAGTAGGAATGTTGTGAACTATATATATATATTCAAGATGTACTCACAAACTCAATGGTATTTCTTTTGACGGTAAGTATCAAAAAATGATGATTATATATATAGTTTTGAAGCTAAATCTTAGAATTTACTCGAAATGATAGTTTTCAAAGAAAAAGTTACAATTGCGGTGAAATTGATTCCGATTTTCTCGCAGAAGTCAGCGAGTGCGGCGGCAGTGTTTTCCGCAGATGATCAAAAGAGGATACATGCTCTCCTATCTAACTAGTGAAAACACAAACAATTACCTAAACCACGACACGTTAGCGAATAACGTTCTGCTTACAACTTTGCTCTTAAAAAGTTTGCGACCGATGAATGACTTTAAGATAAATGGTAAATCACTAATAATCACCCGGTGCTTTGCGCAATCTGGATTTGCGCTAATGACCTAGACTCATTGTGTTTAATCATAATTTATAATAAAAATTTGACCAACCCTCCAGAATATGTCCTTCTCTCAAAGCCCACATCATTGGCACCCAGGCCTGTCTGTGTTTCACACTTCCGCTTCGAGAAGCTGTCTCGTATTTGAACAGAATCTCCACGTTCGGTTGAGCTCGGTACTTCAATATAATGCGCAAACCAAATGTGCGGATGTTTTCAAAGTGCGTTATTCTAGACAGTTTCCACACGTATCTTCATAAAAACCAAGTCTTTATTCACAGAACATGAAAGAATACAAACAGCCGTTGAATCTTCAGAAACACATTTTTAGTTATTGCCGTTATACAATACAATACAATACTCTCCTGTATCACTAGGTGAATGTTTTGTAGACATCGAAGCTATATTCTTAAAATGAAAACGTCTTCTTTGTATTATGATAATGTGAAAATGGTGATTCATAGAAGTTGTTGTTAAACTTAGAGTATTTTCATTGAAAAAAGGTAGTGATTTTGTTGAACTCGAGTATATAAGTTATAAAAATATACTTTTCACATATTATCCTTGTGAAAAACTAAAAGATTAAATTTTCTATTGAAACATTCGTCCGAGAGAAACGTATTCTACACGTCTATCACTCCAATTCAGGAAACGCACCGTTTCCGTTTTGAAATGGTTATGATACCATGTTAGAGACGCATTGTGATTCGAACGCAGTGGGTTGAATTTGAGCGAGTTCAATCAAACACTTTTCAATTGTAATGTTTTTGTTTGGTTTATATAAGTGGTGTTATAGACTTGTATTGAGATAGGTACACCAATCTCTCTGAGAGCTTCCAAAATCATCTTGAATGCGGGTCGAACCGATTTTGAGTGATATGTTTTTCTACAGAATTCATCAGTTGGAAATCAGTTATATAAATCAACAATAGAGGGTTTATGAATCATTTTTACTTCATTAAACCCATTCTCAGACATCTAGAGTATACTGTTAGTCAATTGCACAGTCACGTGAAACATGTTAGACACAGCAGAAATCAGACACGTGCAATGACAAAGTGCACGATTCTTCATTAGAATGCTGAATTTACGTTACTATTCATTTTAGTTCCAGTATAACCAGCTCTTTGTTCTAATGACTGTACATTTGAACATCTCTCCACGGTTTCAGTTGTGCAGAGCCATACAAAAATTGCGCAACTTTCGGATCACCATAACTTGTCCAGTCTGACGACTTGTAGTCTGGAACTTATTTGTAAAGTGTTGC
This sequence comes from Litoditis marina, assembly GCA_964036275.1. Classification (NCBI taxonomy): domain Eukaryota; kingdom Metazoa; phylum Nematoda; class Chromadorea; order Rhabditida; family Rhabditidae; genus Litoditis; species Litoditis marina. The sequence goes on from OZ038436.1 coordinate 1,330,504, forward strand.
CATATAGTTATCGCTTGAAGAAAGGTGGGGGTTTACTGTATATCTCAGTGTGAAAGATACAAATCGTGAACAACGTTGAGACAAGCTAAGTTGGTGTTGTGGTTCTGCGAAAATTGTGGAGAGGAGAGGACCTTGCTTTCGTTTATTGTTTCTATAGGATGTGCGTATACGTTCAGAACAGCACAACTTGCTCGCTTAGGACCCGAAAAAAAATTGATGGAGTTTATGAGCAGTCATCTATATACTGAGCGTGCTACATTTCAGTGCAAGAATCAAGCGGATTTGATTGCAATCGTGAGGATCCAACTATATGTTGAACTATAATCTAAAATTGTATTTTAGCCGCATGAAAGGAACATTTCAACAATTGAATTATTATCTTCGAATTCTAGTTCTTTATAGAAATCTCCATCCAGCTGAGGTTCGAGATTTGGGCAGTTATTCGAAATGAAAATTTCGTTTTCGAATTTCGGAAAGTTCTACGACCCTACTTTAGATGATAACAATTGATGTGTTTAATGAAACAGCAATTCGTTCATTGAAAAAGCACGATTCCCGTTTCTAAATGGTGATTGCAACATGTTAGAGACAGAAGCGGGTTCTTGGATAATTGTATTTTGACCCAATGGTGCACTCCATCTTTCCTAGAAGTTGCAGTGCATTTCATTTTTCATGTCAACTTTCAAAAACAGTTCAGTTCACGTCAATTTCATTATTTCGTTCATTGCTGGTTTTCTTATTTTCAATTTCATTCTTGCTTCTATAAGCTTACCGCCACTTTTTCAATCGGATAAGTCATTTAAAACTATAAGAATGATTGTGAGAACTAAAATGTATACAAATATCTGTAGATTTGTAATTGAGAACTTATTTGTATATTATTGTCTGGCATGTAATCTGGCTCTGATGTAATGACTAATATCACCGCCAGAGTTCACTTATACCAACAGTTGTTCGTATTAGCCGGACCTCGATGCCCGGTTCAAATAAATACCCGACCTAAAACATTTGAATACGTTACTCGATTTATGCAAACTTTTTCTATTACAAGATTAAATGTTTATGAGATTGCAACCAGTTTGACCAGGCCCGGTTCAAATAAATACCCGACCTAAAACATTTGAATACGTTACTCGATTTATGCAACGTTTTCTTTTTTCAAGATTTGATGTTTATGAGATTCGTATGAAAACAGTATTACATGGTCCAGCTCACATAAATACTCGATCTAAAACATTTGACTACGTTACTCAAATGCTAACGTTTCCTATTTTAAGATTTTATGTTCAAATGAAAACATGTTAACATGTCCCAGTTCGAACAGATACTTGACCTAAAACATTTGAATACGTTACCCAACTTATGCAGCTTCAATCACAAAAAATCTCATTAAAGCACTTGAGCACGGTTCAAATATAAATACTCGCCGTAAAACACTCATATAAGTGAATTCATTCAGTTTTGCAACCCTTCTGTTTATGTTGCAAAATTTATGTTCATGAGATTTATCCTTCCTTAGAAGCTGAACACTTGCATTTCCAAATAGAAAAAAAAAGTATTCTCCATTATCATTTTGGGGCAATTCTCATTTTTAGACATTTCATGCAATCAACAAAATAATTAATGACAAGACGTTGTTTAACGATCAACCTCAATCACTGTAAGGAAGAGTAATGTTTTTGTCCCAGGGGTATTAGAAGTGGTTTAACTTGTCGGAAAAAGGTCAAAACCTCGAAAGGGCCTTTTTCTTCTTGAATATTTAGGTAATGTAGTTCAGTGTCTCACTTAATTGCAATAAAAACGTATTTTATGTAAAAACTTTGGAAAAATCCTGAAACTGGCCCTAACCGAACTGCTAAAAACGTATTTTATGTAAAAACTTTGGAAAAATCCTGAAACTGGCCCTAACCGAACTGCTAACCGAACTGCTAAAAAAGTAAAGCATCCAAATGTTTCATTACTTTACGACCCAGAAAAAGTTGCTCTAAGTGGTGGCCAGTTGTTACACCTTTGACATACTTGACAACCTTCACAAAAACAATAAATGGCCAACTTGGATAGGATATAAATATCACTTGATCAAAACTATTGTATTCTACTCTTTTTGTTTATTGTTAATTATTTTCAAATTTTTTCAAATTACCATGTCGATTTAAAAAAAATTGGTTGTAAACGTGTTGTTCTTTGTTACCTGAACAGTATACTGGAAATTCAAAATAGTTTCAGTGAGTTTCACACTGATAAAACACTTTTGGGAAGCATATTGATCCGAAATATGCAATGATAAAGAGAGGACTGGGTGTTTTAAAGGTTTACCTGACTACTACATTTACTGTAGTAAAATATACTATTCGTCAACTGCACAGTCACGTGAAACATGTTAAACGCAGCAAAACTCACAAACGTGCAATGAGAGATTGCACGATGCCTCATCAACTCACTTCACGTGACTATTCAATGTACTTTTAGTATAGGGTGAAATGAAAAGGAATACTTTCTAGTTCAGATGCAATAAAATTTTTTTCACGTTTTCAGGGTAATACAGGTGATTCTGATATTCTTGAGATAACTTTAAAACACAAAAATAATAATTTATATTGTTACGAAATTATTTGACTTTTGGATTACTGAATGTTTCACTAAACGTATTTAAACGAGATCCAATTCGATGCCACCGGAATTCGTGTTTTATGCGAACGGAATTAGTATGATTACTGGATAATGGGAATTCCAGGACATTTCGCTGATTAATTTGACCACCAAAGCTGCGCAATTTAATACATTCCAACCATTTCTCATCCAATGTTGTCGCTTGGTTCTGGCGAGTAATCTCTTAGTATTTTCTGTTACATCTCCGTTTTTCTTTGGTGTCTCTCTGGTATCTCGTATCTGGTATTTTGTATCTTGTATGGTATATTGGTGTCTCTTAGTTTTTCATGTGCTATATTTTCCTGAGATAACTCGTGAGGGAATATCATGAACTATTTAACATAACCTATAATCCACCGAACGATCAGAATATTTTGAGAAGTGATCGTTTTTACAAGTTTTTCTAAAGTGCTTCTGTGTTCATGTTCTGGTCACGTTTGTCCTAAAGTTTGGGAAAAACTTTTGGGTGTAGTTTTCACACACTCAATAACAGACTAACTCGGATGAAAATCTCTATCATGAATTAGTTATGAAATAAGGTATATTTAAATAAGTTGGAGTAGTGGTTCTACATCTACAAGCTTTCAATTACCAATTACAATTACAGGTGTGTTTTGTAACCTATTTTTCCCACTGGAAAATATTCGAACGACTAACCAAAGACCGGGTGGACCGAGAAGCCAGAGGTCGGTACACCTTAGATTAAAGATAGCACCTTAACTAAAGAATATATTCAAAAAGTAATGCCAGATTTTAACTTTTCATAATATTTCACCCCCAATTCAAGTTCTCTCCGGTCTCCTTTAATATCAAGACAGAACAGTTTTCCAAGCTTGACTTGAAGCCGCTTTACCTTTTTGTTTGAATTTTCAAGTATTTTATGGAAAATGTGAAAAGAAGAATGCAACTTGATAATCACAAGCATTGATGATAGGAATTACACAACTACTGAAACTATGCAGTTTTTGATAAAATAATTTACAAGTGCATTTGCTCAACATGTCAAAGTAGGAGAGAACAGTTCATTATATGTTACGCTTGCAGCATTCAACTGCATTCACATGAATTGTTGACTCAACTCTAACTGTTTAAACGTATCGCGCATACCTTTTACTTCTTATTATTTTATTTAAGGTGTTCTAACACTCACTGAACTGTTTCAGTTCCGGCATAAAAGAGGCGGGATGCCGCGCATGGCGGAGTTTCTCACGGGTTCCTTCGTGCCGGAAAGCAAGAAATCCGATGGAACAGTGAACCGGTTCAGAACGCAGTGAGTTCGTTGAATATTTAGATTTGATCAATAAAGTAGAGTGGAATAGTTAGAATATGACTATATCTGAATTCTAGTTTGAACTCAATGCACGCAACGCGATGAAACTGCACACACATATTACACCGTAATAATTGTAGCTTCCTCTGGTAAAAAAAAACTTCCATATTGATCGATTTGACAATTTATAGAGCTTCTAGAATGTCAATCCAGTCTGGTTTTTGTAATAATAGACACAGTCAACCAGGAAGTCATTAGCAATGTGTCCAAAAAGCTACAAAAACATGTGCTCAAAAACACAAAAAAGTGTCTCGGCCAGCTATAAGAACGATAACAAAAAACACAGAGATGAAAGTGGAGAAATATCGCTTTCATCTTTCCTGAAATCGCGTTGCGAACATTAAGAATTGATCACACATGACTGGAGTGAGTGACGATTGAGCTCAAAGGCATTAAGCTACAACCTACAACTAAAGTTTAAACATCAACAACAAGTTCAAAGTGTCACAATGAGTAGTTTATGAGAATAAACTATCTTTGTGAAAGTTTGGAGAGAAACAACTCATACAGTTTTCAATATGAGACATCCGCTCAATGTGTTCAAGCTTAATCGTCACCCACTCGACTCTGTTTGAAGATGACAACTGTTTCAACTGCCATGAGTTTGAAAACACTTTTTCGTGGAGTAGAGGCATAACGCAGAAGTCTCTAGCTCTTTTCTCATGTTATTTCTGATTTCAACTAGTTAAATTGTTAGGTCCACGCTTGCCTTTCATCTGTTTGGCTTCCTTTGTGGTGATTCGATGTGTACCCAAATGTTTCACTTTTCTCACACAACCAAATTGTAGCAATGTGAAGCTGATACTTGAGAATTAGAATTTAGCAAAATATCCTAGTTCTAAAGTGCTTTAGAACCCAGTTCAAGCGGAAATGAAAACGTGCATCGCCGTGCTGACTAGCAATCACGTAATTGTGATATATTTGCACTGCGAACGCGAAACACATGTTCACTTTCCTCTAGTTCACTTCACTGTTTCACCCGTCAGACATGCTACAGCTGTGGGTGCGGTACTGTCTTTCATCTTCCTTTTCATGTTTCCACAGAAAAAAAAGAAGAGAAACCCTAGTTAGAATGAAAGAGGATTTAAAAACGTTGAGATGAACTTATCGAAAAAAAACCACTTTCTACGGATCAAAATTGTTAGTTGCAAACGATGCATAAACAAAAGCCAACCTTTCGGCAGAAACAAATATCGACTGAACCTGAAATAATTCGTTTTCGTTGAGCTACTCACGTACCTAGAAGAAGAAGATCAACATAACGACAGTTATCACAATTTGCATTTATCACAATTTGCATGCACGATTTTATCTGATGTTCATAAATATTCAGAAAAAGTGGAGGTCATCTTCAATTCAAATAAACATATAATCTTCAATAGTTCAGAATACGTAAGCAAGCAAGACGATATACGCTCAGATCAGTGCTATTAATGCAATTAGATTATCTATTGGATGTATAGAGACAAACTTCTTCTAAAGATGGTTTGAAGCATTTGGGCAAACTTAAGTTTTGGTCCGTGATGGACGTTTTTCATTCAAAGTTCCAAGACGGGATTGTTTTTCTCCACATTCTCAACTAGGACAAGAGATCTTGCAAACTATTCATCAAACATCATGCCATGCTCAAAATATTTATCACAAAAAACGCAGAGCTCAACTACACAAAATTCTGAACAATTGGCAAGTTTTTCGAAAGAGCCTTACGAAATTTACTGAATACATTTATATTATAGCAAAGTTCAATATTTCAGTTCACGAGCTAATTCAGGATTTGGATCACGTGCTTCCGTCACAACTCCACATCGAAGGTTGACGTTAGGTAGGTCAAATATCGATTCAATACAACTTCTATGATTATAATATCATCTGAAAACAAAATAAGGGACTGGATTGGCGGTGCCAACCTTCTCGCAATACTTATAGCGGGCGTGAAACACTCGGATGGTGTTTCACGTCTACAAACCGACACAGGGTTCCAGCAGGATACACTTTCAGTGTCGAAGGGCGAACATGTCGTTCAAATATACCGTTAAATCTGAGTCCGAACTGAGGCGAGTAATTGTAGAGAATTAGCGTGTTCACGTGTAATATTTTTATTATAATGAGTCCATGTAAAAGTATATTCGAGTCATTAATAGAATAACATTTTACCACATTGCATCCTCTAAAAACAATACCGAAATAGTTTTGGATCAGGATCGAAACGATTTTCTTTCATCTTCGACTGTACACAAGTTCCTAATACCATATAATATTTGTTGTATTAGAAAATTTAAAACATGTGTGAAAAATGGAGAAAAATACGTTGATAACACACAAGGCGAATGCGAGCAGACGTGAATTTTCTACGATCGCAGTGGTACAACAAATTGAAATGGTTACCGAAAACGATTATATTTTTGTATTTTATATTTGAACTCGAGACATTTTTGTTTTTCACTAATGATTAGTGCCATAATAGGTCGCACCCGGGTCATATAAGCGACAAGCGCACGCCTTTTTCACCAGCCAAAGTTTGCGATTGAAAATTAGCACAACTCACCTTGTATTAGACGCATATTTTCTCTCATTTTTGTGTTCCCATTCAATTATATTGTTTATCAAATTATGCTTCAGATCGAACGTACTTGGCTCTACTTTCCACAATTAGAGAGACATTTGCCCATACAGAGTACAAATACACCAAAGCTTTATAGTATTCATAACTATGACTAAAGTGGAGGGTGCCGTTTTTAGAAGTTGACTATAAAATATGCGCATGCGCATGCTTCACACACAGTATAGAGTCAGGCCTTATATTCGTGACTTCACCATTTGAGAAAAGACTTCCCAGTCTTTATATTTTGCGTGAAACATACCCATGCATATAGCTTGTGTTCAACCGTTTTATTTGATAACAACATGAGCCGTCCCTCAAGTACGCTAGAACGAGACGCTTAATCTGATGTATTGATTTCTAGTTTGGTGCCCCGCGGTTAAGTCAAAGTTCGCAGATCAAACTACAGAACTGAGCAGGTGAATATAGTTGAATTTCAGTTGAAACGGAATCGGGTCATCTCGAGTTAGAAGACGAACACAATGATCTCATCGACATTATACAAGAAGCGAATATGGACGGAGTGCGGCATCTCAAACAGGGAAACTCATGCACGAGGTGGGTTATGGGTGAAACATTTGACTGACTTAGACTCAGGTAGGTTAATCGGGTGCGAAAAGGGAAACGTTGTGCACAACTTATTGAGTACTTCTACAAGCTGCTAGCTGACTTTGTTTTCCATTCTGCTTCTCTCACTTAATTTACATCGCTCTACATATGCTTCGAAGGTGTCAGAAGCTAACACACGAGACAGAACAAATATCGTTGTCAACGTAATGTTTCTTGTAAGTGCATATATTTGATTTGAATATTATTGCCTTGTAATGTTAACGAAAAAGTGTATTTTTTGAATGAAACGACATGAAGTAGTGCATAAGATTTGAATGTTTGTGTACTATGTTTAACTGGTTTCGTTCCAGAGCCCTCTGGTGTGCCGTTATTATTGTATTTATTTTCTTGGCTCTGTTCCAAATTTATTCGCAAGTCCTACTTTATCACAAGAATCCAGTGGCAACGAATATAGAAGCCGAGTACCCGGAGTCTGTTCAGTTTCCCACGGTCGCCGTTTGTAATAATAATCAATTTAGGTTGGTTTTTTTTCATTTGTGTAAATTTTCTCTCTCATTTATACGTACGTATGTTCGTTATGTTCATAGCTTATTATCATGAAATTATGTAATAGGATTAATTATGATCATGATTTTATTCATAACTCTATAAATTGGGTAACTTGTCCGGAATCGGGACTCGAGCTGGTTTCGAAAGTTTCACTTTTGCGTTTTTTCATGACTTTCAGTTTACTAATTCAATAAAACATGCATTTTACAGTGTACTCGATTTGGAAGATTCCAGGTTAACATATGTTACGGGTGCACAAATACTTAATCGAAAGAAAAAGCGTCACGGAACACTGAAATCAGTGAAAAATCAGTCGTCCACATCTGTTTTCGACACCGTGAGTTGATTCAAATAAAATTAGCGCGGTTGTAGGTTGCACATAATCTTTATACATCAGTTGGAGAGCCATAAAGTAGTGTGCCTTGCGTACGTGCACAAACGAAAAAATTGTGTCTTTTTATTATGTCTGGTTTGCGTTTCACGGAGTATTTATATATCACTTTAGAGATCGTAGGGTATTGAAATCATCCTATCCTTTTCCAAATGCAAAATAAAATAGGTAGCACTTTCCCAAATGCAAGAGTAATAGTATAAAAAACGAATGTAAAGAAAGAGTAGATTAGCTTTTGAGATGAAGCTGGATGGAAAATAGAAAAAGAGTTCAATAACCCGAGAGGGAAATGAAAAATCTAATCTCTCAATTTTCATGGGTCAAAAACATTTTGGTTGAAACAAACATAGTTGAAACTTCCGAATATGACAGTTGCTCACCACTGATTCAAAACGATTAACAGAACAAAGTATAAAAGAAGTAAATTGAACGTTCACGTATAATTGGCATTTTAATGAGGAATTGTGCACTTTGTCATTTCACGTTTTCGAGTTCTGCTGTGTGTAACATGTTTCACGTGACTGTGCGATTGACTGACAGAATAGCTTAATTTTGTTTCATATACGTTTTGAGTCTAAGCGGAATGTTCTCAAAAATTTAGCACTTATTTTTTGAATCAGTGTGTGAGGTTGATCATGAAAATTGCGAGATTAGATTTTTCATTTCCCTCTCGAGTTATTGAACTCCTTTTCTATTTTCCATGCAGCTTCACCTCAAAAGCTAACCTACCCTCTCTTCACATTCGTTTTTTATATATAAGGTTTGATATTGAGGTATTTGTGAGCGAATAAAAGAGTTTTTGCCCCGAAATGTTCAACATCCAGTAGACAGGCGACAGGCGTGGCATTGAGGTCGCTTAGGTGTTGTGCCTGCATGGCCGAGTGGTTTAAGGCGCTGCTCTGATAAGAGACACCGAAGGTTCGAATCCCCCTAGAGCAAAATTTTACTTTTATGCCAATTAGCACTCTTGCTAAGTTTGAACATAACTACTTTTCATCTTTTAAGATGTGATAAACATCACAATATGCAATTTTCAGATAACGAGAAAAAATTTGTGAGTAGAGATATCAACATTAAAGTTTGTCCGTGACAACATATCCACCAACAAAGTAAACTCTGGAAATTTGAAGAGAATTCATCCAGCCATCTCTCGGAAAAGATACGGAATAGGTCAATGCAGCCGTCGCCCTAGCCGTCGTCCTAGCCGTCGCCACCGGAAGTTATTTTTGCGAACCGCTATTTTCAATAACTTCGCAATATTTCAGAGAAATTGAAGGCGTTTTTAATATGTTATTCAACTTTTTTTCTATACCTCTCTCCATCAAAACCGAAAAAAATGGTCCAGCCATTTTTGAGAAAATGTAATTAATCGTTTTTGAAATCTCGCATTCTTTGTGTACAGAAACTAATCTGCGCAGCGCTACGCGCTGCGCGCGGTGTGTGAGTAATTCTTATCATGGGAAGTTTGTGAAATTTGATTCGAAACAAGTGAAATTTGGCAGGTGATCGAAAACACGTGGGACATGGACGCCGTTCGTTTTCTACGAAACGCCGCGCATTGGAAATCGCGAATGATTCTTGGGTTAGTTAATATAGTTGACATCCTTCCTACTGGCACTCATGCAGTACACAGTCAAACCTTCAAATCACTGTTTTTATGTGAATTTGTACTTTGTCGAACACATTTTCGAACACTCTCAAATATAGGGAGTCATAGGTGTATTCAAAAGTTGTTAACAATGCTGATAATCTTCGAGTAATTTAAACGGGCTGCAAGTTGTGTAATCATACTGTAGGATTCACAATGGGAATGAAAAAGACTACTCAGTTCTATCATTAATATAATAGAGTTTGAACAGTGTACATAGAGTACCATTGCACACTGATATACCATCATTATTTCATGTCATTCATTTACGTCTGACACATGAACATCGAACTACAAACATTACAGTAGCAAAAGTTCAATTTCGCATGCTTCGTACCAATGGAATAAGAATACTAGGGGTGTTAAAGTCGAACTCGGAACTCGACTCGACTCGAAAAAACTGGAAAATTTTCGAGTTGGGTCGAACTCGGAATTCGAAAACTCGAAAATTCCCAAAACTCGAAAACTCGAAAGGTTCCGAAACTAGAAAACTCGAAAATTCGAAACTTTGAACTCGATTAACAACCCTAAAAATACTGTTTTAGTTTACATTTGTTTTGAGTGAATTCAGTTTACATTTTGCAGTTGTACCTGGCCAAACGGAACCAATTGCAAGTTGTCCGATTTCAAAGCGGTTTGGACAGTAACCGGACTCTGTTGGGCAATCAATACCGACGTTCACCAACCGGTTGAAGTTACCGGAAGCGGTTGGTTAACTGTGATGTTGTGCGCAATACGCGGTCCGAGTACCAATTGGTTTGGTTTAGAACAATTTATTTTGAGGTGTTCATGAAAAGATGGAATCGTTTGGCAATGATTTGACCATGACAATTCATAAACTGCATGAAACATGCACATGCGCATCATGATTGATTGAACGATTTGAGAACTTCGTACACGTTTGTTAGTTCCTTTGGCATGCTGTACACGTGTTATGTTCGAATTTTGATCTATCTATGAGATAACGTCCCAAAAACATTTTAGTATAGGAACCAAGTAGAAAGCTGATAATTGATCGTTAGTTACATAACGAAAGAAAGTTTCAGCTTTTTGTGTTCGTCTTAGTAATAGTTTAGTATTTCCAAAACAACATCTCTATTATAATATAAAAATAAAATAAAAAATAACCTAGGTGCGGCCCACGGACTTCGCCTGCTCCTGAACGTGGAAAGCTACGAGAGAGTCGACGCCTGCACACCTCACTTCCGAACGAAATCTCTGCCCGGATTGAAAGTCAGTTCCATGTTTCGCCGACCATTTCTATAAGACACGTCTGTCAACAAGTAATATGCAATATTTCTTCAACTTCACGTTGATTCTAACATTGTCTCTTTGCACTCTGAACTTTGGTCCTTCCTCGTTCAAAAAGCACAAGAAGCAAGAAGTTGAGAGAACATCAGGTGATACATTAGTTCAAGTAAGTACTACGTGTCGAATACAGGAATGTGTTAAATAAGCATTGAAATATCAAAACTATGATGGCCCACCTATCCAATTAATGTTTGCAGTGGATTATCAATGTATAACCATAGTACCTCCCAAACAATTTTTGCTGTGTTGTTTCGGTGGAAGTTGTGTATAAGTGTGAAAATAGCACGAAGTAGTACTATATCGGTGAAAGAAAAGAACATTGAAAATTAACATTTGAAGGGAATTTTTCTAGTTTCTTTGCTTTTGTTCTCTTTCACCTCTACTTCATATATTTATCCCCCAGAGAGCTTACAGAAAAGAATTATTGTCAATCAAAAGTTAGAAAGCAAAAAAGAATACACGAACAACTTTGAATGTGGAAAATAAAACTCATGTACAAATGAACATTCAGGCCCAACGTTCGATAATTGTTGTATTTGAGTTTCCATTTCAAATCCTACAATAAACAATATCAGGAACTGGCAATTGAGATACACCCCTTCAAGTACGGTCAAATGTTTTGTGAACTAGTAATATAGCTGTTAGAACGTATTCCATAATTTCAATCACCTAAATTTCTGACCATTCGTATTCAATAAGTATTTCTAGATTTTGATCTACAACCAGACCCATGTTCCCGTGAGTAGTTTGGATGGTGTCAACGTGCCATCTGGTTATTCTATGGACATTCCCTTCAAAATGCAAATTGTAAGTTCAAGTATAAAATCAATAACACGTTATAATTTCATGAAACTTCTAATTAAACTATATTTTCAGTGGTTTACCCAGGAATATCAACATATCTGAAACTTTGTGTAACAGTTTTTCTTTCTTTTCTTAAATATCAGTTCAAAAAGTTCAAGTGGGTTTGTTGTTTGATGTTTGTTCATCACTACACTGTTGAAGTTCATTATTATTAATTTGGATAAGGTTAAACACTAATTGAAACACTTCATTCTCAATAAATGAGCAAACTGGAACATACGAGTTTTTCTATATAGAAGAAAAGTACACAAAAACTCTAGGTGCATAAAAACTACTGCTGTGTTCAATGAGAAATTTTATAACTGATTCCAGCGAAACAAGCTACCGGGCGTGCACTGTATTGAAGAAACGGAGGAACATTTGAACGCGAGAAACGATTTCGATTCCGAGTTCAACGTGCGAACCTGTTCCATTCGTCGTTATATGACGGAGATCGAGCGAGTCTGCAACTGTTCGCTGCGCCGAGCCTACAACCCAAACCCAGATCGTAAGTTGCTGAGTGTGCAGAAATAGGACAGAATAGAATATATCTATTCCTGATTTAAAACGTTACTTCCAGATAAAATGTGGCACTCCAAATTTGTGAATGAGAGAAAAGTGAAGAAGAAAAAAGAGTATGATTACCCTGTTACGCGTCCATAGTATAACTCATAGAATATCCCATAATCTTAGTTTCAACCTGCGCATCTCGTTTTACACACTATTTCAGATAACTTATACCGTTTCAGATTGAAAAGAGAGAGATTTCGGGTCTTTGAGAAAGCAACGTTTGAAATGTGATAGGTGGATTATTCCTGAATAAGTGAATCCGATCCTGGAATAGTTAGAGATGTTAAAACATTATTCTGTTTTCAGACATTTTGTTGATCTCTTTCCGTTTTGTTTAAGTAGTGAACTACGCTACGCGTGAATGATCACTCTCATGTTTCTGCGCATTCATATAACGTAGTCATTAATACACGTATTGTTGGGTTATCGTTTCGTTTACAACCACAGATTGCACGTCTGGTTTTAATAGTTGTTGTACAAACAACAACAAACATTGTTTTTGTTTAGATAAGTATGCATTTTGCAATGTTGACGACTACTTTGGATGCGTGGAGGATGTAGTGAAAACAGTGCAGTTCATGGGAAGAAACGCGGGTTGTCTGCCGCCTTGTCAAGTTATTGACTACACCGCCTGGCAGGTACATATTTATAGATAGCTTGAAACATGGAACACAACAAGCACAACGGATGTTCTGTTGGAACCAACAAATACGCGTCAGGCAAAATTTGAGATGTACAACATGGAAAACTCGTAAACAACATTCCTGATGTACATTCTCGGATTTAATTTGAATCTTACTCCATTCAAATGTTTCACAGGATATGAACCGTCTGCCGCAGAATCTGTTGCCGGCGCTGATCGAAGAACACGAAGAAGAGGACGAAAACGAAGTTTGGGACGATATTGATGAGGAAGTTAGTATCATCCAAATTTTGAGAATAGTTATTCACATACACCAGTGTGTGTATACGCAGAACTATCCCTAAAATATGATCCGGTGTTCGAGTTCATCGAGATAATGTGAAATTCAAGAGAGACGCAGAGTGGGAAACAAAAGTTGAGAGATTTTCACATCTGGCCTCACAGTCGTGAGCTTACTGTGTACTTGATTTCATATGTGTACGTGGCAGTACATATTCAACGTTTGACCCATCGGGACGGGAATCTTTTAGGACGCCTAAATCTTTTAGCATGTTTTTTACGTCAACGTTCTACGCTACTGTTGAGGTGAAGAAAACATGCAAATCGACTAACGTGAATACCAACCGAATCATTACGCCTAACATAATTTCTTCGAGAAACGCAAACCTGATAATAGTGTCCTATGCTTTCCGTGAAAAAGATGGAAATCACTACTTACGTATGCATCACTGCTTACGTATGTAAATGTATATAATAAGATTTCGTTTATCAAATATCACAAGGCGGAAAATATTATCAATAATTATTATGGTCTAACCTATTCATATGCTATATCGTATATTCTAGTTCGGTATTCTTATCAATTATCCGCGAAACACTCAAGCGCGTATTCCAAATTACATTGACTTTTTGAAGTACAAACTATATGCCGTCTTGCGTGTAATTCTCGTTTTTGTAAAGCAAAAAGCTCAGCAAGTCATATTTCTTTTTCTTTGCTTTCCAAAGTTTTTCATCCTCAATTTCTCAAAAACATTCCTGAAAACAGTAGTCAATGATTCTTTCGCTCCTGTCAATGTGTTAATACAGTTACTTTTATTTAACGTTTAATCAAAGAAGTGTTTTAGAGATACCTGGATACCAGACGAGGCGACGCTGAAACATTCAGCTGCAGTGATGCTTTTCTCGACGAAATTCAAGTGAGTTTTGGTTTCCAGTCTCGTTCAGTCGTAAATGAAAACTGTATTTATCCCATATTCGTCCGCAATTGGGTTTTGCTTAGATTCTCGAAGTTTTTAGAAGACTTCATACGTTTGAATCAACTGATCGAGATTCACTTTCTCATTTTTTAAAGTTTTATCCTCCACTCAGGTTTCTCGTCTAAAACGTGACGCGCATCGTGCCTACGAGAAACAATCTCGCTATCAGGAGGACATTTTTCTGCGATCGAAAAGACTTATTCTCAGGGTCAGGGCGGCAATAATCACGTCAGTTTTGTTTTTCGGTTGATTGATATATTTATTTACATGAAAGCGTGATATACAAATGAAGTAATCATATTATGAGTAAGATGTAAAAACATTCGAACGCGATAAGAAGCGGAAAAAGAACAATAAGAAATCATCATTCAATAAGCACAGGTAAATGAAGTGACTAATCGGAAAATACAGATAAAACCACTTGGGATAGTTTATACAGTGAAAAATATTACCAGACTGATTGGTAGTTTTATCTTTGTCCACAGTAGTATTGTCGATTGAAATTGCTAGAAGCGTAATCAAACTACAAAGTTAGTGAACATTACAACATGTTTTTGTTCTTTGTTGAATAGAACACAAATTGTATTGCTACTGATATTCGTATGCAGTCGCAACCTTATGACCAACTTCAGACCGTGAAAGGCAAAAGGCGATAACATACTCAGTTTAACGTTAGCTGCATGTTTCGCTGACTCTATATAACAGAAACCGTGCGTCGATATTCTATAAGCTGTCGATTTCATAGTGTATGCACGTGAGAAACTGTAGCTGTAGATGGGATATTGTGAACTATGACAAACCTACAATACCAGATATTTTTATCGACGTACTCTGTAAAAAACGAATAGCTCAGAGGAAACAATAAAGCCGAACTTCCAAAGTCGATACTGTTTATTAGTGTAAATTATAAATTCTTTACATCTGATAAATTTGTGTATGGGAATGTTTCGTATACAAATCTACAAAACAGGTTGGTTGCATAACATATCCGAGCACAACAATGTCGGTCAAATGTTTCAGTATGAGCAAGCTGAAATGGGGCTGGCATGGTGAAGATTTCATGGGAATCTATGAGAGGCTCAACGAAGGATGCGAATGTTTCGCTAAATTCAGGTGAAAACATATTCTAAAAATTATGTTGTTTATTTACTTATTGGAAGAATATGTCTTAATCAACCGAAAAAGTTAGTGCCTTCTCCGTACTAGACAATGGTTTTATTATGCGTTCTCACTTGGAGCGATTAACGATAGCTGCATGTTTCGGCGAACCTATATATTAGACGCAGTATTGAGTTCCTGTTCGTCTCATGCTACCCTTTCTAAAACAACAAATGATAGATCAATGTATAACCACCTCTGCTATAGTACTCTCTTTTCCCAACAAAAATAACAAATAATTAAATTAAATAGCTGGCGGTCGCCTCTATTTTTCCAGCGGATAGATGAGTGTTTTCATACCCTTTCCCTTACACTTTCCACCACGGTTTCATGGAACCGATGCATTTCAATTCCGGTCACTTTATAACCTGTTCCGTAAAGTCAGCGTTTTGGTTGCTAATAAAACAAAATCAGCAAATTCCAAAACGAATAATCAATTCACTCAGGGTCAGCTGGTCCATGAAACATTGAAACCGCTTATACAAGTTGAAAAATGCATTAGAACGTTGACATTGAAACGCTTATAATTCGTTAACAACATTTAAGCTCTGAAAATTATCCAATAACATCGATTCGGAAATGCTGAGCACTGATTTATCAAAATCAAGTTACCTGTCGATGCTCTTTTCGTCTTCAGTGATTCACACTGAAATGTTTCAGTGAGACCCATGGAGATATAGTGAATGTGATGCGAAATCCACCCCCGCTCAGTGAAGAGAAACGAGCCAGCCAAATCCATTACGTGAGTTATGCAAGAATTCGTGTGGAACTAAGAGTTTACTTGCAGTCAAACATCAAGTTATGTGAGCGCTCCAAACACAAGCATTTGCCAACTTGGTTTAAGTTTAGTAATCATTTATTATGTTTTCTCGACTTTTACGTGACTTTTCTGGTTACTTGAGAAATGTCAATGTTGCTAGACATGAGAATCTTATTAATTGCAATAGCATTTGTCAATTTTCATTCAAAAGTGCGATTACGTTACCATGTTCATATTTCCGAAAATGTTGGATTAAATTGAGGTGACAGCCTCTAGTTAGCTTAGTGGACGTTGTTTACGTACCAGGCTGTTTCTTACTACGCAATAGCATACCGAATATATAGTTTTTGAAGATGTTTTTTTTCTGTTAGTGGGTATTCACCCTTGTCTATAAACCAACAATTCTAGAAAAAAACTAATTTGAAGTTTTTGGCAATACGCCAATGAGTTTGCATGATAAAGTTGAGCGCTATTCTTATACCTCATAAGCGGAAGGCAGTTGAATGTCTCATCCACAGTATAAACACTGTCAATCTGAATGATTGCAATTAGTCGTTTTCAGTTGATCGACCCAACTTCGCACAAACTGCAACCGAATCAGTTCAAGACAATCGGAGAAGTGAAGGCGCGCTTCGGCGACAGAGTTGATGAAATTCTCAACGAAATACAAACTGTTCTGGTTACGGTCAGTGGATAAGAGATGCATTTATTTGATTTAAAAACTGAAAATTTTAACGACAAAAAAAGAGAGAATATTTGAGCTAAGGTTGCAACATTTTTGTTTTTAAAACAGTTGAAACGTTGTGAAGATGGTCAGCAATAGAGAATTATAGGTATTTGCTTTTATTGAGGAGCAAGAGTCCACTTGAAGCGTTCAACACGTGTTTATTTAAATGTATGGTGAAACCGGCAACACAGCTCATCTGAATGTATCACCGTATCTATAGATAATGCGCGTTCATGCGGATGAAGTATTCTTGTGCCCAGGATAGCAAGTGAACAACAATTGAAACTGAAACGGAGGACACCAAGTCTTCGAGCCAAGTGTTATATCCCAGCTAACCGAGTGTTTCCCGAATCGAAAAGTCAGATGTATTCATGTGGAATTTCATAAATTTTTCGTGAACACACGGAGATAATCTGAATAGAGCACCATATCTAGAGAAAAGGACGTACACTCAACAAAGTTTTTGACGTTAAGAAATTTAAATAACAATTAGTAGAGTGATTGTTTTTTGGTTGTCCATAACCCAGCTTCGTTTCACGCTTATATGAGATCTACATAAAAGGAGCTGACAAAAAGCTCTGCTATGTCTATCTCAACCTGTACGGGTAAGAATCTTATTGCCTATGTATTTGTTAACAGTATCACGTAAAAAGTAGGACACGAATGTATGTGATTGTGTTTTATATTTTACTATTACTGCTTTCATATGAATCAACTTAATTTAGATGGAGAAAATGTGGACTCTTTTCGAGGAGAAGTCGTATCACGGACAATTGTCAGCTGATCTGACTCGAATGGATAGAATAGCACAACTAATGACACAGGTTATTCTCCTAAAAGAAGCACGGTCAAGTGGACCAATCCCGTGACATCAGTCCTTTTAAATGCAATGGAGAATGTAATTCGGTTTAAAGGACTGGGACGTTGTGATTGGACTACATCATCGTCCTCCTTAAAGTTAATGTGACATTCAAACAGTCCTAGTGACACATGGTAAATTTTGTTATCAAATAACCTAATACACAAAACAAACCAAATTGGTGAGAAATGTAAAAACCATTCCAATGGCTTCATTACTACAGCAACTATGATCGAATCCGATTAACAGTTCTAAATCTGCCATAATATGCAGCCGCATATCTAGTTTCTCTGATTTCGGACTACTGTAAGTCTACATAAAGAAATGACACGGAGTATAATGTTTTCAATTTGTGTGGGTCTGATATAACACATTTAGCAGACTCCAAGCAAGCTCTGCGGACGATAGTTTTGAAAATGCAACATCATTTTCAGTACGAAATCGGTCATCTGCAACGCCGTGCCTGGGCGGAGAAAATGCAATCTCGCCAGATGAGACACTTTTTTGAGGAGGACTTTTATGATGTGAGTAGAACATTTCAATGAACTTGAAGTATCAGAATCGTATAAAATTAGAGCGGATATCGATTTCATCACGTTGTTTTCTACATCTTTCCACCTGTTCAGTTCTCGTGAATCTAACCAAGAAAGCAACACACCAGCGCACTCAAATGTATCGGCTTTCTGATATAAGCCGAAAGAAGTCGTAGAAATGTTGTTGTCTCAGAATCTACAGCTTGTACACAAAAGCTAATAAAGTATCAAACAGCGCTGACCGTTGCAGTAGCGAAATAACAAAGACCATGCAATGTCAAGTTTTTTTTTCGGAAAAAGTGTATTTTCCGCATAAAATTAGATTTCCACCATTTGCCAACTGTCTTGACACCAAGTTGTGTTTCCATTGAATTTGTTCAAAATTGTAAAATAAAATAAAGTGTGTCAATATAAATTTGTCAGTTAAAAAAACAGCTTTTCTTTGCCCTTCACTAACTGCTGCTATAACGCCATACTCACTAAATATACATTGTATGCGTGTTTCATCGTAAATATAACCGGAATCTGATTGAAGTTCCGATGACCTGCTTTTCAGGACTACTACCACCCGATTGCGAAGGATCTCGACCAAACTCTGATGAAAACCATAAATGAAATTGAAAACGAGGACTGGCCCAAACTGAAGGATCTACTAGAGAATGGAAGTGCCATCAAGGTTTGTAAAACTACTGTGAGAAACACTGAAAATGAGTGGCCGTATTTAAGAGTATCCCATTTGGTTCAAAGCTGCGTCTCTCTTGTTCTCACACTGTCTCGCCAAACCGCATGTACAGAAGAACGCAGATATTTCTGGAGATGACCTGATTTTATACAGTTGAAGGAGAAATCAGTCTTGGCAGGAAGCGACTGTTCTCTGGCAAATTTGAATGGTTCTAGATCAGAAACGCCCTCGTAAAATAACAATAGACGTTTTTCAACGATTAAGAAATTAATACAGGATTCATAGATGTCTGTGAAAAGCCAGTAGAGTTTTTCAACAGAAAAAAATCATCATAAGAAACTCTGCTGAACTTATTGTTAACCGTCATGCAGTTCAATGTTCCAACCAGCTTTTTAATGTTAGTTTTGTTGTGGTTTTTCAATTGACAGTGTTTTTGTTTCACGTGTATATTACATGTTAACGGATAATTCTGAAAGTTTTTCTGGCTCTGTATTTAGTTGTTGCAGACTGGCGCCATTCTGTTTTTCGAGGATCCTTCGGACGAAAATTTGACCAAGTTCCGTGATTTCATGTTCGACGCGTACAGTTGTACAACGGGAGATGTGAAGAATTTGACGCAGAAGAACTTGAAAGAATTCAAAAGAGCATTTAGACAACTACAGGTAATTACAATCAAAGGGGTGACCAAACTTCATCGAACTCACAAAAAAAGGGAGACCTGATCAGGATCCTCTAAGCTCAAGCTGTTTTTTAAGCTTAAGCTTTCAGATCAATGTTTGATATGTTGGCGTTCATAGATTTTCTTCAAAGTTCAGTAGTGTCTTCTCCATTTTCACTACCACAAACGCTGAACGTTTCAAAACGAAAGATCGAAGCGTTCGTTAGAAAAAGCCTTCTGAATATTTGACGAATTACTGTAGAAGGACGTTGATTGGTGAAACAGACTATACGAACGTAATTACAAACGTAGTTTTTTTCAAATGCTCAAAATAAAAATACATGGTCCAGTTATCATCAAAAACATTAGTATTAACGGCAAATACCGACCAGAAAAGAGAAAAGTGCATGACTTATTGACTAAAGTGAGTGTTTCTCTTAATAATTAATCTTATTGCCTAAAGTGAGTGAGTGACTAAAGTGAGTGTTTCACGCTCTCTATCTATATAGAACGAATGCAACTTTTACAGTATTTGACACTTTCTAGGCATCCTACTCGAATCTGTTCAAAAAAGAACTGCCGGATTACTTGGAAAACTTTGAGTTCGGCTCTAAGTTTGTGAGGTACTGTTCTCATTATTAATATATTAGTAATAATATTGATAATGAAAAGGATAAAATGAGAACTAACATAAAACCCATAAATATTGGCATGACAGTTATTGGACAACACTTTTGTTAACCTGAACACGTGCTATATCCATAAAACATCGAACTAGTTCTCTAAACAACTCGATATTGGATATAGTGAGAGTAAAATTACAAACCTCTTTTTCTAATTGCTATTGTTCAGAACTAACTTAGAAGTACTTTGCTTACGTCTTGCGAAATTGTTCTGGGAAAAGGTTAAAAGTGGGAGTAAATTAGCGGAACTTTTCGTAAGACAGTATGTGTGTTTGTGCATGAATAGTATACTGAACTTCACACAATGCTAGTAACTCAGACAGACAATGTGTCTTAATCTAGTTCTTGTTCGTTTTTTGGCGCGGTACGATGTAGCAGGGGTGGTTCATAATAGGCTATGGCGCAATGCAGTTAATGGGTTGCGTGTTAAATTAGCATACATGTTCTAGAAGTCCTTTTTTGTTTTTTCAGTGACAACTTTGCGATGGTGAACATCTTCCTACACCAAATGCACATCGAGAGATGGAGTCAGGATCGGACTTACACATTCTGGAGTTTGGCTTGTGAGAATTTACCATATTTCCTAATCAAAACAGTCAACTGTTAGAATGGTCAGATTGTGAATACACATGGCCGATTGTCCACTTTTCCTAGATTTTACTTTTTCTTATGTTTGAAACTACAGTTTTTCTGTTCCTAGTTGTGGTTTGATTCCGCTGCACTCCAGTGGCAGTATTTGATCTCAGATTTCACAGATTAAACTAAAACTCGGATGTGACAACTATATTGGTTTCTTCTTCTCTCTCGTTTTTCATGTTTCGATAAACTCTGGCATGGAAACGGCAAAAAACAGAAGAAATTCCGTGAAAATGAGCAACTCATAATAAAATATGGAAAATTTATATATGTAGCAGACACATGTGATTCATCCACGTGGAATTGTTGGACGTTGTGCAGTCCAATGTTTTAGGTGATGTGGGGGGAGCGCTGGGTTTGTTCCTCGGGGCCAGTCTTTTGACCATCATCGAAATCATTTGGCTGTGTTTCCAATACGGTTTCTGTGGCGATAAACTGAAGAACTTCAATTTTACTGAGTGGTGAGCTGAATTTAGTTGTAAAAAGAGAAATTCATACATTAAAATAAAACAGTTTTCACACGAGAATGAAGTGCTGTATTTTTCAATGAGATGTTTTTTTTCACATCTATAGTTTTCGTTTCAATCATCGATAGTAGTCAGCCAGGCTGGCCTGAGCGCATCCTATATCTATGAAATGTTTCCCGTTCACACCTATGTCTTGTTTTGTTTTGGAACCGTATCAAATTGAATAATAGTCATTGTCATTTGTTTTTCACTACATGTTCCGCCAACTACGTTCCAACACAAAAGCATACCTAAGGTTTTTCTCTGTTCTCTCCGCTGGTATTAAGGAATACAAAACAAGTTCTCATGTATTAATAAGAAAAGTAATAACTACACATAATTTTCAGTATGAAACGGCGTAACCAGGTGGAATCGTGGGAAAAGAAACCGAGAAGAAAATCGAATGCCATGCAAATGAGCTACGATCCCAGTATTTCCGACGTCATAGACAAGACGCCCGGTGACACGCCGTTACACCACAGGATATACACAGAAGAACTGGGGTAGGTCGGAGGATCGGATGTTTTATAGGGGTATTGAAACATTTCAATCAAGGACCTACTAATACATAGAGAATTCAAAAGCCACAGGATATACACGGTAGAACTGGGGTAGGGCAGGGGATCGGATGTTTTATAGGGGTATTGAAACATCTCAATCATGGACCTACTAATACATAGAAATTTGAATGGCAGGATATGCACAGAAGAACTGGGGTAGGTCCGAGGATCGGATGTTTTATAATGGTATTGATACATTTGTCTGTTGGAAGCTGTACAGGCACTACGGCAGAAACATAAATCGTAATTTAATCTAAATTCACAGAAAAACTAGGGTAGGGCAGAGGATCAGTAGTTTAGTTTGAATAATGTCTACAAAACATTACGAGTTACGGAGACACAAGGCTGAGTTTTACTTTCAACACACTTTTGAACACTAACTACGACAGGCTATCGGGATTCGATTTATAGAGATCATGAAACATTGGGCCCATGGAACTTTGGAATACAAGAAGTGACAAATTTGAGAACTGTGATGTCAAAATACAATAAAATCACATTTCTCACCAAAGCGGTATGACAGCGGTGTTGTCGAACTTTGCTATAGTGTATGCCAAACTTATAAATTTCTGTCTCTGATTGGAATCGAACCTGCGAGCAAAAAAGTGTTAGCAGGCCGCTAACCACGGCGCTATTAGAGTAGACAACTGGCCTGCTTTGGAATCGAAGACATGTGTGCGTACACAGCGGAAAGTGAGATATACAGTACCCTCCCGTCTTTCCGTTGGCGACCACTATAGCAATTTAGTAGCAACCTGATTGCAAAGATCCTTTACTGAAGGGCCACTAGGTTTCTACTAGTAAGCCTTGCTATAGAGCGTGTCAAATTCCTGAAATATTCGCCTCATGTAAGGATGTAAGACTCGAACCACGCACAAAAGTATGGAAACTGCGGACGCTATCTACTATACCAACAAGGCTAATAGCAGCGCTGTCAACGAAATATAAATATGACCTTGCACAGCACAAAGTTAGATATACAGTATACCACCACATTTATTTGAGCGATAACTATAGTAACGCTTTAGAAGCGCGTTCGTTACAAGGCGCCAAGTTTACATGTACAAATATTGAAAAGAGTTTCATATTAATTTTGGAGTTCCAGACCAAAACGAAGTATTTGGTCGTCTCCCTATATCGATTATCCTGAACCCGAGAAGATTCCACTCCCGGAGGAAGATTATGAACATGAACCGCGGACATATTCACCCCTCGAATATTATTCAGGTATGAAACATTTGACTATGGGAAGTGAACAAATATGGGTTTATTGTTTGAAAGCCTAGATAATAGAAAACCATAAGTTGTTCATTTGGCAGACCGGGTCAGTTCGTGTTCTTAAACACTTGAGCGAAATTTCTTGACTACTCTCCAGTTAAAGAAAATAAAAGTTATAACATTGTGTAATAGTATTGTCAGTAAGCAGTTTTTTGAACATCCACAAAGCATTCATAACAACTTTCAGACGCCCCTGAAGACTACCCAACAAATAGGAGTAGTGTACAGCCATCCCCCAATGGAAGTATTGATCCGAATCGATTACACATTGATTCTCCTGAAGACAGGTTATTGATTAGGTTATATCACATTTTCAAATTTTATATGTTCAAACTCGATTTTCTCCGGCCGTGCTTGTGATTAGTGAAAAAGTTGGAAAACATCAACTTCTAACACCTCAAAGCCAACTTTGTGAACATGTATGTTCTGTTAAAGGGGGACATAAAGGAATTTATATATCTAAGAGCTGCTGCTCGAGAGAAACTGATTAATACCTTTCTCTACTCACATTTACAAACCTAATTTGCATACGGTTCACATGATTTAGTCTGTTTTGGTGCGTGCAACGTTTTGTTTAGTTCAGGGTACCTAAACTTGCTTTCCATTCTGTACTCCTTTAAACAATGTACGCCCCGGGGAAGCTATTGTTTGTTTCATTTCCAATAAGACCATGGCAGCGTGCCAACAAAACGTTGACAAAGAAATAACAGGTTTCTGGAAAAGATGTTTACCCACGTACTGTAACAAAGGTTACGCAGTAAAAAAAAACAAAAAAATTGCCGTCTCGAAATTCTTTTGGCACGTTGCCGAGATCTCAGTGGGAATGGCAGAAACTATATCTCCTTTCAGATTATTTTTATTTCAAATTAAGTCAACAATTGATTACTACAGTTGTCCGTACGTTCCTATAAACTATGAATGAAGCAGATGAGTGCGGTAAGAATGTATTGAGACAAACAAACGTGTATTCAACTTTGTAAATGTTGAACCACGAATTTTATCGATTAGTTTAGGTTGACGGATATTGTGGAAGAAAATAGTCAAAACGACTCGGATCCGAAACAACATTCGACCAGAGAAGAACAAATACCACCCATACACGTATGTTTTTATAAATACAATATATCTAATCAATATGTTTCTATATGTAGTATTTGGAACTTTGTAGCTCAGAAGTTCTGATATAGCTATCAACACTATCAATTCTATGAAACTCAAGTACAAGATCTGAATGAGTGCAACGCAGAGTATGAAAGAGTAGTATCAAGACCTAAGAACTGAACTTATATTCGGTCCACTTTCTCATGAATCTCAGTGTAGCTTACACAAGTAAATTGAGAGGTAACACAGAAGGGTAAGGAAATTGCAAATTAGAATGTACAGTACTATGAAAGCAAACGAGTGGGATACAGAGTTACAAGGACTGTCCATGTTAGCACGCAGAGAATATGCTGTGAATGTACACATTTTATCGGATAGAACTACTCGAACATCTTTTCAATCAACCAGGCTTTTAAATATTCTCAGTGATTCATTTGAATGCGAGACTGTGGCTGAAAAAAATGTATTATTTGTAACAAACAACTTTTTTCATGTAAATAGGATGTTTTGAACTATTGGAGGAGTTGGAAGCAATCCTGAGAGAAACTGATAGAATGGCAATGAAACATTCAAGTGATCTATGTTTCAGCCCCTTCTGCAGTCTACTTTGAGTGGCGAGGGGGAGGATATTTCCCAGTTGACCGACTCTGCCAGTGAACCGCAACTTCTTTTCAGAGGGAACGAAAAGTTCACGACTTTATGAGATTTCGGTTGTGAAGAAATGAAGATATGAACAATTTTCCTTCGTTTTACTGGCTTTCGGTTCCGTTTCCAATTTGAAGACCGTTTGTGCACGGAAAAAAGAGATCACGAGTAATTTCAGAGATATGTAATAAAGTCCGACGTTGGTCGACATAGTGTCGCTCATATTTACGTGAGTTAAATTGAACGAAGTACATGTTCAGTAATGCGATATAAAGGTATTGAAACTGCTCCACCTTGGCGAAAAATAGATATAGACTGATTTTTTGAACATTAATAAAGTACTCGCGATTCAACTAATCATAACTGGATACTAGAAGATTTCTTGAATATTGTCATTGTGTTTTATTATATTTGGACTATGCTACACATCGATTTTCGGGCTCAATCTTATGAGGCAGCGTACACATTGTAATTGCCTGAGCTCTGCCGTGTTGACATATTCCACGTGACTGTACACCTAACGCTTTCTTCTTCACTCATGTACGAAAAATAAAACAAATAAAGATTCAGATTGGAACGCGATAGCCGAGTTAAACTTTAGAGTTGTTCGTTCATTAGTTCATTGAAACACAAAACTTAGTATTGTTGTGCGCTTCAATGTTTCAATCAGCTGATATACCATCAAAGGTGTAAAGGATATCAGTGGACATCTGTAATCAATGTTTCAGTATTACTCATTGTGTGGAGTAAAAGATCTAGTTCTCTTTCACCATTTTTCACAAAATATTCCCATAACGATCTAGTTATCTGTATTTTTTGCAGGGTCAATTTATGTTGACCTTATCTAATAATAGTGTTATCGCAAGCATACAAGCTCAACTGTGCTTATGCGCTTCTTCTAATCAATAGTTCGTTTGATGATAAAAATGCTGATTGTTAGTTATCTATTATTTATTCCATATATATTGGCAAACTGTAACGTGGAAACCGCATGCAGTCAACTATTCAACAGGTGAGAACACATTGAAAAATCAACATGTTTTTATAATGGGATGTTTGTGAATTTATTCGGTAAAACTACTTACAAGCGGGACATGAGCAATTGAATTTTGAATAACCAGAGCCATTTCATGCTGGATGTAAAAAATGTAAACAACATGCAATATAATCGAATGCATATTGTTTAGCGTACTAAAATAATTAGAATATTAATCATTATCGTATAAAAAATTTATTTTGTAGATGTTATACGTTCGTGGCCACACACACCAATTTTGTGGAAGCGCAGCAGAATTGCGTGAATTTGGGTGGCAACTTAACGTCAATTCAAAGCAAATCAGAGGATTCTTCTATTCGAAGTTAGTTTTTTTGCGATTAAATTCCGCGAAACAGGTCCCGGTAATGTCCCGGCCTTTTGCGGTAAACGTATAGGTTTGAGGATTAACTTCTGAGATAAAATTCGTCTTTCTCAGTTTGAAAACGTGTTTTGTCGTTATGTGACTATATTTCTCTATTTTCGTATTTCAACTACTAATTTTTTTCCATTCCGTTTAATCTTCTTACTTAAAGGTGTTCAACAAAAACCGCTATTGAATAGAGTAGCTAAACACAGATGCACATTCATGCTCGCTATAACAATATTAATCGATAAGAGTTAATCACATCCCTCACGAAAAAAAAGTTTATAAACCTAAGGTTTGCAGGCGTTAATTAAATGAACTTCTTATCTACAATGAAACGGTACAACTAGTATCACATTTTTCTGAATAGTTAATGAAACATTCAAGAGACGTATTTTTGTGAATCGTCCTTAAATCTTGAAAAAACTATCATTCATGCATACGATTGAGCACCTTTGTTAGAATACTTTCAAGAGAAGTGCATGCCTCCATAACAGAACATTTGCTATGAAATTAAAATTTTTACATAAGTTTTCAAAGATTTTATGTAGAGGAGGGCATTCATAAAATCAGTAGGTTCCAAAGTATGTGAGAACTATTTAAAACGTCTGTCCAAACGCATAAGATCGTGAATGCAGATCTTGTTTGAATGAAATGTTTTTTTCCACTTATTTTCTAGTTTCACGCATTCAGTTCTGAAAGTAAATGAGACAAATTGAAACGTACTTAATTGATTGACTGAAACGCTTGAGCGATCTCTTTCGACAAACGTTTGTGAAATAGAAAACCTCGCGGAACTCATAATCTTTCAACTATTTTGTTAAAAAATTCATAGAACTAAACTTTTTACACTTCCAACTTGTTTTTCCCTCTATTATATAACCACATTTATGGAATATAAAAAAAGTTTTCAATTCAGCTTTGGCTTCGTCTCTTTTCACCGATGGGTCGATCGACTTTTGGATCGGCGCATTTTCGGGAAAAATCTGGAGATGGTTGGACGATTCTGGATGGGATTACGACAATTGGTTTCCTTTCGGTCAGAGTTGAAACATTCAACTGAAGGAAAACATACTGATTAATTGGAAAACTCGTTAAACTCATTTGAAAAGCTAGAACTTCTCTCGAACAATAAATGTAAATACATTTAGAACTGTAAAATTTCGTTCGGTTCCAATGTGTGAGACTAGTTTGAGTAGGGGAATCGGAAAAAAAAACGTCTCCAATCACTTTGAAAGACATATTAGGAACATGTAGTTCGGAATCAACTGAGATGCAACATGTAGCGATTGCACATTTTTTCTTTCAAACATTTTTTCATAGGAACTTTTTTTTCTAAGCACGAAAAAGCACTGTTAAAACAAAGATACTCCTGATCGTTCAGCTGTATCCTTTCTCCATAAGTTTGATAAGTTATTTGACAAAGTGCCCCAATTCTGATGTTCCTTTTTGCTCTAACTTCTATGTGTACACTCCGCTTAAACTTACGTTCTAGTCACAAATATATAATTTACAGTTGAACCAAGATCGGAAGGTGGAGCGGCAACTTTGTTAACATCAGGATACTGGAGGTTAGTTTCCGTCAACCTACGTTTTTAAGACTTTTTTCAAGAAAAAACTTTTTGTGTTGATTTGAAGGAATTGTAGTCGTTGCCGACGGAAAGGCGGAAAAGTACTCTATATCTCAATCTCCGCTGCGTACTCGTACAAACACATTTTCTCGATTCCAAAGGTTGTCGGTTAAGTATTCTCGTAGCGTAGTGACTAGCGCCCAGCTACGAAACTTTTGCTCACAGGTTTGATTCCGGCGCGATACAAACATGTATAATTTGGCACCATCTATAGGACAGAAAACAAGCAAGATTTCGTTTGGTTTATTCAGACATAATTGCATTGGTTGACGATTGGAGCACAGATTTATTCGATTATATAACATTCTACTAGAACGTTCTGAAGAAGGCAATATTCCACTCGGATCACGCCGTCTTATAAATGTTGCGTGAAAAACGGAAGTGTAGAACTCAAATGCACATCACATGTCGCCAACAAACGAATCAATATATATTCGTTCCCGTTCTTATTGTTAACGTTTATAAAAATGTTTTTTATATTCCTTCATTTGTACATCATAATTTGTATAATTAGGTCCTCCAACTCTTCTGATCTGAAACCCTACGTTTGTGTTGTACCATATAACCCAATATCTACTTGGAGTGGGTCGACTACATGTAAACCTTGTTCCACGAAACAACAACCAACTATATGTGAGTGTTTGAAAATGCTAATTCTGTGTTTTTAAATGTATGTGTTTGTTAATGTAAATTTGGTGTAAAAAAACTGAATGTGACTGTTTGTTAGTCCAAATTTTCAACATTTCGTATAGTCTTCTAGCCACTATGAGCGCAGCATAGTTATTTTTTATAATTAAGATACTTCAAGTTTTGGATAAATTCAAGGATTAAAAGAAGACTAAATGAAATTGTTAGTGTCAGTTTGGAAAATTAATAATGTCATTAAACTACTTTCTTTTAGTGACGGGTGACGTGATCATTGTTTTTGGAATGATTGAAACAAAACAAATGAGAACACCTGTAACGTTCATCTTTCAATTTGACAATCAAATTGGGGTATGTCTTCAAATCAAAAAGGATTCGTCTCATCTATCCCATTACAGATAAATGTGACAGTACTTGGACGTTTTTCGAAGCCACTAACGCGTGCTACAAGGTCAGTCCAATGTTTGATATTGAATACTAAGAATGAGTTTGTACTAGTAGGTAAATTGTAGCACCTCTCTCTATTCTCTAATGTTTCCATACTACAATGTATTATTTTATTTGATGAGAGTTGAGATATATAGAGAATAGAATAGAATGTGTATTCGCGATTGAGCACGTGTCTTTCCACAATGGTATATGTATAAACAGTTTAAAATATTGTTATTTCTAGTACATTTTCAGGTTATTAGTGCTGGGGATTACACGAACAGTGAACAGCGTTGCGCCGAGGTCGGAGCTCATTTGACTTCGATTCACAGCGAGGAGGAGAACAAATTCGTGGCAGGTTCGTTGGATATTTCTCGGTTTTCCAACAACTGGTGAAAAAAGGAAACAGTACAAAAATGTGAAGAAAACAGTTGAAATAAGTATAAAATAATGAAGGTCTGCTGGAAAAAGATAAATTGGGACAGATTGGAATACTCGAAGGTTGCAAATTTCCCAATTTCTGACAGTTTTGGTCAGAGAAACAAATCGCTCAAAACTATAAAACTGAAATGTTGGAAGTAAACTCTAAACAATCAGGTTTGGCAACAAGTAGTCTACCTACGGCTGATGCGAAAACAAGCTACAGTAGGATAGGATACATTATTTGCTACGGAATCAGATTATTTCCTGTTAGAACAAACGATTCATAAAACAAATTGATTGTTCGCTTGGCTCTTTAATCAGAGATGACAGAAAACGCGATGTGACTATATCACTGCAGTGTTTCAAGGTGATTACGTAATAGTTCATAGCTGGAATATTGTTGATTTGATTTTCAATTCCGCACGACCAGTGGAAAAGTATTGAGTAATGAGAAAAAGAGTGTAAACGACGGAAGGTAAGATGGTGAGAGTGAACTGAATGGAACTTGAAAAATAAGATTAGTAGTTTAATGGGAAATGAGAAATATTATCTCGCGATTCTGATGAGTTCAAGATATTTTGGTTTTCTACCAAAAACCACTAACAAACACAGCAAACAAACATTTGAGTCTAATTAACCAGGACAATTTCAATCATGACTCTAACTTAACATTTCTATCTCAACCCCACTTGTACTAGTTATTCAATTTGGTTATTCAAAGTTAATACTTTCATTTTGTAGAAAACTTCAGCTAGGTGGCTGGTATTGTCAATCAGGAGCGACTGAAAATAAATATCTTTAGTGAAAAAGTGTGAACGTTGAATAACAGAATTTCCTTTCACTGGAATGTTCCGATGAAACTATATAGCCATCGAATTTGTCTAGGTAGTTGATTGTTGTACTACATACTCTGAAGCCTGAACGCTAGTAGATACGCGAGGAAAAAAACCCAATATTGATATCAACTAGGGAATCTACTAGCGTTTCGGGTTACGGTAGCTGAAGTATTGACGCGGCCCACGGTTATTCTCAATTTCTCTTATTGGATATTGGAAACTTAATAAAGTAAGCTTTTATCAAAAATAAGTAGTTAAACTAAATACTTTTGTAATAGTTTAGTTTGAAATTTATTGTCATATGTCACAACTGATGTTGATTAAGCAATGGCTGAACGCGATTTGTTGGTTTGCCGTTTCTGGAACACGACTGCGTTATAAACGCCAGTGTGTCGTATCTAGTACAGGTTACGCGAATGCCGCAAGCGTGGGAATATACCATATAGCCGCGTGAATACCGTAAGACCTTCGAAAACTACTAGATTATTTTTCAGAGCTAGCGTATCTACTAGCGTTCAGGCTTCAGAGATCGTATCATGGTGTTCTCTCATCTTCTTGCTTCATGTACTTTTTGAACGAGGAGGAGCCAAGATTCAGAGCGCAAAGAAACAATGTTAGAATTAACGTGAAGTTGAGGTTCAAAATTAGTATTTGCATTAAATTTTTCGCGGTTGTCGATTCGAGCCACTTGTTCTTTCTGAATCAACCTCATTTTATTTATAAACTTCTTTTTAGATCTGACGAGCACAGGCTACAATGTTGATAACTATGATGAGATGACTTGGATTGGACTGACGAGAGATGCAAATAGTACAACTGGTTGGAAATGGGAGGATGGCTCAGAGGTTGGTAATGGTTCTGTCAAACCGTTGTGGACAGCCTACGGTCAACTCGATAGGGGGCGGGGTTTGGCGAGCGGCCAGTTCGTCTGTGTATCTTTGATCTACACACTGTATCTTTGATCTACGCATTCAGTAATCAACGATCGCTCGCCCCGCATGGCTCATACAATCGAGTCTTTTGCTGTCTTTCCGGCGACTGTAATAAAGGACCAATACAATATATAAGAATTAGAACACTTATGATAAACAAGTAGGGGCGAACGTTTCAAACTAGGGCCCATACCGCCCTAGGTAACAGTGTTTGCTAGTACAAAACGAAGTATATAAATGGAATAACATTATTTCTCTTCTCTTCTTAGAATTGAATAATATCGCTTCATTCGCTATACTTTTCTTTCGAATATAACAGCAACTGTTCTACCTTTTTGCGACATTCGAGTGGGCTAATAATTTCTCAATGAAATCATTGTTCATGTTTTTGCAGGTGACATACTCAAAATGGGCTGATTTTCAACCAGATGACAGTGGAAGTCATGAAAACTGTGTTCAGGTAAATAACGCTTCCTCGCGGTTGAACGTTTCAATTCTGACCTGATAATCCGATCGATATGATCACTTTTCTACACATAACAGGTGACCATGTATCTAGATTGTAGTTAGATCAGTATACACAACTGAAGGGATTCTAGAGAAGTTCCCAGTAAATGCACTCATATACACTCAAAACAAACTTGAATCTTGTGCGAAACAACTTGGACTACATAACGCCGCGACTATAACATGAAAAGTCAAAATATTCTTTCTTCGAATAAATGATGCAGAATAAAAAACGAATATTATACTTTCCGTTCAGATATACTCGGACAATTTGACTCGCCTTGAAAGAACTGGGATGTTCGGATGGAACGATTTGGCATGTAATCAGTCCATGAGAAGAGCTGTTTGTAAAAAATCAATAAGTTGATGAGAATAGTTAATTCAATGTTTTATGTTCTCTTATGTAGGTTTTTCTCCTTTTTCAAAGTATACGATGCAAGGAATTCTCAGGTGAATGTTTCATGCAGTGTACTTATATAATAAAACGCCACTGTCAAAAGTAATTATTGAACATTATTTATGTTATTTTCTAAACTGTACCTTGTAGGTTTTGTCATAGAAAAGGAATTTGCCTGAGTGATTTATGAATATAAGTAATTTTTATGACTTCTTTCCGATATTTTACAAGTTCTGACTTTACTTTTCTATTCCATCTATTAAATATATATATATATATATATATATATATATATATATATATATATATATATATATATATATATATATATATATATAATACCAAAGTTTACTCATAATACCAAAGCCACATGATTCAGTAGAATGTTTCATTGAAATGCATGTCTGTTGAACAACTTTCCTCTTAATAAAACATTAACTGTTCGTAATGTTTCGGGACAATGAAAAAAATCAACTTTTTGAAATAACTTTATAATTTATACGAAATACAAACTAGAACATCTTCGAAAAACACGGCTTGGAATACATGGTACCCACTAAATAAATACAAACATAACATAACCTTATGAAACAAATGAGCAAAACACGCTTCTAATAAAAATAAAGATACATTTGCAAAATGACCAAAGACTGAAAACTCTCAATTTTCCACAATGTCAGTATATTTTGGACTAACATAATGGTTTTCTCTTGAAAACGCATTAACATTTGTCTAAAAAAACGATGTAAAGTGAGAGACGATTAGCTTTTGAGATTGAACTGCATGGAATATAGAAAAGGAGGACAATAACTCAAGAGGGAAATAAAAAATGTAATCTCGCAATTTTCATGGGTCAAAAACATTTTGTTTTTCAGTGAAAAAAACTTGCAGCAGACAATTAGATGAAACGTCCTAATATGATTATCACCATTGATTCGAAAATGATAACAGAACAGAGTACACTATATGTTTCTTGAATATTCATGTAAAGTTAGCATTCTAATAGCCTAAGTGTGCACTTTGTCGTTTCACGTTTCCGAGTTCTGCTGTGTTTAACATGTTTCACGTGACTGTGCGATAGACTGACGGTGTAGCTGATTTTTGTTTCAGATACGTTTTTAGTGTAAGCGGACTTTTCTAAAAGCTTTAGCATATATTTTTTGAATCAGTCTGTCAGGATGATCATGAAAATTGCGAGATTAGATTTTTTATTTCCCTCTTGAGTTATTGTCCTCCTTTTCTATATTCCATGCAGTTCAATCTCAAAAGCTAATCGTCTCTCACTTTACATCGTTTTTTTAGACAAATTGTCCTCATTTTCTATATTTCCGAAGGAAATAATGAATCAATAGATAGGAAATAATGAGCATCTAATCAATTATTATTAAACTTTTTTCAACGTAACAATGAATACTAAGTTGATTTGCAGAACATAAACTGCGTTAGAACTCTGGTTAGTAAGCATTCTCTCAGAAACCGTGATCAATCCTTGATTTCGGGCAGCGCACGTGTGGCGCCGTCCATTTTTTCTTCTTTCGTGACGATTTGGCTCAGTCGGCAGAGCAGCGTACTACAGTTCAGTAGGCCGAGGGTTCGAATCCTTTCACGGACAGCATTTTTGTTTTTGTTCGATTAACCTTTTTATGTAGTCAGGATCTCTACGGATTAACACAATTGCTTTTCCAATATATTTTAATCTATTCACACACGCTGGGTTGATGCTTTAAAAACAAAAACTGCGTTACGAGTTTGGTTAGTAAGCCTTCTCTCAGAAACCGTGATCAATCCTTGATTTCGGGCAATGTATTTGTATACAATGTATTTTGGACTAACATAATGGTTTTCTCTTGAAAACGCATTAACATATCCTGAATTTACACTTTTCTTTGAAAGTAGAAGATAAGCTGCAATAATGTGCTATCCTTTATATACATGTCACTGTATTCTTTTTTACACGGTTTTCATCAAACATCTTTGGTTTGAAAAAGTTTAAGTAAGATTATTCTTCACAGATGAGTTTCTTGAGCGTCGGAGCACAGGACTATTCGCAGCGTCTCGCTAATTCGTCTCTGACAGGCCGTTCGTTTTGGCGTCTCGCTGAAAAGCAAGTCAACGTTTCACGAACTCTATGAATCAATCGTTCCAGGCCAACTTCAATTCGGTGCTGTTTTTTGAATCGGAAAATGAAAGCATACGCAAGTGTCGAAAAGCCAGGCTGTACGAATTGTGGGATTCCAAAATTATAATTTGAAAGAGTGAATAGAAGCTCAATATAACAGAGTGAACAAGTTTTCTTTAAACCTGTATTTGGAGAAATAGGAACAAATGAATTGCTGATAGTTGAAACTAATTTATTCTGAACACAACTAACAAAATTGAGCGTTAGTACATATTTTAATGTGTCAAATCGATCTGCTTCTGTGTCTGTGTACTTCAGTGTTTCACTCTCTGTATAGATTTGCAGATTTCTCGCCAAAATTAATTATTGCAACATATCCTTTGTACTTCAGTGTTTCACACTCATGAAAACTATCATGTTTCTTGAGAAACATAGTGCACCATCTGATTTCAGCTTTACAATGTGTGTATGCTTACTCAAATGTTTCACTATCTAAGTTGACCTACTTCTGTGTGGTGAAAATGACCTCCGTCGTATCCCGTGTCGTTATCGACGGAAACGCGTCGTCGAGAATCAGAAGACACTCGTCCGGATTGCAAATATCCGACACACTGTGCACACGTTCTTGGTGACGTGACACGCGAAATGTACCCTCCTCCGCGTTGCTCACGTCTGAATAATAATAATATTATATTAACAATAATAACTATCCAGAATAATACCAAATTAATATCAGCGAACTGAAATTCAGTTCGAATAACTCTGAATTTGGATACAATGAGTATTATTATGATTTTCATTGATACATTCAGTCATCGGAGTTCTGATGTGGAGGTTTTTCTATTATTTTAATTTTATGTTCTGTTACATAAGGTCACACTTTTCCGTGAACTTTTTCACAATTTCTCGCATTTGACCTTTTTCGCATTTCTCAGCATTAGAATGAGTGTTACTAAATGTTCTACTAATCACGAAACAATTATATATTAAACCTCCCCATCTGGGTAAATACTCCCCCAAACAGACTGCTCCGGAACGAGAAACAAATCAATCACATTTTCTCATACAAATCACATTTTAACCAACTAACTGAAACTGACATTAGTCGACTACATAACTCTTGTTTGTTTCCGTCCTGATCTGAATCAGGCAGTACAATTTCTAGTTTTTCTCGAATAGTCCTCAGAATGAAATATGACCCACAGTCAAGGTATCTCCAATCAATAGAGGCCTCGTATGGCAGAGATTTGTGTTCGTTGATCAGTTTGTGAATCACGTTTCGGACGACGTCCAGTTCGGTTTCTGCTTCGACGTTAATCATTCCGATCTCGTAGGCTGGAACTCAGTATCAAAATACAATCGTTATTATAAACTGGAATCAGATCACGTCGTTTTTGGCCCGAAAAAACCAAACTTTTGTAGTAAATTTTCATCTAAAGTTTGAGAAGTTTTCGTACATAAATGCTAACAACTGCTACATTTGACATCATTGAAACAAGTACATTGATATAGTGCAAATACAATGAATTTGTGGGGGGGGGGGTGATTCCGTACGGCATTCGGCTAACAAGTGATACATCTATCTAGAGACGCCAAGCGGCAAGCTACCGCGCCTCAATCTATAAAGTTTGCACTACAATGCGGTCCAACGAAATATTCGGGAGAAAACTAAAACCTGCTATTGCGTATAACTTGCAATGAAGGCTATTGCCGAATAATGTATAACTTGCTATTGCCGATTTTCGAGGTGTTCTCTAGTTATTTGGTCAATGAAAAAACTGATTTTCATGAAATGCATGTCATTATGGTGTGCATTTGTGTTAATAAAACAGCTAGTTGGATGAAATTACCTAAATATTGTCTTATATATAAAAAACTGTAACTCACCAGTATCCTTCAACCTGTCGAAGCAGTCCTTGTACGTATCGTAGTCATTTCTACCAACCACAATCACTGGTAGTTGCATTATCAAAGAGGTAGACTGGACCTGGGCAAAAGTTAAACAAACCGGTATTAATCACAAATTTGACAAAAAATGGATGATTCTTGATATTGAACTGATTTTATGAACTACACGGTGGGTAACACATTAATGAGCGAAAACACCACCCTTTTCTGGTACCCATGAGACATATGAGTGAGCTAGTAGCCTCAAATTACGTTGTATGTCAGAAACGACACAAATTATGACTTCTGTAAACTTTTTGAACTCAGACTAGTTTTTTGAAGAATGGAGAATGGAGAAAGCATTGATAACTCCAAAACACTGCTCTTTTTGTAATACACGTAAGACATGTGAGTGAGCTAATACCCTCAAATTACGTTATAAGTGAGAAAGGTAAGAACGAATGATTTCTTATAGTATAGAACATGTAAATGTTTCTTCGAGCATGTAAATAATACTCAATTACCCTTGAATCTTTTCTTCTGTTGCTCCTTCGCATGAGATTCGGAGTGCACGGAACCTTCTTTTCTCGTTTCAACATTGGTACCTGGATAACGGAACATGTTTTCTCTCATGTTCGTATTTTTGTGTTTTGGCACTGCACTATTGGTCCGATGAAGACTGGATAGAGCTGTACCAAACTACAAACACAGCAGAATATTGCAGTGTGAACTATTATGGCGTGTTTCTTCCTTTACATGGAGCAATTCAAGTGTCTCTGGATTGTTTCGCCAAATGTTTCGGTCATTCTATATAGTGGGCTTGGTGATCAATCAGATAGTTCCAGTTTGATGGGCTAGGAATCAAGAAAAGTTAATATAGTGCTAAACTTCTAATACTTCTAAATTCATTCACCTTGCTATGGAAGTTCAGTCCTATCTGAGAGGGCGCCAGAAGACAAGGTTCCCCATCAACCTGAAATTGAAAAAATCGAATTGAACCGTTGAAACAAGGATATTGCACTCAACTCAAGGACTTTCGAATGTATGGACCAGAAAAGCTGATTCAACAACGTTTGTAATCTTGTACAATGACTGTTGGAGACTGCTATGTCAGATTTGGTCCTTTTATCTGCAGAACTATGGGTTGGATGATTACAAGATTACAAGATTGTCCCTGCATCGCGTTTCAAAAACCCGTATCTTTGATGGTTCTTATCTCCAATCATATATGATTTCTCACCCTGTTCTCTATTCCTTTTTGTTTCCAAGCATTCAAAGTTCGTGATATCCGTTCAATTTGGTTTTTCACGGTCTTTTTATGATTGTATCAACATACGGAAATTGAATTAATATTATTATTCATCTTATTATGTGCGTGGTCGCTATCAGTTGGTTGTAACTGGAATTGTGAACTCAATATGTCATTGCATGGTGTGGATTGAGCTATGAGGTAGGTGTGATGAAACCGTTTTTGATGAACCAAACAAATGGAAAAGATTACTACTTTGATGAGCATGAAAAATGTTCAATCTTTGCTGCATTTGATCATTTTTCAAACGGTTCCTAAACTTCTCATGCATTGGAAACGTTCTGAGAAGTTTGAAACGAAGATTACGGAAAAACGGTGAAATAATCGAGAAAACTTCAACAGAAGGAAAATAGTACTGATGAAATGTTCAAAAATAATGTTTTCGCGAATAAAGGACAAAATATTAGATTTCTTCTAGTTACACTAGAGGAAGAGGAGGGGGAGGGGGGGGCATAAGTATAACCACACAATTCTTGCTTTATCTCCATGAAACGTACCTGCATGGGTATAGCCTTGTGTGTGATGACTTTTACAGAAGAACATTGTGCAATTCTCTCTCCCTTTCCACCCATTTGTAGAGCTGCCTGAATATTTCACACAATAAACATCATTTAAAATACATTGTACTATTTCTACAATGTATTTTCAACTATATTATGTAATATTGTTACAAATAACACTTATTCTTCAAAACTGTGGACCATAATCAGTTATTACATTAGCAGTGTCTACCAAACGATGAAATAATCGAAAAAACTTCAATAGACGGACAATGAAATAGTACAGATAAACCGCTCAAAAGTAGTGTTGCCACAAAAAAGGAATTTCAGATTTGTAGACAATGTATTTACTAGACTTAACTTCACTATAAACAACTAACAACATTTCCATTCGTTGCGCAACCGGGATATAGAACGACTGAAACCCTCGACCACGGTTAAGAAAACTCACCAATGCCGCTGTCGTGAATCCGAGTACTTCTATTTTGCCATCGCAGCAGGAAGGTCGCTGGGCTTCATTCGTTTCGCTCCCCCACGGAATCGTACCTCAATAAGAAAATTGATATAAAAATTACCCTTTTCATTAGGGATTCAAGCTTTTTTAAAGTAAGTTTTCGATATTCCCTAACTTTCGTTTGTAAAAACTGGTGATAATTACATAATAACACAAAATAGATGGTCGCTTGCATTTTTCGTGAGAAGTGCATGATTTTCATTATCTTCCCAATAAAAATTCAAAAATGATATGTGGGCGGAGTCTTATTTGTCAACAAACCTCCCGCGTAATAGGAAATGTTGTGGAATAGGATGCAGTGTAGTTTCAACTCCTTGATCCGCGATGTCATATCTACCCCGTCGCACTGAAATGAGCATGTCACGTGAACCACA
This sequence comes from Litoditis marina, assembly GCA_964036275.1. Lineage (NCBI taxonomy): Eukaryota > Metazoa > Nematoda > Chromadorea > Rhabditida > Rhabditidae > Litoditis > Litoditis marina. The sequence goes on from OZ038436.1 coordinate 1,369,552, forward strand.
CGGGAATCGCAAGTGAATGCAACATGGCTTGAACGTGAATGAACCACGTTCAGATTATACGCAAGCTGCAGTATACTTCAACTGTACGTCGACCAAATGTGCGTAAAATTTACGTGTATCAAACCTGACATTCATGTAAAATGAAACGTGCTCACTTTGAGAAGGTCGTATTGCAAATGGGTTCTGTTTACAACATTTTATGATTATGAGCTGTTTTGTAGAGAATTATGTTTGAGGAATCATAAATAATATTATCTGATCTCAGACAAATAACTGTGAAATATGTCAATCAGTATGCTGTTAGTCAATTGCAAGTCACATTAAAGATGTTGAACACAATTTTGAACTCAGAAACGTGCACGACGCCACATTAGAATGCTAAGTTCACGCGACTATTCAATTTACTTCTAGTATAGTTACCTCCAAGTAAACGTAGTCCGCGAGATCCTTCCAACTTCGCTTGAACAGGTCAATTGTGCCTAATCCGCCATAGGCGATGCGATTCTTCAATCGACTGTTTAACATCTGTGGGTTAGCACCTAAAATTCGTCAATTTACGCACGAAGGAGGACGGGAAAAATGTACAATCGCCCCCCACCCAACAATCACCCCCCTCGTGGTACTATTACCCCCCACCTAATTGAAATCCCAGAAAAGTCGCGCGAAGGTGGGGGGTAATTGGTAAATGGGTAGGGGGACATTGTACATCTTCGACAATGAACCCCACACAATACAAAATGGGGATGATAGTACATACCAGGAACTGATGAACAATCACCCCCCACTCAACCCAAGCCTGCAGTAAATAAGCATGGTGTATAATCGCCCCCAAAGGTGGGGGGCGATTGTAGTACGGGCCCTTTTCAACCCATTTTCGACCAGGGTGGGGGGCAAATGTAAACTACTCCCAGGAGGACGATTATGTGGACCAATTCCGTTTCAAAGGTCCTTTAAACTGCAATTGAGAAATGTATTGCAGTTTGTTTAAAGGACTGAGCCGTTGTCCCCGTTAAGCCTAGTTATCGATTCACGCTAACTATTTTCCGTAGTACCATAAACGTTTTCTCACGCTTACCCAAGCGGTGTTGTAGATTGAAAGTGGGGAATCTACAACTAAGTACCTTATGTATTCAACTGTTATATAGTGAGTTGAAATGCCAAAATGCCTCTTGTAGCTGACAATTAAGAGGTAATTTTTCAAACGTGAACAAAACATCAAAGTTTTGACAATTTTCTCTTTTTACCCCCGTGAATTATGATCGTAAATCCAAGTTAGCAGAACCACCAGATGCCCTCTAAGGATCTCATATATCAACGGTGCGTAACATTGAAATGACCTAAAAAAAGTAGGAAAAGCGATCACAACGAGCGAAGCAGTTTTTTTAAGAAGCTCATTTTACTCGTTAACCTGGTTTTCTCTCCGCATGTCGTCGTTTTAACGTTATTCACGTCATTGCACTAAACACTTATACTAGGGAATTTTTGGAGTATGAGTTCTTTTCTTTGAAAAAAAAACAGCATATTAATCACACGTTGAGTCTTTCAGTTTTACCTCTTTGAAAATACGCTGCTGCCTATACATTCGTGCACGAGCCGTTCACATGCTGTAGTTTCACGTGTTCACTTTTCACGTGTTCACGTGCTTCCACGAACATAAATGGACCTCGGAGTACAAGAAGTCTATTGAGGAATCATGCACTTTACAATTGCACGTTTCTAAGTTCTGATGTGTGTGAACATGTTTCACGTGACTGTGCACTTGACTAATAGTATAACATGGGTCCCTTTTCCAGAAAGTCCTGCCATTCTATTTTAAGCCATAATAATAAAGTCGGAAGAGGCCAGGAAATTAACCAATTAGGGCGCGAAAATTGGTTCCAATAGGTAGCAAAGTACTTCGAATGAATGTCACGTAAGTACGAGAAATAGATTCTGAAAATCCACCCTATTTTAAATTATTGAAATATATTTTGAGTAAATTAGATGGTCGTAATAAAACTGAAAAATGTAATGTAATTATATAGATGAAGAAACATTGAAGTAGATGAAGAAACATTGAAGTGAAATAAGAGAACCTGTGTTTGGTTGTTACGTCTCACATAGAACCATATTTTTAGTGAAAATCTCTATTTTAAAAATTGAATGAATCACGAAATATAACAAATAAGAATAGGTAAGAATCGCAAAATGAGTTTTGACACTAGGGTCCTTAACCAATCTTAAAAACCAAATATTTCAAGTTTCCATATTTGAGCCGTTTGAAATTTCGATATGATTCGACTTCGATTTTGTGTATGCTTGCAAAAGAAAACGATTATTTCGATTTTCTACCACAAGATCGAGCATCGGAATTCGAAAAAGCTACCCAAGCTATTGCTAATTTCTAAAAACGCCGTTACTATTTTCTAAACATTTTACATGGAAACATATGAAACATTTTAATATTACTCTTAGTTTGAGATTGAGAACTAGTGAAGGAATTAACATGTAGCCAGTTGCATGCTGAAGCTGCAAAGTAAATTGGAGAGCACGTGAAACATTGAAGTGCACTTACTTCTACTATGATGAAACTGCAGCGCAACATGGGCATCGGCCCCAATGGAGAAGTAGTTGTTCATGACAGTCAAGGGCAGAGAGGACTGAACAGCGTCTGTCAATTCCTCTGAGCAGTCCAACGGACAGTCCGAGTTCGGCTCCACGTCCAGACGCCATCTAAAACATTTGAGTGAAGTAGAATGAGCACCCAAATAGACACTCTTTTAATGTGGCTGTCTGCACCCAACTATAATCATATTAACAAAATTTGCGGAAATCTTGTGATATTGTGTTGTTCTCGGTAATATTGACAGAGAACAAAAACTAATAGGAAGGTTTAATTAACTTACCGGTCTAAATGGGTTACTGTAGTTTCGTGTAGAATTGCCTGTAGAAGTTGGCTCATTGGCTCATCGGTAAATGCTCCGCCCCATCCCATACACCTGTATACATTCAGACAATATAACAAATTGATAATAAAAAAAGTACAATAAACTACGTTTATTGGACCGCTCATTAGATTTGTGCAGCAAAGTAACTGTCACAACCGGGACTCAGTCAGAAGTCAAGAGTAAATTTAGTGAGCGCATCTAACGAACGTGTCAAGATTCAAAAATAGAAAATTCACTAACATAGTTATTCAATCTTCAACCCTATTAGCTAAAACGGTTTGGACGTTTTGAGCATACAAAATAGCTCCGATTTTTTCCTTTGTCTATCTATAAACGAACATTAAAGGAATAATCAGGCTTGAATCTTTTATGCGTTTTCAAGCATAAGTTGTAAAATAAACATCTATCTGAGGTTGGGTCTAAAACTTGGTGAAAGATGGTGAAAAGGTTCAAACTCGAAATGATATGAGACTAGATCACTCGAAGATTTCGCGCAGTGCTTATAACTATGCCCTCAATTGAACTCTGTTAAATGAGGTGTACAGTAGTGAGTTTGGAAAAAACATGATGAAACTTTATTAGTGAGCAGTTGTGCGAGTTATGTCAACTCGAAACTCGCGACTAAACTCTGAAACTGCCACCGTTCATCGTTTGTGGTATTGGTTTCACCAGATTCGACCTATGAAAACAGTTTACCTGGCCAAATCATTTCCTGTGCCGAGAGGCATGATGGCCATTGGAGGATAGGCGGGCCAGTTCAGCTGAAACATTGAGACAATCATATCCTGCTAGGGATGGATGAGTGTGAAATCGAGCACAATCAATCGATATTGATGTCTCACAGAAAAGAAGAGAGTATATTGTACTAAGACCCCATCACCTAGAGTAACGAAGAGATAACACACATAATCAACCGTAACCCAAACAGTCAGTGAAATATGTTAAACACAGCAGATCTTACAAACGCAAAGTGCACGATTTCATTAGAATGATAATCTCACGTGAATGAAAGTCACATACGTACGGGAACTAGCTTAAAAAAATCTACCCTATTTTGATTCATTTTGAGTTTATGACATAGAAAGAAACTTTACCTACCGTGTCGAGAGTCTGTAGAACCCATCCGACCGTTCCATCTCCCCCACACACCAACAGACGGAGTTGCGTCACGATCTTACGGTACACTTCGAGACTGAAATAATAAACAAAGTCACAAATAGCGAATTTATGTTTGAGCTACTGGTTTACTCATTGTGGAAACAGTCCAGTTTTCAGTTATATTGATGTGCCCAGGCAAAGATGAACTAATCGTTTCATTCCTGGTTCATGAATATACCATTCAACACGTCTCAGAGACACAAATATATTTCGTCCAAATAAATATCCTAATATGGTCGATTTTTGATTCTCGGAGTTTAGTTTTCAAAAATTCACTTCAGGGCTCTATGTACTGAGCAGGATTATAGGTGCGTGAATCATGATATATTATGAAAAGTTTCTGAAAGAAATGTGTTCAAGACCGAATGTGCCACGTAAACCACGAACGAACATCATAATCCGTGCATTTGGTAGAAAAATTGCTATTCTATTATGTTATCACATTCTTTTTGTGCCTAAATACATTATAGACGCAACTTCTCTGGTGAACGTAATGCTCTGTTTTTCGCTTACCCAAATTTCGGTCCTTTCAAGCTTGTAATATCGAAGACTTGTCGTGGATTCAGGAGCCAGCACAACGTGTGAAGAGCCTTGGCGCCCTGCAACAGCAGCTTTGAAACACTTGTATGCGCTTAACGGAAAGGGCCGTGAAAAAGGCTTGAGATAGCCCTACCAGACTTCATTAATGATTCCATCCTATTTGTACGTTTCCGAAGTGAGAGAAAAGGTACAAGAGCAAGAACAGAGAGAAAAAAGGTGTGCGAAAAAAATGCACTAAAACTACAAAAACACAGAAAGAAGAATGTGTTTGAAACGAAAAACAACTAAACACTCATGTTGTTCAAAATGTACTGCCACTATATTTTACCGCTATTTTCAAACGCGGTTGAATGTTTCACCTTATTTCCTCCGGACTTTGGATTCACGAAAACAATGAGCGGTTGCGAGGGTCCAGAGGACCACATGTCCATCGGTTTCACAACGAACTGCCGCATCGCCTGAATGTTCATAAATTGATGAAAGGCAAACCTGAATGATAATTTTATCAAGTTTATCAACTTAAACCGTATATGATAGCTAATGCGTTAAACTATTACGCAGTTGAAGTTTCAAACGATTTTAGGGTTTTGCAGGTCATTTTAATTAACGAAATAAGCATTTTTCTACTTTGGGAATTGACGTCTAGGTCGCGTCAATTCCCAAAGTAGAAAAATAAAAATTGCTTGTTAAAATGTAGGAAAACACAGAACTGTAGCTAAAAGTTATGTGACAGAATCTGTCTGGTGTGTTTATGCACGATCGTCACACAAGTGACCACTCAGAAGGAGTAAACTAGAAATATATCGGAAGACATTTAAATACATATTTTACATATTCATTTTTTCACGTCGCTTCGTTACGAGGCGGTGATCATCATACATGTCACAGATATTTGTAATAGCTGCTTCTTCTGAGTTGTTCTCGGTCCCTTTCTTCCATATAAGACTTCATGGTTGATTATCGAATGCTCGAATGGCATTGATCCAGTGACATGCGAGACTGACAATCAAACTACAATATCGAAAGCCGAAACATGACCATACCACTTGCGGGACGAGTTTATTAAAATAGGTATATATTCGTGAAGGGTTCTAACATGTGTTGGAAAACTAGTTGCATATTCAGCAAACTATTCCAAATCTCAGTTCATCGGTATGAATGTTTCACAGTCTCTATTAATAGTAGACCACCTTCAAAAAACAGTAAGAACGCGAATGGACGAAGCAAGAATTTGACAACAGCGAAAAAACCAGAATATTTATTGACCGGCATCAAAACGCCCCTTTTCACTTCTGACAGTTGTCAGTAAGTTAAATGACTAGAAACTGAAGATCTGGTCAGAAATGTGCAAAATGCAATGGAAACATGCTGCTCGAAAAAATGACGGGATTTGCATAATATTTGTAATGATTTAAATGAACGCCTCTTTAATGATTTTCCTATTTGTTCTAAAAGGTCATTGACATTAAGATTCCGGCTAATATTCACGTTGTGTCTCTCTTCTCACACTCTATACCGTTATTCAATTGCACACTCACGTGAAATTTGTTAAAGACAGCATTACTCAAAAACGTGTAATAACGACATTCACGTTTCCTCATTAGAACGCTCAATTTACTTCTATACAATCAATTTACTTGTAGTATATAGCACACCGTGCATGCTCGTTTGAAACAGAAAGAAAGTGTAAACAAAAACAGGCATGTGCTTGAAATAGTATCGTTTTCAGCCTCATTTCTACAAGTACTTTTATTTGATCTTCATCGCTATTAGAATTCAGAATTAGGAGAAATCAAATTTGATCTGAAAAAAAAAGAGAAAATGCTGGTGGTTGGTGAAGAATGCATGTTGGTATATAACTAACATATAATATGTTCAGCCTTTCTCTCTCAGTCTTGTGTAGGCTAAGGCTTTTCGTTGTCAGTTGAACAAAAACATATATGTGTATTAGTGGAACTTCACTACAATTTTTAACACAGCTCAAATATAAACTTTGTTAAGAGAAAGGAAAAAGGACCAACCCTTCTACTCTGTCGGTGCTGGGCGTGTTTCGGTTTGTTCCGTTTTCGATTGGGAAGCCGGAGAATCCAGTTGGGAGGAACGATCATGTCACGCAAGTGACCCCGATCACATCTGAAACATTGAAATGAACTAAGTGTTCTGTACTTCGCTCTGCTTTTCGCCAGACTGATTGACTTTTCGTTTTCTCAACACACGCGATTTACAGAAGATATGAATTGAAACACGAAAATTGAGAAATTGTGCATTCTCAAAACAGCAGAGCAAACTAACTTTTGTGACAATTTCTCCTTGTTGAAGCAGTTTTTCACGTGGTACGATTCTTTACACCACGAGCATGTCACGGCTATGGTTTCCTGGAAAAATGTCTGTTGTTCATTCATAAACTGGTCAGAGGTTTCACTCGGATGGTATAAAATAATGTTCGGCCAGACGGAAATAGTTCTGGAAGACAGAATACGTTAAAAGAATTTGGTGAGTTGATGGGCTAACTCAAACACTAGTTGATGTTTAAATGATATTCATTAGCTCAGGAAGATTTGTCATTTTCTGTCACGAAGTGTCTGATTGAAAAAAATGATCAATCAACACATCACATCATGCAGATGTCCACGAACAACAGAACATGAGTTTCGAGTGCGGTTCTCCTAATTTTCACTGCAAATTGTGTAGCGTCGCAATGAAGTTTATGAATACGTTACTAACATGCTGTAACCATCTGTATACATAATGGTAAAAATCTAACATGATAAGGCCGCTCTCATTCTTTTTACGTTGACGTTCAACGCCGGGGTTAATGGTAAAGAAAATATGTGTATCGACTCACGCTGGCGTTAACACAAACTAAATGAATACGCATGTCTTAACGCCGTTAACGCAGCGTTAACGCCGGCGTTGAAGGAGACCGGAACACAACACAGTTAAGCTGCTCTAAACTGTAGTAAGATCATAGAGCACAGTTAACTCGTATACTAGTTTTATCAGTCCACGTGACGTTCACATGACACTGCCGCGCGACACGCAATGCGTCCAATGTGCCGTAGGATACATCAGTTTTCTGACATTTAGGGTTGTGTTCCGGTCTCCTTTAAACGTTGAAATAAAATGTGTAAAGGCGGCCTAAGAGACTGCGTGGAGAAGGGAACACCATTACAGTATCTTTAAAAATGCTGAAAACCGCAGTCGATGTCTCCCTACCGTAACATAAGTGAAACTTCGACAATTTTAACTTGTGTGCACAAAGAGCAAAGAAGCGTTTTCACTATGAGTGAAATTATTATTGAAATCTCCTCAGGATATTTGTCAACCAAAGCGAGAGGTTAACCGTATAACAACAAACCTAACACACATCAATGTTTCGAACACTCTATATGGTTGTGAAAATCACATTTTTCATTTTATTTACTAAACATAACAAATTCAAAAATAGCACCATTGGTAATCATGTTAAGTAGTGTGTGTGTGTGTTTATAGGATTCGTCAAACCGTTGTGGACACCGTACCATCGATTTTGTATGGGACGGGGTTTGGCGAGCGGCCAGTTTGTCTGCGTATCATTGATCTACTCACTCTCTCAACTGCTGGCAGATAATCAACGACCGCTCGCCCCGCATCGCTCAATCAATTGAACCCTCTGCTGTCTTTATGGGGCAAAAGGGCGACTATACATTGCTCTTGCATTATAATGAAACTATATATTTTATGTCCCACCTTTTTCTCCTTTTGTTGAAAGTTGAACATTTTCTGTTGGAAGGATTTGCCGCAAGTGTTGCAACGTCCCTCGTGTCGCCACTGGAAATTCTTTTTAAAAGTCAAACAGTATCAATATTGCCCATTTAAAAACGTTTGAGATTGTAAGAGTCGCATTATATGTGTTTGAACGAGGTTCGATTTTTCAATACGAAAAATATAACGCCTGTTATTGTTAAGTCTACACTTTGTTCTAAAACATAAAAATGCTACATTCACAGTTTTTCTCTATGGTGTTATATTATTCAATATTATTATTATTATTATTATTATTATTTATAGTTTTATATTATATAATTTAGCAGCGGCTCCTCTCATATGATGGCTTTTTTGAATACTAACGAGCCGCGGTCGAATGTTACTGTCGATGTATAAGTATGGTTTATATTTGAATTAATTAGTGAGTGAATCTATAGTAGATGTAAAAAAGTATAACACATGTTAGTATCCACGAGCTCACAATGATGCAGTACAAACCGTTGTCATTTTTGAGTGCTTCACGTGACCTCAATTTAAAGAAGGACGATGGTGTGGTCCAATCTTAACCATACAACTTTCAATTGCAGTTTAAAGGACCGTTGACACGGGATCGGTCCACATTATCGTCCTTCTTTAACTATTTATTTATTTAAGTTATAGATTTTTTTGCTTCACAATCCCGAGTTATAAGCCGAGCGCAAAAACGTTCGGTGGTTAATTACACACTCACACGTTCTCACGTTTAACGTGTCCAACGGTTTTTCTGTCTCATTCTTTTAATTTACCCCAGGCTCAATTACCAGTGGAGATAAACGGATTAGCTACATGTCTTCGGGGCTAATAATGTTAACTCAATATGAGGACGGATAAAGACTTTCGTGGAGCTATTAATCAATATCACACTTGAGCACCCCCCCCCCCTTGTTCAATGAAACATTGGAGTGTTGAAACTCTAGAATGACAACAATTCAACTATCCAACACAGATATTTAACCAATGAGCTTGAACTTTTTCTCAGCTTGCAGCATCGCACTTTACCAAACCTTCTGAGCCGTACAAGCAAATGCAAATTGGTTGATGTAGCCGACCGATGCTTGTTCAATGATTAGTTACTCTATTTTAAATACAGAAAAAACAAATTTATAGCGAATTGATCAATATCGCACAATTCCCGAGGTGCATTATAGGTTGAGAGGTTTATAATGAGAAAACTGTTGAGCTCAGATGTACTCTCATTTCAAGCCTAGCAGACTCTAAAAACAAACTGTGAATACAGCGGCAGTTTACAGTTGGAGCACCCTAGTTGATTTGAGATGTAGTATGATATTTTACCACAGCAGAACATCAGAATCAAATTGGAGCCACAGCAAAATGATTCCCATTCACCATTCAGTGTCATTATTTTTTAGAGATGCGTAATTTTCGAGAGATTTTCGAGAGACTCACCTTATGAACCCAGTGATGCAACGTGAGACTGTCGGTTAACTCCTTGGACGGCTGTTTTTTCACGGTATGATCTCGGAAAGTCGTCTTGCAGTTCAGATTCAGCTGAAACAAAGAAAAGCTTCGTTGTTTCCTTTTTCGATATTCTGTCTTTATTCTCATCACTATTCGACTTGTTTACTGCTAGATCTACTATTCCATTCTCTTTTACAGTGTCGATGAAACAGTCGAGTGAATAGAGAAATAAGTACTTAGGTTTTTTGTTCAGTTGATAACATGTGTATTTAGAAATAATGCAAGTTTAAACCACAAATAAAAGTGCAACGAGAAATCTAATGCGACTCGAATCGCGATGTGACGCTGAGAAATCAGCTGACAAACGTTTTTTAAAACCTTGAGCAATTCTGAAAAGAACTGTTTACTTCTTTTTGCTTCAAATAAACATAGTTAAAGCTTAGCAGGAACATTGGTGACTTGCTCAAAAATCCCGTTCTTAGTAATTGCATTTTATACTTCTTTTGTTTCAAACCCTTGAAATTTTCCACTAACTCTTTCGCAACTCGATCTCTAGTGAATCATTTCGTTGTTTGCTTGTATTTCCTTGTTTTCGTAAGTTCAAAAACGTTCAATAATTATTGTATTATATTATTTTCCTTGTTTATCACCATTAACTGACCTTTGAAAGAAGTGGAAAACAAGTCGTGTGAGCCACAATGTGGCACGCGGCGCATCGTCTTTTGTCACCTGAATGTTCCGTCGTTTTCTCTTAAAGGTTGAAATGGGAAAATGTTCAGTCTAGTGAAATCATGCAAAAGTTATAGAAGTTGTAGGTTAGTTCAGTGAGTTGTTCATTTTGCGTCTGGAATTTCTTGAATTTTGAAATTTGCAATCTATTCATATATTCTTATAATTTGTGGAGTTCACATTTATAATAAAATGTAAAATGGATTACATACGAATTATTCGATAGTTTTGCCTCTCATTAAAATACTGTGCCACAATAAATCATTAGTGTACAATTTTCACTAGTATTACAAAGTAAAATTAGTCACCTATTGAGAAATCGTAGTTGTGCATGTTTTTCACGTGGGACGCGAAGGTTAAAGAAAGCGTTACGCTATAATCTGAGTTTCATGAAGAGTTTAAAGAGCTCACAAAAGTTTTCGATGTAATTGCCGTAAATGATAGGGTGTCTCAAAAATAGTATTGTACTTTTATAGGCTATTTAGAGCATCCCCCCGCCCCCATCGGTGTCATACGTGAACACCTTTTCTGAGAAAACTACAAAAGCTGATAATGGTTGTTTACCATTTTCTCTGACGTGTATCACGTGAGACGTGACCGTTTCACAAGACAATAAATCTGTAGTTCACCTTGTTTTCTGCAGTCCTTCTCGCCCACGTAGCACTCGGAGTCCGCGGAGGCGGACGAACCGGGACCGCTGGACGGAAGCCAAATGTGTTCGGCCGGCAACATCTGAACGGGTGAAACATTTGAATGAATTAGTTTTTAAGCATGGAAAAGTTTTTATGATAACAAACAAGACCAACAATACGGATGTGTTGATCGGTGATGTGTAAAGTGCGTGTTACAACTGTATGAGCAAGCTGCCCAATCATTATGAAAACATGTGCTCAGTGAGAGGTACCACTCAAAATCGTTTCGATCCTGATTCAAGACGATTTTGGTGTTGTTCTCAGAGGGTTCATCATCAGTTGCGAAACGATTTTGAGTGGCACCTTTCATTGAGCACATACCATAATAACATTCGAAAAGTCTTAATGACAACAAATATTTTTGTATTGAACAAATATAACACTAATATGCCCAAATATTTTCCAAATTGCAGGAATGTCACGATGACTGTTTCCAATCTGCGGCTGCTCGAACTTCTTTCAAAAACAGTGGGATGAGAGAGAGACTCAGTAATTGGTCCGCCCTCCAAAATATTTCTGCGAACTGAGACTGTTGTAAATATTGCTCTTTTCATCGTGATCTGCACGACAATGAGATGAAAAAGCGGGCATTTCCATCTCATTTAAAAAAATACATTTTGTTTAATTCTTGAAACATGCTCACCTGTTCGTCCATCCAGTAGCGACTGGTGCGGTGTTTGTTCACTGTCCTCACTTCTTGTTCAGCCGCGGAACGGCGAACAACTGGTGATTTGGCCAACGCCTTTCTGAAGTCAACTGAGAGTGAAACATTGGAGTGACACAAATGTGCCACCTATGTCAGTGAACGTGATGTTCCCTAGTTTTCTTCCAAGCGCCTGCCTACTGACCGCTGAACTGTAGCAAAGCTTATGCATCTGGTGAATTGAAACGTAATTGAGGGCACAAATACACAGACAGACTAAAACAGCATAAATAGGACAGAAAGAAAAAGTACGTTAACACGTTGAAACTACAGAACGTGTACTTTATACAGCAAAAAAAGTAATGTTCACAGTATCAGTCAACAATGGGACCTGAATAGTTCTGAAAGGTGTTCGATACGACTGGGTCGTCGTAGAATACACGCCGGCGCGGAGGGGTCGTGACTTCTGGATCGGACGGTGCGGACGCTTTCCGCGGGCGTCGGCGGCTCGAATTCTGACTCTGAACCGCCGTCGCTGTCGCCGGACGACACGGAAAGCAGTTCAATGTCCCGGCGCAGCGTCGACAAATCGATTGAATTTGAACGGGGCGGCGACGCCGAGTCAGGATACGGCGACAGCAGGGCCGGTGGGCGGAGCCTAATTGGGCTCGGCTCCAGGTCCTGCGACGAAGTTTCTGGAGAAAATTCCAGCGAAACCTCATTGTCGTTACGCACCACGCACGGCGAGGGACTGTTTGAGCTGCATGGCGAACTGGAATAATTTCAAAGTTCTAGACTTATATTCGGATTAAAACACTGGTTTCATCTTCAAAATTGTTAATATACCAGTGTTTTGCAACTCTGAATATGAAAAATCAATGGGCATTAACTTCTAAGTAACGAATTAATTTACCTGCTGAAACTGCATGACAGTAACTTCTTATTGCACTTTAACAGTGCCAAAAACTCATGTATGTGCCCAATAAGCAATTGAAATTAGTTTGACCTTGATTCAAGACGATCTCGAGGTGCTCAATGTGTAATCTTTATTTGACCCCACTGATATCATAAAATTACCGTATACTGACCGCCTTCTAACGAAATTAAAAACGAGAACGAGCAAAGACCGACTATCAACATAATTGTGTTTTGTAGTGTAAATATGCATGGCTTATTCGTCTTTGGTGAGTGTAGATAAATAATGAGCTCAATTAAATATGCGAAAAGTTCTGCTAAAGGTGTTCTACTTAGAGCTAGAAGATAGTTCTGGGAAATGTTGTCTTTCTAGCAATAAAACTCGCACTTTCTCTAAAAGTAAATTGATTTTGTTTATGTTTTGATTCTATCTGTATAGATTTAACTAGGTTGCTCCTCTCTGAAGATCTATAAGACCCTGCTAAAACATTCAGCTGAAGTTATCATTATCAGTCGCAGTTGTGGTGCTTCGCCGAGAGCGGATTAGGCAAATCGGGTGACATTGATTATATCGAATAAGACTGGCAAATCTCAAGAATACGCGTCACACAAAAATGGATATGACACGAATGTTTCAGGGCGCCTATAAAAAACGTTAACTAGTGGAGACGTAGTTAACATGCAACTATCAGTAATTGAAAAACTGTATTTCAATGTAATAATTTTAATCTAATTGAACGTTTAACTAATTTATGTTCACTTAATAGTTTTCAGAAAACACTAACTTGGTTTCTGTAGTTTGTATGCTGGTGCCTCTTTCACTACTCGTATGTCGCTCCATGTATCGATCTTCTTCATCCGAACTAATCGATGAAACTAGAAAAATCAATATTAAGATGTGTGATGTGGAATATAATCGATATTCTCGAATGTAGGAAAAGGTAAAATTTGGAAAGTGAATTTGATGAGGTTGGTAGGTAACACGTGTTAAACACATTGGAGTTTCAGATCTCACAACACAAACTCTATCTTTTCATTTTTATGTTATTTTTTCTTCTGTATTCGTTACACATAAACAATTTGACGTCATTTCAATACTTCCCTTTGCGGAGTTTTGTTTTACGAAATTTGGCGCAAAAATTGATCATGCATTAACAATGCATGAAACAGAAACATAGTGTCCAACGAATTGGGAATGAAAGAATGAAAGTATGATAAAGCGGTGGGCCGATAACGTAATTCGTTCCAGGAAATCTGTATGAAATTGACAGTTTCCAACTAAACTACGGAATTCAATAATGCGTGTTTATAGAATGTACTTTATACTTTTCTTACTATACTAAATACTTTCGTGAACAATCTACTGCTGTACATGATAGTTTACTAACTATGCGTTGTCGAGTAAAGAGGCAAGACTTGAATGCAATTATGTTTCCGTTCAGAATCAAGTAGTATGCGGTTTTCTTTGATTATAGAAACTTTATTCACTTAGGCGGAAATCATAATTGCTAGAGTGGATTGAATTGTTTGATCATAACGATGTACATTTTCTCAAGGACTGTGAAAAATACTATTCAAACTAGATTTTTTCTTTGAGAAAGTACCGTAAATATATCTGAAAACTCTAGTTGAAAACATTGTAATTGAAATTTTATTTACGTTTAGGAAAAGTGAACGAAATTCGATGTAAGTCGTTTGCTAGTTGTTGAGCTTGCAATACACCCTCACATACACATATTTGATGTAAACTTGATGCTGGCGAGGTTTACATTATATTATATGTCCCAAATTGAAAAAAAAGATTCGATAATAATGAAATATGTTTAGTTTGCTTAAGCAAAATACATTTGATGGTCAGTATGAAACTGAAAACGTACCAATAATATCGGGTGCGGCGGGGCCGTTTCTCGGTTCGTCTCTCAGATGAGTTCGGTTCCCGAGACGACGCGCCAGGCGAAGCACCGCCGACTCCAGCTCCGTTTTCAGAATACGGCGTCTGAATGTTTCACACATTCTAAGGAGGTTTTTCAAAAGGTCTCCGTGATCCGCTTTATCCAAATCACTGATTAGGTTGTGCTAGTTGATGAAAAAACTTCTGTACTAGTTTGAGGTGATGTTTTCTGGCGAAATATCAAACTTTGTCTTAGATATATGCACGTCAGCAAAAACAGCACAAACTGACTTTCAAAGTGTTGAAATATGAAGCTATGTTTAACGTGTAGAAGAAGCAGAAAATTTTTATATACTGTCGATAATGGTTCATTGATTATTATTTCCGCCAGCCAGGACACATCTTATTTCGCACAAATCTGGGTGCATAGACATCATTTCAAATTCGAAAACTGTGTGAAAACGCATTCGAACTCTTCGCCTCTCTTTAATTGCTGGCACAATTGACTGATCCAAAACGCAAACTGTGAATTAGTTCTCTGATTCAACTGCATTCACTTATCTACATTTCTCCTAAAATATTTTACTAATCATTTGCGATGCTGACAGAGGCTACAACTGAACAAGCTTCACTGCATTCAGTAATAAACTGTTCGCAAAACATTCAACTCGCCTATAACCTACGATTTTTGTTTTATGTTGGCAGATGGTAGACTGTAAACTCGCCAGTAAATCGAGTGACTTTATATACCGTTCGCGAAACATTTCATCATCATGTATAATCTGCGCTTTTTTCGCTCTCGTATTGAACGTCCGTAGTTCAGAGAAATAAATTAGGTGATTTATATATACCGTATTCACTAGGCTTATTAAGTCGGGTACGCAAGTTGAGGTTCTTTTGCTGTTTGTACTTCGCACACACGTTTATAACGTACACAATCAGAACTTCCGTAACCTAATTGAAAACATTCTATTGAAGTTAAAGTTAGTGAAAACGATCACTGTCTGTGAAACATTCAACCAACCTATAATCTGCGCTTTCTCTGGCTCATTTTGGTAGGTTGTTGTTTGAACAAATAAACGAACCAATAAATCAAGTTGTTTCATAAACTGTCGATGAAACATTGGACTGACCTATAATCGGCGACGAGGGCGCAATGGGGGCAGCTGAGTTCCAGGTCGAACCGCGGACCCTCGAACGGTTCCTCGTCACTTTCTCCGCTGGCGGTCGGATTGTCGCTGCCGTCCGAGTGGATACGACTGCGTGTATTCTGACACGGACTTATCGATCTGCGGTAGATCAAATATTAGTTATTGTTTTTTCTCAAACAATACTCTAGTTAGTTTATAGGTTGGAATTGTTCGATAAACAGTGGGTATAAATCGCGAATGAATGCTATAGTAAATATATAATATCATGTGCGCGCAACAGGGTAACTATACCTTTTTTCTCAACTTTTCTCTCCGTTTACCTATTTGGAGTGCCACACGTGTTAGATCACAAATAAATATATTCTATACTATTCCATTCTGAATGAATTTTTAATGTCGCTAAATGTTCCAAAATCGGGAATAATGTAGAGTGGAGCTAAATGTTAACGAATGAGCCGGTCTCATTCAGAAGAGTTTTCATCTCGTTTTTGCGCTCAAGTGCAAACAGCTAATACTAGTCAACAGAAAAACTTATAGATTTTGGATTAAAGCTTCGTGTGAGGAGCAACGGTATATAACCAATGTAAAACATTGAAACACGTTAGAACAGGTAACCTCAGTATGATGTACTTTCATAAATTCGCTACAAATGACATTCTCACGCAACTTAATTCATTTTCATCACCTTCTCACTTTTGAAGCTAGAAAAAAATTCAAAAGAAGGAGAATCCGAGAGCTCAATCATCATCAATCGTGTAGTTTCGTTGAAATGGAAAAGTTCAATTCATTTAAACATTCATAAAAACGTAATGATTTCTTCAAACCCCTAATCCGCGCGGCGCTAAACGCTGCGCGAGATATCGGTTCAGTATCACGTATTAGCTGCTTTTAACGTAGGTAGGATAATTTCGCCTTACCCCTCAGATGTTTTACATATTTATTCTTGTTTTTTTGTATATGTTACACTTATCAAATATTTATCATAATCGCTCACCGGTGTTCCGGATCCCAGCTGAGACTGGGTCCGAGCGGTTTTTTCCGTCTCAGAATCGTCGTGGGACTCCTTAAGGCGGCCGGCAACGCCTCGCTAAACTTGCGCGCGGCGCTCTCGCGACTCCACGACTTTTTCTTCGTCGCGGGCTTCTTGGTTGTCACGTCTTCACGTTCTGTAGACCGTTTCCGTGACCATATTGGGGTAGATTGCTGGGCTTCAACGGTTTTTTTGCGACTTCGCTTGGTTTCCCGTCTGATTGGCGGACTCTTGTCTTGCGGATAGAAGACGTCATCGAAGCTCTTGCGAAACGTCATCATTTTCTCTTTCTTCTCTCTTTTCGCTTCTTTTTCTCTCTCTTTTTACAGAGTATGAATACAATAAAATAGATCAGAATATGGCGTCTTCGTGGTTTAACACGTGACCAGTATGACGTGACACATTCGTTTTTCAGCCAGAAAAAAGTAGCAGAAGATCGAATAAAGGAGAAGAGGAAATGGTAGAAAAAGATTATACAACTTGAATAGTTCTTTAAAACTAGAAATTTATGACGGGAGGACAGAAGTTGGCATAGCCAGCATGGGATCTGAGCGAGAGCGGGATTACCAGAGGTCCCGCCCCTTTTTGCGCGGATTAGATCATTTCCTGTGCTAATGCTCTTTATGCACGACGCTTATTAACATGTAATGAAACATTCAACCGCGCTTCATGGAAAGGGACCAAGGTGTCATGTATATTTTTGACTTGTTGGACTAGGGAGAAAACAGGAAGGAAAGTTTTTTGAAAAAGAATAATGAAAAATTCGGCGCACTAGGGTGTTTTTCAAAATGAATTTCTCACAACGCAACATACTATGAAACTTCAATCGAGCATCTTGGTTACGAGCATCTTCGTTATGTCGCTGAAGAAACACACTGTCGCTGAACGTTTCACTCAATATATATGGAAGCGTCGAAACGTTCAACTGCACCAATGCTACAACAAAATCTCTTTTCGTCGGGTTTGAATGTTACCGCTAAAGTAACGGTAATCAACTCAAAAAAGAAAACATTTTTTATGTTGCCCTACAATAGCTGGAATAAAAAGTGGTTCACAATATTTCCTTTACATGCTTACATTAATAGAAGAAATCAATAATTTTCGTTGCCATTTCAAAGTAATCCTTAATAGGAAATATCATATCCATTATGACGTATCACACTCGAAATAGGCATTAATCTGATCGGTATTAATAGCGCAACTGATGACAAATTAGCATAGAAGTGGCACTCCGGAAGGAGAAGACCACCCCTCTCTCGCATGAAACATTTGGCCGCGAAAGAAAAACCAACTAGGTCAAAATTTCTCGACTCTCGTCAAACACCTTTAATACTTTTTTATATAGTCAGAAAACAATGTTATAACACAAATTAGAACAAGTCAGATGTGCTTAATTGGAGAAGATTCATTGAATTTTCGGAATTAAAAGGTCAATTATGTTTCATGTTTTGAAACGTGGGATAAATAAATATGGGACATAAAACAGTCCATATTCTGTCAAAAGTCTGTCAAGTCTGTCAAACATGTGAATGTTGCTGTTACAACAGTTAATTACCAGAGTTTCTTTCGCGCTTCATTAGTTTTATATCAAACTTTGAGCAGATTTCAGTCGTTAGCCCTGAAATCAGTGGTGCGTGAATGTCGTGAAATCATAGCAAAAGAAAAGTGATGTCATTGTCGAGATTATTAAATAGACAGAAAAAAGTTAAAAAGGCGAAAAGATAGAGGAGAGAAGAAGGAATGAATAGAGGACAGAGGGGGGGGATAGAAAACCAAACAAGATACAGAGAGAGAGAGAAAGAGACATGAAGAGAAAAAACAGAGAGGAGAGAGACAGAAAGAGAGGAAATGGAGAGAGAGAGAGAGAGAGAGAGAGAGAGAGAAAGAGAGAGAGAAAAAGAGAAGAGGGCGGAAGGGACATAAGAAGAAAGAAAGAACAAGATCCACGCAAAATATTGTATTGAGAGTAAAACGATCGTATTCAGCGAGCAAACCACAATCTTTATTCAAACTGAAACAAAAACTTCAAACACACGTATTGTGACAAAGGTAATTCACGAACCCAATAGCCTAGGTGAACATCGAACTAAGGGAATAGAGATTATACAACAATTGCACAAACAAGGATAATAAGAAAATTGGGTCGAGTCGCAGGACATTTTGTGTTTGAAAAACAAGAATAAACGTCTACATATATTGTCAAAAACCAGATAAAAGCCCTGAAATAGCATAGTGGCAAATCGTGAAACATTCGTATTAAAATGTACAACTTTGTTTGCACTTCATTGGTTTTATATGAAACTTTGAGCAGATTTCTGTGGTTAGCCATGCAGTGGTGCGTGAACGTCGCGAAATCAAAATGTAGAATATGTACACGTTTTCGTGTAGAGAGCAAAAAAAACTTTTCTCAATAACTTACTCTCTCTATGTGCCGTTAATCGACTAGTATTTCGATACTTAAAGAATCCGTCCCGCTTTAATTTTGACTTTTGAGTTAACAAACTCTATGGCAAATGAAAAACCATTATCAAAAATATTACTTTTATATCCCTATCTTGCTTCGTTTTCTCAGAAAAGCGGCTTACGTAATGACACCGATAGGGGAGTTGCGTACGGGGTATGCTCAAAATAGCCTATAGAAGTGCGATAATGATTTCAAAACACTCAATCACATACGAATACACAATTAGGGACTAAAAAATTAAAATAAATTTGGATGTAAATAAACCAAGTCAAGTTGCGTCACAGGGAAAATGTTCATGTTCCCTTCTTTATTGCTTGATGTTATGCAAGTTTTACAAATTTTCAATCAAAAAGTTTTTTCGTGGTCTAAGGGAAGACGTTAAGAATCTTTTTCGAGCTTTTTAAATTTTTCGTGAAACTCAAATTATAGCGGAACGGTTTCTTTAACACATTTTGAGAAATTACATACTCGAATGTTCTTATTATTTTCAAATGTGTATTATTAGAACTTTTATCAAACCATTACTCTGAATACTTCAATGTAATATTTTTATCTATAGAACACATGCAACACACAACCGACCTCCAATGTTCGCTCAAATCGGGGAACATTTGCTTCAACTGTACAGAAGTCAGCTCGGGATTAGAAATAGATAGACGAGAGTTAGTTTGGAAGGCAGCAGCTTCTTCTAAAAGTTTTATTGATTGTTGTGGGTTTTTTTTATGTTTTTAGTGCCGTTATAAGACTATAATTCAGCAGTTACATCACCTAGCCATCAACTTAACTTCATTAGAGGGAGCCAATCACAAGCAAACGAATACTTTTTTTAAATCAGTCATTTTGCATCATGTTCTCTACAACATATTAGTGTTTCTCAGGCAGGGATACTTTTTGAAACTGTATTTCGTCTCAAAAATTGAATCCTGGTCCAAGAATAATAAATTATATTCACCTGGGTATAACCGACAAACATATAGACTAGATTCAATGCAGAATTTTACTGTTGTTAAGATAGTGTAAATGATTCTAAAGTTGTAGTTATTATCAGTCTAGCAAATGCAACATGTTCTCTGCATTTCTGGAGTAAGTGAATGTTTCACATTTCCTTTATCTTAGATCTTTGCTCGACAATCTCTGATAACAAAAATATCCTAACAAAAAATCTCACCATTCTCTTTTCCCTGATATTCATCCGAAAATACCGTCGCTTCGCTACTCAGCGAATTTTCGGAACTCGATTTGTCTGAAAAATACGGTAGATCATAGAATTCTGTTGAATTGTGGTGTTTTTTCCTATTAGAGAGAGCAAAAGTGTTGAGTGCAAATCATGCAATAGAAAAATCGCGCGCAGCGCGAAGCGCTGTGCGAGATTTGTCGTTGGTCCGGCTAATGCGCGCCTCCGTTTTTTTAGTTTACCCTCAAAAAGGCCCAAACGTGCAAATCAAAACTTTTTATGATTTGTTGATTTTTCATGGCATATGTACAAGCTATGTTCAAAATTTGAACAAAATTGATTGAGTTTGAGCCGAGTTATGACAATATGCGCTTCATGCAGACCGCCAACTTCCGTCGTGTGTCTGTGTGTGTGTGTGTCTGTGTTGGTGCGCACTCCTGGGAAATTTTTATGTGTGAACCGATTTGACTGAAAATTTGGGACACGATAGATATCCCACTCAAACCTTGGGGGCGCAAACTTTTTTTCGAAAAAAATTATTTTTCATCAAGTTATAGGTCTTTGAAAATGTCTCTGCGTCTCTTCATTTCGTGCACTCTCTCGCCATCTCTGTCGGGGTAAATCAAATTGCGTTATAACTCAGCTCAGTCCTAACCAATTCAAGTAAAATTTGAAGTATGATACCACGACATGAACTGACATCGATTTAGATGTAAGTCTTCTACTGATGACGTCATCGAGGATTCTGGAGCTCGGATGACGTCATTTTTGAAAAGTGCAAAGTTGACGTCACATATATTTTCAAATGATGGTAATATCTTAGGAAGGGTCAATTAACGGTGAAACTCAATCTAAGAGTGACGTATTCTGGGATTCTGGAGACCAGATGACGTCAGTTTTGAAAAGTGCAAAGTTGACGTCACATATTATTTCAAATGCTGAAAATATCTTAAAAATGGTATATTAACGATGAAACTTTATCTAAATATGACTTATTCTGAAATTGAGAAGACCAGATGACGTCAACTTTTGAAAAAAATGACGTTAAATATGTTTTCGAATGCTGAAAGTTTCTTAAAAATGGTCAATTCACGATAAAACTTCATTCAAATATGACGGATTCTGGGATTCTGAAGGGCAGATAAATTAAGTTTTCAGAACTGCAATGTTGACGTCATATTTTTTTTCGAATGATGGTAATACTTGATAAGTAGAGTGGTTAAGGAATTGAATTGAATTGGAATTGGAATTGAAAAGAATTGAAAACCAATTCCAAAGAATTGAATTGAATTGGTTTTTTTTGAACAACCAATTCCAAAGAATTGAATTGAATTGGTTTTTGTGTAAAACCAATTCCTTAGAATTGAATTGAATTGGTTTTTTTTTGAAATCCAGAAAAATTAGAATTGAATTGAATCGGTTTTTTGAATATCAGCAATAATATTTGGAATTGGTTTTGGAATTGGTTTTTTCAGCGTGGGAAAATTGTTTGTTTTCTGCTGTGTTCTATCCAATCTCAAGGCGGTAGTAGTGTTAATAAACATAAAAACTGTTTTATGAACCGAATTGACAGAAAACTGCATCTAGAACTGAAATTGGAATTGATTTTTTTGAGAATTGGTCGGAATTGATCGGAATTGAATTGAATTGAATTGGTTTTTTGGCGCCGGACAAGAATTGAAATTGAAATTCGGATATTTTTTGAGAACTGGTTGGAATTGGAATTGAATTGAATTGGTTTTTCGGAATTGGTTAACCACTCTATTGATAAGTCATTCATTAAGAAAACAATTTTATCTGCACCGTACAGATCAAACCACATACCTACGGCATGTGTACAAAAAGAGAAAAATTCATGAAAAAGTGGGGGCCCAACGACTGTGAGATTTGTCTTCTGCTGTGCGCCCCTTAGACAGCTACTCTCAAATGCAGCAGCTACTGCTACAAAAACCGGAAAATACTTATATACTCAAGTATAACTGTTCATTACAAACATACAAAAGTCGTAAAATATTTTTTCAAACCTGTAAACTATAATATACAAATCACAGATGTTAACTCAACGTAGTCAACTATAGAGATTCTGGTTTTGTACACAATGATTTGCAGTTTTGGTCCTTACTTCAACTCTAGGTGCTATAACACTTGGCATATTATTCAACAGTTGTTCTCTCTTTTACAGCTGTGATTTGTATATTTTAGTTTACAGGTTTGAAAAAATATTTTACGACTTTTGTATGTTTGTAATGAACAGTTATACTTGAGTATATAAGTATTTTCCGGTTTTTGTAGCAGTAGCTGCTCCATTTGAGAGTAGCTGTCTAAGGGGCGCACAGCAGAAGACAAATCTCACAGTCGTTGGGCCCCCACTTTTTCATGAATGCTAATCTGTTTTTAATATGTTTCCGTTTATTGTTACTTCAAAAGGAAAACATTAGGTATGCAATGACAACAGTGTGCATAGTGGTTGTTTTCCATAGGCTCGATACGATTGCACACATCCCTTACTCGGTTGTTATATAGTGTTAGGCAAATGCACAGTCACGTGGAACACAGCAAACCCCAGAAACGTGCAACGAGAAAGTGCGCAATGCCTCATTAGAATGCTAACTTTACGTGACTATTGAATTCACTCCTAGTACAAATGAAATTTCTCAGAATACAACTGACCTATGCTCAACCGCAGCAGATTACTGTGGATGTCGTGCCACGTGGTTATGGCTCCCACGAGTTTTCGCGTAAACTCATCGCAGAGTGCTGTACTCGAGGACGAGGTCGCGCGATCCAGGGGGGCGGAGCCTAAATTCAAAAATAAAACTGGGAAGAATCTGTAAAATGCGTTTTTGAGAAGGAATGGGTCTTCAATATATAGTTTGGAACAGTTTTATTGAAGGTTTGTATAATTTTATGCAAAACTATGGCTATTGCAGGTCCATTGTTATGAAGTGCATCATACTAAATTGATAGAACGAGGAGTAATCGGAGGAGCCTATATTTGTTTTGGTTTTGTCATTGTTTTGGTCACTCTCGTCAATTTCACTTAACAAACTGTGAAAGATCAAAAATCTGGTGAAGGATAGGAGAAGTACATGAAGAATTATACGTTGAATTGATAAGATACGTTATGCTGAGGTATTTCGGTAGCACCTAGTTTTACATTCCTTTCTGCCCCTGTAGTGTATTGCAAGTCTGTGAGCGATTCGAACTTTTGAGTTAAAGGACGCCAGACACCAATATTGAGAGATCACGTTCTGACCCGCGGGGAATCAAGTTCTGTCCCAGGGACATTTTGTACAACCATCTAATTTCTCCTCATTCGCGTTATGCTCAGCACCAATTCCGTCCACGACAAAATTCGACAAAATCGCCGAAACAGTCGAAAAACGGCCCGACTGTCGGAGTGCCTGAATCATGCCCGATATGTCGCGACGGCGGGAAAAATCTTTTCAAATTCTCGGCATTTCTTCTCAAATATGAGTGAAATTTTGAGCATTCCAAAAGTGTAATGAATAATAAAACGATATTTCACTTTTTTTTGATAAATTCTAACATTATTTCGGCAAATACTAGATTTTCCAATCGCTGAGTGTCTCGTCCCACAGCACGCTATGCTAATCTATAATAATTATTATAAGCGCCATAATAATTGTTACAAGCGCCATAATAATTGTTATAAGCGCTAACTTTTAGCCTCGACAGTAATGCAATATTTCACTTTAATAAAACTGTAATTTTTTAGAAATCACTAAATTTTTCTCTATTTTCATATAGACGTTTTTGTCAACACCTAAAGTTGATCAAAATTATGTAAATTTCTCCATTGGTGTCCTACCTTTTTTAATAATGAATAATATAAGAACAACAATTATTCTAACTGGAATCAATTTCCCCATTCATTACAATTCATGCGAAGGTTGCACGGTTAGGTTATATATCGGTAATCAGAGGAAGGATAGTTCCTACTTGCTATTCTGAACATCATTAAACATTCCACAAGGAAACTTTTAATGATAATGCATGATAATATGCGCGCATGACAGTATAACATACACCCATTTCTCTTTTCCAACTTTTCTGTTCGAAAAATGTCTTACTTTGCTCAGTGTTTTCAGTGATATTCCAAGTCATGTGAATGTTTCATCGACCCATTATATTACAGTTGGCCGCGAACAAATAGTGCCTGATATAATTGGTTTCCGAATAAGATAGAAAAACAAAATTAGTAATTAGTAAAAAGTGGGGAACCAACAAATTGTGAGTTGTGTTTGGTTTGACCTCTACATCAGCAAAAACGAACAATACGAATTGCTGTGATACTGTAGTAGAAGAATTCTGCAAAAATAGAACAATACCAATGTTGCACATTGGTTCACAAAGCCCGCATAATATTTCAGAAATTGCCGAAGGGTATTTCATGTGGACTTCGACGACATGCGTGCGTTGTGAACCATTGTGCAACATTTGTATTGTTCTATTTTTGCAGAATTCTTCTACTACAGTATCACAGCAATTCGTATTGTTCATTTTTTGCTAATATAGAGGTCAAACCAAACACAATTCACACATTTGTTGGTTCCCCCACTTTTAACTAATTGTTCTCTTTTATCTAGTTGTACTCCTACAACTTCTCATTTCGCCTATTCACAAAGTAAATCTTGTAAATTGGAAATCTCAGTTTTCGGTGTGCAAGAACTTGCAATGTAGTCATTATTTGCAATACCACATCAAAAACCTTCATGTTGAAACTTTATTGTTTTTCGTTTTACCGCCAATTGGCACACGCGGCTGGCGCCAGAACGAAACGAAATTTCTAAGTTTTCGAGCTTCCAGCTCACACCAAATGTGTCAATTATTGAATGGAGCAAATTTCAAACGATTCACATGACGATTTTGTGTATTTTTTGGTTTTGGCGCCATTTGGCGCCTGCTCCGAGCGCCAGAAGATCAAATTTGAAAAATTTCAATCTGTTTATCAATTGGAGTGTTCAATATCTACTAAAGAACGACGATTATGTGGTCCAATCGCAACGGTTAAGTCCTTAAAACTGCAATACATTCTTAAATTGGAGTTTATAAAGGACCGTTGACACGAGATTGGTCCGCATAATCGTCCTTCTTTAACTTGAAACAGTTTTGACGACAACAATATTTTCCCGACTTTGGCGCCAATTGACGCCAGCGGCCGGCGCCAAAAGGATTTTCTCAATTTATAGACTTAGCAAATTACTTGCCAAGTGATAACTATTGACTGTACCATATTTCAGATTATGCCATTGACGATGTCGTGTGTTCAGGTTTTGGCGCCATTTGGCGCCTAGTCCGAGCGCCAGAACAAAAATTCAAGTTTCGCAAAGTGAAATTCACATTTTACATCGAAGTATTCAACTTCTATTAATTTGAAACAATGTAATTGACAATAACTAGTGTTTTGTCATTTTTGGCGCCTAGTGGCGACCAGGCCCGGCGCCATTTATAAGCTATAAATCTCATAATTGGCGCGACGCGCTAACTTTTGCATTAGAACTAATGTTTCAAATCTCAGCTAAATCGGTTCAGTAGTTTTTCCAATAGTCGTTTTTGGCGCACGAGGGACGAGGGGGGAGGGACGAATTACGGCGGAAGTTTTCAACAACGACACGAAACCATAACTTGGGTGAAAATTATCCGATTTTGCTGTAATTTTCACACATTGTTCAAATCGTGATTCTCTAACGTTCTCTTTTTTTGAAAAAATATTATATTCGAAGCTTTTTGTTAATTATAAGGAAAAAACGAGTCCGCAATGGCCAAACCAAAGACAACTCACGCAGAGCGCTTCGCGCTCCGCGCGATTTACATTGTATTTATGACAAGAATCATTTCTCCAAACCTTCGCTCAATTTTCCTGATTAGAGTACTTTATGTTTAGGTAATATTTATCACTTCTTCATTACAAGTCAGAGGAATGTTTCATCGGAATGAGGAATATTATGGTGGTCCAAGAATAATTAGTGCTCGGTTAGTTTCGGAATAAGAGAAAAATAAAACACGAAAATGCCAATGACATAGCAAGTGATACTATGTGAGCGAAACCGGAAGGAAATACACTCTTCTCTCTTGGAACTTTTTCTCATTTTCTCTGATTAGAGTATATTTAGGTGATATCATGTCACTTTTCATCACAAGTTATCGGAATGTTTCATTGGTATGTTATAATACGGTTGTCCTAGAAAAACTAGTATCTGCTGCACTTTAGGAGAATAATCAAAAACCGAACAAGAAAACTGCGATTTATATGGCATGTAATACCATTCCCGCGTCCAGAAAGAAATAAACCGGATTTCTTACTTTTTTTCTGTATTTTCCTTAATAGAGGGCTTTATTCTTAAATAGAATGTATTTTCTGACTGAGTATTACCATTCATGTTAGTGTTTCATTACTAGATTATAAAACGGCTCGCACGTGAAGAATTATAGTTACGCGTTACGATACGTGAAACACTTTTAATAATTACGTTGTGCTCAACGTTAATGGATACCAACACGTTTCTCTCAAGTTATTCAGGAGAGAAGCATGCAAATTAAAAGGCAGTCAAAAGATGATGTTAGAAGGTTGACTTTGAGGGCAGGGCTACTTGAGACATGTTTTACTCGTTTATTTATTTCGAACTTATGCGAAGTGAAAGGTTAAATATGTGAATATGTGAATGTATTCGAAGTAAAGCGTCTAAAGCAAACTGCGATATCCCTATTTATTACAAATCATGTGAAGGTTTCAGTGGTATATTTACATCGGAACGAAGGAACACAATAATAGGGTAGAAATAAAAGTACGTTTCATCGGTATGTTATATTATATTGGTCCAATAATAATTAGTGCTTGGTTAGTTCCCGAATAAGAGAAAAATCAAACACGAAAATGCCAATGACATAGCAAGTAATACCATGTGAGCGAAACCGAAAGGAAATACCCTCCTCTCTTTTTGAACTTTTTCTCATTTTCTCTGATTAGAGTACTTTATATTTAGGTGATATAATCTCACTTTTTCATCACAAGTCATCGGAATGTTTCATTGGTATGTTTTAAAACGGTTGTCCTAAAAAAACTAGTACTCGATAGGCTCGCAAAGAATAATCAAAAACTGAACAAGAAAACTGCGATTCATATGGCATGTAATACCATTCCCGCGTCGAGAAAGAATATAGGCTAAATTTCTCTAATTCTTTCTGTAGTTTCTTTGTTGACGTTCTTTATATTCAAATATAATAGGTTTTTCTGGCCAATTATTACAACTCATGTTAATGTTTCATCACTAGATTATAAAGCGGTCGTCTCACTTTTCTTGAACCACCTCCTCCGCGACGGGGCCGACACCGAACGCGTCGTAGTCCGCGCGAACTGAGCACGACGCTCATTCGGATCCTTCATGTGATCCTGAAAATGAACATTTATATATGAAAAACATATGAAACTTGTTTTAGTATCATGTATTGAACGAAACACGAGGTTCTCATTCAGTGGCGACTACTAAACATTTTTCTTTTCCTGAGCTAAACTACTAGGAGACTAAATTATACAGAAAACAAATAAGATTTTGTTCGTCATACCCTTATTTGGCGTGGTGATATTGTGAGAGTTTCATTCTAATTCTGTTTCTGAGTACGATTGCTACCGTTCTGAAATGTTAGCAAACTATTCAACAGCTTGGTTCATTTTATGTATATCGAGAGGCGCTATTGAACATCAATAGAGTTTCTCGTCAAGTACTTACAAGGCTATGGTTGTTTTTCACAAAATAAGATTTTCTTTCAGACCATACTTTTTGCTTTACGTAATCCAGTATGACTTTTTTCAACTTTTGTTCCCTCAAGAATAGATTTAATAAACTGGTGAGGCAACTATAAATAGATATAATGCTAATCAGTTCCGGTTTCGAATGATAACGAACCGAAGAATTACACAGCTTCATCAAAGAGTGAGATTGTTCCAGTACGAAACAATTCCTAAGCAGGTCGATACATGGTTAAATTATTTGGTTCTCCAATTCGATTGTTATATAACATTGGCGCAACATTGCAGTGCCACAGGAAGAATTATAATTGTATTCATCTGTTGAATTCTTAGTAAATTGGTAAGTTGTGTTAAAGTGTGCCAAAATGATACAAAAACTTTCTTTCTTTCCACATCTGTTCTATTGGAGTTTTTGTATGTCATATTTCACGACGAACCATTGTGTTAATGATTTCTAACACAAACAGTCATCGAACTAACACGTATACATAGAATAAACATCAAAATGAACGAATACATGTGAATTACACGTGACTCCTCACGTGAATAAATGTCTGAAACTAATAATTGGCTATGAAGGAAGCAAAACGGCCCAAAACAGAAAAAGAGGACATTTTAATGATGAATCATTGCCGTGATTGATAACATTCTGCTGTGTTTGATTCAACGATAACAGCATTAGGCAGATTCGTTTTGGGTGAAAATGGGACATTCTAGTTCCAATAAAAGTGTTTTAGCCATTTTCCCTAATTCTAGAGTGAATTTCAACTGTAACATTTCAAAGAAGAACTGTAGTGCAGATCTGACGACGTTTGAACATTTTTGTTCGAAACTAATGTTAAACTTATAACTGAAATTTTTGAACAATAATAAAAATAGTATTAGGTTAATGTATTTGAACAAAATATAATTGGTGACTAGGACTGTGTCACTAGGACTTTTGGATGGTGGTATGATTTAGTTCTTAATAATAACAATATTTTCTACAAGAAAAGATTGGCAAGAGACTTGCGAGGGACAATGCAAATGAAACCACATTCAACTGCATTGAAACGTGTCAATTCATCACATGGTTGGAGAACTATTGGACTTTTTAGTGCACTTTTCAAACGAAATCGATGTAATCACATAACTGTTGTTAAACTAATCGGTACCACGAATTTTCGAAATTTCCTAGTTCATACTTCATAGTAAATGATAATCTTGATGACTAGCGGTATTTTTTCATTTCGTTCTGTCTAATAGTTTGTCTTGAATTCGGCCTCAATGTTTAACTTTTATATGATTCTCCAATTAACAACTTCTTCTAACCACACCTCAAAGGCGAACGCCTTATCGTCATCGTATATCGTTGAACATTGGAGAAACTTAGCGAAAAGACTCCATTTGGAACCCATTTTAGGCTGATTTACGCCCATTTCAGGATGATTCACACCCTTTAGGAGTACAGTAAGGTTTTCCACTATTAACAGCAAACAAACAAAGCTCTTTGGCAACTTTTATACTACTTACCCTCTTGTGATGTTATACAACTAACACCATAAGGTGTCTCGTAAGTCGAGAGATAGTCCGTTTCCTACTCACTGAGACTCGTTGGCAGCGTGCCAAGATTTTCGAATGAACACTGAGAGCAAACACAATCATTCTAAAAACCTGTTCATTTTTGTGTTCTAATGAAACAGAACAACCCCTAACCTAACAGAGATTTGAATAAAAAATAGTCTGGAATATTTATTGGCACGCTGCCAAGTCTAAGTGGTAATTACCGGAACTGTATATCTCGCTGATTCCATGATTTACCATTCATAAAAGTTCACGAGCTTCTCGTGAGCCGGTTCTCGTGAGTTAGTTCTCGTGAGATGTGAACGAGCAAGATCACCGAAAAAAGTTGGAAAAATCTCACCTCTCGTTCGAAGTCGTTCAGTCGGCACATGTAAACTTTATGCATTTCGTAGTCATGCCAGTTTTATATCAGACTTATCTATAAATTAATGTTAACGCATACTGGTAAAAAATGTTGGTGATCTCTAAATATCATGAACATCCCGGTTCTTTTATCCCGATCTGCGTCTCTTGCAAACATACGCTATTTCCTCATACCAGAATCCCGAAATAGTGTGCATAGCGAGAGACGCAGAAAGTGATGAAGTTGCGGGGGTGTTGTATACGTACTTCGATCAGATAAGCTTACAAGTGATCTCGTGAGTAAAGCTCATGAGATACACGAAATATCGAGAACAGCCGAGCGGTACGCAGAAGTATTCCAACGGTCATTTTCTAACCTGCGTCTCCAGAAAAACCACTATATATCTCTGCTCCTACATGTGTTGCAGGTTCACGAGATAGTGTGCAAATCGAGAGCCGCAGGATGCAATAAAACTGACGATATATTTCCGAACACGTATTGTGATATACTAGAAGTAAATTGAATAGTCACGTGAAGCTAGCATTCAAAGCATTCATTCTAATGATGAATGGTGCACTTCGTCATTGCAGGTGTTGAAGTTCTGCTGGGCTTAACATGTTTCACGTGACTGTGCATTTGACTAACAGTATATAGAACTTTTGAAACATTTTGATTTTGGAGAAAGATTGGAAACAATTTGAGTGAGATTTCAGAGAAACTCGAACATAAACGTGAAATTGATTCCTTTGATTCATAAGAACTAAGTCGCACTTTAGAGCTCAAATCCAAAATAGACCTTCATCGTGGATTTATCACGAATTCAAAGGCTAATAAAATTATGACGAACCATTACCTAAATTAATCTGTCACCATTGATGTAATCCAGAAACTAAGATTTCGAGAAAAAAGGCGAGTTTTTATGCTAAGATAAAACAGTTTTCATGATGGAAATATTTTTTCTACTTGACCAATGTCACCAATTGAAAAGGCTGTCCAATTTTAACGGATATGTTTTATAAAAAAACTTAAATATGTTTTGAATTGAAACCGAATAGTCATAGTCGTAAACTCTGAATTGAGTGGAAAATTATTCGAAACTCCATCATTATTCCCAATGTGACTCGATTGTATGCAAATTGAAGCCGGTTTTCGCACTGTCAAAACATCACATTTTTAGTATAGGATTTGTCAAACTGGGAATTGTCCGAGTTCTCAGTCACTTCCTAGTCAATCGGCTGGCCACTTTTGTAGCGGCCACGACGAGAGAGTGTGCAGGTTAGAGAGACGCAGATGTCTACGGCCTCATTGACCTGCACACTCTCTCGCTTTTGTAGCTGGCCAATCGAAGAAAATTGGCGCTAATCGTTCTGAGTTGTATGGGGCGCGGGCTTGGCGAGGGGCCAGCCAGTCTGCGTATCATTGATCTACACACTCTCTCGACCGCTGGCAAATAACATACGACAGCTCGCATCGCGATGGCTCAATCAATCGAGCCCTCTGCTGTCTTTTTGGGGGAAATGGCGACTATATACGGCAAACAATCAACAAATCTATCACTGAAATTTTGTATTGTACAGTTCTCTTCATTCCTACTAATACTCTTACCGTGGAAACAAAGGTTTTTAGTTTTGATCACATAACGGATATTGACCGGTTTTCCGAACTGTCAGAATTTGATTCTTTCAATGTATTCAGAGAAACAACCCAGTTCAATAAATTTATATAAGTCTCCTGTTGTTTTCATGAAAATATAAAAATAAACATATAGTTTCTATGGCTGTATCAAAATATACAAGGTCAGTCACCGTAGCAGACTCGATTTATAGTGGCACTGTGACATTCCACTGTTTTCCATGAACATGAACATGACATGATCATGTTAACATAAAAGCAATTTTCCAGAATCCACTCATAACGTTGAAGAGAAGTAATTACAACTCATGTTCAAACAAAGAAAAACGGTGGTATATTGTAACGCGTCGTTTGATGTACTGCTCTATTTATAAACAATTGAAAACGTTCTCGTGATGTTTGCCTGCAAAGAGTTTTTCACACTTTCAACATAGTCTCAATTCAAGCATCTTTGTTCGCGTTTTAACATATTATCATTCATTTCTAGTTGAGACGTTTCCGACCGCTCTTCGCGAGATTCGAACCAGCGACCAAAAACTTTGGCGAAAAACCTAACCACTATAGCAACTGGTTACCGGACTGTTGTATAACAATCTCGGAAATGAACTTCCAGTAGAGACTATGCTAGAAGTCAATTGAATAGTCACGTGAAGTTAACATTTTAATAAGGAATCGTGCACTTTGTCATTGCACGTTTCTGAACTCTGCTGTGTTTGTCTCGTTTCATGTGACTGTGCAACTGACTAACAGTATAACAATGGCTCGTGGTAGAGGATAAACGTGTCACTCAACTTGTTTTTCTCAACTTTCCTTTTACACCGGACCTAGTTTAACTAGAGCGTTCATTTTTCTCGGTTCCTTTAAAAGGTTCCTTTTAGGGGAGTCCAAATCTTCCTAGAAACCGTGTAACGTGTCATGCATTCTGTTTTGTCGGGTTGTTAGAATTGGAATCGCAATCACGACTCTTTTGTATAATTGGAAGTAAGTGTTTGAGTGTTGAAAAAGAATGGGAATTGGAATTGAATTGATTTTTGAAATTGATTAACAACTCTCCTGTTTCATCTTTTCAGGAAAACTGCACGTTGGTAGTTTGTACACATCGCTCTTGCTAAGACGCTTGTAGAACTACATAGGGTTTTCGGTCACGTTATTATAAAATAGTTGTGAAAAATTTACCTGAAGCGAAATCTTTTTCGCGGTGTTGACCATCTTGGGAAGAAGTGGGAAATGCACGTTTGCACATTTGGGTCGCTCCACTTAGGAAGAAGTCAGAGAAATTAGGAATTAGAGGGTGATGAGAGAAGAAGGAACATGGGTAGAGAGGGGGTAGAGACAGAGAGAGAGTGAGGGACAGAGAGAGAGTGAGGGACAGAGTCAGAGAGAGGGAGAGGGAGAGGGAGAGAGAGAGAGAGAGAGAGAGAGAGAGAGAGAGAGAAGAGCAGAAGAAAGAGTGAGAGAGATATTTAGAGAGGATAGAGACAGAGCGAGAGAAAGAATGAGAGAGAGAAAAAGAGAGAGTGAGAGAAACAGAGAAAATAGACACAGAGAGAGAAAACTAGGAAGAGGGAAAAACACAGAGGTAGAGAGAAATAGAACGAAAATTCGAGAAAGATCAGAGAGAGGTATAAAAAGTTGAAGAGAGGGAAGACAGAGAGAGAGTAGAGATGAATATGGCAAGAGCGAGAGATGAAGTGAAGGAGAGACAGAAAGAGAGAGAGGGGGAGAGAGAGAGGGTTAGCGAATTAGAAAGGAATAAAGAGAAACAATAAAAAAGGGAGAAAAAGAAAGAAAGAGAAACAAGATAAAAGGGAGAAAAAGGAAGAGAAAGACTACGGATTGTATGAAATTGCTCACCCTACAGTGTAGGAACATCATTGCGTCCAACAGGTCTCCGCACGATTTTGTAATTTCGTTCTGGCACAAAAGAGGCTTCGACAGAAAACGCAAATCCACCATGTTGAGAGGGCAGAAAGGACTGGAAATGGTTTATTCTAATATGTTCAAAAGAATATAAAATATATGTTGAAAAGAGAAAAAAAAGATTTTTTAAACCGTAGACCACATTTTGACCTTGCAACGAGACTGAACGTTGAAAAAATGAAATTTGAGAGAGAAAAAAGTTTGGAAGTAGTCTCAAGCCTTGGAAAAAAAACTATGTTGAAAAGGGATTACAGACAATTCGATGTGTATGTCTTAAAGAGAATATAAATATTATGTTGAAAGGAGAAGAAAGAAAGAAAAGTTTAGTTTTTCGCTGAAGAACGTAGATCAAGCACCGTAGCACAAGTACCGTGATTTGTGAACTCAACCATATCGAGGTCAAAAAAGAATGAAAAACATCGAAAACTTTGTTGAACAGGAAGAAATGATTGGAATGATGTTCAGCGTTGGAAAAAACAGAAAAATAAAAATGTGGTTTTTTTTGAATTTTCGAGATGAAACTCGTGGGTTTGAGTAGACCGAACCTATAATCTGGCACTTAGTTCGTTTAACTGATCTGAACCATTCCTTAACAATTATTTCCAACAAAACGTTGAGAAGTAGTTACGAATTGCTTCAAGCACATTTCCAGTGAGTTTCTGAAACGGAAAAGTATATAAAATCTGCAGAGCTGAACTGTATATTGCACGAAATACAATTTGTTTCATTGAGCAAACGTACTTGCGCGCTAATATTAAGAAAAAACAGAGTTTCAATAACATTCATGTGTGATAGTTCTGTTCGAAACTGCAGCTGGAATGAATGCATTCAACTGCATTCGAATTTGGAACCTCCGTGAAACCTTTTGTTTAGAACGCATTCAAATGCTGCACACAGCAGATATCAGAAGCGAATCGAAACCGCTTCGACACTCTTTCATTTTTTCGTTCGAATAATTTTCCGTATCGCGCTATATCCTAAATTTAGCTGTTTTTTTATTGGAATACTTGATCAGATCAAAAACTTTACACCAAAAGAAAAATACAAACAGTTAAATTGAAATATAATGTTGAAAATTCATCAATGAAACTTTAACCTATTCGCGCCTATATCATACTGTTATCTGGCAATATGTAGGACCAAATTATCTGAAGTCATTGAAATGTTGCACACTATGTATATGAGAAGCTACTCTTCTCTAGGACGTTTGGCATTGTATAGAACAATTTTTGTCAAATGTATGGAATTGGTTATTTCTAAGTCAGATTAGCTTTATTTTTGTCGATTTAACATATTATGGGAAGAAAAAAGTTAAATCAACATAACAATGAATTCCAGACCAAACCGTTCCAGTATGATGTTGATACTTCCACGCATATTTTAATTTGAAAAAAAAAATAATAAAATTTCCATATTTTTGGAATTTGGCTCTTTGCTCTCATTACAACAAATAAACAACGAAAACATTTCCGACAGCATAATAATATGAACTGGATATTGCAACTTATCCAATTAGCTTTGTATCTTCGCGGAGCTATGAGAAGAGCATCATATTATGCCATATTGGATAGTCGTTAACTAGTCAACCGCTTTTTGCTGAGAGTTGGCGGAGACTAAACTTGTTTTATTTTTTTTCATTATATCTCGTTTTATACTAGGCTTCAAGGTGTATTCTACACTTTTTGTGTTTATGAAACTACTTATAAAAAAATTATGTATATTCTTCGAGTAAGAATATATCGAAAACTAAGCAGTTTTCTAAGCAGTTTCATGGGAAGTGACCTCACAGCCAAAATCAACGGAGTGAAACATGTCTTTGTTTTGAGCAAATGGCCGAGAAATTGAAGGAAGTTTGCTAAGAGTCACATTTTCTGTCTCTATTAACATTTGTTATATATTACACATGAAACTATGAAAGTCACGTAAGACATGGGAAACTGCTCTGCTTACATACTTTATGAACAACTTTTTTGGAGTATGAAAAAAGCACACCGAAGCGTTCCTATTCAGGAATGAGCTCATAACAAAGTTATTTCAAATAAACTCATTAAAAATAACAAAGTAGGACTTCAAAAAAGTAGAACGGCATTACTCCAATCACAAAAAAGGAAACGTGCAATCGATTGTGTCAACAAATCAGATTCAAAGGTTAAAAAACGAACAACCGAAACATACACAGGGAAACGGACCATCGCACTATTCGTTTTGATAGTTGTCTCGCAGACTACATAATAAATATTATACTACTCATTTTGTGTGTTCTCTATTAGTCTTTGTTACTTTCAGAAAATAATCGTGGATGTTTTTTTTCGTGGATGTTTACTTACTTGCAAGCGTTTATGTGAGATACATATATTGGAATCAAAAGTGAACTTAGCAAGGTATTGACCTATTTTAGTAAAATCATCTTAAATGAACACAAAACAGTAAAAAAGGAAATCATGTAGACTACATATACAACATGTAAAATGTATACTGTAGCCATTCACGTATGAGTGAAAGAGAGAATACCCATGTCATTCCAGGCTATTTGATCAAGAAGTTTTCAAGTTGTTGGCCCATATCAATTGCTAAATATATGTGAGAAACGAAGGCTGGCGCAGCTATCGTGAGACATTTGAGAATGATTGAAACGGTGTTTTCTCAATTTGTTTTGCAATAAGTATCATATGCAAATGAAGTTGGAAAGAATATGTAAAATATTAACATTTGGTATATGAACAATTTGTTCTGTTTGGATACAGTGATGTGTCGAAACCTTTGGGAACATTTGCCTCAGTATCATGTGTGTCAATTTTATGCCTGCTACAAGAGCAAGAGAGTATGGGGGTCGAATATTCCGCAGACAGTCTGCATCTCTCCGACCTACACACTATCTAGTCTAATCCGCTACAAAAGTGGCTGGCCAAACGTGACAGACTACTGTGTGAAACTTATTTCACGTATAAATGTGAAACGGGTTATTAGTGGTATTTTTTCTTCCATAGGGTGCTTTACCCTATCACTTGAAAACGGGTTTGTTTGAATTATTCCTATACCTGTAGATTTCAGGTTTTCGAAGCTGTAATTGCCAAACAGATTGCATGCCGTGGTTCAATGTTGCAGGAACTATATTTAATGCAAGAACTTATTGTTAGGCTAGTGTGAGTTTCTTACATGCACCACATGAGCAAGTATTTTGGGCAGACTAGTGCTACAACAAACTTCCACAGCTCGATGTCCGAGAAATATATTCCTTGATCACAACTGGTATTTCAATAGGGTTGTTAAAAACTGGAATTGTATTTCTGAGGATCTACCTCATTTCAAGAGTGTTGAGCTACTGAGAGCTTTTCTAGATGTGTTGTTAATTGAAAAATTTATATAACCCCCTGCTCAGTTAACATAGTATGTTTGACTTTCTCGCTGTCATTACCATAGCTATATATGCTGATATTCGCTTGTACTTACCCTTCCCCATGTTTTAACGTTTATCATCTTTAATTTTTTTGTGTAATTTTGTATTCTCAAAGTATTACGAGTAAGCTCCCCTTAATTCGTAGGTAGGGTTCTGTTACCTTACCCCTTAGGGGTTCTACATATTTATTCAAGTTTTTTGTTGTTCCTGTAACACTGTGAATGAATATATATATATATAAACATCTTCTATTATTCTCCCATAAAAACATAAAGTGACCGAAACATTCAACCGCAATTAGTGAACACGTAGTCAAGATTATGATCTCCCAGTTAGAAAAGGGCGATAATATTCAATCAGTATGAGAAACATTTATAATAAGTTTTTCACGTTCTAAGTGGACTGAATATCGGTTTCAGTGTGTGACGCACCATTTCCTGCCATGTTGCTGTTGCGCCTATGCTGAATATCATTATTTGATTTCGAAAGTTTGTGGAATAATTCCAAGTTCTTGAAAGCTTTTCGTTTATTTATAGTCAAAAGACACGAATAAACACCGACATAAGGCCATTCTTCATAGGTATTTCTTGTGTTTCTACTTTTTGTTCACATTTCTTTTTCGTCTTTGATTTTTGTTCTGCATACTCTAATCTCTCTTCTAATTCAGTTCGCTGCAGCAGCAACAAATGGAAATGTTTTTGATTGTTCTTGTCTCCATATATCTGGTTGAAGGTAGGTTTTAAGAACCGGTTATGTTGATAATCAGACGCAAATTCATGTAAAACGTGTGGGAAATGTTTTGATGAAAATACCTACAAGTGTTGTTTTCTCGTCGATTACAATAGTTCAAATTAACAATGTCTCTCGATTCCGTAATACGCAAGCTTTGACGGGTTGGCAACTCAATCGAATGTCTGTTATCTACACACTTTTTCAATTGCTGTAAACTAGTCAACGATTGCTCACTCTTCAAAACAATAAGCGTTAAGTTCTGTCGTTGGCCAGCAGAAAAAAGCTAGAGACCGTGAAGATCAAGGAGAGTGTGTACAGGTCAGACAAACTGCGTCTCTTTGACCTGCACAAGCCGATACAAGCGTTGCTGGCCAATTGACTGGGGAACTTGCTGTACTACATTTTATTTATCTTCATTCGAAGAATGTGGCACTCGCTCATCAAAGGCGACAAAATTGAACAAGACCGAGGTGGTAATTTTTTTCTATTCTATTTTATTTTATACATTTGGTGAAATGAAGACTATACTCCCAATTCCCAATGCATATCTACTTCAGCGGCAGTTTTTGAAAATCATGTAGAGATGGAAGCGACATCAGCCGTTCGACGGAAGTTCGAATTCTTTTTGCATCCAACCAAGTAGAGAAACTGGTGGAGAACGTTGGTTTTTTACAAACCTTTATTCATGCTTCATGAGTTAAGTATAAACAAGTTGTCTGTCGTAAACAATTGTATAATTTATAAACCTGCCTCACAAACTAACATGTGCATACAGCGCATTCGGCGATGTAGTGGGTAGTTCAGCGATCAGTTTGAATCAAAAAAAAATTCAAGAATTGAAAAAAAAGAACTTGTTTGCTCGTAAAAAGCATGTGTACAATACAAGCATTACAAGTAGAAGAATAAATTTATTTTCGACCTCTTCGATCCATTTTTGTGAGGGTTGTTCTTGTTGTACACTACGCTTTTGCTTACTTTAACTGTTTTTTTTTCACGTAGAACATGTAAACATGGTCTTGACGGTTCACAATTATTCTCGCTATACACGTTCCACGTGACTCAATTTGTGATTGTTGAACGTGTTTTTTGTTTGTCTTTCCCTTATACAGTTTCAGTTTAATGTGAGAGCAATCAATAGGCGCCAGGCTTTTAGTCACTTTTCCAGCGAGCTCAATGCAGTCCAATGTTACGCACGCTATATAGAAAGGAACACGGACCTTGTCAAACAGTCCGTCAAGTTCTATCCATATTACAGGCAATATAAACCAACATAAAGAGTCACCCCTCGGAAGTGTTTTTCTTTATATACCAGCTTGTTTTACATCCCTGGTGTTAATATTTACAAAAACAGCTGATGTACTGAATAAACTGTGTTCAGGTGTACTTTCCTAATGGATCGCACACGTACGTGACTGGTATTAA
The DNA here is from genome assembly GCA_964036275.1 of Litoditis marina. Lineage (NCBI taxonomy): Eukaryota > Metazoa > Nematoda > Chromadorea > Rhabditida > Rhabditidae > Litoditis > Litoditis marina. The sequence continues at coordinate 1,408,851 of OZ038436.1, forward strand.
ACGCAGTATTCCTCGGGAAGTTCGGGTGTGTTTTACGGTCAATTTTCCTAGTAACCGGGTTTTCAGGTAACCTAACCTTTTTTGGTAACCGGTTTTCAGGTTCCCTGAGTGGGTAACCTGGAATTGACCTGGCATTAAGTCCGGTTATCAATAAAACTAACAATCAACACCTAGTACTTAAAATAAATGCGACCAGTTTCCGTTATAGGTCACTTTTCGGTTACCCACTCGGGTAACCAGTGTTTTCGAACGCACGGAAAATTACCAGATAAAAACCGGTTAGATGTATAAATCGCGGGGTTTACCAGTAGAAAATGTGATGTTTATAGTTAATTTATATGGATTGCTCCAAATATTTATTGTGACTGTTTAATTACGTAATCATGCTCACTTTTACAGAACTGCTCAATCACTGGAAAAAAGTGAAGAACTTTCACAAAGTGAAGTCTATTCAGGTATGTTTCACAGCATTTCAAATGAATTGATATAAAGGGAATATTTCTGAAAGTATATGAACATTTTTGTATGTACTATTTTTCAAACCAAAACAGAAAGCTTGTATTTTTATCAGATTCCTTTCTGTCGATATGTCTTTTGCATTAAACTTTGTAGTTTGAACTCAAAACCTCTCACATTCTCCGATTTCGACCTACACAAACACAGCGAGACAGATCAACATGTTTTATAATTTCTTTGGAAATAGTGAACTCAATAATTAGATAAACAAGTTTATTTTTCGGTCCTCACAAGAGAACTTTACTTTTCCAGTTTTTCAACAACGAAACGAAGTGCATAAGCAACTCTGGCAGTGAGTCGTGGATCTACTATTGTTAGTAAAGAAAATAACACCATCGGAACTGAAACATATAAGACGGGTCCAACTAAATTTTTTCAAAATTTCCGTTTTTTTACCAAAATGTTGTTAACGGAGTGGGTGTGACACGTAAACCATTATCTTGTCAAAGTTGATGTTGTATCTGGGAAATATTAGAGCCAACCCAAATGACAAGCGCCAACATGAATATTGATGTCTGCCAAGTGATACTATCACTGCTCAACACTTGGCGAGTGATATTATCACTGATCAACACTGACAATTGCCAGGAACGATCCTCTTTCTTGACACGTGTCAACCAGGGTTTGCCTCATGCGGGAATCGAACCTGACCCCGCCACACCAAAAGCGAGACGCTTACCACTACACTAAGCGGGCTACGTTTTAGAGCGCGAACAGTTCGTACACACACCGGGGCGGGCATATTCATAACGGGATGAGAATAGATTATCGAATTATGGGTGCAAATCTTTGAAAGAAAAAACGAGAAGCGGGAAAGGGAATATCGTAAACACTTAAACCTGCGATGTTGGGCGAAAATTTGCTACTGGCTTTTAACTAGCTGAAATGTTATTTTGGTGTGTTTAACTTTTAAATTCACATTTTATATTTAGGAAAATTGATTTTTAATGAACTTATCCCTTTTAATACACTCATGTGTGAAAACGTTAATCTGAACGATTGCGGCGGGGTTATATATAGCGCGATCCATTCTTTTCAAATACAGGTGCTCCCTTAGTGTAGTGGTAATGCGCTTGCTTTTGGCCCAACGGCCAAGGGTTCGAATCGTCTCAACGGTTTGGCACGTGTCTAAATGAATCAGTGCAAATGGCAAATGGTAAAGATGCTTCCATTGGGTGACAAGTGACAAGCGAACTCCGTTCACTTAGCATTTGCCAAAAGAATCTGAATCTCACTGTCAAATGCCAACATCGCGTTGACAAGAAACCTAAAATTGTGCCATTTCGACCGCAAGGCGCAAAAAAAAGTTCCCGTTCACAGATTGACAGAATTCCGTGAATTACTTTGAATTTTGAAAAAATTTAGTTGGAACCGTCTTATATGTTCAAGTGCTGAAAAGGTTAGTAATTGTTGATTTTGTTTCTACAAACTTTTCAAATAGTTGAGTTTTTGGAACTTTTTTTGGAGGTGCAATGCTGCAATATTATTCCAGAATTTTGCAACTCAATTATGCTTGGTTTCACACATTACTGACACCAACTGTTTCTTCAATGACTACAAAACTGATACTTGTTTTCAAATGTTGATGAGAGTTAGAATGAAGTTTGATTTGACAGACGTTTGACGGAAGTGTGTGAAAAATCGAAAATCTGCGTGAAACTTCAAACGTCATAGATGTTATTGAAGTGTAAGAAAACAAATACACACATTTCGCAATGAAGTATATAAAATTATTGAAACATGCATTCAAATCAAAACATATATAATGATTTCTACTGAGTTTCTTGTGAAACATAAAGAATTAGTTGAAGAATTCTCGGCAATTGTTATACAATGACACGCTGGGTGTGAACTTGATTGTTTAAACATTTCCATGCATTTTGCCCAAAAGGTGGTAATTCCCTATATTTTCCAGGTCGGGCGCGAATGGAAAATTATTTTCGATGTCGTGAAAAGAGTGCCGAAGAAAACAATTTAAAGACGATGTTGTGAAGTTTTCATTGTCAATAGTTGTTTAAAACTTTACAATTATCCACACAAAGCTCAAATATTCGTTTTAAATGGTGCGACACAATGCAGTTTTGAATTTAATGAAAAAATATGACTTTATATTCTATTCAATATACCCTCACACTATCTATTTTCCCTCTCTAATCTTTTTATAGAGATGTCCCTATTGTTCTCTCTCTACAGTCCAGTAGGCCGAGGGTTCGAGTCCTTTCACGGACACCATTTTTGTTTTTGTTCGATTAACCTTTTCATGGAGTCAGGATCTCTACAGATTAACCCAATTGCTTTTCCAATATATTTTAATCTATTCAAACTACCAAAAAGCGAAGCAACAGCTCACTGCGCACACTCCACACATCTAGAAGTAATTGTCAAAGCAGCTAGGAGCAATGTCTCTAGGGCCATAAAATGGCTCAATGTTCACCGATTGGTCCAAGATTGCCGATTTACACATAACTCTGCGGTTTCTAACTATATTTCAAATTTCAGACGAATCGGTTGAATTCGTCGGTTTTGCGGCCGCCACGCGTTTTTGCGAGACAATTTCAAGAATAACTGTAGATCACTAGTCGCACATTAAATATCGAATAGCTCAATGATAGAGCATTTCCTCCTCTATCTCTCTCTATCAAAATATCAAAAATTCGTTCAGGAGTTTTTGAGAAAATGGCATAAAACCGCTTCTGAAAGTCCGCAATGCTGTGATCAAAAACTTATCTGCGCAGCGCTTCGCGCTGCGCGTGATATTAAAAAGGCGACATTTGAAAACACACACTCTCTATTCGTGATGTGTTTCACGGGTTTTACGTGAAAATGTGAATAATTTACATTCTATTCTAAACAGACCTCAGCTCAAGAACGAGTGTTTAAAAACTAACAATTTCAATTTCCAAATAATTTCACTCGTCGACAAGACGGTTGAGTTAATAGGCGCGCGCTTTCAATTCGCTTCAGCGGAGTTTGATTCTCACTTTGTGTAGTTTCTTTCTTGTGTTTGGGTTGATTTGTTAGGCTGTGTTTGTATTTTTATCGCAGTGGATTCAGAACCATCAAGTTAGGCTGTTTTTGAAGTTCTAAAACCTATACTTTTCGACAGTGAGACACAGTACCGTACGTTTTACGCTAAACGTTTTGAGTTTTACGTTATCTGCTGCTGACTAATCTATATCACCGTGATATTATCATAAATAGTCGAAGCATACCGAATATACGACCTCTCTAGCCGAAATTGTACGAAAAATTGGCTGAATGTAAAACTGCTTGCATGTTGCACGAACTGTTTATATACGTTCAAAACACTTCCCAATTCGTTTCCTCCTCTTCTTCGTCGTAGAACGTGAACTCAATGTCTTGTAGAAGTGTGCTCTTTCAGTAGCTCATGCAAATATCTAGGAAAACGGTCGATTAACTATGGATAAAAATGCAATAAATTGTGTTGGAATGTCTGCATACCTCTGAACAAAAACTAATCCGCGCCACGATTTCACCATAACTAAGATGTTAGGCCAAGAAACTAAATACGGAAGTTGGCTTCTAAAAGAGGCTACAACTAACATTTATTTAGTTAGCTGTCGACAAAACTATCGTATGTCTACCTTAGCTCTGATATAAGCTCAGACTGAAACATTGAGGCGCCTTTAGACCAAGATTTTCGAAAGAAGTAAAAATACTAGTCTGTTAGCAACGAGCTGATAAATACAGACAAAATTTAGTTTTGATTTTTAAACTCAATAACACATCATTGAAAACTCTGAACATCGATTACACTTGTCACATTGACTTTACTTGTACAAAAACTGACAAAACAACGTTGACAAAATCAGGGAGAGAGAATATAACTGTGTCAATTTGACCTGATGATCGAAGGACTACTATGGCGAACAAACGAACTTTTGATAGTTTGATCTCGATACATACCATTCTTTACTGATTGTGACCGGAAAGCGGCAGGTTCGAACTTCAAACGGGTCGGCAAAGAAGGTATAGATATTGTTTATATTACAGTTTAATCAGAGCACACATCGGTGCAACTATGCAGTCAGTTTTACGACAACAACTTTGCTTTCCTTTACTCACCATTTGCCTTTGCTCACCCACTTCGCTATCACGACCAGCTCAACGCAGTTCAATGTTTTGCACGCAATATAGAAAGGAACACGAACTTTTGGCTTCGCTCTTCTTCCAAAATGATCTTGATAAAAATTAAAGTTCTCGGTGTAAATTGATCTCGATACACATATAATTCACGATTGTTGACCGAGAAATAACGGAAGCAAACTACAAACCGAGCGGTATAGAGCCACGCACCTTATAGCTAGCTTAGGGAAGAGCGAACCACAGAAGTGTTGATGATTAACGTGATACTCTTCAAATCAAATCAATAAAATCGAATCGAATCTTTCCAATCAGAATGCGACTGGACCTGGCCGAGTCTCAGGGTTCCAGGATCCTCGCTATACTAATTTATATTACACAGTGTTTAATAACGGAACAAAAGTTTGAAACGCGAAAGTTGCCAAAAAAGAGAATGGTGAAAAGAACATAGAAGAAAAAGATGTAATAATAGTGTATACATCCTTTACTAAAGCGACTGTTCTGACAAATGTTCTGACTTAGGTACCGTATCAATACCACAACCGCTAGGCTGTATTTTGAGACAGCATCTATTTGTTGATTTGAAAAGGTATGTTTTCACTGGGAATGATTGAAATAATACTACTTCCCCCTAACCTTTAGTTTTTGCGTAAATGTTATTATCTATTGTATGCTCTGTATTCACAACAATTCGATTATCAACAAAGAAAATAAACTATTTGTCTTGAATGACCGAAGTAACACAGTTGTTATCTTTAATTGTACATTATTTTTATGATAATAAGTTTATATCTATCTCAAGTGCACTACCAAACCCCATCCTATCTCACATATAGAGTCAAACTGAAACAATGGAACGCCTTTGAACCGAGTTCTCTTGAAAAGAAAATGCAGTACTTTTGACCGATACAACATATAGTTTTTTTCATTCCTACTGAGACTCCCACAGTAGGATTTCGAAACTACCAAACTGTTTTCTAAGTCACTTATGATCGGAAAGGTTTAGGCTTTTGGCACCTCATTCTCGTTTTCAGGTACAGTAATTAAACGAGAGGATTTTTAATAAACTAAATTTTTAGCTTCACAACAGCGTTCAATGTTCACTTTTCTGTTCATCATCGTTTCGATTATTGTTTTCATATTGCTCAAATTCAGTTGGTTTTCATTTACTTTCCGTTTCTCTATGTATCTCACATGCTTGCATGTAAATAAATCAATCAATCAAAAAAAAATTGGAATTGGACTTCAACAACAACACTATGAACCGAGCAACACTATTCAGCGTGCAGCTAACATAAACACTGGGACTGAAACATTGAAACGCCTTCGAATCGAGTCTTAGAGAAAAACAGTAAAATACAGTATTCTTGCGATAAAGTACAAATTGTGGACACAAGATGAAATTGAACTAAAACGAGCTTTCCTTTTCTCTTTTTTCACGTGTTGTAGGAGATATTGTTGACGTCACAAATTAACTATAACTTTTTTAGTGAAGTTCTGCCGTGAAGTAAGAAATAAGTTGTTTTCCCATGTGAGCTGCGACGATTGACAGTTGAACTCGCAACTTGAGCATGATAACACGGACTGTTGTTACACCCTACCGAACCAACAGGCTTCCACGGAAGTTTGCGTGTCCAAACATAGTTTCAACTTGGAGCGTAACCACATTTCATCGGAACTAAGAAATCGGGACATGACCAAAACTAGGAATATTTATGAAAAAAGTCGTCATAATGAACACTCTTTTTTTGCTGTTTCGCCACTCGATATCCTCTTACAGCGGCAGTCGAACGTTCAAATGACTATTTTCTACCTAAAACATTGATCAAACCATTTATAATATGACTCCTACGGTGTACATTTGTACTTTTTCAAAACCGAAGAAAAAACAGAAATACTGACAGCCTTCGGATCTGGTTTTTTAGAAAAAAGAAAAGTAAAGAGAAATGTGTTTTCTTCAATATGGCCAGATTGAAGTATGTTCTCGCACATAATGAACAAAAGAATTATTAATGTGAAATGAGTTTCATACTGTGCAGAAGCCTCGAAGATTATCGATGTTGTTACATAGCAATCATATAAATATCGACTGAAACACTTAAACGCGTTCGCACCAAAATAGTAATATTTCTATCTGTTAGCAAAGAGCGGATAAAAGCAACTAAATCCTAGTTTTCTTTTTTCAAACTCCACAATATGGCCTTGAAAACTGTGATTACATTTGCCATATTTTTCATATTTTATTTGTCATATTTACTTTATCACATTTGTCATATTTACTTTACTTGTACCGAAACTGACAAAACAACGTTGACAAAATCAGGGAGAGGGAATATGCGAAACTCAAAACAAATGAAGTGAAAAACGAAATTCAGAGGAGAAAAATCGAGAGAATGATTGAGATCATTCCTGACAACACGAAACATTGGCAATACGTTGAAATACCAACATTGCGTAGGAATAATTAATAGAAAGATACTTTAATACACGAAAAAAGTGAATGAATACTATGTAAAATTCGTTTTTGCTTTTTTGCCGATCAGCTTATCACTTAAAGACGGGTTTGTTTGGATTATTCTTACACCTATAGATTTCAGGTTTTCGAATCAGGGATTGCTTCCCTGATTACATGCCGTGGTTCAATGTTGCAGGAACCTTATTTGAAACAAGAACTTCCCGTTGGGTCAGTGTCGTGTCGATTCTGTATTTTCACTCAAGAGCCTATTTTGTGCAAGCTTGTGCTACAACGAACTTTCACAGATCAATGTCGCACGAGCAGTTTAAAATGGAGATGATTTCGCTCCAATGATATGATCTTCATTCGCTCGGACACCTAAACAACCCATATTTGAGCAAACGCTACTCCTTCTAGATGTAATTTTCCCGAAAATATGATTTCCAATTGTCACAATAATAACAGCAGAGTTTTGAATCGATTGAGCAGTGCGGCGCGAGCGTTATTTTTCAGCAGATGAGAGACTGGATAGGTCAGAGATACGCAGACAACCCCTTTGTCAAACGCCATTCACTACCATTCAAAATGATTGACGCCGATTTTCTGCGATTAAAAAGTTACAGAAGCGAGAGAGCATCGTGGTCAATGAAGCCGCAGATCTCTGCGTCTCTCTGACCTGCACACTCTCTCATCGAGGACCCTGCGAAAATGGCTGACCAATTGGCAGGCAGTTGACTGAACACCCCTCAATCTCTGCCAATGGTTTGCCACTTCTGTAGCGAACTCAATGAGAGAGTGTGTAGGGCAAAATTACACAGATTAACTTCACCTCTCTGCGGCCTCATTGACCTTCATGCTCTCGTTTTTCTAGCTGGCAGGTCGTAGAGAAATATTTGAAAGCACTTTTTTTGAGCATCGACCGGGAAGTGTCCAACACGGTTAAGGTTTAATGCGTACTATATTTGCTCTCATATGTTCATTACCTTTATTCGTTGTTTTCAATTGATCGAACTGTGAATTGATCGAAACATTCGACTGCGTTCAGTGAGCTTTTCGAGGTTCAGTCGATATTACCGTCCCTCAGTATAGAAAAGAACGATTATATTCGGTGCATGCTTTGAATAAAGCAAGTTTTCGCTCTGATGATGTTGGCACTTTGCTTTGACTGAATATCACTGTTCAATATTCGATGTTTTTGGAATGCTTTGAAATTCTTCGAGGCTTTTTGATAATCCTTTACGGATTCAATGACACAACGCCATTGAATCCGTCCCGCTCTAATTTTTACTTCTGAGTTAACAATTCGACCCTATGGCAACTGAAAAACTAATATCAAATATGTATAGCGTATGTTTCTATCTCGCTTCATTGTCTTGGAAAAGCGGCTGACCCCGAAAAGCGGCTTGCATTGGGTTTTTTTGGAATTAGTGCACCACGTATACCATTGACTATAACATAACTCTTATTATTGCAGAATTACGTGAAGAGACCGAAACATTCAACCGCGTTCCATGAACACTCACGAGCTTAAGTCGAGATAATTTTCCAGTATAAAAAGCTTTCTATAGTTTTTTCTAAAGATTATATTGTTACATGCTATATGCTCCAATTATTGGTTTTAGTGTGTGACTCACTTTTTTTGTCATGTTGCTGTTGCGCCTTTGCCCTTTATGTGATTTTCGTATTCGTTCTTGGAATGATTTCTTAAAAGCTTTTCGTTTATATAGTCAAAAGCCACGAATATACACCAACATAAGGCCTTTCTTCATAGGGTTTTCTTGTGTTTCTACTTTTTGTTCACATTTCCTTTTCGTCTTTGATTTTTGTTCTCCATACTCTAATCTCTCTTCTGATTCAGTTTCGCTTCAGCAGCAACGAATGGAAATGTTTTTGATCTTTCTTGTCTCCATATATCTGGTTGAAGGTAGGTTTTAATTAACTGTTACACTACTAATAAGCTCAAAGTCACGTGAACGTGAAAGGGCAAAAGTTACAATGAAAATACCTACAAGTGTTTTCTCACGTTCAACGTGTGAGTAGAATAGTCCAATCAACATTGTCTCGCGGTTTTGTGAGACGCGAGTCTTGGCGAGCGAGCGGCTGAATCGAGTGTCTCTTATCTGTACACTTTCTCATTGAATAATACCAAACTGGTTATTTCTCTATTCTATTTTATTTTATACATTTGGTGAAATGAAGACTATACTCCCAATGCATATCTACTTTAGCGGCAGTTTTTGAGAATCATGTAGAGAGGGAAGCGATATCAGCCGTTCGACGAAAGTTCGAATTCTATTTTGAATCGAACCAAGTAGAGAAACTGGTGGAGAACGTTGGTTTTTTACAAACCTTTATTCATGCTTCATGAGTTAAGTATAAACAAGTTGTCCGTCGTAAACAATTGTATAGTGGATAATCTTCCATTTTAGCTCACAAATTAACTTGCGCACACAGCATACAACCCATTTGGTGATGTAGTGGTAATTCAGCAATCAGCATACATTGAAAACTATTCAAGGGATTGAAAAAAAGAACTCATTTTCTCGTAAAAAGCATGTGTGTTGTCCAGTAGGAAATGCAAGTTATTTCTATCTTCTTTGAATCTTTATACTTCATTGTCAAGGCTTTCTACCACACTTTTGAGTTTTACAGTTTTATTCCACGTAGAACATAGAAACATGGTCACTTCTGAACGTTTCACAACTCTGGGTGTTATACACGTTTCACGGGACTTTATTAGTGATCGTTGAAGTGTTTTTTGTTTTCAGTCTTCCTCTTATTCAGTTTTAGTTTAATGTGAGAACAATCAATAGGTGCCAGGCTATTAGTCACTTTTCCAGCACGCTCAACGCAGTTCAATGTTACGCATGCTATATAGAAAGGAACACGGACCTTGTCAAACAGTCCGTCAAGTTCTTTCCATATTACAGGCAATATACACCAACATAAAGAGTCACCCCTCGGAAGGGTTTTCTTCCCCTTCCAGATTGTTTCACATCCCCGGTGTCATTTTTCATATTTACAAAAGCAGCTACTGTACTGAATAAACTGTGTTCAGGTGTACATTCGTTATGGATCGCACACGTACGTGACTGGTAATAAACGCAGTGTTTTCTCGGGAAGTTCGGGTGTGTGTTACGGTCAATTCTACAAGTAACCGGGTTTTAGGTAAATGAACCTTCGTTGGTAACCGGTTTTCAGGTTACCTGAGTGGGTACAAGTATCCGAGTTTTCAGGTAAAAATTTAACAAATCAATCGGAATTGGTGAAAATTTATTAGCTTACGTCCTTTTTGGTCAAACTTGAGTACGGCAATGTTGCGTTAGCCACATCACGTACCTATTTTCATTTAGACGCGAAGAAATTGTCCGCAAAACGTTCGTAAAACATAACATAAATTTTAGCACGTAAAAGATGCTATATATTAAAAGCGTTTTGTTCTGGTTATTCACCTATTTTTGTTACGATAAGGATTGAGTTTGTGGTTACTAGAACCGAATTCATGTTTCGAACAAAAGCTTTGCGACACAGTAACCGTAAGGATAGTTTGGCTCATGAACGGCTTGATTATCAACCGACTTTCTTTTTCCTTTTTGTTGTAACAGCAAGGAAGCACCCGTACACTATCCGAGCGATATCTTGAGTTTTCATGTTTTTAATCGATCCAAATTATAGAGAAACGGTCCCTTAAAATACAATCATGCTCACTTTTACAGAACTGATTAGTCACTGGAAAAAAGTGAAGAACTTTCACGGAGTCAAGTCTATTCAGGTGTGTTTTCCTGCATTTTAGATGGATAAGGGAACATTCCGGAAAGTATTTATGAACATTTTTACATGTACTATTTTTCAAACCGAAACAGAGAACTTATATTTTATATCAGATTCTTACCTGATATATGTTTTTGCATTAAAACTTTGTAGTTTGAATGGCCGAAGAATCTCAGTTGTGTTTTGAACTCAAAACCCGTCACATTCTCCGATTTCGACCTACACAAACACAGCGAGACAGAGCAACATGTATTATACTTTCTCTGGAAATAGTGAACTGAATAATTAGATAAACAAGTTTAGTTTTCGTTCTTTACAAAAGTAAACTTTATTTTTACAGTTTTTCAACGAAGAAACCATGTTCATAAGCGGCTCTTTCGCAGTGAGTCGTGGATCTACTATTGTTACTAAAGTTAATGGAACCAATGGAACTGAAACTTATGTTCAAGTACTGACAAAGGTTAGTAACTGTTGTTTTTGTTTTCACCAACTTTTTAACGAGTTTAACTTCATTTTCAGGAAAAATCTGAAATCCGCGTCTCAAAATCTCTCAACGTCACAAATGTTATTGAAGTGTGAGAGAACAGAAACAAACATTCCGCAACTAAACATATAGTATCATTGAAAACTGCATTCAATTAACATGCATAATTATTAGTTGAGATGTTCTTCACCCAATTATTCTTCTCGGAATGAAACATGATGTTTTAGTTGAGCAATTTTGAGCAGTTTGTTATATTTCATTTTAGTTAGTTGTATTGTTATTTTAGTTTGTTATCGTTTGTTATATTTCACTCAATTTAATTGCTGAAGCATGTCGATGCGTTTAGCCCAGTAGTTGATTATTTCAATTTTCCAGGTCGGGCGCAAATGGAAAATTATTTTCGATGTCGTGAGAAAAGTGCCGAAGAAAACAATTTAAAGACAAAGTTGTAAAGTTTTCATTGTCAATAGTTGTTTAAAACTTCACAATTATCCACATAAAGCTCAAATATTCGTTTCAAATGGTGCGACACAATGCAGTTTTGAATTTAATGAAAAAATATGACTTTATATTCTACTTAATATACCCTCACACTATCTATTTTCCCTCTCTATTCTTTTTATAGAGATGTCCCTATTGTTCTCTCTCTCTCTCTCTTTCTCTTTTCTCTTTTCGTTCTTCTCTCTTTTCGCTCTTCCCGAAAGAAGAGCTTCCAAAAAGTAGGCAATTGTGAGTCCTGTACCATCTATGGCAATTGCAACCATAGGGCCTGTGCAGGTCAATAGATAACTCCTGTTGGAACAAACCAACAGGATCAATTGACCTTAATTCTAGTCCGTTCACTGAGTGAACCAACTTCGAATGGGACCCTGTCCCGCGGGACAGGGTCTTGAGTCGCCGACGACCGATTTGGACTTTGAATGGAATGCAGCGACGGCCTTATGAACCTCGGTTCAGCGTATCTAGTACGGGTTGCACGTTTGTCGGGCTGCCGCTGACTGTAAACAACAACTCACTCAACTGACTCAAATTCGTTCAACAGTACGTCAATCACTGATTTATTGATTCAATCCGCTTGAAACAATTGTGTTTCTACTAAAGTTGTTTGAACTTGTGTTTTTGAATTTTAATGAAACCAAAATCAAGGATTTCATACGACCCAAATATGAATATCGGGCCTGGTTGCGCAGTTGAATGTATCCGCGACTGCATAAGTATTTGATTTATTCATGTTTTGACAATATATATATACCGTTGTCTTTGTAGTAAGTGTTTAATACATATATGAGCGATATATAATGGAGATTTAATGTCAAAGTTTCAAATAGAAGTTTTCCTATGACATTTAAGAACAATTAGAAAGATGAACAGGAGCCATGTGAACCATAGAGAAATATTAAAACAGGGACATTTGAAAGCACACATATAACATATTTATGATGTATTCCACATGTTTTACGTGAAAATGTAAATGATTTTCATTATTTTCTGAAAAGGATTTTTAATTTGAGTTGCTGAATGTGTACCATGTTCTTCAAAAGTTACACATCTAAAGAGTTAATCATCAAGCAACAGTGCTTTAAAGTCTATCAACAAATTAAAGATGAATTGTTTGTCGAACTAGGCAAGCTATTTGATCATTCGGTTCTTGCTTGGTGCACCTTCTATTCGGCATTTATGTTCTTCCCGCTGCTGTTGTTGTAGTTTGCTCGCCATGGACTCAGAATCATCAATGTATGCTGTATTTTGAGGCTGCAGAGCCGTCACATTTTTCTACAATGAGACGCAGAGTTTAGCATGTTCAAAGTTTAACGTTCTCTGCTCCTGAATAACCCATATTATATTTTTACCATTTCGTTTCAAGAAAAGGTCTCAACGTTGTATGGCTGACTAAACCGCTTGCATGTTGCACGAACCCTATATACGTTCACAGAACTATTCACTTAGTTTCTTTCTGAGTAGTGTCTTCGTAAGTAAACTATTCATAACCTGCCGATTAGCTTCAGAGGGGTTTCAAATGATGTTCTCTTTACATAACGCCACACGCCTAAGTCCGAAAAGTTTTCCGTTGTTGGAGAAATGCAAAATAAAGCTAATGGTAGGTTTGTAATGATAAAGTGGAAACTGGAATTGTCATACACTTTTCTGGTGAAATTCAGACCTGATGATCGAAGAACTACTATGATGGACAAACAAATTTTTGATAGTTTGATCTCGATACATAAAATTCTTTGGTAATTTTGACCGAAAAGCGGCGAGATTAAACTGCAAACATTTTGGTAAAGAAGCTGTAGATTTTGTTTGTGCTCGTTAAACTACAGTTCAATGTGACATCGGTGCGAGTTATTATTGTTGTTGATGTCGAATTCAAAAATCGAAATTTTCCAAAACTTCGAATAATTGAGATAATCGTAACTCAAAAAAAAATCGATGAACAACCCTAGTGCGAGTACGCAGTCGCTTTTCCATCGACTCTACGCAGTTCAATGTTTTGCACGCAATATAAAAAGAAACATGAACGATTCGCTTGACTATCGCTAGCATAATAAAACTCTGCATAAAAATCTAAGTTTTCGTTGTAATTTGATCTCGATACACCCATACTTTACGGTTTTGTACCGAGAAATAACGCGAGCAAACTACCCGAGCGGTATAGTCTGTTCCGTGCCTACTGAGATTCCTACAGTAAGATTACGAAACTTTGAGTCCGTTTAAATAACGTAAAAATTATCGGAATGCACAATTTTTACCTCAGATTGTGATAACCTATTATAAAGAGTATTCCAAATATCTTTTGACGAAGTTGAAGTTTGCATTAGGAAACATCCATTGTAAAACGCGAAGGTGTACTGTACGAGTCTCAGTAGGAATAATAATAATAATAATAAAATAATAATAAATAAAAACGACTATACAGAGCCACGCACCGTGTAGGCTAGCGTAGGGAAGAGCGAACCACACAAATGTTGATGATTAAAGTGATACATTCGCGTGAATGAGTGTAAGTAAGAACTTGAAATGTTATTATCTATTGCATGATCTGTATTCACACCAACTTGATCATCAACAGAAGAAAAACATTTGCCTTGAACTTCCGAAGTAACAAAGTAGTTATCTTGTTCATGATTTTAATTAAAATAAGTGGTCTTAACTGAATGTTTTGAGAGCACTCCCGATATTTTCTTTGATATTTATTTTACACGCTCAATCAATTTGCTCAATTTTCTGCAGCAACAAATGGAAATGTTTTTGATTGTTCTTGTCTCCATATATCTGGTTGAAGGTAGGTTTTAAGAACCGGTTATGTTGATAATCGCAAATTCATGTAAAACGTGTGGGAAAAGTTTTGATGAAAATACCTACAAGTGTTGTTTTCTCGTCGAGTAGAATAGTTCAAATTAACAATGTTTCTCGATTACGTAATACGCAAGCTTTGACGGGTTGGCAACTCAATCGAATGTCTGTTATCTACACACTTTTCCAATTGCTGTAAACTAGTCAACGATTGCTCACTCTTCAAAACAATTATCGTTGAATTTCTGCGGTTCGCCAGTCGGAAAGCTAGAGAGCGTGAAGATCAAGGAGAGCGTGTATATGTCAGACAAACTGCGTCTCTTTGACCTGCACACTCTCTCGTTGTGGCCGCTACAAGCGTTGCTGGCCAATTGACTGGGAAACTTGCTGTACTCCATTTCATTTATCTACATTCAAAGAATGTGGCACTCGCTCATCAAAAGCGACAAAATTGAACAAGACCGAGGTGGTTATTGTTTCTATTCTCATTTATTTCATGTTTGGTGAATAAAAGACTATTCGCAATCTACTTCAGCGGCAATCTTCGAGAATAATGTAGAGATGGACGCGATATCAGCCGTTCGACAAAAGTTCGAGTTCTATTTTGAATCCAACCAAATAGAGAAACTGGTGAAACGGGTTGGTTTTTAGAAGTTCTTTATTTGAACCTATCTGTTTTTAGAAGTTGTTGATTATGGGCTATTTGTTTTTTTAAGTAACAAGTTGTCTGTCGTAAATAATTGTATAATTCATAATCTTCCATTCAAGCTCACAAACTGACATGCGCATACAACGCAGTTGGCGATGTAGTGCGTATTCAGCGATCAACTTACATTGAAAACTATTAAAGGAATGGAAAAACAGAACGAAAATTCTACTTTCTCGAAAAAAGCCTGTGTGTTTACAATAGGGTTGTTAACTGAGTTCAAAATTTCGAGTTTTCGAGTTTTGGAAAATTTCGAGTTTTCGAGTTTTCGAGTTTTCGAGTTTGGCGAAAAATCGAGTTTTCGAGTTTTCGAGTTTTCGAGTTTTGGAAAATTTCGAGTTTTCGAGTTTTAGAGTTTCGAGTTTTGGGAAATTTTGAGTTTTCGAGTTTTCGAGTTTTGGGAAATTTCGAGTTTTCGAGTTTCGAGTTCGACTCAACTCGAAAATTTTCGAGTTTTTTCGAGTCGAGTCGAGTTTTGAGTGTTTCTGGACCCAAAAAGTCCAATTTTCGAGTCCGAAATTTCGATTTTCGAGTTTTCGCATTCAAAATTTCGAATTTTCGAGTTTCGAGTTCGACTCAACTCGAAAATTTTCGAGTTTTTTCGAGTCGAGTCGAGTTTTGAGTGTTTCTGGACCCAAAAAGTCCAATTTTCGAGTCCGAAATTTCGATTTTCGAGTTTTCGCATTCAAAATTTCGAATTTTCGAGTTTCGAGTTCGACTCAACTCGAAAATTTTCTTCGAGTTTTTTCGAGTCGAGTCGAGTTTTGAGTGTTTTTGGACCCAAAAAGTCCAATTTTCGAGTCCGAAATTTCGATTTTTGAGTTTTCGCATTCAAAATTTCGAATTTTCGAGTTTTCGAGTTTGGCGAAAAATCGAGTTTTCGAGTTATCAAGTTTCGAAGTTTTGGAAAACTTCGAGTTTTCGAGTTTTCGAGTTTTGAGAAATTTCGAGTTTTCGAGTTTCGAGTTCGACTCGACTCGAAAATTTTCACGTTTTTTCGAGTCGAGTCGAGTTTCGAATTTGACTTTAACAACCCTAGTTTACAAGTAGGAAAGAAAGTTGTTTTAGATTTTCTATATGTAATGGTGAGGGTTGTTGATGAACTTTTTCATCATTTGCCCTTTTGTCGATCTTTCTCGTTTCAAACTTTCGTTTACACACTGTGTAATAAATATTTACACACTGTGTAATAAATATTTCATTAGATTGATTATGGTTTAGGTGGTACTAGTTGTACAATTCTTTTTGCTCACTTGTACAGTTTTTTTCACGTAGAACTTAAAAACATGGTCACTTCTAAACGTTGCACAACTATGAGAGTTACATGTTCCATGTGACTGTATTGGTGACGGCAGAAGGTGTTTTTTGTATTTTTTCATTCTCTTATACAGTTTCAGTTAAAGTGAGAGAAATCAATAGGCGCCAGGTTTTCCGTTTACATTCACTTTTACTCAACGCAGCTCAATGTTACGCATGCTCTATAGAAAGGAACACGAATCGTGTAAACCAGTCTGGTCGAACCGCATCGAAGTTAAATTTACAAAATTTTACGGCTTGTCCAAACCTCTTAGGACTGTATAAAGGCGACAAACGGGTAGGTTTCAACAACGACGCCGACGATTGCATTGGTCCCCGAGCACATTTCTGAAACACATTAGAATACACATACAAAATGAAATGCACAAGATAGGAAAACATGAGGTAGTCCAAGCAGTTTCGCTCTGATAACAGGTAAGAGATTGCATTATTAGATTTGCAGATCCTCACACCGTTACACTCGAACTATAATGTGTTCCGACAGAGCACCGATGATCACCAGCGCCTCGAAACGATGCGACTTGAATGAAGAATTATGAAAGCACAGGAATATTTCCGTTATGAAAGCACAAGAATATGATTCACAACAACTCACAACATCTTCACATTGAGATGAAAGTCGGCTAATCTAAACTTTTCGGTTACCCACTCGGGTAACCAATGATTTTCGAACGCACAGTCAGATCTTGGAATCGCGGTGTTTTCAAACAGAAAATGTAGTTTTCTTTGATACGGATTGCTCCAAATAGTTAGTGTGACTGCTTAATCACGTAATCATGTTCACTTTTACAGAACTCATTGGTCACTGGAAAAAAGTGAAAAACTTTTACAAAGTGAAGTCTATTCAGGTATGTTTTCCTGCATTTTAGATGGATAAGGGAACATTGCGAGAAGTATATGAATTTTCCATTTACTTTATTCGAACCGAAACAGAAAACTTGTATTTATCAGATTCCTTCCTGACATATATGTTTTTGCATTAAAAGTTTGTAGTTTGACTGGCTGAAAAACCTCAGTTGTAGTTTGAACTCAAAACCCGTCACATTCTCCGATTTCGACCAAAACGCAACGGTACCAAACTACAAACACAGCGAGACATGGAAAAAGGGAACTCAATAATTAGATAAACAAGTTTAATTTTCGGTCTTCACAAAAGTAAACTTTGTTTTTCCAGTTCTTCAACGAAGATACAAGGTTCATAGGCGATTCTCTGACAGTGAGTCGTGGATCTACCATTGTTAGCAAAGAAAATAAAACCATCGAAACTGAAACATTTGTTCAAGTACTGAAAAAGGTTCGGGAGCTGTTGTTTTTGTTTCCACCAACTTTCAACTGTGAGAGTTTTTTGAACTTCGGAAAGTTCAATGCTACACTATTATTGAACAATTTAGCGAATCGATTATTCTTGGTCTCACACATAAGTGACACCGTTTATTCAATGCATACGTAAAATAACCCCTCATTCTGATATTGGCTGATGCTCACTTTTACCCGATTCCGATCGTGCTATGATCACTTTTTGGGGTACATGTTGAAAATTCTAGGCAAAATAACCATTATGTTGTGTTTTCGGGGCTGCTCATGCTCACTTTTGGGGCTGATCATGCTCACTTTTCCCGCCCCGATTTGGAACTATTTTACGTATGATTCAATGACTAAAAAACTGATACTTGTTTTCAAATTCTGATGAGAGTTAGAATGAGGTTTGATTTGACAGACGTTTTACGGAAATGTGTAAAAAAGCAAAAACCTGCGTGTAACTCTTAACATCATAAATTTTATTGATATGTACAAAATCACATACAAACCTTTCACAATTAGACACATAGTATCATTGTATCTATAGTTTATAGTATCATTGTAACATGCATTCGAATTAACATAAATTCAGTTATTCTCATGCCACACAATCGTTCTTTTCGGAATGAAACAAGATGATTTGGTTAAAGAATTCTCAGTACTTTTTTATATTTCACTCAATTTGATTGTTGAAACATTTCCATGCATTTTGCCCAAAAGTTGGTAATTCCCTATAGTTTCCAGGTCGGGCGCGAATGGAAAATTATTTTCGATGTCGTGAAAAGAGTGCCGAAGAAAACAATTGAAAGACAAAACTTGTAATTTAAAGACAAATTTGTTGAGTTCTCATTGTCAATAGTTGTTTAAAACTTTACAATTATTCACATAAAGCTCAAATACTCGTTTCAAACAGTGCGACATAATGTGAAGTTT
Source organism: Litoditis marina (assembly GCA_964036275.1). Taxonomy (NCBI): domain Eukaryota; kingdom Metazoa; phylum Nematoda; class Chromadorea; order Rhabditida; family Rhabditidae; genus Litoditis; species Litoditis marina. The sequence continues at coordinate 1,427,730 of OZ038436.1, forward strand.
GAACTCTATATTCTATTTACCGTACCCTCACACTATCTATTTTCCCTCTTTATTCTTTTGAAAGATGTGTTCCTATTGTTCTCTCTTTTTCTTTTCTTTCTCTCTTTTCGCTCTCCCCGAAGGAAGAGCTTCCAAAAAGTAGGCAATTGTGAGTCCTGTACCATCTATGGCAATTGCATCCATAGGGCCTGTGCAGGTCAATAGATAACTCCTGTTGGAACAAACCAACAGGATCAATTGACCTTGATTCTAGTCTGTTCACTAAGTGAACCAACTTCGAATGGGACCCTGTCCCGCGGGACAGGGTCTTGAGTCGCCGACGACCGATTTGGACTTTGAATGGAATGCAGCGACGGCCATATGAACCTCGGCTCAGCGTATCTAGTACGGGTTGCACTTTGCCGTTGAGCTGTAAACAACAACTCACTCAACTGACTCGAATTCGTTCAACATTACGTCAATCACTGATTTATTGATTCAATCCGTTCGAAACAATTGTGTTTCTACTAAAGTTGTTTGAACTTGTGTTTGTGAATTTTAATGAAACCAAAATCAAGGATTTTATACGACCCAAAATATGAATATCGGGCCTGGTTGAGCAGTTGAATGTATCCGCGACTGCATAAGTATTTGATTTATTCATGTTTTAACCATACACGGTTATCTTTGTAAGTGTTTAATACATATATGAGCGATATCTAATGAAGATTTAGTGTCAAAGTTTGAAATAGAAGTTTTCCTATGAATGATATTTAAGAACAATTAGAAAGATGAACAGGAGCCGTGTGAACCATAGAGAAATAATAAAAAGCGACATTTGAAAACACACATTCTCTATTTATGATGTGTTTTACGTGTTTTACGTATTTTACGTGAAAATGTAAATTATTTTCATTCTATTCTGAACAGGGTTCTTAATTTGAGTTTCTGAAATTATACAATGTTCTGCGAAAGTCACAGATCTAAAAAGTAAATCATCAAGCAACAAAGCTAAAATAGGATTGACTGTTTGTCGAACTAGGCAAACCATTTGATCATTCGGTTTTTGCTTCGTGCACCTTCTATTCGTCATTTATGTTCTTCCCGCTGCTGTTGTTGTAGTTTGATCGCCATGGACTCAGAATCATCAATGTATGCTGTATTTTGAGGCTGCAGAGCGAACAAATTTTTTCTACAATAAGAGGCAGAGTTTAGCATGTTTAAGTGTCACGCTGTTTGCTCCCGAATAACCAATATTATATTTGTTACCATTCCATTTTAAGAAAAGGTCTCAACGTTGTATGACTGACTAAACCGCTTGCATGTTGCACGAGATTCTTATATACGTTTACATCACTCCTCAATTCGTTTTCAACACTTTAGCGAACGAGTTAACTATTCACAACCTGTCTATTAGCTACAGAGTGGTTCAAAAAAACTTTCTTACCAAATCCACAGCCTAAAATTTTCACTTTGTCGGGACAATGAGAAATATAGCTGATGGTAGGTTTGTAATGATAAAGTGAAAAGCCGAATTGTCATAAATTTTTCTGCTTAATGTGACAATTTGACCTGCTGATCGGAAGACTACTATGACGAACAAACACACTTTTTAATTGTAGTTTTATTGTAGTTTGATCTTCATACATACCATTCTCTACTAATTGTGACCGGAAAGCGGCGAAATCATTTGCAAACAGATTGCTAAAAAAAGTATAGATACTGTTTATATTACAGTTCAATCAGAGCGCCCATCGGTGCAACTATGCAGTCAATTTTACGACAACTCGCTTTGCTTTTACAACAATTCTTAAGTTTACACTTACAACTTTGCTTCCCTTTACTCACCATTTGCCTTTGCTCACCCACTTCGCTATTACGACCAGCTCAACGCAGTTCAATGTTTTGTCCGCAATATAAAGAGGAACACGAACCTTTGGCTTCGCTCTTCTTTCAAAATGATCTGGATAAAAATTGAAGTTCTCGGTGTAAATTGATCTCGATACACATACAATTCACGATTGTTGACCGAGAAACAACGCGAGCAAACTACAAACCAAGCGGTACAGAGCCACGCACCTTATAGCTAGCTTAGGGAAGAGCGAACCACAGAAGTGTTGATGATTAACGTGATACTCTTCAAATCAAATCAATAAAATCGAATCGAATCTTTCCAATCAGAATGCGACTGGACCTGGCCGAGTCTCAGGGTTCCAGGATCCTCGCTATACTAATTTATATTACACAGTGTTTAATAACGGAACAAAAGTTTGAAACGCGAAAGTTGCCAAAAAAGAGAATGGTGAAAAGAACATAGAAGAAAAAGATGTAATAATAGTGAATGAACACTCTTTTTTTGCTGTTTCGCCAATCGATAACCTCTTACAGCGGCAGTCGAACGTGCAAATGACTATTTTTGTCGCGGGACGCGATCTCTAAGTCTCTCACTCTCTCGTTTGTAGTTTGGTCAGGTCGGCCAGACATGGTCGTCTGATCTAGGTTAGCTCCGCCCACTTAGTATATAAAAGGCATCCCGGTCATTTGGGGCACTCACTCACCTCTTCTCTCTCTGCAGTGTGATGTACATAGAACTAATAAATATATAATACCACACTGCAGTTCAATGTTTTGTCCGCAATATAAAGAGGAACACGAACCTTTGGCTTCGCTCTTCTTTCAAAATGATCTGGATAAAAATTGAAGTTCTCGGTGTAAATTGATCTCGATACACATACAATTCACGATTGTTGACCGAGAAACAACGCGAGCAAACTACAAACCAAGCGGTACAGAGCCACGCACCTTATAGCTAGCTTAGGGAAGAGCGAACCACAGAAGTGTTGATGATTAACGTGATACTCTTCAAATCAAATCAATAAAATCGAATCGAATCTTTCCAATCAGAATGCGACTGGACCTGGCCGAGTCTCAGGGTTCCAGGATCCTCGCTATACTAATTTATATTACACAGTGTTTAATAACGGAACAAAAGTTTGAAACGCGAAAGTTGCCAAAAAAGAGAATGGTGAAAAGAACATAGAAGAAAAAGATGTAATAATAGTGAATGAACACTCTTTTTTTGCTGTTTCGCCAATCGATAACCTCTTACAGCGGCAGTCGAACGTGCAAATGACTATTTTTGTCGCGGGACGCGATCTCTAAGTCTCTCACTCTCTCGTTTGTAGTTTGGTCAGGTCGGCCAGACATGGTCGTCTGATCTAGGTTAGCTCCGCCCACTTAGTATATAAAAGGCATCCCGGTCATTTGGGGCACTCACTCACCTCTTCTCTCTCTGCAGTGTGATGTACATAGAACTAATAAATATATAATACCACACTGTGTTAGTCACAAGGCAATCTACCACTGAATCGTCGCCGAGACAATTTTCTACCTAAAACATTGATCAAACCATTCATAATATGACTCCTACGGTATACATTTGTACTTTTTTAAAACCGAAAAAAAAACAGAAATACTGACAGCCTTCAGATCTAGTTTTTCAGAAATGTTTTCTTTAATATGGCCAAATTGAAGTATGTTCTCGCACATAATGAACAAAAGAATTATTAATGTGAAATGAGTTTCATGCTTTGCAGAAGCCTCGAAGATTATCGATGTTGTTCCATAGCAATCATATAAATACCGACTGAAACACTTAAACGCGTTCGCACCTAATATTTCTATCTATTAGCAACGGGTGGATAAGAGCAATCAAATTTCAGTTTCCCTTTTTTAAACTCCACAACATGTCCTTGAAAACATTGAATAACATTACACTTGTCAAAATTACTTTACTTGTACCAAAACTGACAAAACAACGTTGACAAAATCAGGGAGAGGGAATATGCGAAACTCAAAACAAATGAAGTGAAAAACAAAATTCGTAGGAGAAAAATCGAGAGAATGATTGAGATCATTCCTGACAACACGAAACATTAGCAATACGTTAGAATACCAACATTGCGTAAGAATAATTAATAAAAAGATACTTTAATACACGAAAAGTGAGAGAATCGCGTCTAGTTGGGCACCGCAGCTCCAATCTTCGCCTGCACATTTCCACCACCGATTGCAAATCCATCACCGGCACCCTGGAATGATAATATCAATGATATCTCATTGCAACACAGCATAGATAAGTTAGGTGAAATCCAAACGAATACTAAAACGTGTGGAAATTTGTACTTTCGCTCCCTATCTAACTTTCACATGCCCGCCAATTTATAACATTTGCCACTCAGCCATTTTTGACAATGCTCTCATTATCAGATAAACCTAGAAATGTGAGGGTGGGAGCAAAACTTTCCTAAAACGTGTGTTATCTCAATAACGGACATTACACTAAATTAAGAAGAAAACTTCACCCATTTTCCTCGAGACAGCGTTCTTACTCTGCTAAGTTTATTTTTCAAACCCGCGTTTTGCTATATTTGGAATGTTGTACTCTGGATGTGAACGCAGATGAAACTATAACTAATATCACATGTCAACCCCGTATACATTAAGTATCCGACCATACATCAGTAAGGTCCAACTATTCGACAGAAAATAGTGCGTTTCTAGATTTAAGTACGTAAAGCTATGATTTTGCATTAAAAATATTCATATTTCTTCAATTTTGGCGAAAAGGAAGTCCGTTTTCTCAACTTTTCTGACCATTTGTACAACTTTATCAGAGTATCCAATGCTGATGTTGTTTTCAAACCCGCAAACTTTTTGTTGTAATTTGAACGTGTGTCAACACAGATGAAACTACAACCGATCTACTGTAGTTGACCCCGTATGCATAGGTATGCGACTGACCCCGTCCTCCATTAGAATATCGTCATCCGTCGAGGCTCCGCCCCCTTTCAAGGCATCGAAAATGGCCGTCATGTCCACTATATCCACGCGGCCCTTTTGCAGAAGATCACTGAAATAAATGATCTTTGATCTTTGGAGGATACATTCAGAATGGATCATGAGATTTTTGCATCCAAAACTATAAAGAATTGGAGAACATAAAAATGCAAAACAAAATTTTGAGAAATTATTAGAGCATCTTAGTCACCCTCAGTCTGCTACAGATAGACCAATCAGAGAGACATCATTTTCGAAAGTATGATCTCAGAATGATCAATTGAAGAGGATTTTTTCTTTTTTACATTTTCGAATTTTATCAGTCTGAACACACAACAGCGTCTACTCTCTAAACTCTAAGCGTGCGCTAACCCCGTTCCCCGTATAATTCCACCTTCGAAAATATCTTAAAACAATCATAAATATATACATTACAACTAATAAACAACAAAGATAACCGTACAGATCGATAACTAACCGCAACTGCATGAGAATAACACCAAGCACATTTCTTCCCTGGGCAAAGTTGGGACACGACTGAATGGTCTCCGAAGTTAGTGGGAAGGTGGCTGGGATCTGAAATGGGAGAATACAACAATCGACTGGAACCCACCACCGAGTGGGTGACAATTAGGCTCAAAGACATTAAGCTACAACCTATAACTCGAATTTAAACATCAACAGAAACTTGGAAGTATTGGATAGTTTAGAAGAATAAACAATCTTTGTGAAGGTTTGAAGTGAAAGAACTCGTACAGTTTTTAATAAGAGACATCCGCTCAATGTGTTCGAGCTTAATCGTCTCAACCTCAACCACCAATAAGCAGTGACCATTCACCATTCAGCAAAATGAACCACTTTGTTTTCTGAGTCCAAACCCTCAACGCCTCAACTTTCTGTTTACCAGAAGATCAAAACGTTAGGCGTTGGTACTACAATGTGTCATCCTCAGTCCTCATAGAATTGAACAATCAAGCTAATCGCTAGCACGTACTGATTTTGCCGCTTTCCTGAATGTCATGCTCTCATGTTCTTCATTCAAAATCAAAACCGAAAACTTTCCAAAACACCAGATATCAACTTATCAACTCTTCTGCAAAAAATCATACATAGTAGCTATGTTTTACACTTTGGAAAGACGAACGCTCACTTCATTTCTACTGGCATGCATGTATTTACCAATACAATCAAACTGAAATGAAAATGACAAATTTGACACTACCTTCATGGTCGTGGTGCCATTCTTCTTCATATCTTCACACCAATTTCTGATCTGAGGAATAGTCGTTCTGCAACAAGTCACATACAAAATGGTAACCACACCTGTGAAATGAAATCACAATTTCCCAAAAAAGGGGCAAACAAGTGAGACGAGCAACTAGGTACGTTTCTATTCTAATTGAAAAGTATTCAGTTGCCGTATTTTCAAAGAAAAACTTGCTCATTTTTAGAATAGTCACACCTTAATGGTGTATGATCATCGGACCACCCCCATGTTGCGTGAAACATTCAACCAGTCTCTGCACCCACTATGGGTTCTGACACCATAGTGCGTAAAGTATTGAACCAGATAAACATTGCACAACTTGAACATCCCAGATCCCACCACCCACATATTGCGTGAAACATTGAACCGTCGTCTGCACCCACTGTAATAACCCATCCCCATACTGCGTGAAACATTGAACCGATGAACCTTACAATACTTGAACAATGAACTCATTTTCGCCAAATTCTCACACCATACTGGTTAATGATCATCCCACCACCCCCCATCGGGTAAAACATTCAACCGTTCTCTGCACCCACCCAGCTCCGTAGATGCTGTCCCCAGCATAGGCATGGACGAGTATTTTGTCGTTCGTCTCCTTCAACGCCTCCCGCAAATGAGCAGATTGAGAGACTTTCGCCATGAACGCAGTCTAAAACAATTCATTATTAATATATTGCACATTGGAATGAAATTTTCAGGTTCAAAACAAAATTTATAATTCATTTTAAAGCAGGACGATTATGTGGCCCAATCCCAACGCTTCGGTCCTTTAAACTGTAATACATTTTTCAGTTGCAGTTTGAAGAGCCGTTGACACGGAATTGAACCACATCGTCCTGCTTTAAAACTAAACTATATTGAAAAAATTTATTAGTTAGTGAAAACTGACTGGGCTTTGGGTAGCCTAGCCTAACTTCAGAACCGAAAAGTGTTAACCAGTAAGTCACGTGTTGCGTATACTGTACACGCGTGCAATCAAGCAACCGCCTAAACGAGAGGTAGATATGAGGTTATTTTCATACCTCCCAGTCACCACTCTATAGGCCTAATGCATGAAACATCCCGAGCCGGCCTGGGATGTTTCATGCATACGGCCTCATATCTCATTAACAATAAACACACCTGCACTACTTCCAGTCCCTTGGTGTTGCGCCATTCATCAACCTTCGCCTTATCCACCTGAAAGTAGTACAATAAATTGGTAGAAAAACTAGAAGATTGGAATTATTATACAAAAACACGATGCTTGTATAAACAAGCTCAACTAACTGTTGATATCGGGCTACTTTAATGAAATAATTTATAAAGGAAAAAGTCCAGAGTAGAGATTCGAAAAAGGCTCTTTTCTCTACAAAATCGGGAGAATCAGCTTATTTCAATTTCGATGCAAAGTCGGCAACCAGAACAAGTCATTTAAAATTAGAAGACATTAATTAAAGTAAAAGTCATTTGAAAGTGAAAGTCATTAAGTACAGAAACAGTCGAGAATCAGAAATGAACCAAATTTTTCTTTTTCAAATCCTGACTAAAAATGAATTAAAGACGTTTTTTTTATGACTTTCAATTTTGAATGTTCCTGGTACCTGCAAAGTCATTTTACTGATCCGAAATGAAACCCACATTTCCCAGTTTCACCGACTCGCGTGCAATCTGGCTGAATGACTTCTCCTCGTGCGAGCGGAACCCGATTTTCCCATCCAAACGACGACCAGTTCGGTCACGCACTGAAAATTACCCGTTTTGTTTTGTTCGATAAGCATAGTATAAAAAAAGGAATACTTGTCCATCCGAGTAGACAAGAAATAACAAAAAACGGATTATTTTCCAGCTTATACTCTGGAAATTCACCGATTCGTGATGAAAACGCAGACGGGTATGGGGTTGTTAAAATCAAACTAGAAACTCGACTCGAAAAAACTGGAAAAGTTTCGAGTCAAGTCGAACACGAAACTCGGTTTTCACCCAAACTCGAAATTTTCCAGTCTGAAGTATCACTTTCTACGATTTCTACCACACTCCTCCACATTTTGAACTCGAATAACAACCTTAATAGGTGGAGCGACGAGTGAAACTGACCAGTTTCGGTGAGCTTCTCGCTGACATTTCCGCACAGATCCTGAACCTTCTGAATCTGGTAGTAGTGGTCGATACTCTGGTAGATCTTGTGCTCAATCATCACCGGGAACTGAAAAATATATGAAAGTTAATACCACGCTCCGTTTTGAACAATGGCTCCAAATTCCCAACCCATTAATGAACTTTCTAGTTGTTGAAACTTCATATTTCTAACTGATAGCTGAGACAGAGTTGACCATCTATTGTAAACACCGTGCACAGGCTAACAACGCTCATATACACCATGTCTACCGCTGTATCGCCATAGGGACTACCGTATACCCATTCGGCCACTGAACATCTCAAAACTACAGTTTCAGTCGACGAAAGCTGATTAAGCATATCTACGAATCAGTATCCGGAAACTTATGTACGACTACTATTAACAAAACTTGTTGAAACCTCACATTGCATTACGCATACGATACGATATTGATTTGAACGACAAATAAACGTGAGATTTTCTTTTAACTTCAACTCGAACTCGACAAATCAAAAATATGCAATTTCCAGACTACAAAGAGAAAAAACCAACCGCGTGCTGTGTAGTGAAAACATTGCTCGGCCCGTGGAAGCAGATCAAGTTATCCGGGTCGATTGAGAGAGTAATTGCACTATCACTCTCCTGCAGAGCCACAAACTGAAAGCACACCCCAGTAAAGTTGTACGCATAGCCACAAAAAAATCGAAAAACGGGTTTTGTCTAGTTTCCACAAAAAATCATCAAATTTCATGTGTTTGAATTTAAAAAAGAACTGATTTTTGTGGAATAGTTGGACCTTACTGATGTATGATATGACTGATAGAACCACGTTCCACGTGTTGTTAAATAAATTATTTCAACATCAAACATCAACCGATGTCAGTCCAACTTCAAACTGAAGTAAAGATATCTTCTCTGGTTCGGTTATCTCGAAGAACGAAGAATGAAGATCCGACTAGTGTAGATCTTACGTAGATCTACGATTAGCTCGAAAAAAGAATGATCAACCCAAACCTCGAACGGCGACTATCCCACCATTCCTTTTCGGTAAAAAAAAATGAACACAACGTGTCGTGAACTAGGAAACCTATCGAAATCTAACAATAAATATAACGAATATTGATCCCTATGAAATCGATAACCAAAACTCCAAAACCGACCGGAATATCGTCCTGTCGGTTGGTGGGTCGCGGAGCTCCCCGTCTTAAGCCACGCCCCCTTCCACGACCACCTCCTATAAATCATAGAATCATAGAATTAACATACACCGATAATGTCTGGGTAGCCACAAAAATTGAGAGAACAGAAACAGACTACTTTTCCGTCTAATTCGGAAGAATTTGACCCTTTTTGATGGAAAATCAAGAGAATGAAATATAGAAGGAAACCTTCTTTCAACAATATTCTAACTATTTGAAACATTACTGTATTGATTGAAATAAAAAGGGACAAACCTCTGCCACGGAAGCCTCCGGAACTCCCCTGCTGCTGCTGATTTCCAGTCGATTCCATTGAACGACGTTTATTCACTCCTAAAAATAGTCCTGTTGGGAAAAACTGAAGTTTGACCATATTCAATTAAAGTTGTCCAGAATGACAGGAAAATTGAAAAACGGCCTATTTTAGTATCGAAAACAAAAATATTTATTTTGGCAAAGAGTTTTTCCTTTCGGCCTTACCGGGCATGTATATGCCTGAGCGCACTGCCCCCTTTTTCAAGTCAAGATGGTCCAACCTAATACATTTAGACAATGTTGATGATCGAGAAAAAAATATAATATAACTTAATGAAATGAACATAATTCCCACCTCCGGATTTGCGTTGCTGGCGACCACCGCCGCGATTTTTCGTGTTTCCGGGAATTTTGACGGTCGAGTTGGTAGACTTCACCGTTTTTATCTGAAATAAGCTTTTTTCAAGATATCAGTAAACAGTACGTTTGGTGGAAGAGTGAAGGTATTGTGAGCCGAAAGCCAGGCTAGCAGTTTTATCAAGAAATTACACGTTTCTAAAATACAAACAAAGCGAAACATGAAAGCTTTCATAGTATGGAGAATTGACTACACATGAAACACAACAAAAAGCTCCAGAGACGAGAGATTAAGTTTGAGAGCTTAGGGTGACCACAAGTTGCACGCGTGCCACATTTTTAGGAGGGGGGGGGGGGGGGGTCCGTAAAGGCCCCGATGGAGCCGAAAATTTTAAAAATTATGGTGATTTTTCGGCGAATTTCTATTTTTTTAAGGGGGAGGGGTCGTACCGGTGGTAGGGTCGGTCAACTTTTTGGTCACCCCTGAGCTTAACAGAGATGATCCTCAACGGTCTAATTGGCAAAAAACGGACTACTTTTTCACGAAAATCGAAAAAAATTGTCTATTTTTCATTCATTCTCACGTGCTTGATTGAATCTAAAAGCCGACTCGTTTTTTGTCGAACAGTCGGAGCCTACTGGTGTAGGGGTCTAAGACGGTCTAATTAAATATCCGTCTAACTAAACCCACCTCAACGAACATGAAACGACACGAGATAAAGTTCCATGTTCCAGACATGAAGGTTACGACTTAGAGCTTAGCGGAGAAAACAGAACAATCCTTCTGAGCACAATACTCCACTGTTCTCGAGTTTGGGCAAAAATCGAGTTGCCTTGTTCGACTCGACAATTTTCGAGTCGAGTTTCGAGTTAGACTTTAACAAGCCTACCCCGGTCCCATAACTGGGGTATCACACCTATGGAAATGGAACCCACCTCAATGATGTCCGAGTCCGTCTTGATGGGACTTCCGAATGTGGTGTTGGGCGTCGATTGAACACGGGGACCACCGGTTGTCTTTCTTGTATTTCTACCAGAAACTCCTCGCGTCGAAATTGACGAATTATTGAGAGCCACTGAGAATATGCAATTTTCATTCATATCTATACTCCAATAAAGTAGTCCGAACAGTCAGACAAACTCACAAAACAAGATGTTTTGCGATTTGCGACAATTTCTGCGGGATCCGTATTATAGATGGTGGAAATGAAAATTCGCCAACTTTTAATGCAAAATCATTTTGAGAACACATTACAGTGTGTGATTACATCCCAACAAAAAAACATGTTCAAGAAACACCGGTTTTCGATGAAAATTCCTCGACTTATTGATTTTGTATTAGATGAGAGGTCAAAATTATGAGTAGGTCACCTAGATTGCTGATGGGCTTCTGTCGCCAGTTTCCTCCTTCTCTATTCGATGTCGAGAAGCTGGTGGTTCTTGTATTCGGGAAGTTCCTCCTGGTATTCTGCTGCAATGTGTTTGCTGATATGTGAAACCGAACACGGCTCACGAATTTGCTAGCTACCCCACTTTTTACTAATCAACACTGTTTTTGACTTAAAAAACTCGAACTCGTAAATTTCGAGTAGAACTCGAAACATCGAAAAAAAGGGTAGTTTTTGGCCCCGAAGAGGCCGAAAATTTGAAAAAATACAGGAAAATCGGGGCCGATTTTGTTAGATTCAAACTTCGAATGAAAATATTCCGTGTTTAGAAATGTTGTTTTCGACTATTTACGAACTTTTGTCATTTTTTACGAGGGGGGGGGTCATTCCGGCCGAAAGGCCGGTCAAAATTTTGGTCATCCATGGACCGATGACATGGGACTGGTCCACATAATCGACCTTCTTTGAACTAAATTTCATGAAAACCGGAAAACCCACATTTCGCTGCTGTTGTTGACTGCGAAGGGCGTTTCCTACAGAAAAGGCCGACGAATTGACAGCTATATAAGAAGTTGACGTAGGCTGATACTCCTGAAACAACGGGGGGAACTTGTAAGATAGATATAGGTATTGAGCTGCAGCAGTAAAAGGGTGTGACGAAAGCACGAAAGAACAGAAGGATAAATATTGCTAGTTCTTTATTGGTAGCGACAAGAAAACGGATTATTCTGTAATCCATGAAAACTATGCCAATCTGACGATTTATTTCAATTTCCTCCAAAATTCTAACAAAGTTATAGATATTTCCCGAATTTCGATAAGAAAAACTGGTAGCTTTCTAATTCTAACAAAAAATTCCGTAATTGGTGTCACACCTCTCAGATCAGCGAGTTATTGGTATTCTATTCTTCACGAGGAACCACACTAGCAAGGTAGTCCGAATAGTCAAAAAACAGACTACTTTTCAGCCGAACAAATGAAAATCGGTCTACTTTTTATGAAAAATCCTAAATTCGCACGTGTTTACATCTGAAAACGGATTACTTTTTGTCGCTTAGTCGAACCTTACTGGTGTATGCAAGGAACCCATTCGCGGAGTATTATGTTTTCCAAACATAACCGAATTGTGATAATACAATCCCCATTCCACACCAACCTGATGCTGCTGGGTGTACTGTGACTTGTCGTACGAGTTGGTGTAGCTGGGATATTCCGGATTGTACTCCTGTTGATAGGGGGCCGAGGGACGACGATTATTGTCACTCTGCAAAAATAACCACACCTTGACTGAGTTCACATTTCGTTCAATTTTATGATCATATCCTAACAAAGTTGTCTGAATAGCCAGAAAAACGGACTGCATCTGCATTCTCGCCAAAAATTATGAACTTTGTTCTTTTTTGAGAATAAATCATCAATTATCTGAAAACGAACTCCTGATTTACAAATAGTCGGACCTTACAGGTGTATGACCGCAACTTTGTTGAGAGAACATTTTTCCATTTTGTTCAATGTTATGATCTATTACTATTTATACATCTCTTTAGAGCTGAAGATTGTGCTTGTCAAAAATGCCTCACTCGCAGCTCACAAGAAGAAATTTTAATGTAACTATATATTTCGAAATCAAGATATGTCCCGAGAGCAATCTTGTAGGGAAAACCGCGCAAATTTCCAAAATCATAAAGTTTGCTTCTTTACAAGCATATTGGCACTTCGGCAAAGTGGAAACAAGCAGTTCTTCTGTACGCTTAAACAACTACTTACCGGTTGATAGCTAGCGGTATAGTTGTAGGAAGTATTGCCAAAGTCCTGACTGGGTGTCCAGGTGGTAGCAGTGGGTGAGGGATAGACGGGGTCGTAGCCGGTCGCTGGTAGATCGGTTCGTCCTCCGGCGTAGCCGTACGAATACGATGCACTGGAAATTATAAAATTATCAAAAACACAAAATCTAAGAGAAAACAATCCAATTCGTGACAAATACGGGTAAACAGCCGGAAATATACAAGTAACTAACTACAAGTGACTATCTTACTGCGAAATCAGAGCCATTTTGGTGAGTTCCCCCCCCCCCCCAAACCCAAAATCATTGAACTTGAACTATTTTATTGAATCGGATTATAGGTTCCCATTCTATAAACAAAACTAAAAACGCCCACCTCGTTTATACTTGGACCTACCTTAGACTGTTGTACGCTGTATCTTTCCAACCAGATGCACTTCGAAAATTAGAGTTCATCACACATAACTGACAGCAACAAGCGCTGTTGAACTGTAAGAAAAAAATTATAATTGAAACCACAAAACGCGCGACAGAATTAAAATTTCAAGCAGAGACGCTGCTGAAAACTGAACACAACAAGACTCAGACCGAAGTTATTTCCAGAAAAACGAGTCACAACAACTTACAACAAGATACTTTAAATATGAACCTATTTTCAAAAATTTAAAATTTAAGAATTACCCACTGACGTGGAGACGAAAATAAAGTGATGGTTACTTTTAAATCGTACGTTGCGTATAATTTTGAATGTTTGCTCACCGTAACGGCAGGATGCAATTAATTCATTTTGCTTTTGCATTTTGCATTTTGATAATATTTGGAATTTCAAATGAATTTTGGCGATTTGCCAATGCGCCATTTGAAATAGGTCTCGTAGCGAGACCCTGATAATGGTCTCGACATTATCAGGAGCGAGCTCAGGCGAGCTATTCTTTATCCAAGTTTTCTGGACCTGATAGTGCGGTTTGATATTATTTATCAAATACTTTTTGGCAGAAATTATATTCTTCTGCTCTACGTTTCTACACGGCTTCATTTGACCCCCCTACCGGTCGATTTCTGGCTTTTACGCCCGATAAGTCGTGAAATGGTCGTTTATTTCGTTTTTAAAAATGGTGTCAATTAATTTTAACGTTCAACACAATACACAGGTAATGAGGTAATTTAAGGAGGTTGAACAGGTCACATGTTTGTGTTCATTTTGGCTGTGTGTCTGTCATGACATTTTGCAAAATCCACCTCACTTCAGCCACTTTCTATGTATTTTTCGCTTAACTATTTTAACAATGCCATGGCTCTTCCATGCCCTGGCGTGCAGGGCAGGGGTAAAAATATTCGACAGATAGCCCCATTGCCTACTCTATTCTCCTGTGGCTGACGTAGTACTCAAGAGCACCAAGTGATGCACTCTGAAAGTATGATGCATTGGAGCAGCTATCGTCGTCGCTAGTATTCGTGGAGTGATTTTGGTGGTTACCACGTTCAGGTCGACAGGCTCTATATTCATGTGGTAGATCGGTCACAGGTTGCGAGGGGAAGGTTAAAGGCGGCATGACGTCAGATGATCGGGCGGCGCCCGCCAGACGTGTTTCGTATCTTGATACGAGGATGCTATCTACATCCAGTTGTATTCATGGTTGTGTTCTGATGGGATACCAGGTGGAGGTGGTCTTGTTCTGTATTCGTGGTGGTGTTCAGGTTCTATATGTCCGTGGGTTTCGTATTTTGATACGAGGTTGCTATCTTCATCCAGCTGTATACGTGGATGTGTGTTGGTGGGATACCAGGTCAGGTAGAAGTGGTCTTGTTCTGTATTCGTGCGGGTGTTTAGTTTCTATATGTGTGTGGGCTCTGTATCTTGATATGAAGTTGCTATGTTCATCGAGTTGTGTTCGTAGATGTGTTTTGGTGGGATACCAGGTTCAGAGGGAGGTATTTGTTCTGTACACTACTCGTGTATGTGTTCAGTTTCTATATGCGTGCGGGTTTTGTATTTCGATACGAGGTTGCTATCTTTATCCAGTTATATTCATTGATGTGTGTTGGTGGGACACCAGGTTCAGGTGGAGGTGGTTTGGCCCTGTACTCGTGGTTGTGTTCAGTTTTTATAGGCGTGCGGGTTTCGTATCTTGATATGAAGTTGCTATCTTCATCGAGTTGTATTCGTAGATGTGTTCTGGTAGGATACCAGGTTCAGGTGGATGTGCTTTTGTTGTGTATTCGGGTGGGTGTTCAGGCTCTTATGTATGTGGGTATATTGATCGCAAGAGGCAAAAAGGTCGAAGACGTCGGAGTTCTGTTCCCTAGTTCAGGGTTTTCTGTGACCGTGCATCATCAGGTGTATGGGTCAGAACTAAAATGAAGACAATAATACTAAAAATTTTGAGGCGAAAGTGGCACATGTATTATTGTTAACTTGTCCAAGTCTTTGTTCCAAAACAATCTCTTTCTTCTTTTCCAAATATCATTGGGGGAATTGGTGCAGGCATGGTCGTGTTGTTACTAGAACATATTGAGACATTGACGTCGGGCAACCATTAGACGTCCATTTTTCTGAAAACATTTCTGAGGAGCCATCGGGTTTTTTAAATGCAGTGGTCAAGATTTCTCGAGGCAGCAGGGTTTACGACTTTATGAATATGCACACTTCTTCTAGTTCATTTGTAGGTTTGAACAAACTAATTGTTCGAGATGCCTTGAGCTTTCAATCGTTGTCTGTAAAAGTGGCCAGAATAGAAAAATTAGCACATTTCGCGCTTTAGATTGGAATCATCCCAAGAAGGGGTTATCTTGTCGGAGTAAGTGTAGTTTTTGGCGTGGTTTCGCTTGGTAATATGCTTCTTCTCACATAATAAAAGCCTGCCCATGTAATAAAGAATGAGTTACGTTAATGTCATGCTCGACTCGTTCCGGCTAGAGGGTGAGGGCAAGGCTGTCAGTAAAGATCTGGGGGAGCGGGCAGTCGTGGGTTTTCACAATGATGTAATTTACGTCAAATTGAATATCTGTGTATCATAGGGCCGGTTGATGGACCACCGCAGCTACAAGTTTGTCTGAACGGCGTATACAGGTTCGGATAAGCGGATCCGATGGTCGTTGTAATTAAATGGAGACGAATAATCACTAACTTTAACACTTTTGCCTGGTCTGACTTCGGTGCCACACTTTCAGTTCGCAGATAGATACATTTTGACAGATTTCACTTGCAAAAGTTTCTGTTAGACTATTCTCCGAAAGGTGAACGCAATCAGTTTCTTGGTCAAACGTAGTACGATTCATGAGATTTACCAGAAGTTAACTCTGGCGGCAGACTTATTTTTTAAGGCTTCTGAGCTATTTTCGTTCGTATGCCCAACTGTTTTCAGTGAAACAGTTAGCTCGAGCATGGGGTTTGGTGCGTCCTAAAAGGTTGTTATCGTTTCCGTTTCTATTAGAGGCAGAGCGGTCTCATGTAATCCGGATTCGAAGTTTTTGCCGAATTCGACCTATATGAACAGTTGATTTACTTTTTTCCTCATGTTTTTGGAATATCGTATGTTCAAAAATTATGGTTTCTACCCGTAGCTGGGGCAACAGTGGGTTTTCGGCAAGTCCATTAGTTCAGAATCAGGGTGAATACAGCCTTTTTGTTCCACCTTAGTAAATAGTATACTGTCTTTCCACATTTTCACCCTAATATTATATGTAGCATCTGCAAAATGGTGAACTGTTACGGACAGATATTCGGAAAGTTTCGACACCATTGGCCTTTTTATTCTTACCGTTTTCTGTTCTTAGTTCCCCGACTTTGTTGATCCAAATGAAGCTTTCAAAATCCAAAATGTTTTTGAAATTTTGGTTATGCCGTAGTGAAACGGAGGTATAATTGGAATTTCAAATGAATTTTGGCGATTTGCCAATGCGCCATTTGAAATAGGTCTCGTAGCGAGACCCTGATAATGGTCTCGACATTATCAGGAGCGAGCTCAGGCGAGCTATTCTTTATCCAAGTTTTCTGGACCTGATAGTGCGGTTTGAACCCACCCACCCACCCTTCGTTCAAACCGCGAGATTCGAGGGTGTACGAGTAAACTATCGGGGAAAAAGCTCGCCATCAAATGTGTTACCAGTGTTATAATTTACTCTGCAAGGCAATGTGAGTGACAGCCGGCTGGATATACGGTAATAAGCTAACCCGATCAGACAATATTTTTCGGTCTTCCCTAACTATCTGTTTGTTTTTAACAAAGTGCGAGTTTATCAAGAGTGCAGAGATCGGAATTTAGGAAGTTCCTGGGGTTGCCGGGAAAATCGGATGCTGTACCACGTCTGACTATTCATAACTGTGCACTACGGCTGGGGTCTTTTCATGTAGATAGTGGCAACCCAGGGGCTACCAATAATTAGTGGTGAACCAACGACAAGGTAAAGTAGGAGAAACGGTTAAATATTCAATCTTAACAAACATCAGGGGTAAGTTGCCTTCCTTATTTGGCTTCGTTCGTCTTATTCATCTTTTCAGGGAATCAGTTTATTCAACCACTTCCCTCGTGTATGTATATATATTGCTCACCATATTGTAATTCTTCTGAGTACAATGTATGTCTTGTTGTTTTTGCTGCTTGTCGTTGGTTTGTGTTGTATTGTGTTGTTATCATGCACTATTGGTCCAAATGAAGCTTTCAAATATCCAAATGAAGCTTTCAAAATCCAAAATGTTTTTGAAATTTTGGTTATGCCGTAGTGAAACGGAGGTATAACTCTTTTTTCCCGCTTTTTTATTATTTAGCAACATTAATGGTGTTATTCTGAGTATATATTATAATCAAGCTTGTTTGTAGGTCAAATATGATGAATACGGAGCTCCTGGAACGTAACTTTGGAGTGCAATTCCCGGAGGAACTCGATGGCACCCTCGATTTACAGGTTCGTAGCCTATTAATTGTCAGTTGTAAGTGGTTTCTCCTAAATAAGCTAACGGTGATCGTGTAAATATGATTTAGTTGTGCTCAGGAAGTCTCAAGTTTTCGTTTTGAGAGCTTTGATCGATTTGACGATGACGATGTGAGAACACTTCACTCCAATGTTTCACAGATGACAGATGCTATAAGACGGCGAGCAACATCGTTTGCGGCGATTCCGCGAAAACGTAGTAATTGTTTATGATGCTTCCACGATTAAGTTCTCTATTCATATCTTGTGTACGGAAGGGAATTAGTTATCGAACTGCTGGATAAACCACAAGTTCGAGTAATTATCATCAATGTATCACTGATAAATTGATGAAATAGTTTGCCAGTGTAACTAAAATCAACGTACGTCACCCTAAAAACGTAGATGCTAGATTGTACCTCTGGAAAATGTTATCATTTCTCTGGTTCATGCCTTTTCAAACCGTTTTCGCTTCTAAAAAGGAGCATACGAATGGGTGTTGGGTCAGCACCGTTTTTACGGGGTATTTAACCAATGGCAGCGCAAACTCAATCTGTTTATAGAATGGCTCTACTGCTGTAAATTCATGGAGCTCTAGTTTATAACCTTTCAATCTCTCAAGCCCTTTTCGGTTCTAAAAATGATTTTGACTACATATTTTACATATGGCAGCGGAAACTTAGTTATTTTGTACATTAATTTGTAGAAAATTTGTTTAATTTTATAGAATGGCTCGGCGAACTGCTGTAAATTCAATCGATGGGGCACACTGGTGGCGGTGGGCAGTACAGATGGACGGGTGTTCATCTTCGATTTCGTCACCAAAGGAATTGTCAAGGTACTTTTGCCTGCTTCAGCAATCAGCACTGGACTCCTTAAGCATGTTTTTTGAATTTAACACGCAGCATTTTAAAATTCGACGTGTTGGTCACTTGGAAAACTGAAGAAACTAGTAGATTCCTGATGAACTGGTATATTCATAATTCTTCATAATATTCATATTCTTCATATTAACTAGTAGATTTCCGATAAACTGGTATATTCATATTATTCATATTCCTGGCACTGGTATATTCCGCTTTTACCACCTGGACAGCTCATGCTATTTCCATCTTCTTCTGTTCATATCACAAGTCGTGACAAACATACAACGTTCACGCATTTCTAGTTACATTTTCGATGATTTCACGTATATGATCCATTTTCAGCACTGGACGGCCCACGCGCTTCCCATTTCGTCGCTTTCGTGGTCCCGAGACGGTCGCCTACTTCTGACGTCATCCGCCGATACGACCATAGCCGTCTGGGATGTCCTCCTGGGAATAGCCGTGCACAAACTGAAGTACCCAGCCATGGTCATGTGTGCTATTTTCAATCCGAGGTTAGCATTTTAACCCTAAACAGCCCTAAACAATGCTCTGTCAAAGAACTGGAAATTGCCTTGCACATTGTAGTACCCCGCAATTTAAAAATGTATGCGTTTTGTAATATAAACTGCAAACAAGTGATTTTCCGTGAAAACGAATTTCTCCTCCGAACCCCATACAGAGGTTAAAAGTTTCCCGATGTTATGGCCAGTACGACCCCCCCCCCCTCTTCACAGGAATAAGATAAGAATTTACCGAAGAACGTGTCGTATGTGAAAAAAAATCACAAAAATTCTAAAATTGTAACAAAAAAATCAAGGTGTGCCTATGAAACTCTGGTCACACCTATGAAACCTTATCAGGACTTTGTACTGTAATAATCCTTGTAGACATGAAAACGAGTATATATTAATTGATCTAGAATCATCTAACAAATACTATCTCGTTGTCTCTTTCTTTTAATTATGACATGAAACTTGAAGCACATGAGTATGCGAATTGTTACAATATATCTTTTTTCTCACTAGCTGATAAGCTGATCTGTAAACATCAACAGTTTAGTATCCATGTTCCGCTGTTCATGAATCTCGGCATGTTGTAGTATAATATTGGTGATTTTCTTGAACCAAACACGAGGTGAAATAGATGTTCATTTCAGTGGCGGCTGACGACATTTCGGCAGATTCGCCGTTTTCGAGCCTGAAAACGGCGAATCTGCCGAAAATGAACAAAATAATCACTGAAATAAACATCTATTTCACCTCGTTTTTGGTTCAAGAAAAGCACATTAACAGTTTATTTCGTTTCAGAAAAGCCAGTCAAATATTGGTTCTCCAATTGAACCTGCCTCCAGCGGTCGAAAACTTTGATGAAACTCCTCGCACCACCAAGGTATCAATAATAATAACATGTATCGGAAAAGCATACACCACACAGTGATTCTATAACGACAAGTAAACTACTAGTGAACTTCTACCACACCCCTATTCTACTACTAGTAAACTACTAGTTTTCTTGTAGTAATGTAGGCGTAGGGGAGGAGTTGAACTATAGTTCTACTCCTACCAAACTACTAGTGAGATGGTAGTCAGCTACTAGCTTATCAGTGGTAAAAGTCAATTTTGAAAAATAAAAAAAATTTATATTTTTTAGGAACATATATCTTCTATAAGTAGTTACGTTATCCTCTATTGCATTACTCTGTTGTTTACCATGTTTTGCACCATCCGGGACTCGAACTCTCGAGCTCTCGCTTCTGAAGCGAGACACTTACCACTGCGCCACGCTGCTGATGTCTGGATGCGCGCCACAATCGTAAACGATTACAGGCGCGCTTCACTGTTCAGCGTTCATCACAATGGAATAACGTGAATGCGCCACGAGCCCTAACAAAAAACCTTATACTAAAGCCCGTTCTACAGTAGCACTAATTCGATAGAAATTTTCCCATATTATGAATGTTCAGCACTTTCCTGCCTAGTTAGCGTACTACAGGTTTCTACTAGCCTACGAGTAAGTTACTACTAGCCTACGAGTAAGTTACTACTAACTGTCTACGTGCTCTTAATGCCTACAAATCACTGTGATTTAAATTCTGTGGAGATAATGTAACGTAAAAAGACTAGTTTCAGACTGCCAAAATGCATTTTTGTATTTGACGTCCGTATTTACTACTAGTTTTCTACCAGGATACCCCTACTCTACTACGAGAGTACTCCTCCTTTACTACTACTACTAGTTTACTACGAGTTTACCTGTAGTCCCAGATTTCCTATGCAGTAAGGTTCGACTATTCGACAAAAAAGAGTCCGTTTTTAGATTCTAACCAGTGAAATCTAATGATTTTGCATCAGAATTAGAGAAAACCACTCCTGTTAGGAGTGAACGTAGCCTGTTTTCCGGTTTTTTGGTCATTCGAACAACTTTACTGGGGTTTCGCGGAAGTCTTCATTTGTTAAGAGATGGCAGATAGGAGGTGAATTCTATAGCTAACCGGGGTTTCGGTAACCCTTCTTCAGGTTACCTTAATAGGTAACCGGTTGGTTACCTGAAATCGAAAACCGGTTACCCTTCAATCTAACGCAAAATTTGGTTTGTTTTCAATTCCAGACTCTGACAAACGATATCCCCGGATGTGTAGAAGATCCGGTGACTGCGATTTCATATGATAGAAGGGCCAAGTATATCATCACTGGAACTAGCAAGGTTTGCGTTTTACTTCTTGATAGTGACACTTTTCTGAAAGTTTTGGAGCATACGTCAAAATACCTTCACATCGGGTCGAGAAAAGTGAATATGAACAACACCAAAAAGTGAGTATGTGTAACTAAACATGCAGTATTTTTTGTCACCACTCATAGTTTCTCACATGGCCCCAAAGTGACCATGCGCCGATCGAAATCTGGCAAAAGTGAGCATCATCCAGTATAGAAATTGGGGGGGGGGGAGGGTATTTTACATGTGTTTTGGAGACCAAATTGTGTCATTTCCGTTCCGTTCCGTGACAAAAGTTCCTAGTTGTTTAGTTAGAACAAACATCGTTATACAAGTTATTATTTGTTTTTTGGCGAGTTATGAGTTAACCACTTTTTGTTGTTGTGTCAAGCTTTATCCTGGTTTTAGCCACTTTTCTCTTGGTTTTTTCTGTTTTCACTGACGTTGATTTTGTGTATTTTCTAGGGTAAACTGATCATATACGATGTGAATACGCTGAGAATGACCACGTGGAGCAAGCAGAACAGTGCACAGCAGGTGAGAGATTGAAACATTCAACTGGTCTACGAGTTTCCTTCATTTCTATTTCTTTTTGATTGCTCTGGAAAAAAGTACGTTCTGAAAAAAAACCACGTAGCAACATGGTGTGATTTGAATTTTTTTGCATAATAACCTGACACTTTTACCTTTGAACATATAATCTGTGGTTCCAATCTATTTTTCAAAGTTACAATATACCAGTTTCGATCATACCCTAAATGCCTCAGAGTTGTGACTTTTTCATACAGGGGGGTTTTGCCCCCCTCAGCCAAAATATAAGGTGGTTTTGCCCTTAATTTAGAAAATCGCTAAATCTGAATTTGAGGGGGGGGGGGTTTGCCCAAATCTTCGGACCAAAAACGGGGGGGGGGGGGGGGTTCTCAAAACGCTGAGCATTTAGGGTATCACATATCAGTGCAAAACTAATGTAATTTTTTTTTACAAATTTTACAAAATCAGAACCTGGAGGGGAGTTTACTATGTGATCTGTCTCTTATGCTTATAGTAAAACACAAGAATCGCCACGACAGGTACATTGGTATGAAAAATCTCACCTTTGCGGGTACAGCATGTTTCGATTCTTCGTTCGATGAGGTAAACAAAAACAAAAGATGGTGACTGCTGATCATCTTTTGTTTAGCTCATCGACTTTAGTTTCAGGATCTCGTTCTCATCATTTTATAGTGATGTTCAGGCAGTGCATACTTCATTATTCATCTGATTGGCCAACTTTCAGATTCGCCAAATAGTAGTTCCACGCCGTGGCCATCTCATATTAACCAATTCACAGGTCAGTTTCATGCTTCATCATACATCGCCAAGGCCCCTCATGAATGGGGGAGTCGCGAACAAATCCTTGTGAAAAGTAGGGGTCGCAAACTGTCTTCTAACGATTTTCATACAAAATCAGCTATAATCGTACGAAAATTAGTTGAATATCGCCGTTTTGGGGGGTCGCGACACGAGAAAACCAGGAGGGGTCTCGAGAATTTTGAAGGATTAAGAGGCCCTTGGCGGTGTATGTGCTTCATACAGAGTATAAAGTTGGCCGAGTAGTCACAAAAGCTCAGAAAACGGCCAATTACACAAGCAACCAGGTTGCATGCAACCAAAATGCCACCGGGTTGCATGTGTAAAGACAGTTTGGTTGCTTTCCAAATGCAACCAAAGGAACCAAATTGCATTAAAAATAGGAAAATAGTCAAAAATTGAGTGTTTGGTTGCATTTGAAAAGCAACCGAAAGCAACCGAATTTTCTTTACACATGCAACCCGGTTGCATTTTGTTTGCAAGCAACCAGGTTGCATGTGTAAATCGCCTCAGAAAACGTGTTACTATTGAGCAGATATCGAAAAAAATGTCTTTTTAATGGGAAATCAAGAAATTTATCACGTGTGACGTACATGAATTCGAAAAGTGGTTATTTTGGGTAGAATAGTCTCTGTTCACTGGTGTGTCGTGCATAGGTGGGATAATGTCGATTTGAGGATTTGAAGAGTTTAGCCCCCCCCCCCCCCCTCCCCCACCCCTCCAGAGAAAACGTGAAAAGTTATAGGTTTCCCTACGTAATTGCTCAACAAACCCTAAACTATTGGAAAAGTTATTGACCTTATATGAATGATATTACTAGCACAAGGTACGAATTTTTGAGGGAACCCGAAAAGGAAAGAAACCAAGAAGCGGCGCGCTCCAGTTTGTTTGACTTGACAAATATACAAAGAAGAACCCGGTTATAGTCTCACCAATCGATGTACTCCTACAGTAATCCGTCAATTATTCAAGGGGGTGTTTTCTAATGAAAAAGTCATTACTTTGGTTTCAAATTTCCAGAGGTAGTAGTAGTAAACATGCAGAAGACACTATGAACATTTTGAGGCGTTCTGAATACGCTAATATACTAAACTTTGACCTGGAAGTGTTAGCAGGTTACTGTAGAATGTTATAAGTGGGTGGAACAAACTATATCCATTTAACAACGTCAAAATGGGTGTTTTACATCGAAAATAGTTAAATTTGTCAGGATTCGACAGAACGGGAGTCTGTTTTGTTTTCGGGCCATTTGGATACTATCGGCGGTTTTTAGTGCGATATCTGTAAACTAAATTTGTTGCAGGATCGAATGATTCGCACGTATTACATGAGCGATCTGCTCGATTCGCCAAAAGGTGCGCAGCTGGAGCCCCGTCATAAAGTGGCCGATATTGTCAATAAGGTGCGTTCACTTTTCGCAGAAAACTGGTTGAATGTTTCATGCATTATATATAGTATAGGTAGAAGTCACCGAAATTAGTTGTATGTATGACAGTGCTTCAAGCGTACTATAGCCTTAGAAATTGACGCTCGCTTTTCGTAGAAAACTGGTTGAATGTTTCATTTGTTATAGTTTAGTGAGAAGTCACGGAAATTAGTGCGATGTGAATCGGTGATTCAACATTAGCATTATAGCCAACAGGAGAAATTTACGTTCGCTTTTTGCAGAAAACTGGTTGAATGTTTCACGCATTCTTCATAGTATAATGAGAAGTCACCGATATTAGTTTTTTGTGTGCTGATGTTATAATATTAGTAATATTGCTAAAATTAGAACTTGACCTCTTATATAATAGACTAATTAAGGCATTTTTAGTCCTTCTTTTCTAGAAAGTCGCTTGAATGATTCATTCATTCTATATAGGCAGACACCATGAATGGTTTCTAATGCTACCGCTCTATATCCATAAAAAATAATTAAGTGTGAAATGTGCAATGTAAGTATGTAAGGTGAACGTTTATCAAATCATCTTCGAAATAATAATTTCACTCGTATTTTGTGAGTTGGATATCACGAAACATGCGATGATTTAGGGTCAGTCTATTAATAGTTCACTGAGATTAACAAAAGTTCAGTTCAATATTTGCGCCAATCCTCTGCCTCTCTGAACTGCACACTCTCTCGCCAAGGCTGCTACAAAAGTAGCCAAACTCCAGTAAAGCTGTCTGAATACCCAGAAAAATTTAGAAAACGAACTTTTTATGCTAATATAGTGGAAAGAGTTTGTGCAAAATAAGGAACACATTTGCAACAAACAAAGGTTTCTCTTTGTTACATAGTCTGCCCTCACTGGTGTATGGTAATTGTCTAAGAAATGTGACAGGCCAACCGTAGCACGACTTTGTTGGATACTCCATGAAATCACCTGTTTTCCTTTCAAATCGCGATTTTGTTCTACCCTAATTTCATCAATAGTCGCACTTTACTGGAAATCACCTGCTCTTCCATCTTGTTTTGTAGTATGTTTGCTTAGGTGAAAGAGAAAGACCCAATTTTCAATTAACTTATGTGAACAAGGTCACTTCACATGCTTGCATGTAAATAAATAAATCAATTCACGTATGTTGCAGGCGGCATGGAAGGCGGTGTGCACTGATAGTGACGGGGACTATATTTGTGGGGCCAGCACCAAGTCGCACTCGCTGAACGTATGGGAACGGACCAGCGGCACACTGATAAAGATTCTACACGGGACCAAGGTACGTGCAACATTTAGAACAGTGAAGCATATCATACAGCAAACACCGCCAAGGGTATTTCTTTCTAGGCAAAATTACTAATATTTTGTGTTTTCGGGGCTGCTAATGCTCACTTTTTTCGCCCTGACTCGGAACTATTTCACGTATGATTTCGACTTTTCGACCAGTAAAGTTTTATTTATTGTATTGGGTAAAACCTCTTAGTTTTGCAATTTGCAAACAATCGAAATTTAAATATTCTACACGGGATTGGGGTAGGCGAGCACATACCAATAAGGTTTGAATATTTTACAATAGGTAATTCGTCAATTATAAGATTTTGCCTACAAAGTAGGAAACTTATCCTATATTCAGAAAAAGGAAACCGTTTCTCCAGTTTGTGGGCGTTTTACGTTTTACAGTATTTGCCCATTTTCCGTATACTTTTGGCCTCTGTTTAGATGTAGTTGACATTTCTGTCACGGTGTTCTTGCCTACAGTAATTTTTGCGATTTGAATTGTATTGAGCTCCACTGCATTCCACTGCAATTTGGAATGGTGCGAGCGCTAATTAGCTGCGTATCGCGCTTCTTTTCACGCGAATCATTCGCGGAGCGTCTAAAATCGAGGACGCGAGTTCTTTATTTGTTGAATCTGTAGTTGAGAACGCCGTGAAACTGTATCCCACTGCAATTTGTTCCGAGCACAGCACTATTTCGCTGCGTATCGCGCCAATTTTCATGAATCAGACGCAAGGTTTCAAATCGAGTTCCTTATTTGTTTAAACCGGAGTTGAGAATGATGTGATGTGGCTAGTTGAAATGGTAAACCGTCTTCTGAAAAGTATAGTTAATTTTATAATATATATATAATTTGTTTTCTATTGCAGGGAGAATCGTTGCTGGATGTGCAATGGCACCCCACTCGTCCCGTAATTCTCTCAGTTGCCAATGGAATGGTCTCTGTCTGGACACAGGTGAGCGAAAAATGCAAGTAATCATTAGGATTAAGTAACGAGCCTGAAACATTCAACTGATGACTGATCGGTTCTTTTCCGAGAAGTCAATTTACGCTGATAAGCTCAACATTTGCGGATAGTTGGCTGAATGTTTCATTCACTATTCATAGTCAGCCACCACCAATGCCTTGTTAATCGCGCGCAGCGCGAAGCGCTGTGCGAGATTTGTCTTTGGTCCGGCTAATGCGCGCTTTCATTTTTTTTAGTTCATTCTCAAAAAGGTCCAATTTTGCAAATCAAAACTTTTTATGATTTGCTGATTGTCTATGGCACATTTACAAGCTATGTTCGAAATTTGAACGAAATTGATTGAGTTTGAGCCGAGTTATGGCGTTATGCGCTTCATGCAGACCGCCAACTTCCGTCGTGTGTCTGTGTGTGTGTTGGTGCGCACTCCTGGGATATTTTTATGTGTGAACCGATTTGACTGAAAATTTGGGACACGATAGATACCCCACTCAAACTTTGGGGGCGCAAACTTTTTTTCGAAAAAAATTATTTTTCATCAAGTTATAGGTCTTTGAAAATGTCTCTGCGTCTCTTCCTTTCGTGCACTCTCTCGCCCTCTCTGTCGGGGTAAATCAAATTGCGTTATAACTCAGCTCAGTCCTAACCAATTCAAGTAAAATTTGAAGTATGATACCACGACATGAACTGACATCGATTTAGATGTAAGTCTTCTACTGATGACGTCATCGAGGATTCTGGAGCTCGGATGACGTCATTTTTGAAAAGTGCAAAGCTGACGTCACATATATTTTCAAATGATGGTAATATCTTAGAAAGGGTCAATTACCGGTGAAACTCAATCAAAGAGTAACGTATTCCGGGATTCTGGAGACCAGATGACGTCATTTTTGAAAAGTGCAAAGTTGACGTCACATATATTTTCAAATGCTGAAAATATCTTAAAAATGGTATATTAACGATAAAACTTTATCTAAATATGACTTATTCTGGAATTCAGAAGGCCAGATGACGTCAACTTTTAAAAAAAGTGACGTGAAATATGTTTTCGAATGCTGAAAGTTTCTTAAAAATGGTCAATTCACGTATAAACTTCATTCAAATATGACGTATTCTGGGACTCTGAAGGACAGATAAAGTAAGTTTTCAGAACTGCAATGTTGAGGTCATATTTTTTTCGAATGATGGTAATACTTGACAAGTGGTTCATTAAGAAAACAATTTTATCTGCACCGTACAGATCAAACCACATACCTACGGCATGTGTACAAAAAAAGAAAAATTCATGAAAAAGTGGGGGCCCAACGAATGTGAGATTTGTCTTCTGCTGTGCGCCCCTTAGACAACTACTCTCAAATGGAGCAGTTACTGCTACAAAAACCGGAAAATACTTATATACTCAAGTATAACTGTTCATTACAAACATACAAAAGTCGTAAAATATTTTCTCAAACCTGTAAACTAGAATCTACAAATCACAGATGTTAACTCAACGTACTCAATTATAGAGTTCCTGGTTTTGTGCACAATGGTTGGCATTTTTTGTCATTACTTCAACTCTAGGTGCTATAACGTTTGTCATTTTATTCAACAGTTGTTCGCTCTTTCGCAGCTGTGACTTGTAGATTCTAGTTTACAGGTTTGAGAAAATATTTTACGACTTTTGTATGTTTGTAATGAACAGTTATACTTGAGTATATAAGTATTTTCCGGTTTTTGTAGCAGTAACTGCTCCATTTGAGAGTAGTTGTCTAAGGGGCGCACAGCAGAAGACAAATCTCACATTCGTTGGGCCCCCACTTTTTCATGAATATATTCTTAGATTCCTACATGCAAACTCAAATGTTTAACTTCTCACATTATTACGTACAAAACAGATTCTTCGGATAAGATAATCGGACTGGTGCACCGGTATATTCGCAAATTTTCATTCTTTCGAAATGCACACTCAAATGTTTCACTTCTTTCAGGCTCACGTGGAAAACTGGTCAGCATTTGCGCCCGAGTTCACGGAATTGGAGGAAAACGCGAAGTACGTGGAAAAAGAGGGCGAATTCGACATGGAAGATGAAGATGCTGAGGAAGAAGGCAAAAACAGACAACAGGTGAGAGTATACCCCTAGTAAGGTTGGCAGAAAAGCCACGAAAAATACAGAAACGGGTCGCTTTATCGTCAAATTTGGGAGAATTGACCTATTTTCGTGAGAACATGGAGGTCCCGGTGCCTATGTTTTGAAATTGTTTCTTTCAGTATCCAGATTTCAGTATGCTACATATTTCTGGACTGGATACTGAAATAAACAAGGGTATAAATAATCGAATTGAGTTTTGAATGGAAGTAAGGGTTTGCCATTATTACTGCGAAAATTTCATGAGCTAGTAAACCGAAGAATATTGGGAAAAGGTATGAGTCCTCAGCTATAAACTTGAGGATTCATCGGTCATATAACTGGAGTACTAATGAATCTATGCAAACTTTCAATATGTCATATCTAGGATTCTGACGAGGAAGAAATCGACGTCGTTTCAATGAAGCCCGGCGAACTACTTTGCAGCTCAGACGAGGTATGTTTTTCTTTTCCGTACGCTCAGATATACTCTGAACACCTTGGTTAAAGAGCACTAAATCACGCCGTATTAGTTATTCTGTTGAACAACTGTTAATTAAGTTGTCATCTTGCAGTATACGCATCTAATTTACATCCTACTGGTTTATGGTCGGTAATCTATCAGGGATGAAAATTACGAGGCTAAAAATAGGCTAAATCTAGGGAATTATGAGGAAAATAAAATAGCTATTTTTTAACCTTTTTAGGCTAGTCGTTTCCTAGAATAGGCTAGCTGTTTCCTAGAATAGGCTAGCTGTTACCTAGAATAGGCTAGCTTTCACCTAGGATAGGCTAGCCGTTACCTATTTTAGCCTGTTGAATACCTATTTTAGCCTATAAATACCTATTTTTAGCTAGTAAATACCTATTTTAGCCTAGTCGATTCCTTTTGTAGCCCTGTAGCAAGCTTACTTTCGCTCCGAAAAAAGCGGGTCGAATTTCTGCTGTGCAACCTTCAAACTGGCTATGAACTCGAACTATCAAACAAAATCACGAGAACTTCATTCGCTTCCATGGAAACAATTTTATTTTACTCCACCACTTTCATGCTTCTAAAACAGGAGAAACACTAAGAACAAAAAACTGATTACATATATTTATTCGTAGCACTGGTATGAATAACACAATAATATTCTTCTGTCGATCTTTCATGGAGGAATGGCTGTGGTGGCTACGATCGGTAGTTGGGCGACGTATATGGGCTGTAGACGAATGCGTGTACTTCAGAAGCTAAAAATAAATAAATGAGTATACACCTCAAACTGTCAACCACTATAACAGATACCCACGTACCCATAAAAGTATTAATTTATGCTTTGTTACTACAAGTTTGGAACTCTGCCTAGAAAACGCGTAGATTCACGTTCTACCGAATTAATTTCTGCTTTTGAATAAACATACCGGCTAGGTCTTGTAAGGATGAGGTATCATTTTGTGGGGGGCGCATCTATCTTCGAACCATCTGGTAGAACTGACTTATCATAGGAGCCCTGGAACAAACAAATGTAGATACCGGGAGAGACAACATATACCGCTCAAATTTTACTGAACTGTCGGATAAAATGGTTATATGCGCTCACTCACACATAAATAAGAAGAAGTTAACTGAACGTGTAAGCTTTTTGATGGAAATAGGTCAAAAATAGGAAATAAGCGAAAATCCGTTTAATAATTGTTTTGCCAAGTTAGTCCATGAAAACAACTGGGAAGCTTAAATTCAACAATCTAAAGCCAAAACTGCTTACAAATTCTGGATTAGATGAAATAATCAGATTTTAATAACAACAATAGATGCTAAGACTGCTCTTCAAGCTACTCACCTTGTAATCATCATTGAGCTGTCCGCGTTCGTCCCTGCAGCGAAACGAAGCTCCAGAATGACATGTTTAGATTACCTGTAAGAAAAGAAGTATTCATTTTTTCTAACAACAGAAGTACTGAAATGGAATATATTGAACTGCTCATCTCATAATTCAACTTGGTCGAGGCGGAAGATGTTTTTCTAATTCGAAAATAGCAAAAACAACTGAAAACTGGCATTTAATGACCAAACAACTATAATTTTTACTATGTAGTGCTTGTTTCAATGAAGAATGCTGATTATTAAATTTAAAACAAAGAACAACAAAAATAACGCATAAACGTGAGAGAGAACAAAACATTTAGGTAAAAATGAAAATGATAAAAAAATTTAAATTGTGAGCCGCGAAATTACGGTAGCAAAAACGGCGTGCCAGGACCATTAAATAATTTTAGCTAAAATTAGCTATTTTTAGCCTAGCAAAATCAGCTTGTTCAACGACTTGGCTAATCTAGGCAATTATAGGTATTTCTAGGTGTTTCCGCGTTTTCTAGGCTAAAGTTAGCTAAAATAGGCTAGTATCCTATTGAATACCTATTTTTCCCTAGATTTAGCCTATTTTAGCCTCGCAAGTTTCACCAGAGATGCAAATCCGTATAATGATTAGCAACAGTTAATTTTCGATTTTATGAATATAATTGTTTCTGTCATGTTACAGGAGGACATAGCCGGCCTCCTGCCAGATATGACGCTGAAAACGGGACCACTGTGGTTCCTTCCCATCACCCCGGATATCGAGTCCCCAGAACAGCCACCCATGAGTATTGCGGGTGAGTCTAACCTGTAGGCTGTAGGATGTAGGAACGGCCCAAACGTTTGTAGTTTGATCCTGGCGAATTTCAGACCTAAATGGAACTTCTCCTTGGTTGTTAACCATGTTATGTGACTTTCTCGGGTATATTTGTGTCGTCAAACTTAGATTTCTGTTTTGGATTCTTATCTATAATTATTGCGTAATAGATTTAGTGATGCTAGATTTAGTCGCTATAACAGCCACCTATTAGTATAGCGTGAGTCTCATGTCTAATCTATAACTATTCCGCAAGTCTAATCTAAAACTAAAACTGTAAATGTGGCTTTTTCTCTGTTGTAGAAGTATTCGAGTGTGAGAAATATAACGTTTAGTATTGTCAAATTTAGACTTTGTGTCTTTGTGCCAGAACAGAAAAAAGAATCTCAAAGTTTTTTATGCTGAATCACACATAGGGCGACTTTATGGTCCACAGAAATTAATTGAAAATCAGGTGCTTCATCTGGATGAACAAACTGAAAACCGATAGGGAAATGACTAAAATAGTGGAGTTCGACTAATGTTGAAATTGAGGTAATTCAAAATTTCACTTCCGACGAAAAACAAGTGAAACAATGAACCATATAAAATGCTGCCCAACGTATGTGCAGAATGTAAATAACATTCAAATCTGAGTTATGTTCAGATATGGCGCGACGTCCGTCCAGTCAAATTGGTCAAATGATCGAGGATGAGTCGCGAAAACGGGCACTTCCCGGTTCGAAACCCGGCCCGAAGCCTAGAAAGTCGAAGTAAATAATCGGTTAAGAGTTATAGTATCTGTCATTCCCACTGATACCTTAGCATCGTGAGCATCGTGCCAATGAAACTTTGCTGATTATCTTCAATAGAATGATTGTGTTTTGAGAAAACCACTTACAAAACTTTTTGTATAGCTTTGACTTGGCGAAAAACTTTCAACAAAATTCATGAGCACGCTGTAGAGTTCTCAGTGGGAATGGTGAACTATATCTACATTTGTGTTGTTCACTTCAGTACTTCAGTTTACTTTTTAACTTGGTGCGACGTGTGAGAAAACTGTTGTAAAACTGTTTAGTGAGGAATTCTGATCGAGAATTCACTTTACCAAGTAATTCTAATATTTAGCAAGTTGAACGGAATATTTCTTTCGGTTTCACTAATTTTTTTCATAGGCTTAGAGACTGCATCAGTTTTTCTAGTGCATTAGGAAGTTCTCGATTTTTGTAAGTTTTTAATATATTTTGGGTGCTCACCGCCAATTGTATGTACATTTTGTTTATTTATATTAACCTGATCTGTCGTCATACGTGTATTTTTATAAACATAATTTGTACTTTTGAGCGTTCTGTTGTATCTTTTCAGTAGGGTAATGTAAAGTTTTCATTTTTTTCCACCCAACAAAATTTGGAACAATCTCGGATAATTTTAATCAGGTTTCATAGGTTAGCTGTTGCGTTTTTCAAATCTCTCTGTAAAAAAGAAAACCAGAACAGGTTATTCAAAAGTGAAAGTAATTTGAAAGTGAAAGTTATCGTTGTTTTTCTTTTTCACATCTGGACTAAAAGTGAATTAATGACGTTTACGTTTCAATGACTCATTCGTGGTACCTTAACGGCATTAACTTTTGAATTTTTCAGCAGTTTGAACTTTTAACCAGTAAAACCGGCAGAAAAGTATTAGTGTTGTGTTTTTTTGCAGCAGCTTATTTGAAAACTTCGCCAGACAATCGTACTATCCGGAGTTGCCGAAGTTTCATAATATGTTCGTTGAGTCACTTCATTAAATGGCAAACACGAAGAATGAGCAAGACTGTCTCTGTATAAAAGCAGTTGCAGTCACTAACTAATATCTCCCCAAAATGTCTTCTATTTGGTGTCTAGCAGTACTTTTCGCTGTTGCCGACGCGTGAGTGTTTACTGTGCTCTAGACATGTATTCAAGAA
Organism: Litoditis marina; assembly: GCA_964036275.1. NCBI lineage: Eukaryota > Metazoa > Nematoda > Chromadorea > Rhabditida > Rhabditidae > Litoditis > Litoditis marina. Next base: position 1,461,090 of record OZ038436.1, read on the forward strand.
TGTTCTCTTCAATTTCCAGTTTTAACAACTAACTCATTAGGAGAACCTGAAAAACGAAAACAAGAAATCGACCGAGTACTGTAGAGAACAGCGTCTAATTGACGTAGACTATAACTAGGATTTTTCGATGCCTTGTTCCCTTTCTGTTCTGATAAAGATGGAAACTAGTGCCATAATGATCACATTACAATAGAAAGTACTATAACATGAATAGAATAAATAAACGGGCAGCTGGCACAAGGAACCCGATATATCGTTTATCACACCAACTGGATTGCTACACCACGTGGTAACCAAGATACCAAGTGGTTATCCATCAACGAACGGTTCGATACGAAAAAAGTCGTATAGATTTCATCCGATTAGGTCATTTTAACCGAGTCAATTCAGGATTTTCTCTTGATTAAGTTTGACTGAACTGAGTTAACGGGGTTTTTAGGTAACCTAACCCTTTTTGGTAACCTTTTTTCAGGTTACCTTAGTAGGTAACCTGGAAGTAACCTAAAACTAAAATTCGGTTACCGTTCAAACTAACGCTGAAAACCACATTTTGCGTTAGAAAAACAGGTAACCTGTTTTTCATTTTAGGTTACCAACCGGTTACCTACTGAGGTAACCTGAAAACAAGGTTACCAAAAAAGGGTACCTAAAAACCCGGTAAGATATAGAATTCACCAGCTAACGGTTACAAAGTGGTTACCTGTGAACCAAACGGTTTGATAGAAAAAAAAAACTTTTTTTCGATCTTGTTCGGTCTTTTTTAAACAGGTGAATTTAGGAGTTCGTCCGGAATGACGTTGACTGAATGGATTCCTCAACCCACGAATCTCGGAAATTGTTTGAAACAAACTAACAGAACCCCAATCACTTTCACCGCAGTGAGTGCAGTATACATACTAGAAGTCGATTGAATAGTCACGTAAAGTTAGCATTCTAATGATGAATCTTGAACTTTGTCCTTGCACATTTCGGAATTCTGCTGTGTTTAACATGCTTCACGTGACTCTGTAATTGACGAACGGTCATTCCCACTGAGCCTTTGGCAACGTGCCAATGAATATTCCAGGCGGTTTTTCACCACTTCGGAGTTTTCCCTGCTAATCTCTGTTAGCGTGCAATTTAATAAGAGAATGTAAATGAGAAACGATTGGAATATTGCCAGATTACCTTTGTAATATGAAAATCATTCGGAAAAATGGTTTTCCAAACGCATCTGCAGATCAGAAGCGTGCAACGAATAGGAAAGAAATTAAACGTCTCCAGACCTGCTCACGCACTCAACTGTTTCATGAACATTACCTAAGCGAACAACATGGTCTCTCAGTGATTACAACAGTACAGTTGGGTGAAAGACTATGTGAAACGGAATATTGAATATAGCCGAATTAATGTTGAAATCTAGATTTGCACATGCATAGATGACTAAAACAATCTATTCAAGGAATCTCAGCCGCGCCCCGCTAGCTGGGGGTGCCCCCCAGACCCCCGCTTTGAAATGTAGTTGGTGGGAGGTGTTGTGGTTCAAGTTGGTTGAAGTGCTTACTGGAGATATTGATCGAGAGCTATCTGTTATAGTTTTTAATCTCCGGTCATTCCCACTGAGACTTGGCAGCGTTCCAATGAATATTCCAAGCTGTTTTTCACCAAATTGGAGTTTTTCAAAAAACTGAAAATCTCTGTTTGCGGTTGTTCAGATCCATAAGAGCGGGTAAATAAAAATATGGCTTTAGAATACTCATGTCTTCGCTAAGAAATATTTATAAGGAAATCTTGGCACGATGCCAATGGGTCTCAGTGGAATTGAAATGAACTATATTTGCGTTAATCTTTCAATTCAGTGGAATGTGACAGATGACTTCTATTTTGCCGCCCTCTACTCTGAAAGGGTAATCAACCCAAATGGAAATCAAACCAAATTCGAAGAACTTGCCCAAGAGTTGGACATCGTGCCACAGGTTCGGTTTCCCGATCTTTACGATCGTACACATAAATAGGCCGACTAGCCGACTGTTACCAACCTGTGTCTCCTCAAACACGCTATTTCGCTGCTCTTACCTGTGTCTCCTCAAACACACACTATTTCGCTGCCATCACATCTAGCCACAAGTAGAACGAAATAGTGCGCAATGTGAGAGACGCAGATCTGCATCAAGGTGTCAAGATATTCCAGTATACTAGAGTTTTCAATCGAGTTAAAACCTTCGAGTTGTCGATTTACGAGTTTTACTCGAGTTGTCGAGCTTCATTCGAGTTTTTGTGTCTCAAGTTTTTTTACAACCCTAATTCCCTGATACTCATAGCTGAGGTGCGATTTTCATCGGCACACTACATACCACTTTCTAACTATGAAAGCGTGGCGGGGTCAAATTCTACACTATTCTTGTTTTCGACAGAGTAGTTTTTATATCAAAAGTAAAACAATTTCACAGAAACTTTGAGGTACGAAATAACGAGAAGATCTTTATTTGAAATATTTTCAATTTAGAGAAGAATTTAGACTTTTCTTTTAAAAATTTTTAGACCTCTCACTTTTCAGACAAACTGATGAACATTGCTTTTTTAGGATATTTACGATTTCATTGATTCGGAGTGCGCTCTATTTTTGGAATTGCTTGCGACGCTGGAAAATACAATCGCAGTGAGTTTTCGAAAAGTTTTTTTAGACCAAATTATTGATTTTCATGACCTCATGACCTACATGGGAATTTTCAAGATGTGCCAGGTCTGTATTAAAAGACGAACTGCATACTAGCAAGCAATATGTCGATTTGAAAACATAAATTTAATTCTGACCGTTTGAGGTTTGACACGTACTCAGTTTTTGATGCGTGCCAAAGAAATTTCATACGCATATTTCCATAGTTTCACGCTTTTTGACGTGTGAAAATTGTTCAGTTTTATAAGTTGAAACTTTCCTTTAGTACGCTGATAGATTGTTATTGGGACACACGAAACATAATGTTTCGGTAATGAAAACATGACTCTTTTCAATACTTTTTCTAGTAGTGTGTCAAGGGTAGGTAACAATGAACTAGTCTGAGGGCTCTAAAACATCCACATGGCTTAAATCTGCTTTCATAGCATGTAGTCGGTTTTTATTTTCTAGACGGAGTTTCTTGTTTTTTTAAATTTGAATAGTTAGGTAAATGTTCTTTCAGAAATCATCCAATCATTCCAGTAAGGAGTGGAAAACGTGGAGTGAGTCTTACCCATTACAATGAATTTACCTTTTCGTTATGATATTCGCGTCTTTAGCGGTAAACGCGTCGGCTAAATCTATGCATCTTTGTATATTGTTAGTCACGTGAAACATGTTAAACACATCACAACTAAGAAACATGCAATGACAGAGTGCATGCTTTCTCATTAGAAAGCTAACTTCACGTGACTATTCAACTCACTTCTAGTATACTGGGTGGTAGCGTGATCACTTGCTCAATTTATACTACACTCATATTGCTGCTAATACAGATCAAATACAGATCAAACTACTTAGATATGTCTTTATTTCTAATTTAATTTAAAAGACAGCATATCGCACTCTCTTGTCGGGGCCGCCAAAAAGTGGCTTGCTATAGTTCGTTTCAACCATCGATAGTAGTTATATAGTTCCGGTCCTTCCCTCTGAGACTTGGCAGACTGCCGATGAACAATCCAGGCAATTTTTCAAGCTTTGGAGTTTTTCGAAAAACTGCAAATCTCTGTTAGCGGTTTTCAATTTCTATAACAACACGAAAATGAAAAGTTTTCTCAGAATACTTATGTTTGTTCAAAGAAATAGTCAGCCAAAAATCTTGGCGCGCTGCCAATGGGTCTCAGTGGGGATGAAACGAACTATATAGTCGTCGCCAACGGAAATGCGCGAGGATACTGTATATTGATTGATTGATTGATTTATTACGCATATAAATACGTGAAAAAATGAGATGAGAAGTGGGAAAAAGTGGTGGAAACAGAAATAAAACATAGAACAAAGTGTACTACAACAACACAGTAACGATATATTTGTCGGAATGATGATGGTTCACACAACAATAAAAACGGAAACTGAGCAAGAAGTTAACTAACACAAGCCACTGACCTACAAAACTCAAATGGGTTCCAACAGAAACGTTCAATTCATTTATTAGTTAAAGGTTTCAAACAAATATTTTTTCATACATTTGACTGAAACAGGTACAGATTTATTTTTCGTGATTTTCAAGTATTTAGAACCAGCTCTGACAGTGAAAAATTGTGCTCTAGTCTTGAATTTGGGAGCGGTGAAACGTAATTTCAACCTTGTATATGTCACTTTCCGCTGTGTACGCAGACGCACACATGTTATCCATTTCAAAGCTTGCTTGTAATGTGCAGTAATAGCGCAGTGGTTAGCGCCCTGCTACGAACAGTTTGCTCGGAGGTTCGATTCCGGCGAGCGCGAGAGACATAAATTTATAAATTTGGCACCCACTATGCGCTATTGGAGCAGATAGCTGGCGAGCTTTGGAATCGAAGACACTTTATTTAATACAGCCTAATGACTGTTTTCATTTCGTTGTTCAGACACCACACAATTCTATTGATATCAAAATTGTAATCTCCCATTTTTTTGTAAATTCAATGTGTGCGTACACAGCGGAAAGTGAGATATACAGTACCCTCTCGCCTTTTTGTTGGCACCCACTATAATTTACATGGGATTGTCTGAAAACGTTTTAAGGATTCTTGGCGACTGTCCTGAATCAAGGGGACTTTGCCTCAGCGATACAGCTATACGAGTATACCGATATTGACTCCGAGATCTCGAGATCGGTACACTTTGAACTATTCCTTAGCACGCACACTTTCCCGGTGAGTCACTCTACGGTAGTTCTTTTCACTAAGATAATTTGGCGAGAGCGAGAGAGCATGGAGATCGTTGAGGACGCAGACAGTAACAGATCGAATGTGTCTCGTGCACTCTATCCTAGCACAAACTCACTCAAACAATCACTATGTAGTGGAGTGTCTCTCGATAATAATAACGATGGAATAATACAGAAAAACTATAGTAATAATAATAATAATAATACTAATGAACAATCAATTCAAAGTTTAAATTGTATTCGTCATACTACTATTTGTAATGTTCAGAACGGACGTGAGATGAAAAGAGCAATGGAAAAACTACACCAGAAGTTGAACCAATTCCGAGACGCCAGAACTACGAGAAACTACGGTAGAGAATAATTATATTTATATAAATTTCATAAAATTATAAAAATTGTGTAATTATATAAAAGTTTACTGAAAACTCAAGTTTTCAAGAAATCCTCAAGAAATTTTTTGTTTTCGTAGTTGATTGAATTTTCAGAACGCAAGTAATAAGTATATATGTTAGAAATAAGAACCGTTTTAGAGAGTTAGTATTTAAACCGTAAATGATTTGTTTATGTAAATTTGTCAATTACAGAACCGAGAACTGCCTGAGCAATATTGTAACTTCCCTCAATTGATTCGATCTTTGATCTACATTGAACGATTTTATTCTAATTTTACTTTTACTCTTAATAAATGGTAATGATTTGTATTGGTACAAAACTCGATCATCAAATAAAAATTTTACTTGTGAATCCCCTTGTTATCGTGAAAAAAAGTTCCAAACGTATACAAGTTTTGAAAGCAATTGAAAAAGGCGGTTTACTATGAAAAATTAGCGAATTGGTAGGAGATCATTCGCATTCTGCTGTTCTGCTCTCATAGAATGGTCGTAACATGTTCTGCTCCTATAGAATGGTCGTAACACGCCAAGCAAAGACACGAATATCCATGCTGAATATAGGATATAGATACTTTCTCAATCCGAAAAGTTAACGTTATTAAAAAGCGTCTGAAACTATTTCCATTATCCACAAATCCCCATTTCTTATGAACTTTCATAAATATGCATATGTTGAATTCACTTCGCTTGGTTACTATATTACAGTATGTTTCTGAAGCAAGCATTTGTTGTCAAACGCTCTACTGAACTGTGTTTGTAGTTTTATATTTTGGTCGGAAGTCGTGAAACATGGCGAGATCAAGGTATACTGTCAACCGCACAGTCACGTAAAACATGCTAAACACAGCAGAAATCAGAAATGTGCAGTAACAAAGTGCACGAGGCCTCATTAGAATGCTAACTTTACGTGAATATTCAATTTAGTTCCAGTATACAACGAAGATTTGTTCTGATATTGAGAGTTACAGCTGCTTGGTTCGATTCTTTCACCGAAGACTAGAATTTGGATTTTAAATTGCTCTAATGTTTTTGGTATTGAACTTCTCATCAAGCGGAACCATTTTCAAACGAACCGTTCTACTTTGGTCCTAGTTGCACAAAAAAGAAAAAAATATTTGTGTTCCAATGGGCGTTCAACGAAGTTACGCGCTGAAAATGAGAAAAAAAATTGGGTTAACAGCAAGTAATGAAGAGGTAAACGTGGTTTTGAACGTTACACAGTCACACCAGATTTAAATGTCATTCTCATTTACTTAGAAAGTCCGAAAACTATAATTGTATTTGGTCGGCACATATTGCGTTTTGGTACGTAATTCTCTGTGCGGACAGCTTTTCTGCGAAAACGGGATATTATCCAGTAATAATAATAATAATAATAATAAAAAGTTTATTGCGCATAGATTCAACAACAAAAAGTAATAAGAATTAACTAATTGAGTTATTGAAAGCTTCTATGGCAAAACGTATCCCAAATGATTGTATGTTTAATGTACAATCTACTTACAAGGGAGCGTTGATCAGACTACAAAGTGAAGAGTCGAGACGATGCAAGGGTCAGACATACAAAGGTCAGATGATCGATAAAACAACGAGACCAGTAACTGAACAAATCGAGAGGTATAACAAAAATCAAGTATTTGCTCATTTGGGAATAAGATGGGAGCGCAAGAATGCAATACGGTCTTTGTGATAATTCTTACTTAGAGAGCAGAACCAACATGAAGTACAGTTTTCATTGAGAAGCTCTCTGGATATCAACTTTTGGACATCTAAAACACTAGAATCAACACTTATAGGAGTAAAAGCGTAAGAAACTTCCTTGTCTGAGGTTACGGAAAGCTTCAAGGCAGGATCTGGCGTCAAGGGAAGACGTAGTTCGGGAGCAGTTTGTTCTGGTGGTGGTTCGGGTGTAGATTGGGTAACTTTGGGAGCAGCTTCTCTCCTGGCCTTCCGAGCGAGGAATCCCTGGAGACGTTGTTCCGGAGTCTCCAGTCTCCGTACACTGTAAGAAGAATAGGCAGCATTCGTTCTCATCAACTGAGCAAGAGTTTTGAGGTGGGGAAATTTGGTGGTTTTGGCGATTTCAATACAGAGAGGACGGAACTTTCCATCTGTGCGAGGTTTGCCCAAATGATGCAAAACGGTAACGGCTTCGGACGGAATACCAACCAGGGAAAAAAGTTTACTAACCTGATCCCTGGTGGCATCCTCCGGGAATCCGCAAACGACCAGCTTTCTTCGGTTTTCGTGGCGTTGAAGTTGTTCGGTGACCATCGCAGGAATGTTCTTCTTCAGATCTTCTTGTTGAGCACGAGTTTCATTCAGCAGATTCAGGATTTGATCAAGTTTTTCACCAAAATCGCGAATTGATGATGTTTTGTTGATTGGGGTGGAGGACGGGGCCATAATCAATGAATCCAGTGTGAAAAGGTATATGTTCCTCACTGGTTTCTCAATTCTAATCGAGAGGACAGTAGTAACTCAAATGTCAAAACTATAGAAGAACGTTGGGTTTTATTTGTTGAACTGAACACGAGATGATAAGATGTTTTATTCGAAGTGGTGACGTTTCGGTGGATTCACCGTCTTCAGGGCCCGGAAAAAGCGTCAATTAACAGATAAACCCATATATATATATATATATATATATATATATATATATATATATATATATATATATATATATATATATATATATATATATATATATATATATATATATATATATATATACCAAAATGCTGAGATTCCATTGATAGTAGGACATAGAGAATTGACAAAAACAGTTCATTTTAAACAAGTCGAGTACTACTTTTCCTTGAAAGCTTTGGAAAGCTGGGAGACCGTTTGGGACCGATCGAACCGGGTATGAATTGAATGAACAATCACAGATTTCTGGATTTGAGGTAAAAATGAGAATTTACAGAAAAAGAGTTGGTTTTTCCAACTCTTTCGAGTTGATTGACGAAGTATGCCCTAATTGTGAGTGTAAGTTTGAATTTACCTAGCCTTCTTTTTCTGAAAAAAAGCTGGAATAGTATTCGAAAACCTATAAATTACGAGCTAGCTGAACGGTTTCCTAAAAAACGGACTCACGACTTTGTGAACACAATGGTTCAACTCGTAGAGCCACTATCAATTTCGCCAAACAATCGTACTATTCGGAGTTGCCGAAGTTTCATAATATTTTCGTTGAGTCACTTCATTAAACGGCGAAAATGAAGAATGAGCAAGACTGGCTCTGTATAAAAGCACAAAATGCAGTCACTGACTAACATACCCCAAAATGTCTTCTTTTTGGTGTCTAGCTATACTTTTCGCTGTTGCCGACGCGTGAGTTGACTTTGATTTAGGAATTTGTTCGTTTCAGTTTCCACATTGAAATTTTCGAGTGAAACACTTGACGAATTTCTCACAATTGGACAAAAACGAACCGAAGAGAAGAGTTTGACCCAACTAAACCAAAGATATAACACTTTTTTGGTGCCTTTTCCTTCCTATTCTGATACAGACACACGCCAAGATGACACTTGCCAAAATAACTATATTTCTGTTAGAAAGTGATGAAACAATAATTATATTGTTTACTACACCGACCGAGTTGCTGGAAAGATGGTTACCTGATGATTAACCGATGACTGAACCGTTCGATACGAAAAAGTCGTTGTTTTCCTCCGGTTAGGTCTTCTTTACACAGGTCCATTTAAGATTTCCTTCAAAATACCTTTGGCTGAAACGGCTTAACGGTCACCCAGTGGTTAGCCATCAACCAAACGGTTCGATACAAAACACGTGAATTCGACCATGGGCGGTCTTCTTTAACCAGATAAAGTTGGGTATATTCATTTAGGATTTTCGTCAAAACACCTTTGACTGAATGGATTCCTCAACCCACGATTCTCGGAAATTGTTTGAATCAAACAAACGGCGGCCCAATCACTTTCACCGCGGTAAGTGGAGAAGTTTATATAGGAAACAAAATAAAAAAAATCGGTAATAATGACGTGTAATAAACAAAATTGAGTGTTATTAGAAGGTTGGCGCATGCGAGTGTGACCCAGAGTGGTCGATCACTTGATCTGGCTTTCCATGTCGCTTTTGTCTATATGGGGGTGAACCAACATTTGTTGTAGTTTAGTTGAAGAGAAAAAAAATAAAAGTTAGGTATATTCATGAGTTAAAATTAGTATTGAAAAGGAAGTTTGTGTGTTCAAACACATCACAAGTATCAAAATCGAACTGGAGTACAGTGGGTTAAAACTAACAACACGCCAGAATAGACAACATGAACAGTTTTCGCCAGTTTGCTCTCATAATTCAAAAGTTGTTCGGAATTTAGAATATTATTTCTTCATCTATAAGTACATGAGAAAATTTGCATTGAATAGGAAATGATTCAAAATTATCCAGAGTTGCTCCCACACTCAACTGTTTCATAAACACTACCTAAGCGAACAATATAACAGTGCGGTAATACAGAATAGTACCGTATAACAAAAACTATGTGAAACGGAATAATGAACATAAGCGTATTTTATTTACTGTTGAAAATCTGGATCAACACATACATAAATAAAAACATTCTATCACAGAAATCTGTGGCCCTATTCACTAAGTTCAGATAGGCGAATAAGCTATTTGAGCAAACTTTCAATAGAAGTTTACTGAACGATTTATTGAAATTTTCATTAGACTCTACTCATACGTTAAAATGTTATGCCTAACTTGACTAAAAAACATTAAAAACTATACGAATAAATAGACAAACGTCCTTTGAATCTGCATTGAAAATTTGCTCAAATCGCCTACCCGGCTATTTGAGCTTAGTGAATACGGCCACTGGTTCAAAGGATACTCACTTGGTGTAAGGTGTTTTGGTTGGAGTGCTCACGGCTGCATTGGATACATAATGTACCAGTTTCTCATTTCTCTCTCTCTCTCTCTCTTTCGTTCTCTCTCTTTCTCTCTCACTTTCCCCTTCTCTCTCCGTTTTCTATTCATTATTGAACTCATATAGTGAGCTAAGCATTCATTATATAAGGAACACCATTCTTGAAATTCTACATTGTTTTTCAGTGGAATATGACCGATAACAGACACTTTGCCGGCCTCTACGCTGAAAGGGTAACCAACCCAAATGGGAATCAAACCAAGTTCGAAGAACTCGCCAACCATTTCGAGATCGATCCACCGGTTTGATTTTCTCCTTCTACAAGGCCGTATTCACACATGTTCTGATGTTACCAACCTGCGTCTCCTTGAACACACGCTATTTCCCTGCTCTTACCAGAGCTACACAGCCAGAGCCAGAGACGCAGGACCAAAGTGTCACGATATTTCAGCATAACAAGACGTAGGGTTGTCAATTGAGTTCAAACTTTCGAGTTGAGCCCGGAAGGTCGAGTTTCAATAGAGTTTTTTTGTGGTTGTTTTACAGCCCTAATTCACTAAGAAGTACTAATGGCTGAGGTGTTGTACGATCAGAATACTGCATATACCACTTGAATTTCGAACATATCGCGCGATCAAGGTTGTTCCCGTCGTCCCCTTTAAAGAAGGACGATTATGTAGACCAATCCCGACGCATTGGTCCTTGAAACTGCAATACATTTTTCAATTGCAGTTTAAAAGACCAATGCCTCTGGATTGGTCAACATAGTCGATAATCGTCCTACTTTAACCGAATAGTTGGACTGAAGTTGGAGATCATAGGTTATGAGACGCTTCGGAATAGAAACTTACTTCTCCAGATATGCTCACACACTTCACTGTTTCACTCAACTTACTTGAACAGGAAATCATTTTGTCCAATGATCAGCAGAAAGATCAGCACAGATAGTCAAACCAATAATATTTCTGCACAATAAAATCTGTTATGTTTTCCGTAAACCATGTTGAATCTAGCATTTTCAGGATATTTACGATTTCATTGATTCCGAGTGCGCGCTATACTACGAACTGGTTGCGTCACTGGAAAACAAGCTTTCGGTAAATTTTCGAAAATTTTCTAGATCTTTGCAAAGTGTTCCACAACATCGAAATGGTTTCAATCTGCTAGCATTAACATCTAATAACATGTCGTGGTGGTTTTATTTTCAAGACAAAGTTTTATGTAGTTTCTTGAATTTGAGTAGTCAGTTATAGTGAGTGCCAAATTTATAAATTTCTGTCTCTCACCGGAATCGAACCTGTGAGCAAAAGATTTGTAGCAGGCCGCTAACCACTGCGCTATCAGAGCACATACAGGAAACCTATGGAATCTAAGACATGTGTGCGTACACAGCGGAAAGTGAGATATACAGTACTCTCCTGCCTTTCCATTGGCGACGACTATAATCTACGAAACAAATGGAGCCAAGATAAACTCACAACAAGCTGCGCTCACAAACTTTCTCATATGTTTGATGATCACCGCCTCGTCAAAAGCGAAGTGGTTAAGTAATGAATGAATAAATGAACAAAGTAAACAAATATGTATTTTTTCAGAGAATGTCCAGTCGACCCAATAAGGAGCTGCAAGAGTGGGGTAAGTTTGTTTCAAGACCTTCTCCACGCCCTTTAGTTTTCATAATCGCAAAGTGTAGTGTGTTTAGTAATGTAAAGTAAAGTAAAATGAAGTGGAGTAGAGTAAAGTGTAAAGGGTAGTGTTGTGCTGTTGTGTTTTTAGTCTGATCCCCTGATTTCAATATCATTCAAAATTATGACTGTAAAATCAGATCAAACTACAATGGATCACAACGTTTTTAACAATACATGGTGATATCGCAGTGCTGTGTTTGTAGTCTGTGATCATCCAATTGCGTTTCTCATCCAAAAATATGGTGAACGCAGTTTTGTTTACAATTTTTTTTGTAAATTTGATTTTAAATTTGATTTTTGTAAATTTTGAATTTGTAAGACTACAATTCATCACAACGTTTTTCAGTAGACGTAGCGATTGCTCTGAATAACGGTTACACTTACACTGCGTCATTGATATTCGAAAAGATCAATAAGGAATCCGATGTTTCGAAAGCGGTGCTTTTTGAACTAAGAGCCAGTAGTAATGACCAGGTAAGTCACTTTTACGGTAGTTTTATCAACTCAGAAACACTTGCGAGAGAGCATAGAGATCAATGAGCCAGCAGACAGTAACAGACAGTCTGCGTCTCTCTGACCTGCATACACTCTCGCAGAGCTCGCTACTAGAGTGGCTGGCCATTTGTATGGTCACTTCGAAGTGGATTTAGTGGGTGGATGTAGTTTTGTTTTGAAGTAAAAAATAATACAAATTAATCGTAGTTTCAACGATTGCAAAAAGATAAAAATAGGGAAGATAAAAATGAAAACAATTTCCAGCACGCAATTAAGATGAAGAGAGCAATGCGGGAAATGCACAAGCAGTACAAGTTTTTCCAAGACGCCGGCATTCGGTTCGAAGAAGAATGTGGTGAGAACATTTATTTATTTGCTTATTCTATGGAAAAAATGGAAATATAAAATAACTTAAATTACAAATACGACAGAACGATCACATAATATTTTTAACAATAAGCAACTTGAATCAACACTCATTAGAGGCGGCACACATATAAATTTGAATAAGGTAGGACCGTAGGACACCAAAAAAGTTTACATGTTTCTGATCAACTGAAAACATGAGTGAGAAAGCACAAGTATTACAGGTATTCGAGAACGTTTTTCATACTTGTGTGTTGTGTTCTAATGGAAAAGAACAAACGCTAACATATATTTGCGATTTTTCTGAACAACTCTACATTAGTGAAAATTGCGTATGTTAGAACTTGGCACCCTCGATTGCACTGAATAACGGGAACATTTACACTGTACACTGAATCCCATTCTGCGTCTCTCGCTTCCACTATTTCGCGACTCTCTCGCATAAGAGAGCAGAGAAACAGCGTATGTTCAGAGAAACAGCGTATGTTTCGAGGAGACGCAGGTTGGGATGAAAAGTTCGGGATGATCAAAGATATCTCTCTCGGAAGAGTTGTTCTGAGAATTTTTAGAACATTACCAAAGTAATATGAACCCGTTACTCAAAACAAGAACTTCAGTGAATCTGCGCATGTTATCGCAACTATTTGCAAAACTTTTTGCAAGAAAGTTTTTATTTCGCATTTTCCGAAAAAAGAGTGACACTCGAGTGAAAATAGTGGAGTTTGTAATGCCATAGTGTATTTACAGAATCTAGCACTGCCTGAGGGAACTTCTCTTCGCACAATTTTATCTACAATAAACTATTTCATCATTTTACTGTTTTGGCCTCATACATCATTATCATTATCATTATATGTATAAATCTTCATCATAAAACAACTGAATTTTCATTTCTACTTGCCTGAACAGAATAAACATATTGCTAGCCTGTTTCCCTTTTGGCTTTTATACAATGGTCGTAACATTCGGAAGTGTTAACCAAGCTGCTGAACGAAATTGATGTATTTTCCTTTGCTTTTAATTCTTGCTACAGCTGAATTTCATTGATTACTAACGAAAATGCATTTAGTGAAGTAGTCAAGGTTATTTTTTTCACTACCAATTCAGCCGTCAGAGGTAGATTTCAGAATTGCCGGGATAAAAACTACGCCCTTACGAAACATACTTTACAAAAGAAGATCCAAAGTGATTCACCAAATTCGACGAGTTTGATATTTTTGAAAGTTAAAAAGGGTTTCATTATATTCCTCATTGTAGTCAAATAGTTTCAGCGGACAACTGTGCGTAAGCCTTACGATATTCTTTCCACAAACCCCTAATTTAAAAATTGGAATCTTCATTTGAAGAAATGAATGACAATGTTGCTCAATTTAGCAGAAGAGTAGATATAGGCCATCACGTAAAATACTTCACGAAAGAAGACCAAACAGTTCCACGAGTTCGATATTTTTGCAAATAAAAAGGTTTTCATTATATTCCTTATTGTGAATCTCAGCGGGAAACTGTGTGTAAGTCCTTTGGCTCGGTCGATAATCTTTCCTTAGAATGGCTAATTTTACCAACAAATATGGAACGGTTTCTGTTCATTTGGAGAAGTGAATGACTCAATCTAGCAAAGTAGTATATAATTCTTATTCTATTCTCGACTATCAGATGTAATTGCTCCAGACCAGTTCGATTTGTTCATAATCCTTTAACGCGACATTTGACTGCGTCAATAGAATTACTTCTATGTATTACGTTTAACTATCCGAAGAGTTTTTCTATTCGTAAATCCACGAGAGCTTAGATGTATCCTCGGATTACATATAATATGATATAGTACAATATAATATAACAACAATTACATAATTTTATGGTAAAACTTCAGTACTGAATTAGTTACCCGATAAATACCATAAGTATCGAACTTGATTCAAGGAAGGACGATTATGTGGTCCAATCGCTACGCTTTAGTCCTTCAAATTTTTTACAATACATTTTAATTGCAGTTTAAAGGACCGTCAACACGGGATTGGTCCACATATTCTCTCTACTTTAAGGCATAGACATTATTTCGGAACTACCGCCGGAGAATACCGGTACTTGCGCCAGACAATAACGGGACGACCGCCGATACACGGCGGTAGTACCGGTATTCCCAGGCGCAACTACCGCTTTTATCGGGCGGTAGTACCGCTTTTTGTGATTGCGCAGATAAGTGTCGAAATCTTATAAGTGTCGAAATCGGTTGTATAACGGCGCAGAGTGCAATCGAACTCGGAAAGTTTCGCCAGCTTATTTTATTTTCATTTCTTATCATCAATATACTTTATTACCATCTTATATGAAAACTATTGGAAGGGTCATAATTTTAGATTTCAGAGAGTGGGGTGTAATATATTAATCTTTTAATCATCCCTCATGTATAAAGACAATGTGAAACACTCTGCCGCCTTTAACTTCCATGCCGCCGATTTCATCATTTAGTTTTGCTTTTTCTAGTACAATTGCATGATAAGCATTTCGCTAATGATCAGAGAATTGTACATAATGTTTGGTATTGAACATTTCTACTCATGTTTTCAAACCCTTTTGTACAAACTTTAAATGATAACAGATATACTATATATTTTTCCCTTTTTAGCCCGATTATCTCACTGAAACTGTTTTCTGTTACATGGGAAAGTTGTACGATTTACACGTGAGGTTCGCTCATGTATATCGGAATTATTTCCACAGCGTTCTGGTTTCACAACAGTGAGAATAGTTTTCTTCTACTACCGAAACCTCGGCAGCGTACCAATAAAAGAAAGATTTTTTTCAAAAGTAGTATGGTTTTATTTTTATTCACATACTCCACAAGGGTGACCAACCAATCACAGAACTTTCAATGGTTTCAAAAACTCTTATTTGGTGAATTGACTATAAAATTTAGTGGGAATGGTAGTTGGTTTCCATGAAAAATGTTGACATTTGATAAGATAGTTCTGAATGCACTAACGAAGAAAAAATAGTTTATTTTTATTTCTAGGACGTATCAAGAAAATGTGAACAGGAACGTTCCATTTGTGGTATTTCCGATGAAAGTGAGAAATAAAAAAACAGTGTTCGAAAAACTGGTAAAACATTGCTTTTGTTGTTAGTTGTTCTGGCATTATAGGTGCTTGTGAAAATTTGACACGTTTTTCAAACAACACAAAGACAAACGACATTAATTTGCGTAGCTCTGCAAGAAAAACGACTGAATCAAAAATAGTTTGGAGGTATATATATCGTGAGCGCGACATTCGATTGCGTCAATAACACTGCCTCAGATTCAGCTAGGCGCGCACAATAATTAGAGTGCACGTTCATATTTTGTGTTCCGAAGAGTTTCAACATTGATAAACTTTCGAATGACTGCCCCATAGCAAACATCCCAGTTTTGTTGAGAATTTGTTCGATTCATAAAACTATTGAAAACACTTTAAAAAACACCGATAATTTGAAATTTTATTACATACGAGATCGAAAGTATACACAATCAAGTAATTAATGAAACCGTAATAGAACTAAGCTCGCACAATCTTTGAAAACAAATGATATAAACTTACAATTTATGTGGTGTGGAAAAAATGTGAAGAAAAAACATTTTTTGCTCTTGAATTTGGCAGAAAATAGCGTAATGACGTTACATTTCTGTACATGTAGTTTGAACGATTAAAGTGAAAGACTGAATTCCAATTTGGTGGAAACTAGTCGAAAAGTGAATTGTGTAGATCATCAATCAATTAATCGTTGTTAGAAAACTGTTTCAATTTTCAATAATTAATCAATCGATATTATTGTATATTCAAATCTGTTCCTCCGTTCTCAGTTGTAAATATACCCCATTATCCTGATTTTCACCGCTGAGTGGGTTCTCAAAATCGAATGGAAGTTCAATTGGATTGGTCGATTTGTCCCCGATCGACTGTAGACGCAGCACGAACAAAATAGACAGAAAGTGACCTGAAACATTGGACTAATTTATTGACTAAACTAATGTTATGAGTGTTTTATTTTATGATTTATGAATTTTTTGATTTATGAGTACAGCTGAATTCAGTACTCATCAGTAATATAGATATTAGAAATTCAAAACTATTGAAATAGCTCAAGTTTAAATTATAATCATATATCATGAGTAATTCTCCGCCAACACTAGAATTTTAGATTAACCGCTCATGAACGTTTCAGTGAATACTTATAGCATGCAACCGGTATGCATTGTGTTATTGTAAAAGTTTTCATCCCAAAAGTATACAATATATAGTATTTATACCACTGTGCTGTATAAACATCGGTAGGGTGTAGTATATTTTTTCATTCGTTGAACTAAACAAGATATTTTATTGGTTTTGCGATTGAGAACCACATTACGATTGATTTTCAGCGACTTATTTCTGCCCGAATGTCTATCTTTAATGTTTTCGCATATATTTTCACATGTTTCACGTGACATTCACGTGACGACTCAAACTTCAAACACATTCAAAACCTACAGAACATTGCGAAAAAGTCGACCGCGTGATGAACTTGCCAGTCGAAGCTCAATGATTCTCCCATTAATCGAAAATCCAAGTTAGTCAAAATAGACACGAAACGAGCTGAACGAAAACAGTTTCATAGAGATAATTACGGCAAACTCGAAAAAAGCTACTGATATTTTCAATCAAAAACGACACGGATTCGTAGAAAAATAGGTTACAATTTAACCTATTATGAATGGTAAAGATAACTTTATGTAACCGATATAGTGCAGTCATGTTCATTAACGGTTTATAGGTGATTTCTGTTACATACTATTCCAGTTCAACTAACCTGCTGACATACGCAGCAGTGTGGGTAATTGAAGAGGGTACGTGTGCAAATTTTCTGCTACGAGAATCTGGAAAAGTGCCAAGTTTGAGCAAGTCACAGTTCGGAAAAACATGTGCCAATTTGATGCGATTGGCAAACTACCAAAGCCAGAGAACATGTAGATCAGTGAGGCCGCAGACAGGCTGAGACATTCTGGGCCTCTCTGACCCGCACACTCTCTTGTCGCTACAAATTTGGCTGGCTAATTGGTAAGAAGTTGTCTCAGGAGAAAGTAACACCAGTCTTCAGAGCACTATATGTCAATTAGCCAGACAGTTTTGTGACAGTCTTGAACGAGAGAGTGTACATGACAGAGAGACACACATGTCTGCGCCTCATTGATCTCCATGCTCTCTCGCTTTAGTAACTGGCCAACAACAGAAATGTGAAAAAAAGGTTTATGAGAACTCAAAAACTTCCGCGTCCTTTAAAATAAACAGTTACGAAATCGGAAGCAAAAAAAGATTAGACTTCAGATAGTTTCACGCAGCCTGCGTCTCTCTGACCTGCACACTCTCATCGAAGACGCTACAGAAGTGGCTGGCTAACAGACAGAGAACTGTTCGAGAGGTAAAAATCAATCTCTTCAATAAAATAACTACTTTTGTCATTCAAGACTAATGTTGAAATTGAAAAGACGGCTGTATCTGTTATCTTTTTCTGATTCGTCGCACATTTCATAATATACTTATACACTACAACCAAAGGTATGCTTGCAGCTCAAAAACAATTTTTTGTACCCCTTGAAATTGACCGTCTACAAAAACCAGAGGAAATGCGTCTGGATACGCTGAAGAATGCAAAAACACCCTCTGTCCTCTATCTTTTCTCTTTCTTTTTCTCTTTTTCTTTCTCTTTCTCTCTCTCTCTCTCTCTCTCTCTCTATCTCTGTCTCTCTGTTTCTCTCACTCTCTCTCCCTTCGAATAATATGCAGGCGTAGAAAATTAGCCGACTAATATGTGTCTGTATAGTGGAAATTGATCAATGCAATGAACTGATTCATGAAAAAGTGGGGGCCCAACGAATGTAAGATTTGTCTTCTGCTGTGCGCCCCTTAGACAACTACTCTCAAATGGGACAGCTACTGCTACAAAAACCGAAAAATACTAATATACTCAAGTATAACTGTTCATTACAAACATACAAAAGTCGTAAAATATTTTCTCAAACCTGTAAACTAGAATCTACAAATCACAGATGTTAACTCAACGTAGTCCATTGTAAATTTTCTGGTGTTGCGGACAAAGGTTTGCAGTTTTTTGTCGTTACTTCAACTCTAAGTGCTACGCTTGTCATATTATTCAACAGTTGTTCTCTCTTTCGCAGCTGTGATTTGTAGATTGAAGTAATGACAAAAAATGCCAACCATTGTGTACAAAACCTGGAACTCTATAATTGAGTAGGTTGAAAAACATCTGTGATTTGTAGATTCTAGTTTACAGGTTTGAGAAAATATTTTACGACTTTTGTATGTTTGTAATGAACAGTTATACTTGAGTATATTAGTATTTTTCGGTTTTTGTAGCAGTAGCTGTCCCATTTGAGAGTAGTTGTCTGAGGGGCGCACAGCAGAAGACAAATCTTACATTCGTTGGGCCCCCACTTTTTCATGAATTTTTCTCTTTTTGTATACATGCCGTAGGTATGTGGTTTGATCTGTACGGTACAGATAAAATTGTTCTCTTGATGAACCACTTGTCAAGTATTACCATCATTCGGAAAAAATATGACGTCAACATTGCAGTTCTAGAAACTTACTTTATCTGCCCTTCAGAATCCCAGAATACGTCATGTTTGAATGAAGTTTCATCGTGAATTTACCATTTTTGAGAAACTTCCAGCATTCGAAAACATATTTCACGTCAATTTTTTTTAAAAGGTGACGTCATCTGGCCTTCTGAATTCCAGAATAAGTCATATTTTGATGAAGTTTCATCGTTAATATACCACTTTAAGATATTTTCAGCATTTGAAAATATATGTGACGTCAACTTTGCACTTTTCAAAAATGACGTCATCTGGTCTCCAGAATCCCAGAACACGTCACGCTTAGATTGAGTTTCACCGTTAATTGACCCTTTCTAAGACATTTTCATCATTTGAAAATATATGTGACGTCAACTTTGCACTTTTCAAAAATGACGTCATCTGGTCTCCAGAATCCCAGAATACGTCACGCTTAGATTGAGTTTCACCGTTAATTGACCCTTTCTAAGACATTTTCATCATTTGAAAATATATGTGACATCAACTTTGCCCTTTTCAAAAATGACGTCATCTGGTCTCCAGAATCCCAGAATACGTCACTCTTAGATTGAGTTTTACCGTTAATTGACCCTTTCTAAGATATTACCATCATTTGAAAATATATGTGACGTCAACTTGGCACTTTTCAAAAATGACGTCATCCGAACTCCAGAATCCTCGATGACGTCATCAGTAGAAGACTTACATCTAAATCGATGTCAGTTCATGTCGTGGTATCATACTTCAAATTTTACTTGAATTGGTTAGGACTGAGCTGAGTTATAACGCAATTTGATTTACCCCGACAGAGAGGGCGAGAGAGTGCACGAAATGAAGAGACGCAGAGACATTTTCAAAGACCTATAACTTGATGAAAAATAATTTTTTTTCGAAAAAAAGTTTGCGCCCCCAAGGTTTGAGTGGAATATCTATCGTGTCCGAAATTTTCAGTCAAATCGGTTCACACATAAAAATTTCCCAGGAGTGCGCACCAACACACACACACACACACACACACACACACACACACACGACGGAAGTTGGCGCTCTTGATGAAGCGAAAACGTCATAACTTGGCTCAAACTTGACCGATTTCGTTCCAATTTCGAACATAGCTTGTAAATGTGCCATAGAAAATCAGCAAATCATAAAAAGTTTTGATTTGCACAATTGGACCTTTTTGAGAGTGAACTAAAAAAATGAAAGCGCGCATTAGCCGGACCAGAGACAAATCTCGCACAGCGCTTCGCGCTGCGCGCGATTGTTGTGTAAATTGAGAAAAGTAGCACACAACGCAAAATGAATGTTTCGCAGTCCTTATATATTCTCTATTTGCTGCTGAAGATGTTATACCGTTCTTTAATCATCCTTTCTCAACTGCACAACAACAATGTTCAAACTACCGAAGTGCAAAAGTAGGATTTCTTCATACATGATAAAATAAGTCATAATGAAATACGGTAAAGTCAGGCATAAGTATTGCACTACATTACATATGTTACACGTTATAACTTTCACCTTCTCTAAATCAATGCGTTTTCAATGGCAATCGCGTAACAACACTTCAATAACTAAAGGAATGAAACGGTAAAAGAAACATGCATTTTTTTCGTGAAAGGATCTGTTTCTATCGTAACTGATATAATGGTAATACCACCAGTGGTACAGCGGAAGTAAAATGGTAGATGTACCCATGGTCACGAGAGGGTGAGAAATCGGCGAATCGGCCACATGTTTCAGTTTGATTATAAATAGTAGAAACAGTGCACCGACAGCCATTGCCACACAAATCGCCTGGAAACAAGATAGACTTCTAACGTTCAACATCGCGTGTAATGGGAAGAACACACTGATATTCACCGGGATTGTATTTCGTTCTCCTTAGCTTTCAATTTTTTTCATGTTTTTATTCCCCGTTTGTTATCACGCGTTTATATGTATAAGGTTCGAGGCAAGCTATTATACAACGATGACTTTTTCACTCCGCGCACAACAGATGATTTCCATTCCCCTTTCCTATTTTGCATTGCCTTCTAACTCACCATCAACTGGACCATATAACTTATACTGTGAACTATGGGAACATTTCTAAGTTGTAGTTTGATCTAAAAAGAGAACAATAAACTACAAACACAACAGATTACCCTTTGTTCTATCTTAGTTTTGCCTGTGAAAAACATTATAAACGTCAATTATTTCGTTGTTACAATGCATATTTCCAGTCAATTCATCGTCAGATGGTTCTACTGTTGTTTTTGGCATGTCACTGGATCTAAGTCTCTGAACATACGAATGTCCACCATGAGGAAACAACTGTACCACTACTGCACAAGAAGACGATTTGACCATAATGTCATATGTATGATGATCACCGCCTCGAAACGATGCGAAGTGAAAGAATAAATAAGTTTCCGCTCACCCTCAAATAGTTTTCCGCTTTCCGACAACTCGTTTTTCATTCTCGGAAATACTCAGCTCAACCTTGTTCATTCGAGAAATTCGCATCAAAAAAGCACATAAAAATGCAGAGCCACAAAACATGGCGAAATTGATCAACGCCTCCAGAAAATGGAGTCGAACACCTGCAAATATAAATCGGTTTGTTTTAACGTGCACCCATGTTTCAGGCACTTTATAAGGAGGCGGCAATGATCTAAAGGTAATAATGCCTCGTGTAGTAGACCAAAACACGTTATTATTGGCCCTTCTACAGTCTTTTTAATGAGACGATTAGTTTCAGTTTCAATTTCACTGTGTTGCATGAACGCATTGCAAATGTTACATTTTTCGAATTGTATTTTGTTTCGCTATTGATGCAGTTCCATTTATATTTTGAGGGTCTACCGCTATTTGGACGATAATTGCTTGGTTGTCTCTCTCTGCGCAATCGTCCGAATTGCCTAACCATCAGTTCAAGTTAAATAACTACATCAAGTAGAGTTTCCAAGTACTACTTGAAAAGGAAAACAAAAAACGCTTCAATTTGAATGAAGTTCATTAGCTAGGAGTAAAGTACATAGTTTATAGTACAAAGTAACACAACAGCACTACTGCAAACTCAACAACAAATAACAATCACAACAATAATAACTAACAAATTATTTACATATATACACATTACTACTTCTTTTTGTGCGACTTGTGAGTGGAATGTTGCGGCATGTCCAGGAGGTACTCTGTCATCTCATCGGCTGTCGGAGAAGCTGATGCAATTTTTCGAATTGTATCTTGATTCGCTATTGATGCAGTTCCTTTTATATTTGGAAAAAAAGTTGAAGTTCGCATTAGGAAGCTGTTGTGGGAAGTTTGAATGTGTACTAAGGGCAATAAGTTAATGGTGATGGTCGATTTCCGAACTGGTTACGCTATACGCTCACTTGCTTACATACTATGATCGAATTTTGCAAACTACTATAAATCACGTTAAATGCATTTGTTGATGTTATTTTTTTATTAACAATTTAGCGGGCAGAGTAGTTTTGAAATTTCAGAAATTCCCGCACTAAAAACACAACTACGCTATTTTTAAATACTTTCCCAATGGTTAATGTGAAATCTAGTGATTAAACAAATTTAACAGAGTTCGAAAGTTATGCAGAATTAAATTATTCAACACAAAAACAATATATTTTTATTCTATTCAAAATGTGTTCCGATTGTTTTCGAACAAATAGTTGAAAACTGTGCGTAAGCCTTTCGGCGTGGTCGACAATATTTCCACATACGGCTAATTTGACCAACAAAACATAAAACGGTTTTATTTGAAGAAGTGAATGACTGAATCTAGCAAGAATTGCTAACATACTACGGATTGATTTATCGACCATCCCTCATGTATAAAGATAATGTGAAACACTCTGCCGCAATTAGCTTTCATGCCACCGACTTCATAATTTAATGTCGCTTTTTTCAGTACGATTGCAAGATGAGCATTTCATAGTTAATTGTAGACTACTGCCAGGGATAAATATTTTTACTTTCTGTTTCAAGCCATTCGTACAAACTTCAATTAATAACATACATAGTATACTTTCTTTTCACTCAGTTTTGACATTTTAGTTCGGTTTTCTCACTGAAAACTGTTTCTGTTACATGAGAAAGTTATACGATTTGCGTGTGAGATTCGCTCATGTGTCTCAGATTTATTTCAACAGCGTTCTGGTTTCACGACAGTGAGAATAGTTTTTTTCTACTACCGAAACCTCGGCAGCGTACTCATGAAAAAGAGAACTCATTTCAATAAAAATAATGGTGACCAACAAGGGTGACCAACCAATAACTAAACTTCAAAATGTTTAAAAAAACTCTGAATTGGTAAAATAACTGTGAAAATCAGTGGCAATGGTAGTTGGTTTCAATGAAAACTGTTGACATTTTATATGATAGTTTTGCATGCAGCATTAACGACGGAAAGTGGGTTCATTTTTATTTCTAGGATGTTTCAAGAAAATGTTCCGAGCGAACAGCTACGTTCCATTCGTGGTATTTCCGATGAAAGTGGGGAATGAAAAACACTGTTCGAAAAACTAGTAAAACAATGCTTTTGTTGTTCGCTGTTCTGTCACTATAAGTGTTTGTTAAAACTCAACAGGTTTTTCAATTAACAGCAAGACAAACGACATTAATTTGCATAGATCCGCAAGAAAACAGACGATTGAATCAAAAATAGTTTGAAAGGTATATATATATATATATATATATATATATATATATATATATATATATCGAGAGCGCGACATTCGATTGCTTCAATAACACAGCCTTATATTTACAAAGGCGCACACAATCATCGGAGTTCACGTTTATTTTTCGTGTTTCAAAGAATTTCATCATCAATAAACTTTCGAATGACTGCCCCGTTGCAAACATTCCAGGTTTATTGAGATTTCGTTCTATTCATAAAACTATTGAAAACACTTCGGGGTATATTCAAATTTTATTACAAACGAGATCGAAAGTATACACAAATCAAGTAATTAATGAAACCGTAATAGAACTAAGCTCGCACAATCTTCGAAGAAAAATAGAAAAGTAAAATTTATGTGGTGTTGAAAAAAGAAAAAAAAACGTTTTTTTGCTATTGAGTTCGAGAGCGTAGTAACGCCAAATTTCTGTACATGTAGTTTGAACGATTGAAATAAAGGACTAAATTGCAAATGGTAGAAACTAGCCGAAAAGTGAATCGTGTAGGTCACCAATCAATGAATCGATATTAGAAAGCTGTTTCAATTTTCAATAACTAATCAATCGATATCATTGTATATTCAAATCTGTTCCTCCGTTCTCAATTGTAAATATCCCCCATTATCCTGATTTTCACCGCTCAGTGGATTCTCGAAATCGAATGGAAGTTCAATTGGATTGGTCGATTTGTCCCCGATCGACTGTAGACGCAGTACGAGCAAAATAGACAGAAAATGACCTGAAACATTGGACTAATTTATTGACTAAACTAATTTTATGAGTGTTTTATTTTATGAATTTTATGATTTATGAGTACAGTTGAATTCAGTACTTATCAGTAATATAGATATTAGAAATTCAAAACCATTGAAATAGCTTAAGTTTAAATTATAATCATATATCACGAGTAATTCTCCGGCAACACTAGAACTTTAGATTAACCGCTAATGAATGTTTCAGTGAATACTTATAGCATGCAACCGGTATGTATTCTGTTACAGTGAAGTTTCTCATCACAAAAACTATACAATATATAGTATTTATACCACTGTGCTGCTGTGCATAAACATCGGTAAGATGTAGTATATATTCTCATTCGTTGAAGTAAACAAGATATTTTATTGATTTCACAGATTGAAAACCACGTTGGGATACATCTTCAGCGACTTCTTCCTGCTCAATTGTCTCTATTTCACATTTCAACACAAAGGTTCACACATTTCACGTGACATTCACGTGACGACTCAAACTTCAAACACATTCGAAACCTACAGAACATTGCGAAAAAGTCGACCGCGTGATGAACTTGCCAGTCGAAGCTCAATGATTCTCCCATCAATCGAAAATCCAAGTGAGTCAAAATGGACACGAAACGAGCTGAACAAAAACTGTTTGAGATTAGAGAAAATCACAAGAAAAATGTTGTTAGACCCGAAGATTCACGTAGGCTTCATCTAACGGAAAACGACACGGAAACGTAGAAAAACAAGTTACAATCAACTGATTTTTTGAAAGGTAAAGATTTATCGATATAGTGCATATATGTTCCTTAACAGTTCTTACGTTGTTTTCTGATTTACATGAAAATACTTCAACCAACCTGCTGACATGCACAGCAATGTAGTTATTTGAAGGGGGTACGTGCGCAGATTTTCTGCTACGAGAATCTGAAAACCGCTGAGTAAGTAACAGCTCAGAAACATTTGCGTCAATTCCCGAAAGCCTTGAATTGTCTGCGTCTCTCTGACCTACAAGCGCTCTCGTCGGGTCCTACAAACGTGGCTGGCTAACAGACAGAGAACTGTTCGAGAAGACTGATGTTAAATTGGAAAGTTTTAATCGTTACAATGCCTAACACAAAATGTCTCAATTAAGTAGGTTGAATGTTTCGAAGCTCTTATATATTCTCTCTTCACTCCTGCAGATGTTGCGGTAAACGTTTTGTCTTCCATCATTTCTTTCGATTCAAATCGGCGCGTTTGATAGAAATAGTGTAACAGAATGTCAATAAATGAGAGAATGAAAAGGTAAATGAACAATGAATTGTTCTCATGAAAGTATCTGTTTCCATTTATAGTTACCTGATATAACGGAAATACCACCAATGGTACAGCCGACGTGAAATGGTAGATGTACCCGTAAATGGTCACGAGAGGATGAGAAATCGGTGAGTCGGCCACATGTTTCAGTTTGATTATAAATAGTAGAAACAGTGCACCGACAGCCATTGCCACACCAATCGCCTGGAAACGGAATATTATTCTAACTCATCACGTGAACTGTGAATCTGGATACCATATTAAAGATGGACAATTATGTGCTCCAATCTCAACGCTTCAGTCCTTTAAACTGCAATACATTTTTCAATTGCAGTTTAAAGGACTGACGCGCCGAGATTGTTGCACGTAATCGTGCTTCTTCAATATGGAATATGAACATCTCATTTTCTCATTTTCTCCCCTCTATCTTTATGCCTCATCTTTCCGTTTGTTCTTCCTATACCGCCGTGTATCTAGGTTGAATTCATTGCTTTTTTGTCAAAAACTTGTGTACTATTTCAGCATGTATCTCAGACCATAGGCTGTCAATTACGAATTCGCAACAAATCTAGAGACATAGTGTGCCCTGGAGAGACGTCAGACGACGAGAGGGAAAGTCAATATATATGACAGCCACGCTGTATAAACAGTAATTTACTGTTTTACAACGACGCTTGTTCTGAGATGGAGAACGACCTACAACGGAGATTTGTTCAGTCCGCGCAATTTTGATTCCCCATTCCTATTTTACATTGCTTTCTAACTCACATTCAACTGGACCGTATAAACTACGCTGTGACCTACGACGAGACAGCTTCTAATTGTAGTTTGATCTCATTACAAAGCATTAAACTACAATTACAACCGATTACCCTATGTTCTATCATAGTTTTGTCTGTGAAAAATGTTATAAACGTCTGTTGTTTTCACTCACCCTCAAATAGTTTTCCGTCTTCCGACAACTCGTTTTTTCATTCTCGGAAAGACTCGGCTCAACCTTGTTCATTCGAGAAATTCGCATCAAAAAAGCACAGAAAAATGCAGAGCCACAAAATACGGCGAAATTAATTAACGCCTCCAGAAAATGGAGTCGAACACCTGCAAATGAAAATAAGCTGGTGTTAACGTGCATCGATGTTTCAGGCAGTTTATAAAAGAGATTGCAATTATCTGAAGGTAATAAACCTCTGTGTAGTAGTAAACCAAAACATGTACTTATTTGTTGTGAGAACCACAAATTTTACGTGACTATTCAATGTTCTTCTGTATTTTTATGAGACTCGTACAGTAGTGCGCTTCATAAATGTTATTGAAAATGTTAACATTTTTGAATAGTTTTTCGATTTGCTATTCACGTATTTAAACAAGAGTGTTCTTTGAACGTAAGGTTGAAGTTTGCATTAGGAAGCTGTTATGAAAATTCCGAATATAGGTAGGGGAATGATGTTTCCAACACATCTACAATAATTCAAACCAGGAAGATAATTGGTGATTGCATTCGATCAATGCAGCAGAGCCTCTCATTGGTCGTTTCAGTCAAACGTTTCGTACAGGTTATATAGGCCAATGTCTCCTCTTACTCACCAATACGACGGAATTATAACGAGAACGCATTTACTGACAGGAACGTACCTTCCTTGGTGATTGGGTCGTTGCACGGCTCTCCTAATAGAAAATTCGAGCAAATCGTATCCGCAAAATATCCCTTGTAGGTCAAATAAAGGTATGTCCACAGTTGAAAAATGGTCGAATTGGCTGCGAGGAGTGAGATGGCCATTCTGTAAATGAATATTATTTTCTGATTATCATTGCTTTACACTTCAGTACATTTGTCATGTTAGCTATTTCACCTATTGATAGAAAAGATTGTAACATTATAAGAAAAGTCAAAAATCTCTATTTTCTCCATAAATTTCACATCATGTAATTGTATTCAAAAACTATAAAAGCCCATGAATAAGGAAATTATCAGATCGAGAAAAATGTGCTTCCTAACACTATTAAAGTTGATTGAAACGTTCCTCGCCTTAGTGTAGGTGTTGTTGTGGTTCGTATCAGAATCATTCCACACTTCAATGTTTCAGATACACTAGTCTGTTCAAGTTAAACGGATGAAATAGAAGTTTGATCATTTGGATTAGCTTTTTGATCAAAGTTCGAACATTGCGACGTGACCCAGATCATACTACAGCATTTTTCATGTGTCACGTGATGGGATAAGAAAAATGAAAGGAAAAACAAAACTGACGCAATAGGCATAGTGGTGGTGGCGAGTCCGGGATTGGCGGAAAGTACGCTGAAAACGGCCAAAAGTCCGGAAATCAGGCCGGTTTTCTGTTCCGTGCCGTGGAAAATACGGTAGAAGGCCTGACGGGCGATCACGTACATTTCGAGAACGAGGGTGGCCACAGAGAGAAAGAGGAAGAGCGCAGAGAAACAGAGAAAAACGACTCGAATCGAGTTGTCGAACCGAAGACGAGAATAGGGCGGCAGCTGGAATATGACGTCATCAACATGTTTTAGTTGTAGTTTGATCTTGTTAAAAACATAAAAAAAATTTAAACTGATATTTGTTCTAAAACCAAATTTTAATTTCAAAGAAAAAAAGCTTTTGTCGCAATTTACAAATTTCGACCAAATACATAAGAAATCAAACTACAGACACTGCGACATAAACGAACAACAACATAAATGCTTGCTTTGGAATATGTGAATGCACTATAGAACCTGGCAATTTGAAGAATATTTTTAAACGTGATATTTGTTCTAGAACAACGTGTTGGTTTGAAAGAGAAAAGCTTCCGTATTGGAATTTCACGCTTCGTTCTAGATTAGTCTGTTTTTGTTTCTCCACATAGTACTCGACTGTTTCACCAAATCTATGAAACGGAGGCCTTGGATGTTGAAGCAATATGACTTAATTTTTGGCCTCCTGCACAGAGTAATTGAGTTCAGATCAAATGTTGCAAGTAATCTATTGAACCAAACTTTCGAAGATGAAAGTGATGAAGGATTATAACATAAACAGAATTTGAATGAACACAAAATATAGAACTGACCTGAGACAGCAAAACCAGTAGAATTGCGACTAGGGTTCCCAGCTCAGCCAATGTCAGTCCAATTGTAATAGAAGACAACGTCCGTAGAAAACCGTTAGAAGTGTGCAGATTGGAAAGAACTCTGAAAAAATACAATTTTCTGTGTTTAAACTACAAGACAGTTCGACTAAAGTTCGTTTTAAACGTGTTTTTGGTATGCTGCACCAGATTCCAAAACGTAGTGTTGAGTTCTGTTCTGAACGATCGTTTTAACCACTTTGTTTTCACCAATGTTTCCCTTTCAATTGATCAACTTTCTAAATTTTCATAAATAAAAGTTATTTTGTGAAAGGGCAAAAGAGTGCTAACTTCTCTCTATTGATAATCCACACGAAACGCTTACAACTGAACATATAAGTGTTTACTAGCGTAATTTGAAGATGTTCTGGCGGTTTTTACATAAATTTATATGCGATATGTACGTGTTCTATCTATAATTTTTCATTTCAAACAGAAACAAACCTGTAATCCAACCACATGTAGAACATTGCTGGCCATATCAGTGTAGAAACCGCGGCCAACGAAACTCCGCGAAGTAGGTTACTGCCGCGGTACGACAGTATGCAGATTGCACCTGAGATACCGGTTATATAGAACAGGTGAAACATTTAGCAAAATTAAGTATGTCCACTAATGTTTCAATTGAAATGTCCAGGTTATCTATCTGTATTTGAGTCTCTATCATACTCTATCTAACTTTCAACGCCCGCGTTCCAACATTTAACATTGATTTTCAAAGCAATTGTAATAGAGCCGATCGGTTTTCTCATGGCAACACAATATAATCATGAAAATACAACGAAAAACGAAAAATGTAAGTGAACTAGTGTGTTGTGTTTGAAATAATTGAAATGGCCGAGTGGTCAAGTGGTTAGCGTTTGGCTGGGTTCGATCCCCGCTTGTGGGTACCTGGGTTCGATCCCCGCTTGTGGGTACCTGGGTTCGATCCCCGTATCTACCTGCGGACCGAATGAGCTGGTAACAAAGCTCACCCATGCCTATCTCCAACAAAAGCAACCCCCCCCCCTCTACGAACAGTCCATCTACGGTTGCTATTGATATTACTTACTTGTAAGAATTGATTGATTGATTTATTACGCATATGAACACGTGTGAAAAATGGAATGAGAGGTGGAAAAGGGTGGTGGAAAGATAAAGAACAGAACAGAGTGATAAAGTGAGGTATGGAATGAGAACAGCACAACAACAACACAGTAACGATATATGATTCACAATGAAGTGACCGAACGAATAAAATGGGCCGTACACAAACTTATTTATTTTACATAACCACGTACCGGTCGCGATTGAAATGCAAATCCAGGCTGGTTCATCCAATGTGTAGTTTCGGAAGAATAAAACTTCTTCAATTTCCATAGTATATAAATCCAGAAGGTAAAAGAAGGCTCTGGTAACCGCTAGCACGACCAATGCCGTACCGAGGCCGAGAATAGGAACGTTTGGAGACTGAAAGGGATGAGGTGAGATGTTACTGTCACTGAAATGTTGCAGTGTACCTATATGAAGAGAAGTAGAAGCCAGTACGGTTTGCATAACGATAGCTTTGACATATAAAGTTTAAAAGCAGTACAAAACGACTACCTGTGCACATTTTCTCGCCAAAAATACCGCCTGAACTGAGCTGGTTTACAAAAATCTGAGTGAAATATACTGCAAACAGATGGTGGTTAAGGAACCTACCTGATTACTGTGATGATGGCTCGATTTGAGCAGTGATTTCATTGCAGCGACGGATAGAAATAGTCCGAACAGCGAAAGAACAGCGTCAATTGCACCATAGGCAACCATGTGCTCCGGCTGAAACACTTGAGTAATTTAGAGAACAAGTAAGAAACCAAGGGCCGGTCAAGTTAACTCGTAACCTGTCAACTCTTCGCAGACCTAACCGAGAACCTTCAAAACGTTATTCTCAGTTTCTTCACGTTTCCATTTCTACTGGAAAGGAAAAACCAAATTTACGTGTTTGATACGCACAATACATTATAATTTGCGAATCGCACCGTAGGATTAGCGCATCAGAATCATTTCTCTACCTCAATGTTTCTCTTCCCATATTTATTCGGTGTGAATGACCGTTCGAACATTCTTTTTCGGGAACTATCCGCACTGCCCGATAAGTCTGTTTGTACAGCCTGCGCCTGTGCAAATTTCGACTATCGACACCGCCTACCCAAACAAAAGGGGCGCGAAATACAAATTCAAAGCGACAATTCACTATGAGTCAGAATATGCTATTGTTAGAATGGTTTTTATATTTGGGAATGAAACACTAACAGTGTACTGCTACTAGGAGTAGGTATGAATGAAATAACCAATGAAAACAGTTACAATTTAAGACAACAGTTGACAAAAAAGCAAAACTAGAGTCGTACGTTTTGACTCTACCCCACTGTTAGTTGAATTCATGGTCACAACGTAAACCCGCATTTATCAGTTTATCATCTTCTACCGAGCACTTCATTCATTTATGATTCTGTTGAAACATTTCATTGATTTATAACTGCACGGAGTCGTTAATGGGGATCGCGCTTATACCAATCGCTCTAGTATATTAAAGAAAGAAATATAGAGATAGATCCAAACACTGGAGTTAAACATGAGTAATAGATATTATATTTTCATAATGTTCAATAATTACATGTGGTTGGACACTTTTGTGGCAATCTGTGGTATGTTTAGTTTGATTCGTGCGTGGATGCAGACTAAACTCAACTCAGTTTAAAATTTATGATTCAAGAGCGAAAAAGACAAACTATACTGAAACATTTGAGTGAATCTCTTACCTTGGCTGTTCGAATGCTCGTCGGAATAGAGGTAGAACGTAAAGAAAGCAGATTCCAGATATCTGCAATTATCGAAGAAAAACAGACTGCGCTGCAGGCCAAACTCGTTGTGAACGAAAACACCTAAAAGGAGAAATGGAATATACTATATTTAATTTAACGAAACATATTTGTGTCACAACGGCTTTAGGCTAGCATTATTGAGAACTTATGCTAAGCGAATGCAGCTACTATATACTAAGAGTAAATTGAATAGTCACGTAAGTTTAGCTTTCTAATGAAAAATCGTGCACGATGTCAATGCACGTTTCTGAGTTCTGCTTTGTTTACCATGTTTCACGGGATTTTGCGATTGACTAATAGTATACCTACATTGTCACGACTACACGAAAATCAACTGGGTTCCAGTTCATTTCAATCTGAGAAGCGCGAACCAAAACGGTCAAATTCAAAAGTTAGCTACACCACAAACCAATTCCTTGAAAACATGAAATACGGATAGTACTACATTAAAATACAGTTGGGTTCATTTAAATGTTAATCTTATTGTTGAAAATGACCTGAAAAGTTCACCTCTCCATAGAATTCGCCCTCTTTCCGGACAAAATGTGCCAATCCTGCGAAAAGTATGATGGTGGTTATCCAATGCGTGTTTATGTAGTCCTTGTAGGCGTACGACCGTTCGGCACTTCTCATGGTGGCGATAGAAGCATTGAACACACTCAACACTCCCACGGCGATAAGGGTTATTCCCACCCTTTTGAAGGACATCTGAAATTAAGTTAACAATGAAAATGGTGAATAGATTCAACTGTATTAAGAGAATATACATACAATGAAATAGTGTTATTATCAAATATCACTTGTATTGGAGGACATCTGCAAGTACAAAGTACCGAAAGTAACAAAAGTAGCTCACGAATTTCGACCGACAAAAAACGGTGTCATCGAATCAAACTAGTAACAAAGCGAAATATAGTTCCGGTCATGCCCACTGAGACTTTGGCAGCGTACCAATGAATTTTCGCGGGCAATTCTCACCACTTTAGAGTTGTTCAAACAACTCGAATTTTCTGTTATCGGTTGTTCAGTTGTACAAGAACACGTGAACAGAAAATGTTTTGGAATACTCATGTTTGCTCCGAGAAATAGTCATCCGAAAATATTGGCTCGATGCCAAGGAGTCTCAGTGGAAATGAAACGAACTATAAGACAACAACTACTGTACTTGCTTTGTAATCCTTCAATAGGGAAAATGATGCGTAAATAAGGTGTGGGCCTGACGATTTGTATATGGCAAAACGTGAGAACTTTTCGCACAAATAGTTTTACAGAAGGTAAGGAGTAAGGTGGCGAAGTTTAGCTTGCAGTTTTTGTATTCAAAACATACAAACGCAGTCTATAACCATAGCAGATTCCAAAACTAAGATCATTTGCGTTTTCTACAAGAAGTGAGGGAACAACATCGCAGACAAAACAACCGCGCTCATATATACATCCAACGAAACATTTAGCCACATTTGCCAATGCAAAACCACGATTTAATAGTCAAGCACATTAAGGAGG
The DNA here is from genome assembly GCA_964036275.1 of Litoditis marina. Classification (NCBI taxonomy): domain Eukaryota; kingdom Metazoa; phylum Nematoda; class Chromadorea; order Rhabditida; family Rhabditidae; genus Litoditis; species Litoditis marina. The sequence goes on from OZ038436.1 coordinate 1,494,572, forward strand.
AGTGGAGAAACTTTTGTAATAAGTCGGGGTTTTCCAACTGTTTTCTACAGAATTATTGTACATGAAAACATATGAGTCATAGATATAATTGGAAAACAGGTAACCATATCACCAATAGAAAAAAGATAACGGAGAACATTAAGACAATTCACTTGAGCGATAAAAAACCATTATAATTCCCAAACTAGTTTTCAAGAAAGGTTTTCTGTCAATCAGAAGGTACAACATATTCACTTTTAGAAAAAGTTATAAAGGTTTCAACTCTTTTACCTGATACGGAGTTCAATGTGTGAAATGTACAGTTTTTGGTGAAACTGTTCAACTGTTCTTTGATCGCCAGACCAGTTTGTACTTTGTTGGATTAATGGATTGATTGACAACGTTATTGTCATATTTGAAAGTCAGAAAGTGGTAAGTTTGTAATATTGCCACAAAACATACAAAAATGAAAAAATAGAGTTCATGTACAACAACTAGAAATACAAATATGATTGACGTCTTATCTATCGCACAAACGGAAAACATTGCAGATCGTAATTTCTGAATCAACACTACCGAACACTACTGGTGTATCCCCTACCAAGTATATAGTCGTAGTGAAACATTGAGGATGGTATCAAATTTTGCAAGGTGCAATAGTCATGTTTTGAATTGCAAACTGTGTTTATATTTCAAAGATTTTGTTCTGAGATTCTTTCACTGCGTGGCAAATAGAAGTTTGCATAGAAAACGGGAACATTGTTATAATGAACATCTGTGTGATAACAAAAACTAAATTTTGTTAACTGTTGTAAACATTTAGTTTAAGTCGAATTAAACTAGAATCGTTCGAGTTATACTCAAAACTCGACTCAACCGGAAAATTTTATGATGTTATTTTAAATTTAAAAACTCGAAAACACAAGGCTTTTCACTCAACACCTACTCTACACGATCGGATAGATAAATTGCAGTCAAATAAACAAACTCCTACATATACACCGCGTGAAACATTGGAACATGTTTCTTTGCTCCAAAGTGTCGAATTTCACGATTACAGGAGATCACATTGCGGGGATATCAGTTTCGTGTTTCCTGGCGTCGTTCGCGCTAATTCACTCAAATGTTTCAATAAAACGGCGAAACGAAGCGAAGAACTGGTTACAATATCGATCCAAGTATTGTATAGACGTTTTGACTTGGACCGTAAACACAGAGATAAACTGATGTTTTTATTTTGCTCGCGTCTGCAAAACAAGCAAAACAACTAACGGAAGCTGCGCTGATAATAACGAACGGCTAATAATAGGTGAAACATTGGAGCAAAGTAATTTGTTGGCGGAAAATATGAAGTAGATAAGTAATCTAAATAAACTAAAAGTTACACTTTCAAAAGTTTGTAGTTTCAACGCCAAGGTTTATCTGCAAAACTTTATGTAGAACGGAAATGAAACAGATTTTCTTATTTGGAAAAGCAATAATTGTTCACCAAAACATGTTACATCTATTGAAGTTTATATGCTTTTGGAAATCGATTTCGAATATATAATACCATACAACGGGAACTATTGACAACTGTCAAGGGGAGGAGCCTACAAAGGAACACCTTTAGAAAAGAAGAGAGAGGGAAAGAGAGGAGAGAGAAGGAGAAAGTGAGAGAGAGATAGAGATCAGGAGAGAAAGAGAAGGGGGGAGAGAGACGAGAGAAGAGAGAGAAAAAAGAGAGAGGAGGGAAAAAGAGAGAAAGAGAAAGAAATATAGAGAGAATAGAAAGAGAAGAAAACAAGAACAAAGAGAAAGAGGGGGTAGAATGAGAAAGAGAACGAGAGAGATAGTAGAAAAAAAGGTAGAGAGAGATACAGAGAGAGAAACAGGGAAAAACAAATAGCGATAGAGAAAGAGAAAGTAATAATGATGGAGAGAGAGAAAATGAGGAAAAAAAGTGAAAATGTTTGTCATCAGAATGTAGATTCTCCATTCAAACGCTTGAATAGTCCTTATTTGGCGTTTATTCCTCTCTTGCCTATTACTCTCGCTAACTGAATTTTATTGACATCTGTGAATGATGAAAATGAAGTTCTTCCTTGGTTTTATTCTAAGGAGAGGTGAAAATAATCTCGATCTCGTTTCTTACTTAGTAAACAGTACTATCTTTTGAAGTCGTGTGCTTTAAAAGGATTTGTGTGCTTTTAAAGTAAATGATGAAAAACAGAAAATAGACAAATTCAAAGCTAACTAAATAAAAAAAAACTTATAATATTCTCAACTGAAATAAAGTTGAATGGCTGATGAAATCATTAACCGCGAGAACATGGGTAAAATTGAAATTATGGAATGTCACCACACATACTATTGTTTTCCAAAACAGGTGCATGTTATAAATGTTGCGAGAAACATTTGAGTGATGTTCGCCGTCGAAGGCCATTCAATTGATCGTGTCGCATGGTAATAACTACAGGACACCCGCCTTTCGCACAACATTCCCATAACTATGAGAGAAAAACTAGAGAAACTTTTAATTGAATAATTTGTTTTTCGTTCCTACTGAAAATCTGAAACACTAACAACTCCGTACATTGTTCGTGCGGGTGAATTTCTGATGTATTTCACACAGTTCCTGTACGAAAACTCCCCAAATTTCCATATATTCGTTCTCTGATCTGTTGAAAAATTGACAAGTTGTAAAGTAGCAAACGACTTTGACATTTCCTGAGCGCATAACTCAAGCGGTTGTCTCTGGCTATTTTAGAAAAATTGCAAGTAGCTTTCTTTTCTCCTCCGTTTATAAGTAGAACATGTTCTATATAACATGGAAAATGCAGTTTTCAACACAGATTTTGTTTTATTTTGCAAAACTACTGAAGTATCTCAATTAGAACGCCACAGAGGTTGAAGACTATGCGTTGCTAACAGTGTGGGGTTTGTTGACGACTCATAGTTAGTGGCGTGTAAACACTAACACCGACTGACTTTTGGTATCTTGAGCCAAACTTTCGACCGAATGCACCTTTTAAAGGTGGAGCGAATGGGAAATGAATGCACTCGGGAACGAATTCATGAAAAAGCTGTCGAAATCATTATGAAAGTTAGTGTTGTAAAGGGATCACCAACTGAATCCAAAACATGGTTATTTCCAATGCCAAACCTATCAGAGTAACCTTTCAACAGAATGGACCTTTCAAAGGTGAACTGAATGAGAAGTAGATTCATATTTTGAAAGTACATTAAAAATATAGTTCGGGTAGAAAACAAAGTCATGCGTGAAATATAAAACATATTACAGGAACTTTTCACTTGGACAGACCTGTAGAAGATCTGAATGGAAAAGCAATTTTTTTAAAATAAAAATTACACGGGTTAGTCAAAATAATCAAGTAATATTTTCAAGCACGTCATAAATCGAATAGGTTCAAGACACAGTACCCTATTCTCTTTCATCGTTGGACGAACCATTCAATTCACGTCAATTTGGATCGTTTCTGAGTAGTAGTTTGATCTGTATGCACGACAAGGTATACTAGAAGAAAACTGAATATTCACGTTACGTTAGCATTCCAATAAGGCATCGTGCACTTGTCATTGCACGTTTCTGAGTTCTGCTGTGTTTAACATGTTTCACGTGACGGTGCAAGTGACTCACAGCTTAACATGTTTCACGTGACGGTGCAAGTGACTCACGCTTAACATGTTTCACGTGACGGTGCAAGTGACTCACGCTTAACATGTTTCACGTGACGGTGCAAGTGACTCACGCTTAACATGTTTCACGTGACGGTGCAAGTGACTCAGAGTATAGTCGAAACTCAACTGGAATATCACCGGATCAAGCTGCAAACACATCGTTCAGACCGACATATATAGGCTGTCTGACTTCTTCAGAAAATATAATTAACTAAACAAGTGAAAATTGTAAACGACTTTTCATTTACACAAACATATTTTATACAATGAAAATGACGATTTGAAACATACGTTGCAGTGTTAACATTCCGAGCTTGCTTTTCATAGTAATAATGACGAGTTTTGATGGCTTCTGTGAGAAAGTCAGTAAATAGTGTGCTAATTAGCTTGAAGATAACACACAATTAGGGTATCCAACAAGTTTTTCAGTGAATGAGATGCAAAGTGATATTTTAGAGGCTGCAAAAATAATCAAAGTGACTGAAAATCGAATATGTAGTTTGATCTGCATACACAGCGGAGATTAAAAAAAGCTACGCAGGGTTCAAACTACAAACACAGCAGGACACATTAACATGTATCGTTCTGGTCTGACGTTCACTGAGCAACTTGTATGAACTCAGCACCGAGAATTTCCTGAAATGATACATGTTAGAAAACCATTTATCAGATAAAACACAAGCGGACTCATATATTTTCTATAATTTCACCAATGTTCAACTTTTCTCGTAACTCGTTTGACTTGTCAACAATTCGGGTCTCTAGAAGTTACCACGAAATAGGTTTGTACCTATTATAAGCCGAAAACAGAGAAGGACATGGTCATCGGATCTCTACCACACGTCAATGTTTCACCGTGGTTATTCCATTGCGTCTTCTCCATCTCAAATGTCACCTCCGGAAAATGCATCTCACAATGTGTAGCTTGTATCGCTTAATTTTTTCCGAAGAGCAAGACTTTAGTAGTTTTCTTGCAACCAACAAACTACCTTGTTCTGCTCCAAAGTCTGTTACCTTCAAGAATTTTAGTTGAGATGAAATAGCCTGTTAATGTAATTAGTTACGCTTGTTCATATAAGCCAGTATTTTCTCATAATAATTTAAAGTTCCTATTTTTCTTATAATGTAATGTTTATTGATGATTTGATGAAAATAATAGGCGATTTCACCTTACACACCTTTTTTTGTTTTTACCAATTTTTAAACGCTCTTTGGCTGCGTATCAATGGAACTCGAAATGTTCGAATGAAGAGTATTGTATTTTCATAGAGAACATAAGTTTTTTTCAGTGAGCTTCTTACCACCTGCGGATCCAAGAGTGAAAAGTGAATGACTACCGTGGTTGAATGTTTCGGAGTTTGCTTAAGAATGACAGCGATGTTGGGCAACGTTTCTTCTTTCCTAGTGGTTCGATAAACAGTAAACACAACTAACAGCTGCTAACAAACTCCGGTTTTGCAAACGAAGTTGTTTGAGTTATCAGAAATATTACTAGACCACCATACTTTTTTTCTTAAATGCATTCTTTGTCCAATCATTTATCTTATACCAAGTCTCTTTTTTAAGTAGTTTAGTGAAGTCACCAAATTAACATCTGGTGAATGTTCTATTTGGGTGACAATCAAGAAAAAACTTTTTTCGGGGAGCTTACATACTTGTTAGTTTTGTTGCTTCAAGAATCATTCCCCTTGTGGAGGTTGAAATAATATAGTAAAATGAGAACAGTTGTCGAACGTCTTCTTGAGCACAACGGTTGAATGTTTCAGAGTCCTGTGAAGTTTTGAGGCCACCTAACACAGTGTTTGTTCGATAGAAGTGACGAGAGAAAAAGTGATCTTGGATGAGTCTTGACAACAACTTTTAGTTTTTTCATACACAGTTTGAAATTTCAAACAGTTTTCCAATATACCCCCAAGGATAAATGTTGTACTTGCGTGAGACGCTGAGTAACTGACAATTAAGCTTGAACACATTGAGCGGATGTCTCCTATTAAAAACTGTATGAATTGTTTTTCTCCAAATTTGTACAAACATAGTTTATTGATGTAAGCTATCCATTGTGATACTTTGAACTCTATGTTGATGTTTGAACTTGAGTTATATGTTGTAGCTTTATGCGTTTGAGCTTAATCGTCACCCACTCAGACGGTGGGAAAATTCTGCAATTATGCAGTTACTGTTGTGTGATGTTCCGAGCAGACAACAAATTTTTTTTCTCTGACGAGAGAAAATAAGTTTTTGATGGAATATGATTCCATCGATTCATCAAATTTCAGAAAGGAAAGTAGCGCTTTGTTCAGACTTTTTTTGATGCGATCTATGATTCTTAGACAATTCCACTCAACTTGAAGTTCTGCTGTTTCCTGAGCAAGCAAATATTCCTTGTTCTATCTTGTTGCGTTTTTCTCGCAACTCGTAGATTATTGCGTGCATTCAATTCAAAATACAACTGAACTATAGGCTTTTTCATATGAGGACGTGAAAGAAGACGAAAAGGCTGCAAAGTTACGTACTTCTCTGTTCTCACTGTGTTTGTAGTTTAATCTCGCACATATTAGTCGTTATTTCGATGTGTACTCCGATCAAACTACAAATCCTGTATCGACCTCTTCTTTCTTCTAATAGACACGCGTATACTGCTCTGAATCAGCTCAGGCCTCGCCAATGAAAGAACTGATCCTACCGCAGTTGAACGTTCCGGAGTCTCTTTAAAAGGAGCCGTGAAACAGAGCAGCGATGTGTATGAGTAGTTTGTCTTACATCAGTCTAACACTAAACTTGAAAAGTATGCTAACCCCATCTGATTTCATCATCAACTAAGGAGGATTATAGTGCTCACATTTCCCAACTGGACTCGTTGGCAGCGTGCCAAAAACTTAGGAAGACTGTTATTTACAAAAACACATATATTTTACAGAAAGTTTCCCTGAAAACGAATTATAACTGAAGGAAAGAACCCTTCACGTAAAGTTCTATTGTTTTGAAGTATTTCAACAAGTTCAAGAACTGCCTTGAAATTTCACTGGCAAGCTGCCCAAGTCCAGTTGGGAAATGTGCAAACTATACTGTCTGTATTATCCGTCACTATCTGTACAAAAGAAAAAATCGGTAGAAGTATTTTTATGGCTGAAATGTAGTTTGATGTGCGGTTCACATCTGACAAAACAAGCTAATCTAAATGATCTCTTCAAAAACCAATATGCATATTTGTGACTATTTGTTCTATAAACTTCCCGGTTAAATCATCGTTTCAATTGTGCAATACTGCAAAAGTGCACATTATACAATTAGCGCGTAACAGATCAAACACTCTACATCTTATTTTCATCTTCCATGTCCCCATTTTCTCGTAGTTGGAGTGCCACATATACCGATGTGGAAAGACGTGCGTGTTCAATCGCGAATAAACATTCTATTCTATTCTATTCGATTGTAGTTTGATCAGTTCGATCAATGCGCTATAGTTGATCTTTGAATTATATCTGACCCGTGTGATATAGTCGCCATTTTCCCCATGAACACAGCAGAGGGTTCGATTGATTGAGCGATGCGGGGCGAACGGTCGTTGACCACTTGTCAGCAGTTGAGAGAGTGTGTAGATCAATGATACGCAGACTGGATGGCCTCTCGCCAAACCCCGCCCCTCACAAAATCGATGGTACGGTGTCCACAACGGTTTGAAAAATCCTATAGGTTGCTATAATCATTTGGTTCCGTTTGCTCGTAAATACTATTATTGTGAGTAAAACCGGTGAAGCACCTCAGAATATTCAAAAGTACCTGTTTTTCATTCCTGAGTTATCATAAACTATATCACTTACGTTTACGAAAGCAATGCAGTAATTTAACCAAAAACATATTACTTATCCCACTTTAACAACATGACTTCTTCTTTTTTCCATTTCAACTGAGAATATATCAACATTGTTTGATGCATTTTAACTTTTTAACATACACCTATTATCTTAACATATTGCTTGTTTTTCTAATAAAGTTGTTTTCGTTCACTATTCGTGAAAACTGCTACTTTTTTGTCTGTGTTATTTTGTTCTTTTTTCAAACATCATAACTGTGAAAATGGGGATAGTAATTACCATGACCACCAAATTTGTAGTTTACACCAAATAAAGTTGACCATAAAGCAAACTATAATAGTTCAGTTTTACTCTTTCAACAAATTTTATCGTGGACTTTTGAATGTTATTATTGGAAAAAGGTGCGTAGTACTTTTTCACCAATTCGTATATCTTTTTTGCGAGATATAAGACTCATTATAACAGATTACAACTAAACGTGTGTACTTTTGTGTTTGAATAGCATTTAGGTAACTTTTTCCAATTCTTAGTCTGAATGTTATTTATCTCTTCGATGTATTTTGAAATAACTGAACATTTTAAGTTTTTCGTGAAACTTTCAAGTGCGGATGACGAATTTTGGTTGCGAAAGATTGCCCATTCGTTGTGTCTGGCGTCTCTTCTCTCTCGCCCCCTGACAACAGTCAATAGTCAATGAATCCCGCACAGCTGAACGGTCACAATCTACTTTTAACCAAATTCCACCGCTTATTAACTAGATGAAGTGAATGTTTCACAGTATTTATTGTTCTCAAAATAGTACAACTTGATTTTGATTGCTTTTATACCTAAATCAATTGATTTTTTCATGGAAATTGATGGTTTCAAAACTTTAATTATTTCTTTAAATAGAGTTCAATGTTTTATTCATTTATAGCAGTTAAAAACTAATTGAACTAAGTGCTACAAGGTTGTTCTTCTTAAAAAAAGTACAACTTGATTACCATTGCTTATAAGCCATATCAAGCCAATGTTTCATTGATTTTGATAGCTTGAAAACTATGTTAAACAATATTTCTTTCGTTTATCTTCCTAAAATAGTGATTTGCAATGTTCAATTGATTTAAAGCGGTTGAAAATTGATTGTTTCATTTAAAGTAGTACAATCGTTTTTTTCCAGCACTAAAACTTCCATCTAGTTAATGTTTCATAGCTTTTTTCCTGTGGAAAACTGATTTGTGTTGAGCTTCGTCGATTTCAACTCAATACGAAGTGAATACTTAACTGATTTTCACTGCTCTGAAATCAAAACCAAGTGCCCTTTTGTCCTATTTACTTTCAACTATCAAAAAACTAATGTCTCATAGGTTTAAAAACTCATAAAAAGTGAATGTTTGATCGAATGTTCTCTATAAAATCAAACGAAATTAGTATTTAATAATATTTACTAACTTCAAGTCCTATGTCAAATGAGCTTTTTCACTATGACGTAGGCTAGGCTTCATTGATTTTCCTTACTTTGAAAACAATCCAAATTTCATGAAAAATGATTTGAATAATCATCATCTGTATATGGATGTTGTTAACGAAAAACATAAATAGTTATAAGTTATAGTGTTCCCGAAAAGAAACGTATTGAATCATTTCGTTCCAAATTTTACTCTCACCTAATGAGCATCATTTTGACTCCCATTCTCACCAGTGTCAAACATACCCCTAAAGCAACTGAATGTTGCAACGTTTCTTTATATTAGAGGCTGTAATCTTGCGTAGATATTCCGAACTTATACCGATGTTTGCTAACACAAGCCTTAGAGAAACCGTTCCGCTATAATCTGAGTTTCGTGAAAATATTGAAAAGCTTATAAAGGTTCATTATGTGTGTTCCAGTAGATCATGAACGCGAACAGGAACATTTTCACTGTGACGCGACTCGAATTGGTTCCTTTAATTTTCGATATATAAAATTCGTTTAGTCTCTAACTGTGTTGTGATTGGTGATAGAATGTTTTACAAGTGTATTTGTTTTTTTGTTGTGTTGTTTCGACCATTCCCGTACGCAACTACCCCATCGGTGTCATTACGTAAGCCACCTTTCCAAGATAATGAAGCGATATAGTTACATAAAAGTAAATATATTTGATAATGGTTTTCCATTTGCCATAGGATCAGGTTTCTAACTCAAAAGTCAAAATTAGAGCGTGACGGATTCTTCAACTGTCCTTGTATAATTGAACAAGTTAACTGCTTGACTTTTCTTCATTCAACATTTCTTTATTCAAATGTTTTTCTGATCTCTATATGCACCAAAATATGGTATCCGCTGAGCATCTCATTCAGAGTTGTCGATCATGTAATTTCTGTACTAAACCAAGTCATCAGTATTATTATAAAGAACGACTTATATTCTTGCGTTACTATCTTGTTCCAAAATGACCAACTTTTTCATTTGTTCGTATAGTGGTCTGGTTGATAATCAACCTTTGTTTGTCTCTGACCCATGTTTGTCTTTTAGTCTTTTGTACTCTGTAGTCTGATCAACGTTCCCTTGTAAGTAGGTTGTACATTTAACTTACAACCCTTTGGTATCGGTTTTGCATGGAATCTTGTAACAACTTCAGTAGCTAGTTTTACTCGTTTTTGTTCTAAATTCTATGCGCAATAAACTTTATGTTATTATTAAGTAAGGTCACAAAATCAGTCACGTGACCCGCGTTTAGCGGACTTACTGCTGTGTGAGTACACGTATAATGTGCTTTTGACGACAATCGCTCTGGCGGCATTTATGTTCTGCAAAATGTATACTTCAGCCCTATGCTCGAATGAGCGTTATCGTGCTCTGAACATCGAACTCTTGTTTCACGTATTTTTTCCCCAAAAACTCCATCTTTCACGTTATTCCGGCACCTGAAGCTCAGTGAGACAATTTATGTTCTTTTAAAAAGTTTTATTTTAGCCTATGTCTGATGTGTGTCTGCAGAAAAACGATGTTTCTGCAGGCGAAGTTCTCGAGGATGAAAACGAAGAGAAGGTGAGAACATTTAATCAAATAAGTTTGTGGATTCTTAATAATACTAGGAGATTGTGTCCTCGAATGGCGTCTCAAACAAACAGAACTCAAACTACAAACAAAGCAGAAAACAAACATGTAACGCCAGCTGCCCTTGAAGCAATACATGTAGGATGTTTTTGCTTAATGTACAATTTGCATCATTTGAGTGTTTCTCTCGAGAGTAGACCAAACCAGCTGGTTTTAAGACAGTCATGATAAGAGACAAGAGCACACCAACATCTATATTTCCAGCCATCGTTGTTATAAAAAGATGGTTTCGGGAAAGAAATGGATCAAAATGCGCCTCTTTCGTTTTTCTTTCTCTTAACTACTTTTTTACACTGTTACTCATTTAGGCACTATATTGAATTAGAGTTTTGATCTTATTCACTTTCAAACCTTTTATTGTTTTCTTCAGAAAAGCTACGAGCCGTTTCCCTTCCTCGAATTGCCCGTGGACTCGCAACTGAATATCATTGAAAAGGTGAGTTCATGGAAAATTTGACCCTTTTTTTCCACATTTTTTCCATCAGCAACTTGAAGCTACATTTTCTGCAAATAAGTTTTCAATTAATGCACGTGAGCTCTAACAACTGTCTTATCTGTTTTCTCGTCAGTTGCTGATCGAACTGATCTCCAACCGATTGTTGTTACTATTCTAGACCGCGTGAAACACCCGAGTGCGTTGAATGCGTTTGGTTTTCATTTCACGTATATGGCGAAGTAAAACTGCAGTATGATCCGCAATTATAGTTTAGCTTGTAAATTACGACTCAAATCTAGATAAATAAACTAAAATTACAGCAGAAAATTATCAAAGCACCATTTCAACTAACGTTTTCATAGAGAAATGTATCGGTTTAGTGTTTCAGATTTCGATCACCACCTTTTTGAAGTTGCGAAGAACTTCGAAAGAATTGAAAAAAATATGTGACAGTAAGAAGTTTCTATTCCGCATGGACGTTGGTGCCATCACAGTTAATAAGGTGGGACATATGTTTTTCTGTTACAGCAGAACGATTATGTGGACCAATCTCGTGTCAACGGTCCTTGAAACTGCAATTGAAAAACGTATTGCAGTTTGAAGAACTGAAGCGTTGGCATTGGACCACATCATCGTCCTTCTGTAATTCCAGAGTAATTCTTCATATTATCATCATCAGTAAAATACAGTTATTGTGGCAATGATTTTTTGAAATATAACAAAAGAAATATCAAAGTTACTGTTACATCACTACTTAATGAAATAATGGTATTTGATACATGGTAATTTTCATTATGTCACAAGTTTGGGTCCTGTTTACTTCTGATGATTCTCTCCATAAGTTCATGAGCTTTTAACAGTACACTCCTGGAAAAGACTGGAGTTTTCCGAGCAAACTGTCACACATGACTAATTGGACCGTGTATAATTGTAGTTTTCTAATTCGTCAACTCACTAATCAGCTGATAAAGCGCTTTCTTTGTTAATTCTCTCAACGAATAAACCGGTTTGATAGTCTAGATATTGTGAAGTTTTTCACACAACTGTTTCACACGACTTGGAAATGAATTTTGTGTCAACATTGCAGGTGTTATCTCGTATCTTACAATAGTCACGTATATACTTATAATATTTGATATAGTAAAAATTAATTAATAAATATATAGTATTCTGTTTTAGAGAAGAACCAAAGTGAGGCACTACCAGTCGTGTGAACCGTGGGACATTACATATCTCAACTGGTACGAGGCCAAGAAGTCCCCCGTTGTACTAAATGTATGTACGCTGGAAGTTGGGGTGAGTAATTTCAATGATTCGAACAGTTTTTATTTCTTTGAGTATTCTGTTGTCTTTTTTTCACTTTCTCTTCTTTTCTCTTTTCTGCTCTTTCCCTATCATTCCTCCATCTCTCTCTCTCTGCCATTCTACCTCTCTCTCTCTGCCTCTCTCATCTCTCCCGCTCTTCTGTTGTAAAACTTTTTGTCGTTTACCCTGTAGGGATCCCACTATTTGAAGCAAGCGTGTACGATGTATTTTGCTTTGTACTTTGATTCCGCCGTTTCTCATAAAAAGTTCAGCGCCTTTTACCCACCGTGTTTGATCTTGATCGTGACACTTTCCGACTTGTCAATTATAAGTTCATCAAGTTCAAACTACAACTCTTCTCTGATCATCAATCATATCTGGTTTACAGATTCGGTTGACGAATGATCGTTGTGAAGAACTGTTCAAACTGTTTTCCGACCGAACTCCCACCGTGAGAACTTTCACCACGAAACACCTTCTACAATGCGATCCGGCCCATTTGGAACGTCTACTTATTGTTAGTTTTACAATTTTTTCACTAATACAGTTATTGATTTTTTTTGCGAAATGGTATGCTTCTGATGCGAGAACCACTTGGAAGATCTACTCATTGTTAGTTTTACAAATATCTAGTTACAAAGAATGGAGCAAGTTATTCGCAATCTCACGAGGCCTTTCCACATTGGTAGATGTGGCACTCCAACTACATATTGGAGAGAATTATGGAAAAACTGAACTTTTTGAAAATATTTGTTTGACCAGAAAAGTGTTTGTACACTGGTGTACAATACGATTTGCCGATTTCGCGAAGGAGTGTGTATTCTTTCTAAATAAATAAGTATTTTCTCAAACATACTTTTGAAAATTGTAGAGTTAACTGCCAGTTGCTTGCGAATGTATATTGCAGATATCTTTTCAGATGCTAAAAGTGTCGGAACTCGATATCCCCGAAAGTTGTTTCTTCAACAGAAGCTTCTTCCAGCTGCCAACCATACAAAATGTTAGTTTTCTTTCATTATATTGTTTTGGTGTTGCATTTGCATGGCATGAACGTTAAGTCGTTTGTACTGTTTGCGGAAAATCCTTCTCGATGATATTTTTCGTAGTTTCATGTGATTTTTTGTATTTTCCTAACGAACGCAAAGACATATAGTTTTTTTCAACCATCGATAGTAGTCAGCCATGCTGTTCGAGCGCACCCTACGTAGCAGGCAATTGATCTGGCAGCTTGCCAGTCTTTTCATTACAAATTTAAGATATCGAAAAGTCGTTATTTTGAGATTTTTGCACATATTTTGTGCTCAAAAAGTTATCAAGTAATCGGGGACTAATTAAAACAACTTTTTGTGCGATAAGATTAGCTTTGAAAAACGGCCAGAAAAGATGATTGGGTATCACTGTTTTCAGTTTTTGCAATCATGGTCAGATGGCCGGTTGCTTGTGTGCGCCGCGCCACCTAGCAGAGCTGAGTTCGATTCCCAGCTTATGCATTATTTTGAGTAGGGTGGTCGCTGTTGGAAACTATGGCAACTTTCCAGCACAATTAACTCCGCCCACTAAAATGTACTGTAACTGGCTTCTATCGATGGTTGAAACGAACGATACCTTCGAAGCTTGAACTTGCATGACTGAAAAGTGGCCGAATGTTTCAACCCCAGTGTGAGAAACTAACGAGCGTGTAACAGTTAGTGAGTACATAATTCTCGTTGACGTCAATTGGCAGAGTTCTTAATCGGAAAACGGTACTGAAAACCACTCAATAACACAAAAGGAACAGTAATACGATACAAATAGGCTTTTCAGAGTGAACGTTCATGAAACTAATCATTTTTTGACGTTATTGGAAAAGAAAAAACTTTTTGGATGAACATTATCTGATGTTGAATCTGATGGAATCTGATTTTGGCATGTAATAACGCTAACACGACTGTTTTAGATGTAATTCATGAATTTGGGTGTACATTTTTCAAAGTGTCTCGTCATGAAAAATGAGTGTTATTCTTATTCTGGTTACTTTTTATTCAAGTAAAAGTTCACGAGTGTGTAATACATAAAACCGAATAGTCCCTCACGAGAAGCTGTTTACAGTTTCATTTTCTAATGAAAAACTATTGTTAAGTTCGTGTGTATGTTTCAGATGGAGTATATATCGGTGATGAACTCCGGATGTGGCGATGACGAGTTGATGGAAATGAAGAGTGAAACCATTCAACTGGGAGGCAGGGCAATCACTTCAAGGGGTATCAACAGGTTTCTGAAGGTTGGTTTCTGGTTCAGAACGAAGTACAGATAGCTTTATTATACTTGCATCTGTAGAAATTTGAATGAACGTGCCTCTCGATTAACTGTTATATTTGAGAGTTGAGTATTATTTTGTAAGTAGGCATTAGCGTTGAGGTGTTCAAGACAAACGAAGGAGAATGCATAAAAGGTTATGAGTGTTGGGTAACAACTTACGTGCTGGACTAGAGATTCGAACACTCGCTCACTTTCTATCACGTGATCTAACGAGATGATTTACCTCCCCACTACTCCATAATGATCAAGACCTAGCTCGCTATAATGCTTTCGAGATTCCAATGTTGAAACGAAGTGGCGTATTTAGTTCACTCAAATGTTTCAGAGTTGGAAGAGAGGCGAGCGAGCTGTCAAATACATCTACATCGACTCTGACGTCACCACCACAATACTAGAAGACGCGGTCATTCTCGACGGATTGGAGGCTAACGTGATCTGGACACGTGACGATCACGTGAACAGTCTTCTCAGTCAATTTTCCGCGGAAGACCTGAATGTGGACGGAAATCTCTACAGTATCCATCGACCAAATGACATCTCTAACTTTGGGCTTATGACGATTTCTGCTTGTGAATTTTCCTTGAGTTTTGGAATTCCCGAGAAAGAACACCTTTTGTCAGTTTTGGACGACGACCAGCACTATGCCTTGTTGAATGAGTGTTATTATTGTGAAACACAATTCTGTTGTCATCACAGAAAGTATTCTACGGTTACGTTTGCCAAGAAATTTCCAGTAACCTGGGAAATCTTTATGAGTTGTGTAAGAATTTCGGGTTTCGTGTTGAAGTCGCACGCTTTGTACACGGCTTTCACCTCATTTTCGTGGTGAAATAGATATTACGGGAGAGATATTGTATATAATTGTTTGTTTTTAAATAGTTGTTGTTTGTTTTTTAATAAAAGTTTATTTGTTTTCGGTCGCTAACTTTGTGAAAATAACTCCAGAGGGAAAATTCAGACACATCTCGGCTCCATTTTACCCATCTGCATCTCCTCGAATATACGGCTCTGCTCTTACATCCCGCCGAAATGCAAATAGTATGGGAACCGAGAGACGCAGAATGGAACCAGTTTGCCGGGAGTTTGTACAATAAGCACTCAATTGAACACTATAAAACAATTATTTGGATATGAGAAAGAGTTCGCCTTTAACTTCTGACGAAAACAAATCGAATCTTTTCGAAGCTACATTACTTGAGTGTTTCAGTGACAGTTGAAGAACGAAACTTGGAGAAACCCAATGATATTCCTTGCACTGTTATATGGAAACACAAAAATGTTGAAAACCTATTAATGAAGGAGCTCAACTGTTTTGTAGAATGTCCTGAAGTTCACACGATGCGATCTTTCTAAACAGATGAACTACTCGAAACTCTTCAATGTTGTAGAATTTTAACATTTTTAACATTAAAAGAATGCGAAATCAACTTTCGAATATTTGCAAGTTGACTCAATTGGGAAAACGCATCTCACTGTTTCACGAATCGCCTTAATAAGTTTACCAAGTCGCACTGAACAATTGTTTCAGACAAAATAAACTCGATCGAAGAGCTGTGTTGTCGAAAACTTGCTCATAAGAAGTACTACGTATTTCAGCTTAAAAAATACGGCGAGTGTGGTTGAAAAATATACAGTCGTCGTTTTGCCTTGAAATTGTTTTAGTTATACAGTAAAAATACGCATGGAATGCATTCCACGCCAACGTGGAACGCCAACGTAAAAAGACACATCCTTGATTAGAGAAACAAACATTTCGTTTACAACGCAGAACATTTTAACTACCAGTGTGTTTGGATTTGCGGCCTTAACACATTCTAGGATTAGTCAAAATATACTCATGAGCAAGAAATATCCGAAAAGGGAACAAAAAGGAATGTTGTTCCTTCTTACGTTCGCTTGCGAACAACTGCATTTTCACGAAACTAAAATAAGGTAATGAGAGTATGGGGCGGTCAGGCTTCTCCGAAAGAGTCGAGCTTATTGATAGATTCGGTTCGAAACAAAGCTAAACACCAACAAATCATTTGTTTTCTACAATTATCGAACAACTATCACGGAAACGTTCAAGCAAAAAAAGAACTTCGAAAAGACTCCAATTATTCATCCATACCAAAAATACTAACTCGTTCGCACGTTCGAGTACTGGTTTCAAGACCTTTATTCGAGTGCAGATTCTCTTTATGACACTTTGCCTTGCTTCGCACCCTATTTCACAAGATTTTTGTTTCAGCGAGATTTGGAAACAGCGAAATAGCGTGCATCAGAGTCCGTATGCTAGAAGATCCCGGCCCCTTCATCCCATCCTGCGTCTCCTCAAACATACGCTATCTCTCTGCTCTAACATCCCGCCGGGATGTTAGAGAAATAGTGAGGCAGAGCGAGAGACGCAAGATGGGATGAAAGTGCCGGGATCTTCTAGCATACGAACTCTGAGGATACACAGTGTTCACTGTTAGTCAATTGCAGACTCACGTGAAACATGTTAAACCTAGCAGAACTCAGAATAATGCAATGAAAAAGTGCACGATTCCTCATGAGAATGCTTACTTTACGTGACTATTCAATTTACTTGTGGTATATATACTTTAAACCGAATGATCTGATGTTGTTTACCGAATTATCAGACTGTTGATAACAGCACATTTCCTGTTTATGACAGACCAATTTCATGAAACGCGCTCTTTTTCATTCACGTCGAACTATATGTGAATATGTGTGTTTTGTGCAGATTTTCTAATTGAAATCCGTGTTCCTTTCTTTGTTTGTTGAACACAATTAGTGATTTGAAGTGAGCGTAAACCTAGAAACCTACTGTTTTACAATAAATTGAGTGGCACAAAAAAAAGTAACTTCTATAGGTTGATCAAGTATACAACTGACTACAGAAACAAATCTTTCATTGATGTAATTGGGCGAACAAATGAAGACTACGTTCACAATGTTTTCAAGTTCTTGAAAACATTCAGTCATTCCTTATAAGAATTTGTTGTTTCATCCAATTGTTTCGAAAAGTATCTAAAAACGTGCTTCTTTCAGTATCGCATATTGTTGGGAAAGCCAGGTAAGTGGGCGAGCGGAAGACATTATGTTTCGATTGCAACTATCATTACAAGACAAATATGCCATAGAGACAATGTAATTGGCCAATTTATCTACATACAACATACTTTTATATACGTTCAGCAACCACAAGTACAAGTATTTATTAGGTATACATTCCTTTCCACGTTTTTTTTCAAGTTTGTGTTCAGTATAATGTTTAAAACAAGATTTTAACCTGTAAGACTTGAACTAATTCTTGGAATGGCAGTAAAATAGTCAACCTACTCAAAAAAGTTTGTTGTTTTCGGTCAAGTGAAGGTATAGAGAGAGTTAGAAATCTTTTGGGAATAATTTCAAATCTGATCAAAATACTAGAATAGAAACAAACGTGATGCTTAATCGTACCTTCTCAACGAATCAGTTGGGAAAAAAAAACAACGATCGCAATGACTTTTGTCGTCCCGGGAAATCACTGTAGCACAACGAGAAAAAAAAGTGGTGTTTTGGTATTCATTCGAAGTTTAAAATTTATTGAGAAAGTGAAGATCAAATGTTAATTTGACGCAGAAGACATAAACTTTTGGAATGAACGCGAAAATTTCAAAAAGAGCGACGGTGTTATGGCCTCACTGAAAACAAAAATTCAACAAAAAAAACTATTTGAAGAAATAACCTTCCTGAAAAATTCTAATAAATTAGTTGGAATTTAGCACCAGACATTTCCGGACTAAGTTGTTTGTGTCAAAAAACGAATTTGGATAAATATACGTGAAACAGAAACTTTCGAAATGTATTTATACGATTCACTCAGCTGTTTATTTCTTCTCTAATTCAAGTTCGTTTTTACCATGTTGTGCTAAACAAAAACTCACTGTGGCCGTATCCACCAATAATTTTTCCTCTCCCGGGAGCGTTTTTGGGGCCAATTCTACAACTAACCGGGTTTTTAGGTAACCTAACCCTTTTTTGGTAACCTTTTTTTCAGGTTACCTTAGTGGGTAACCTGGAAGTAACCTAAAACTAAAATCCGGTTACCGGTAAAACTAACGGTAAAAACCACATTTTGCGTTGGAAAAACAGGTAACCGGATTTTAGTTTTAGGTTACTTCCAGGTTACCCACTAAGGTAACCTGAAAAAGAGGTTACCAAAAAAGGGTTAGGTTACCTAAAAACCCGGTTAGATATAGAATTCACCCGTTTTTGGCTCCCGGGAGCCGAAATTTCAACCAAATTTGCTCTCCCGGGAGAGGAAAAATTATTGGTGAACACGGCCACTGGTTGCACATAGTATCGCTGAAAACTGTCACTGATGTGCATCAGAGCCTCTAGTAAAGTACATCTATAAAACTTCGGCATTGGTTGGAATCTTGAAAACGGTTCAAGAACTTTATAATCGCTCATGACTGGATGAAAAATATTTTTATAAATCAAAATTACCGAACTGTCTTTAATAGATTTTCGTCTAATGTAAAAGTGCTGCTCAACATAGCAAAGTAGCAATTCAAAACTGAAAATCTTTGATTTTTGTAATTTTAACAATTTCCATCAATGGTTTTTTTTCTTGAGCGTATAAACCGTCTGAATCATCCTGCTGTTTATATAAGTTCTCAATTCCAGTGAAACCTGCCCACTCGTTTATCAAACGGAACGAATTCATTCAATCGGTCCCAATAATGAAAGCCATACTCGACTTGGTGAAACAGGAGTCTGTGGATGGGGTAGTCATTCAACGTCGCTGGAGTGTTTCAGAACCCTTATTAAGCAATAAGATTCATAATTTGCTGATATGTCGAAAAATTTTAAAATTCGAATACCAGTAAAAAAAGTTGCATCACAGTGAAGAAATCGAGTTGAGGAAGTGTGTGATACATGAATTTTTCTGAGATGACCAATTTTACACTATGGCGTGTCGGGCTTGCTTGTCTTGACTAGTTTAGTAATGCGATAAAAACATATATGTTTAAAAAGGCCCATTTACTACAGTTTGAAACACCCTTGAACGACTGGTGGTGGTATGGTGTCCTAGATACCCATTCAGCCGAAATGTAGGTGTACTTAGGCGAGTTTGCAACGTGTGGATACTCAGCAAGTATGCGACATTCAACCAACAACAGAAAAAGACTAACTCAACCTCTCTTGTGATCAGCGTTGTTACCATCATCACTCAACCGCTCCAATGTTTCACTCCTTCTGTATAGAGTGGGTTTAACGTCGTCGATAATCTTTGTACTCCCCGTAGTCCAATTTCAAAAACAGTAGAAGACGTTTCCGAAGATTGTGAGCTGATTGTTGAATGAGAGTATTTCTTCATAATGCTTCAAAACTTGTAACTTGTAAGTATGATGAAAAATTCAATCAAAGTAAATATCACCGCTCTACGTTTCATGTTAACCATTTTGGGGAATGGTGTTTTTTCTCCGAACTATTGGTTTAATGAAAATATAAACTGTTGGTGTAGCGAATTTAATTAAAGACCGAGTAGTGGTAAAAGATTGAACATTTGAAACTAAAAAAAAAGAGTAACCACAAAGTGTGAGGATGGAAAGAAGCTGACATAAATGTTTCACTGAAAGGTTATATGTATTCAGCGTTCGCCTCCCCGTCGGTTCAGTCTGGTGCACCAGGCCAGCTGCGAAACTCAGCACTACGCGGGACTGAAACGAGTTAACACCATCAAACACAGAGCTCAGCTGGAAGAGGGAAATGAGAAGGGTCAAAAGGTCAGTTGCAACATAAAGGGAACAATTAGTTTTTTCTCAGTTATTATTTCAAAGCGAAACGCATTCCAAAGTATCGGGTTGAAGTACAAACATCTAGCAAGGTTGGCTCCAACGTAGACCAAATTTAAGTGGACCAATGATCAAACTATATATATTGAGCAGCTGCGGATGGGAACATATTAATAGACTCAAAGTTTGCAAGAAACGCATGATTAATTTGACTGCGACATGTGTGTTTTATTAACCACTGTTCACAGTCAAATAAGTATCGTAGTGTGTTGTAACACAAACATCTAGATTGAATGTAATTCATGTTGATAACGACATTTCTCCAACTTCCTCAACCTGTTGAGATGAACACTCAGTGCTCATATCTCACCGACTAGTAATCTATGGTGTCATATATTCAGAACCAATGCATTTTTCACGCGTCTCTGCTTAAAGTAGTCAGTGTAAAACGCTCGAGTGCGCTTGCATTTGACAATCTGAGGCATGAAACATCCCGAGCCGGGTTGGGATGCTATCCCGAGCTCGATTTGGCTATTTCCAGCCGGCCCAGGATGTTTCATGCATACGGCCTCTGGGACAATTCGAAGAAGAACGTTTCGATTCGTGAATAGAATACTATATTCGATATTCGTTCTCAAGAAATGAAATATTCCAGATTTTCCAACAACTGAACGATGAGGGAGTGGAACTGATTTGGTCGGCACATGGAGGTCCCATTGCCTTCACGGCTGTACTGGCCAGCAGTGGTATTGCTCTCTCTCTCCATTTCGCTCTCCGTCTCTCTCTCTCTCATTCTCTCTCTATTTCTCTCTCTCTTCCTTTTGTTATCTCTCACTCTCCCTCCCCTCTCTCTCTCTCTCGCTCGCTATTTCTCTCTCTTTTTCTCTCTCTCTCTCTCTCTCTTTCTCCCTCTATATCTCCCCTCTTGCTCTCCATCAGTCGCTTTTTTTATTTTCCTCTCTTACTCTCTATATCTATTTTCTCTATTTCTCTCTTTCTCTTTATATCCTATGTTGTTTCTCTCTCTGTCTCTTTCTCTCTATCTCCCCTCTTTTTTATGAGTACCTCTTGTTTCTGTTTCTCTCTATCTCTTATACTTTTTATCTTACTCTATCTCACTTTCTATATATCTCCTATCTTTTCTTTCTCTCATATATTCTTTCTATCTTCCTCTTTCGTGCTCTTTTTCATTTTCTCTCTTTCTATCTCCCCAATTTTCTTTTTCTCCCTCTCTTCTCCTTTTCATCTCTTCACATAGATTGAAACTCAGTTATCAACCTCACAATGTGGTTGGTCACTGCTCTATGGCTATAATTTCCAGCCCCACTCACTGCTTTTGTTGCGACTGTCGTCGCTGCTTTCAAAGATTCTTCCGTTGATGTGAAACATTTGGAAACAAGAAAGGCGAAAGAAGAGGTCACAGGTATATTTTTTTCGCGAGAATAACCTTGTTATCACTGAAGAATGTCACTTTACATGTTTGAAGCGCAAACTCTAGGGTAGTTAGAATTGGAATTGGAATTGGAATTGGAATTGATCGAATTGAGAGGAATTGATATTTTGGAATTGATAGAATTGAGGGAATAGCAATTCCAATTCTTTCGTATATCAGAACAACTGGAATTGGAATTGGAATTCACTTGATTTTCTCTCGGAATTGATTCAGAATCGGGGAAATTGAAGTATCGCCCCCCACTTTAGTTGGGTCACCCCTCGTAGCACTTAGACCCCCCACCCAAGCTAAAACCTGAAAATCTAGGAGAGGGGGGGGGGGTCAAAAATCAACGGCGACATTTACTATTTACCCCCCACCTGGGTCGGCGGGGGGTAGAACTTCAATGGTGGGGGGATAAACTTCAACTAGTGGGGGGCAAAACTTCAATGGGGGGTCAAACTACAATTCTCCAAACGCAATACAAATTCAGAAAGGTGGGGGGTGAAAAATCAATGTTCCCCAGAATTGATTTACAATTCCATGCTGATTTTTCTTTTTCATTATTTAATTACCATTGTTCCTTATGTCTCTCGTTCAATGGAGCCAAAGTGAACATTGTTTCTCTTTGTTTTTTGGAAAAAAAACTGACATGAAGTTGGAAACACAGTCAATTCTAATCAATTCTAATCAATTCCAATCAATTCCAATGGAATTGGAATTGAAAATATGAGATTTCGAGGAATTGATCGGAATTGGAATTGGAATTGAGCAGTTTTTGAAAATTTAAAACATTGGAATTGGAATTGAGCGGTTTTGAGAATTGCAAAAGAATTGGAATTGGAATTGAGTGGTTTTCGAGAATTTAAAAAGAATTGGGATTGGAATTGAGTGGTTTTTGAGAAATGAAAAAGAATTGGAATTGACTTGGTTTTTGGATATGATTAACAACCCTAACAAACTCACCTAATGCTTACCGTACAAGAGCATTAACCTCTTGTTTCAGAAAAATTTGACAAACTGAGTGACGCTTAATTATGTATAGGGTGATGACACAAAACTTACTAGATTTGATTAGTTTAACTCTGAAGCCACTGTGAAGGCAATTTAATTAGGTTGAGAGCACTCAAATGTTTCAGGTTGGGAGTTACTGGCAGAGTGTGACGCGACGAAACATCAACTGATGACAGCGGCAGCCATGCTGACTAAAAATCATCTGGAACTGAACAGCTTCGGATTGTACAAAAAACACCAGGAAGAAGAGGGTACATTTTGTATTCAGCGTCATGGGTTGTTTAAACCACTAATGATGAAATGAGTAAATACATTGCATGTCAATAAGTCAATCAAGTAATACAAATCATCAGCTCAATAGTGGAAAACATAATGGACCAGATGATTTCAAGTGAAAACTGAGGGAAATTTATGAATTTTAGAAGCAATGATGAATCGGCAATCTCGATCCACTGAGACTTGTCTTCTACCCATGAAACATTCCAGTGCCGTGGTTCCCGATTCACGTCTCTGATCTGGATAAGTGTTCGCATTGTCTCACCAAATATGAACCGACCACCGACCCACGTCATCCTGTAAGTTTATTCCAAATTCTTTGTTGCTAAAGTTCGGTCACGTGTAAACACGTCTGAAAGTGAAAGTACATAATTATACAGTTTTCTTTTTTTCGATTCGATAGAACTCGAAGTTTTGAAATCGATTATCAGCACTAACGTGCAACACGTGATTGCACGTGAGAAAGTTGAAATGAACTTACTACAGGGCCATGGAGACGATAAGTATATAGCCAGACGCCAGTTCCTAAACAATCAAGCACAGGAATACAAACAGTGGGGTTTTCGGTCTTGGAATGTGGAGTGTATACTAGAAGTTAATTGAGCAGTCACGTACATTTGGCATTCTAATGATGAATTGTGCACTTTGTCATTGAACGTTGCTGAGTTGTGTTGTGTTTGACATGTTCCACGTGATCGTGCAAGTGACTCACAACATATAGGACTAGCTAGTGTTAGAAACAGACATATACAGTCTGTATGTGCTTGTAGTCTGATTGCAGTTTTAACAGACAGATCGACTTCACGCAAACTGTGAGAATTGACTGTGATAACTAATTACAAAACAGATTTGGTCATATTCCATAGACCCGTCAGAAAAAAATTATTATCATTTTTTTGATTGTAATCTTGAGGAAATATGCATTAGACTAATCAACCGTAATGCTGTGTTTGACAAGAACATGCAGTATACACTTATGTCAATGTTTCACACACTTTATAAATACGAAGCTTCTCGTGATAAACGCTCACATGTTGTATTCAAAATTAACAATAAATACAAACTTATAGTGCATGTTATCGAAACAGAAATCAATGAAATGCACTCTGATTAACCCAGTCACTTCCAGCGGAGACCCCATTCCCTTCGTCGAATACACAAAGGAAGAACATCAAACATGGACCGCTGTTTATGAGAAACTACGTCAGTTACATGTTTCACACACGTGTAACACGTACAGGTAACCAGTTTGGAGTCGATTGTCCATTCAAGGTCATTGGTGATATTACAGTTTTTTGCTCTTGATAGAAATAGACAATGTTAGGCAAAGAGATGTCGCATTCTGCTGGGCAAGATCTGACATGGGGGGTAGAGACGAAACGTACCACTTTCCATACTCTTTCTCTCTTCGTTTCTCTAGTTTGTATTACTTCTCTGAGCTTCACCTTTATATGCTATAAAACTGGTTTCCCATATGAACTACTTTTTCGCTCTCAATTCTCGATAGAATACAGGTGACCCGAGATAGTGCGCAAAGCCAAAGACGCAGACTGAGGTTGAAGAGACGGAATAGGTTCACATTCGTACTCACTGAGAACACTTTTTCTCTCACTTTTCCAAGTCAAACGCGATACTTTCTCTTTTTTAGTAATTCAAGAATGAATTCAAATCACTTTTCAGAAACAATCTGAAAATGCTGGAAGACGAGAGAGTTCTCACTCCAGACTGCATTCCGCAAATCAGAGATGTGAACAAGTTTCTTCAAAGTTGGTTCTAATGTTGTTCGAAATCGAAATCGATTACTTCTCTCAAGAAGTTAATTTCTAAGTTCCGTAATAACTGTGAGTAATAGAACAAACCATTAGAGACCTACAGACAGAAGGTTCATTTGAAAAACAAAAAAAACGGTTTTTGTACGATTCTATGTCGTAACCTATGTTTTTGGAAAGATCACTACTCAATAATTACTTCAACATTGAAGCCTTCGCATAAGGATAGAATAACGTTAAGAAACGTTCCGCTATTCAAATCAAACGTAACAAGCAAGTACATTTGCTACAATGTTTATGTTCATGTGAATTGCATTCCGGAATCCAACTAATCTTCTAATCGTGCATTGCTCTAAATACAAACAGTGAAACACACAAACGTGCTTGAACAGATAGATTAAATGCTAGCCAGCATCGTAAGCCAGGAAATATTATATCATCAAATAATCTTCAACAGTTCATCTTACAGTACAATCTAAACGTTCATATATATTAATTCCTTTTGTTTTCTTTTGTTTATGTTGTGTAGTGAGAATTGAAATAGCGCACAGACATCGTTGCCATGAACACATTATCACTAACATACTACACTATAACATATAGCGTTTGTAGTTGTACTCCACAAGAACTGAATAAAAAATTAATTGCAGAACGAACCGGTTTCATTCTGCGTCCATGCAGTGGACTTTTGTCAGCCAGAGATTTCTTGGCAAGTCTCGCCTTTCGCGTATTTCAGGTCAGTTTTTGAGCAAAAAATGATGAAAGCAGACCTCTAGCGAACTTCTTCGAGTTTGTTTTTGAATGTTTTGTGTCGAAGGCTTATTTGTCTAACAGGGTTTTGGACATTATGAGGTAATTATAGTTTATCAACGAGTTAATTTGAAAAGCTGGTGAATGGCATGATCAGTCATGATCATATTTCACGTTGTTTCTCACATGCATTCCAAAATCATTCTTTCAAATTGTCATGCGTCCAAAACTGGACAATATATGATATAGGACAGTGGGAAAAAGGGATGAAAATTGCACAAATTATCACCACCCACATGTTTCACCTAGCCTATTTATCTCAGACGACCACCTATCTGCGTCACAGTGGAAGTCCGCACCACTCGCCGGAGCCCGACCTCATTCACGAGTTGTTGGGACATGTTCCCATGTTCGCTGATCCACTACTAGCTCAGATGAGTCAGGTGGGTCTGGAAATATTGAAACATGTAAATTGGATTGCACAATGCAAGAATACGGTTTTGTATGGTTGCCAGCAGAAATAGAAAATGTAGATCAAGTAAGCACAGTTACGGTAATTCTGGAATGAGTTTGGTGTACTTACAAAAAATGGCACAAAAATGAAATGCATACATTCTGAGTTATCTGTTTCTACACACTCTATGTATGTTTCCAATGTTCTCCAAGGTATTATCATATCCAACTAGAATCAAAGAGTACCGGGATAGGTGAGTTCATCACTGATCCTGGTCGATATATATTTCTCAGAACAATGGTTGTCTGGAGTATTTACAAATCTAAGCTAGATATCATATTACTTGACGCAAATGCGTCACGAGAAGTATAAAGAATTTGCATGAAACCTGGCTTTCAGTTGTTCGTTCGTCCTGATACCTTCTTCC
Organism: Litoditis marina; assembly: GCA_964036275.1. Taxonomy (NCBI): domain Eukaryota; kingdom Metazoa; phylum Nematoda; class Chromadorea; order Rhabditida; family Rhabditidae; genus Litoditis; species Litoditis marina. The sequence goes on from OZ038436.1 coordinate 1,521,058, forward strand.
TAAGAATTCGAAAGAGCATTGTTAGATTGTTTCTCCCAGAGTTTAAATCGTTTACCTTCTTTAGGATTTGTCGTATGTTCGAATGTGAGAAGCACATATGGGGCACAATCATGACTCCTATCTAGAGAATAAAATGTAGTCTATTCTTTCTTCTGATCACACATTTCGAAAAATTGATTGCAGGACATTGGGCTGATGAGTCTCGGGGCGACCGATGAACAGATCGAGAAATTGGCAACGGTAAAATGTTCAACTATATAAACTTACAAAAAACAGTTTGTTGTCTCGTATTTTATTCTTATATAATTTATTTCAGAATAAAATTATTTCATTTGAATCTATCATATCCCAGAAGTTTTGGGAGTCGATTTTCATGAACATTTTTAGATATATAATACTCTAAGCGAGAAAAAACCGTAATAGTTCTACTACACTATCTTTATACACGACATCAATTTTTTCTCATGGCAAGCGATGGACTAAACGCACTACTCTTTGAGGTCGTCTTTATATGGAAAATGCAAAACATTTGAACAATCGAGAACTTGCTAACAAGATGGAAAGTCCAGTTGACTCAAAAACCCTATCACATGACCAGAACCGAAGAGATCAAGTTTTCTTCTCAATCTCTTCACACCTGACAACTAAAAAAAATGGCTATGCTATTATCACGAAGTTGTTAAAATGTCAGGCTATAGTAGTTGAGCGAAACAAAAATCAAAGTGATCATGTGAGTCAGACCTAATTTTAAATACACAGGAGAGAGTGAGAGTTACAGTATTCTAACCTCCGTGGTTCCAGGTTTACTGGTTCATTGTCGAGTTTGGTCTCTGCAACGAAGACGGTCAACTGAAGGCGATTGGGGCTGGACTTCTCTCCGCCTATGGAGAACTAATGGTCAGAAAATGTTCTGGCGGCGTGCCAATCCCTTTCACCTTATGAAAAGTTCTTATGATTTTCTCATGACATACCATATGATCTACTCGTGAACTCTCAATGTTGTAGCCTAGAAATCAATAGAATTTCTCCAGAAGCTCATGCTAATAGCTCATGAGGTGATCTCCTAAACTTCTGTGGGGATATTGCTACGCCGCCTGTCGACTTTATATGAAACTTCTAAAACGTTTTGGTCTCTAATCGGGTGAAACAGTAAAATAGCTAATATGAGTATATTCTTTGTTACCAGTCTTTGTTTCGATAAACTCTGTAGGTTATATAGTAGTTTGACTACTCGAAAACAGTAGAGAATTTGGTGAAAAATTGAGAGATGTTTGAATTTTCTGCAACTGACATGTTCCCTACCACAAATCGAGATGGAAATTGCAACATGTATATAGAACCATCATCCCAATGTTTCACATATTCATGAAGAAGACGCGACTGTCGTTCATTGTAATTTTCCGTTGATAAAGATGTCCAAATTTAACCCAAGATGAACACAACATGCTTTTGTTAATGTATGTTCAGATCTTTCACATGAAATAAGGTTTGAGGTTTTCAATAATCAAAGAATTTCATCCCATTTATTCATTCCAAAATATATAATTTTCTTTGTTCAGCACGCTTGTTCCGAAGTGCCGGAACACCGTGATTTCGTGCCACATTTGACTGCGATACAAAAATACGAAGATGACGACTATCAACCGCTATACTTTGTGGCCAACAGCATTCAAGATGCACTCACGAAACTAAGGTGACGCACTCTATATATGATACATGATAAATACCATTTAAAAATAAATCAGAAATTTCCACTTGAAAACTGATAAATAATAGTTATGTAAGTTCTTAGAAGCTGTGGTGAAATATGATCCAAACAAGAAAGTGTGTTTCTCCATATTTAATGAAGTTTTCATGAAACATCCGACTGATCTACATTTGATATTCAGAGAATATGCATTGTCCATGAACCGTCCTTTCTCAGTCGTCTACAATCCAATTACACAATCTGTTGAGGTGAGTAGTTGGAAATGTACTTCTCATAGATGACTGAAGAAACACTGTAAGATCCGAGTTCCTATAAATATCTGTAACCGAACATTTACATTTTCGTCAATATAAAGAAATAATCTATGTCATTCACGAAATTTTTCATTCTAAACAGGTAATGTAATTTTTGTGTACTCAAATGTTTCAGATGGTTCGCACAGCAAAAGATCTGAGCTCGGCTTTCGCTCGGTTCAGACTGGAATTTGCAGCCATTACACACGCGGTGGATGTTATTAACAGATCTTAGAGCGAATTATGTTAAAGTATTTCGTTCTAGTTGCTTGCTTGACAAGGTGGTTTGTGTATAGTTTTCTTTTTTGTTCAATTGCTTCTATTTCTACTTAACGCTAGGAAGTGTTTGCTAACTTTTTATAGAACATTGACCTAGTTAAGGAATGTAAATAACTTTGATAAGTTATACAGAAATCGCCACAGATTCCGACAACAAATTTTTTCACATACGCAAAATAATACATTATTATATTACAGTTATAGATAATAAATCTTGTGTGGTTGGAAAACAATTGTTTTTTTTCATTAACTTCAATTCAATTTTCACACGACATTTCTAATTGACTTTTGCATTTTACGAATTTGTTTTCGTTCACTAACTCAACTGAGTGTTTCATGGATAAGTTATAGCAGCACAGGATCCACTGCATGTGTTTCAGTAGATGTCATGTGTACGATATGTAACTCCAGTACAATTCTTTATTCAGATGGCATTGAATAACACAACATGATCTTAGTTTGTTCTGTGCACGGAATGTCGTTATGTGAGCGGGTTGAGTCCGCGACTAGTTTATAATTGATGTGTCGGCCGCCTAGGCCGACAAATGCAACTAACATAGCGATCAAAGATGAAGTATATGATAAAATAAGAGAATCGTACGTTTATATCATGACATCCCACCCCTCAAACAAGCGAGAGTCCCGTGAGCCAAAGAGTAGGATGTAAAAAAAGATGTATTAGTTGTGATATGAACGTACTGTTCTCAACAAAACAACATTCAGAGTTATACAGGGATTCCGTGAAAGTACTAGAATTACAATCGCAAGTTACCTATCACCACATTACTCTTCTCATCATTACTAAGATACATTCTAGAACATATAGCGACCTCTACATGAACTTAAATAATCTCCTATTTCTTAGAAATGACAACTGGGAGAACAATAATCTATATTCATCAACAAAGTAAGACATCACACACAAAATATAGTTGCTCTCATTATTTTCTCATACATATAATTTCAAATAGCCATAATACTATCAATATTTTCAATGACTGCCGGCAAAACATAGTAATAACAACCCACATTTCAATATCAAATCAACTGGCCGGAATTGATCCTCGGTCCAGGAATTTCGGAGCATCCTTGGCTCACAGCACGGCGTGTAGTATTTTGAATATTAGTATGAATATGAATCAGAATATGTAGTTGAGACGCAACTCGGCAGATTTATGGCCGATCTGACGAATTTAGAGGATGTCAATAGAAGTGGTGAATAGTGGTGACAGGGGGTGTAGCGGTTTCAGGAGGCGAATCCCAAGAGCAGGTACACTTTCCGGAAGCTGATCTCGGCTATTGTACTCTACGTAACGGCGACGGGATTTGTACAGAAGGGACCTCCATGTACGATATCGAAATCTCCGCAATCAGGTGGTCACCCAAATAAAGACACCAGCACTTCTTAGATGGGCTCACCACATGACAAGGCGGGAGACGAGGACATAGGGGCACCCCACCAACCACCTGTCCACCACTGGACTGTCCCGGCGCCGCCCCTCGAGTACTTTTATACTCTCGGTGCGGGCGCCGGGTTGGGCTGTGCCACTACATCCCCCCCCCCAAGTTCTATACAGTATCTAGTTTCTCTACCTCCGTATTGTCTACTAGGTCTAAATGTGAGCCTAGTATATAAGGGTGATTGCTAATACTATTGATTCCGGAATCGCCTAGAATTGTCATTGATTCTAACCTTATGTTATCCCTACCGAGAGTAGTGAAAATGTAATTTGGGAATTTGAGATTGGCATGGTCCATAATTATGTAGACGCAACCAAAATTTAAACGATCATCCGGAACAAACCACTCCCGCTCCGTGTCTGATGAGATTGGGCGGCCGTAGTAGTCTGCTGCACTCACTAGCACATCTTTGGTGGTCCTTGATTTGAACTGGAGCAGTAATCGGAGGCTCCAGTTTTTGGAAACGTAAATCGTGGTCTGCCTGATTTCGTCTCTGGCCAGGTGAGCGAGGGTCATTTTCCAGATGGGACCGGTGTATCTTCTGGTGTTTTTCGGTACAATGTTGTAGAGAACTGGGAGTGGGATTTCATCCTTCAAATCCATTGATGTAATCTGTGTAAAAAGAAAAAAAAATATCTTTCTTTCACACATTCATGGATCATCGGAAGATCAGGCATTGGATGAGCTCAGATGAAGACATGTTGAGAGAAGAGAAGAAAACAAATGGTAAAGGGAAGGCGAGAAAAATGACCGGCAAGGGAGAAGGAAAAATTGTAGTTGTAAATGTACGCGAATCGAAATTGTTGCTGTTGCTGATGAGTCCGAAGTTTTGCTTCTTATGTACTCTTCTTTTCGTCCGGTTCAGTTGTATTCTCGGTGGGGCTTTGACTGTATTCCTCCTACTTCGGTTACAGTTGCTTGTTGTGTTTCGACGACTTTGATTGACGATTGTAGCGCGGTCTCGCTATTTTTTTCTACATCTGGATTGGTAGGTGCTATAAAAAGGCGGGGCGGGCTAATTCAGTGACCTATAGTCGTCGTTCTACGTTTCTTCTCCTTTTCCTTCAGAGATATTTGGGATTAGGCTTATGAGGGCGAGTGGATCTTCTCAGTTTCGTCCTCATGCCGCTTTCGTCATCTTCTGTCGTTTTTCCTCTCGATGTGTTCTCTTTCTTCTGCCTTTTCTCCATCTTTTGCTTCTCGTTCCTTTTTTTTTCTTCTTCTTCTTCTTCTTCTGCTTCTTCTGCTTCTGTTGCCTTATCGTCTGTTTCTTCCTCTTCTTCCTCTTCTCCTTCTAGTTCGTGCTTTTTGAAGATACGAATGTCATCTTTGTGAGCGCTTGTTGGAATGTCATCTTTGTGAGCGCTTGTTGTTCCATTCGCTGTTCTGAGTATCACTTTCGATCCTTGACATTCTATCACGTCTCTTCCAATCAAGACCAATTTCTCACAATTCTTCAAAATAGATAGCTAGGAGGTCATGAGTCTCCATCATTGCTATAACTCACATATCCTTGTTGTTCCATTGCTCCAGGCCGTATAGGCATCTTCTCTCTGACTCGTTCCGGGATTTGAATATAGGCAGACTGCTGTCGATATAGATGATGAATATATTCGGGTGTAGCAATAGTAAATAGTCTACCTGAGTTCAATCGAGCCCGAGGACATCTACGAAATCTCCGCCATCAGGTGGCCACCCAAATAAAAACACCAACACTTCTTAGATGGGCTCGCCACATGGCAAGGCGGGAGACGAGGACATAGGGGCACCCCACCAACCACCTGTCCACCATTGGACTGTCCCGGCGCCGCCCCTCGAGTACTTTTATACTCTCGGTGCGGGCGCCGGGTTGGGCTGTGCCACTACATCCATGGACGGCGATGAACGACGACGTCGACAAGTTCATCAAAACCTACCTTAGCTGCCAAAGGAGGAAGACCAACCCTCACCAGACCACGAAAGAGCCATTGGGAAGAACGGAAATCAGGAGTTTACCATTTGAAAGGATTCATCTGGATATCCTGGGTCCGCTACCAATCACCGAAAATGGAAATCGTTATGTGCTGAGCATGAAAGATTCCTTCTCAAAATGGACAAAAACGATAGTCATCCCGAAGCAAGATGCAGAAACAATATCAAAAGCATTCTTAAAAGGAATATACTGTAAACAAGGAGCACCAAAATCGGTAACCACCGATAACGGAACGAATTTCTTGTCGGAGACATTTGAAAATGTACTCAAACTGATTGGAGCAGAACATAGCGTGACCACGCCCTACCACAAGAACACGAATGGACAAGTTGAAGAGGTACACAGGACACTTGAAGAATCGTTATCGGCTTATGTGAACAACACGCAAACTGACTGGGACGACTATCTCCCATTAGTCACTTTCGCGCTGAACACGCTTTCCAGCGAGACAACCAAGGTCAGTCCGTATGTAGTGATACACGGAAGAGAACCACGATTGCCACAGGATGCAGAGTGGAAAACCCCGTTACCCAATTTTCCTAACACAGAGGACTACACTGTTCTGTTGAAGATACAGTTGCAAGAAACCTGGGAATTCGTCAAGAAAAAATAGCCGAACGACAACTTTCACAAGAAAAGCAGTACAACAAGAGGAACCGAATTGCGAGAAGGGAAATAGAGAAGAACGATCAAGTAATGGTAAAGAAAGCACCCGCCAGGAACAAATTGTGCCCTCAACTGCAAGGACCATTTAAAGTGATAGAATGTCAAGGATCGAAAGTGATACTCAGAACAGCGAATGGAACAACACGCGCTCACAAAAATGACATTCCAACAAGCGCTCACAAAGATGACATGCGTATGGAGAAGAAAGAGAACACATCGAGAGGAAAGACGACAGAAGATGCCGAAAACGGCATGAGGACGAAACTGAGAAGATCCACTCGCCCTCATAAGCCTAATCCCAAATATCCCTGAAGGAAAAGGAGAAGAAACGTAGAACGACGATATAGGTCACTGAATTAGCCCGCCCCGCCTTTTTATAGCACCTACCAATTCAGATGTAGAAAGAGATAGCGAGACCGCGCAACAATCATCAATCAAAATCGTCGAAACACAACAAGCAACTGTAACCGAAGTAGGAGGAATCCAGTCAAAGCCACCGAGAAAACAACTGAACCGGACGAAAAGAAGAGTATATAAGAAGCAAAACTTCAGACTCATCAGCAACAGCAACAGTTTCGATTTGCGGACATTCACAACTACAATTTTTCCTTCTCCCCTTGCCGGTCATTTTTCTCGCCTTCCCTTCACCATTTGTTTTTCTTCTCTTCTCTCAACATGTCTTCATCTGAGCTCATCCAATGCCTGATCTTCCGATGATCCATGAATGTGTGAAATAAAGATATTATTTTTCTTTTTACACAGATTACATCAATGGATTTGAAGGATGAAATCCCACTCCCCGTTCTCTACAACAGTGTACCAAAAACACCAGAAGATACACCGGTCCCTTCTGGAAAATGACCCTCGCTCACCTGGCCAGAGACAAAATCAGGCAGACCACGATTTACGTTTCCAAAAACTGGAGCCTCCGATTACTGCTCCAGTTCAAATCAAGGACCACCAAAGATGTGCTGGTGAGAGCAGCAGACTACTACGGCCGCCCAATCTCACCAGACACGGAGCGGGAGTGGTTTGTTCCGGATGATCATTTAAATTTTGGTTGCGTCTACATATTTATGGACCATACCAATCTCAGATGCCCAAATGACATCCTCACTACTCTCGGTAGGGATAACATAAGGTTAGAATCAATGACAACTCTAGGCGATTTCGGAATCAATAGTTATATACTAGGCTCACATTTAGACCTAGTAGACAATACGGAGGTAGAGAAACTAGATACTGTATAGAACTTTTTGACAAAAAGATGATGTGATTGTATTTTTTTTATGTGTGTTTGTTACTGTATCGAATAAATTCACTCCCACGGAGGGGGCAGGGGGTGGGGGGGGGGGGGATGTAGTGGCACAGCCCAACCCGGCGCCCGCACCGAGAGTATAAAAGTACTCGAGGGGCGGCGCCGGGACAGTCCAGTGGTGGACAGGTGGTTGGTGGGGTGCCCCTATGTCCTCGTCTCCCGCCTTGTCATGTGGTGAGCCCATCTAAGAAGTGTTGGTGTCTTTATTTGGGTGGCCACCTGATGGCGGAGATTTCGATATGTAACTCCAGTACAATTCTTTATTCAGATGGCATTGAATAACACAACATGATCTTAGTTTGTTGTGTGCACGGAATGTCGTTATGTGAGCGGGTTGAGTCCGCGACTAGTTTATAATTGATGTGTCGGCCGCCTAGGCCGACAAATGCAACTAACATAGCGATCAAAGAGGAAGTATATGATAAAATAAGAGAATCGTACGTTTATATCATGACACATGTCACTGGAAAAAGATTCAATTGATTGCTATGCTACAACATTAAGAGTTCACGAGTAGCTCATGAGTTATCTCATGAGAAACTCATATGAACTTCTCATGAGGTTAGACGATTTGCTACGCCGCCTGAGCAGAGGAAGTGAGAGATACATTTTAGATAAACCCGTGTACAATAACAATAAATATGGAGGAGGCCTACAAAACATGAAATTGATCATGCGAGGCCAACCTTTTTTGAAACACCCGTTATCTGATCTTCGACCCAGGTGACCAGTATGTTATTAATATTCAAAATGGCAATTCGCTAGCATTTTCAAGCTGAATCGGAGGCATGAACATACCATTGACGTTAGGTTCATATAATTGAAATTTTAAATTTTAACATCCCAACGTGCTCTCTCATTTGAGCGTTTCTACTACACTATATAGCAGAAGATTATCAACACAACCCAGTGCGCAGCGTATAATCTTCCGGTGAAACCCACTATGAATATATTCGTTTCGAGAGTTCTGATTTAAATATTCTCTTATATATTATATTGTTATTTGTTACTATCAACACCGACTGAACGCAATTTTGTTACCACTTGTACTGTAGCAGTGTGTAATACAATTTTCATTTCACTTATATGGAGTACTTGAAACATTTCATTTTCCGCTCAAAAACTTGTCTGCGAAGTGCCCTTTCTTATCAGCGTACAAATTTATAGAAGGCAGTACAAGGCTGAGGTTCGCCTGTTTTGTTTGGCAAGCACGTAGATGAACCAATTATTGCTATGAAATTTGTCGGAACTGTGCAATAATTATATATTGGCTTATTGAATTGTCAGGATTTCTGAAATCTGTGTTTAAAGGCGACTGCACTCATTGAGATGAAGCGAATCAATTAGGTGGTCGTCGCATTTCTTGCGAATTCCGCCCAATTTCTTTACCGAACTTTCAATTAGATTCCGATTGAATGGAAAGTTCAACAATTCCGTCGGTATCCGCACTGCTGTATAAGTTATATTCATCCCGGTCTTGCTCTTATCATGTTGTTGTGCGACATTGTTTTCACCCGCGCTCCGTACCAATCAATTACGGAAGTTAGCACAGAATTTTCATAGACCAAATCTGTGTTGTTGTTAGTTAGCACAGTGAATGCTCATCTTTTGCGTGAAGTCGATCTGTCTGTTGAAACTACAACTAAACTACAGACACAATGTAAATAACGGTTAATCCCAGTAGTCCTCTTATACAAGGTTATCAAGCGAGCACTCTACCACTGCGCCACAGAAACACTGTTCCTCTAGCAAACTGCGCACAGTTATACCGGGGAATTCATGCCGCACTAACCGGTATATAAAGCCTCCTATCTCTTTCAAACAATGCGTCCAGGTAGCGCATCGGCTAGTGAGTCGGACTACAAAACTGAGGTCACAGGTTCAAATCCTTTCATGGTATATTTTTGTCACATACTTCGCTAATATAAACTATGCTTATTTCGTATTGAATTTATTCATAATAATGGAAAATTTCATAACAAATTATTTATAATGAAAAATTTCAATACCAATGTTTCATATGAGTTTGTCTTATTGATAATTCCAATTGGAATTCTCAATGAGTACCAAACACGCTGTTCTCATAGAAAATTCGAAAAAATACCTCAAATTCGGTGCTTCTCTTAAATTGTAGCCTCTATATTTGTCTCACAGAAAATGCTGTAAATCTGTGAAGATGCCAGATTTCGTGAGAACTTTGAAATTCGTCGTCTCATATGTTATAATACTGGAGAGACCTATAAAGTGGAACAAGAAAAAGAGAGGAATGAAAGAATTGTTTCTAAAATGACTGGGGTATAATGACTCATTTACCTTATGTGGGTCAGAGCGAATACAATATTGAGACTATAACACTCTATGTTACGCATTGTTCTTTGTTTCTCTTCCCAGGTTCGCACCTCATACTGGGTTATGTACACATCATGTTCATTCGCCCCGAGTTACAACACTCTTCTCGGGTCACAGCTTGTAGGGGGCGTGGTCACAGTGCGTTCGCAAACTCTGAGAGTTTTCTCATAATAGCACTCTACTTCCAGCCATCGTCATTACAGCATAACTCTTCTCTAAACCCATCGGTTACCATTAATTCAACCAACCATTTGCACATTTACTAACCGGATAGTTCAGTGTTCCATGAACACGGTATACGGTCATTGTTGAAATTGGATTTAGTGAAATAATGGCTCAACCTTTGTCTGGTGATAAATCTCGTGGAGAGCCGTCGTGCGGTCACGACCCACTGTGGACGCACAATGTGCACGTGCAGGGAGAAGTTGTGAGTTTCAGTGTTTCATTCTCCTAGAATTTTATGTTTCATTAAACGTGGAAAGTCGTGAACCTGCATCAGAAGCTGGAACGGTACGACTGAGACGTCTTAAGAGTGAATTCAGTTCCCCAACTACAGAGATCAATGAAAAGAAGGAAAGCGGTCGTTGAGAGCCGGAGTATGATACGGTAAAAAAAAACTCTTAGGTTTGGTGACCACTGTAACTGATATAGTTTCCAGGCGGGGATTTAAGAAATGGACTCTGAGACGGAAAATAGAGGTTATGCCCAGGTAGTGTGGCGGGAATTCCACGTCATGCGGCGCTTACGCCAGAGCGATGACGAGGCCCTGGGACCGCCCTATATGGTTCTGGAGCCGAAGCCTCCCGAGCATGAAAATGAAGAAGAGGACGCGGTGAGTAGTGTTTCATATTTTTAAACTAGAGAAACATACGCGTGCAAGTATAGTACCGTATTGTTCCAATAGCTTCCAAACATGGCGCCGATTTTCGACGGTCCGGTCGTCGAGAACGAGGAGGAAAAACAGTGAAGGAGGACGTAGGTTTTGTTTATTAAGGACGTTTCTACGCTGCGAATTTCCATATTTTTCCTGCTATCCAACACCCTTTTGTGTTACCGATTTATTCTCATCACAGCTCTTCTTTTTTGCACCTGCGATGCCACCGCCGCTGCCGTTGGCTCAGGTTCGCAAGAGGAAGTTATGTTAGAGACTCACTTATACTAGAGATCAACTAAGTTTCCTCCGCACAAGTGGGCGGCCATGGGGGATGGAGGCCCAGCCGTGGCGCAGGACGAGATGGAGGAAAAGGAGGCCGATCTGGACTTTACCAAAGTGAGTTTAAATGAAAATAACTGGTTGAATAATTTACAGCTTGAGTTTTTTCATAGTTGACAAGTGCCATGTTTCCGTCGCCGGAGTAGCCCGTTGTGGATATTCCCCAAAATATCATGACACGCAAGCGGTCGGCAGCTGGCGGCGCCCGACTGTGTTGCCGCCACGAAGACGGAGCTTCAACCGATTGACCTTTAAGGACAGTTATTTATTGATTACTCTGCCGCTGGCGGCATTGCCGGAGGCGTTCGGTTTGCCCGCACTCGGCAAAGGAGAGTTTTCCTATCTGTACAACATGTCGGCTCACTACGGTACTGTTCTAACGGAACTCCCGGCGCCGGAATACTATAGCCCAAAGTCGGAGAATGCGAAGCGACGCGCCGAATTCGAAGAGTGGTACGCTGTAAATGCCGGTTCAGTGTTTGACTTTGACCTAGAGCTGGAGCGCTACTGTCGTATGGACGTCGCCACTCCAAGAGAAGCCATTGGCGGCTACATGCGGACAAGCATCAGGCTCACCGACTGGAACCCCGTGGTGCACTGCTGTACCTACGCGTCATTCAGCATGTTTGAGGTTGGTACTTTGCAAAATTATTGTAAGGGAATCGAATTTTGTTCCTAAGAAAACCACCACAGTAAAACAAAAAAACCACTAAAAACTTCTCTTTTCCAGCTGAAGATGACCTGTTTTAGAAAAAATCAGGTGGGTGTACTTCCCGAGAACGGCGCCATGGCGAACGAGTAACAGTTAGTGCTGGCCCTCAAATACAAACAATGGCTGGAGGAGACGCGCGGTAAGTGAAAATTTTCTTAATAAAAGCTGTACTTACTCCTTGAACACGTTGTTCATTTCTGACATTTCAGGAATTGAACTCCAGTACAAGCTCAAAAGTGTTATGTTCCGAGTGAACCACAACGGCCGCAGTTACCGTGTGGACGCCTACCATGAGCCCTCGAAAAATATCTATGACGTGCTGGGCTGTTATTACCACGAATGCACAGTTTGCGCCGGACCGAAAACACCCACGGCATTGAATGAGAAGCCGATGACACAGGTTAGTTATCGGAACAACTGTTCTTGCCACACTTCCAACCATTTAAATTATTCTGGATAAGAAAAAATTCAACACATTTATATCAATGTGAGCAAACGTTTCTTTAGGTCTACGACGAGACATTGGCGCGTATGCGAATCCTGCGCAGCAAAGGGGCAAGCGCACCATCTTGAGCGGCTCATTTTCCGTGACGCTTTCACGGGTTGGCGCACGCAGACCTACCAGCTGCTTGCCCCGACAGGTCCAGGGACAGACAATCGAGTACCTTCAATTTCTGCTCTCTGTACCCTTATAAGACGTCATCGGTGGCATCCTATTCGCTAGGGTCTCCGGACGTCATAACAACGGACTTCCTGCTGTTGGAAGCCGGAAAACCAGAGGCCCATCAAATGCGATGAACTACCACCAGAAACGTGGGGATTGTTAAAATGAAGGGGTATCTCCCCGCAGCAAGCTCAGCCCGACAATTCGCCGTCCTCTGTACGCTATACGGCGTAGCGATGACGAGGCCGCCAGATCGAATTGTCCGTTTCCGGTGGAGTGGGAGGAGGGCGACCCAAAGTTTGCCAGTGAGCAGGAAGAATCACCTCCGCCCGTCGAAGAGAAAGGAGAGGACAACGTAGGTGTCAGTTAGTATAGAAATTTCAAGTTTACCGATTTCCAGTCTACATCACGGTCATTTTCCAGCCGTTCGAGTGAGCTCCGCTACCGCTGCGCGACGGTCGCGCGCTCATGGAAGTTCAATGAATGATCGTGTGTTTACTATGAACACACCACACTCATGTGTTTTTATTCCGTTGCAGCCTCACTTCATTCTACCCGCGATGCCACAGCGGCTGCCGTTGGCCCAAGTTTGCGAGGAGGAGGTATGTTTAGTCTCACTTCTCTCAGCGAATAACTGAGCGAGTCGTTCAACAGCTAATGTAAAATTATTATAAGTTTGCTCCGCACAAGTGGGCAGCCATGGGGTTTGAAGGCACGGCCGTGGTGTAGGACGAGATGGAGGAAGAACGAAAATAACTGAATAAAATATAGACAACTTGATTTTTTAAATAATGTATAAGTGATATCTTTCAGTCGCTCAAGCCGCCGGTGGATGAGCCGGCAGCGTACCAGCCGGGAAGGGAGCCGGATGAGGATGGATGGCTGTTCGCAGGACGATTGCCTGGCCCGCGTTTGTTCTTGAGTGTTTATTCTTGAGAGTTGTGGGAATGTTTGTCACAAATAGAGCAGTAAGGAGAAGCTAACGACATGACGACCGGCCGAAGTCACTGCAGTAGGTATGGATGAGGTTTTGGTTGTTCAATTTGGTATTTATACTATTCTCGGAGAAAGTAGCGTATGAAATTGTCGTCTAACTGTAACTTGACCAAATCAAAAAAATCACATACGCGCAAGTCGTTTTTTCGCGTCATCATAGCTATAACCAAAATACCGTCTTTCCCGCACAAGTACTCATAGTTAATCCGAGGGCCAGTTCTGTTTTAGGTCACACTCTTAAAGAGGCCCGGATAATTATTTATGTGGTGATTGGGCTCCAGACCTAGAGAGCAGAAAAAGTTACAACACCGTTTTGGACAATCATCGCCTGCCAGTGTTTCCCGTTTTTCTCGTCTGTCTAAGTGTTTACCGAGTTTTATACGTAGAACAACCAGTAAAAAATATTTGGTTCGTTATGTTCGGTTGATCTGGATACCTCAAGAGTTCAATACTTGAATAGTCAATAAACGTTTATGATGAACCACTTTACAGCGTTTTTCTCCCAAACTACTGCAACATTGGAATGTGATTATATGAAAAATGACGATTTTATTTTGATTTGTTATCACAAGAGAGGTTCGAAAAATGTTTTTGTGCCATTGAAAACATTCATGGAGAAGGTATTTTTCGTAGAACAATGAAAACCTAAATCTATAAGAAGCAGCAAGCGTGATAGAAAAAACACCCCTTCTCAATGTTTCGCCTTCTCTCTTTGGTTACCTTATTGATTGTGTATACTGGTGAGTTAGGTCAAAAAACCTCTCCTTGGAGTTTGAGTATTAACTTTTGCCAGGTGGACTGCAGAAGCGTATCACTGTCGATCAAATGTTTTACACTATTTCAGATATTTTGAAGGAACCTTAAAGGGACCGTACCTCTTCAATTTGATAATCTGAGTTATCAGTGGACACATGGGGACGAAAAATGGACAAAACAGTCAGAATTAGTGAAAATTCCGCAACTTGGGTCGCTTTTGAGCAAATTTGGGTACGGCCTCAACGCGGAAGCCACAGCACGTACCTATTTTCATGGAGACGCGCACAATTTGTCCGCAAAACGTCCGTGGAACGTATCATAAATTCAATCACGTAACAACTGACATATTTAAAAGTGTTTTAAGTTATCTTTGCCTCTTTTTGGTTTAATTAAGATTGGAGTTGTGTGTATTAAAACCGAATTTGTTGTGTGGTAGACACAGTTTCTATTTCGTAGTATGTTTTCCTGTTAACATGTAAGCTGATTAGCATAGCGCGCGTTCACGTGTGAAGTGACGTGTGCCAGTTTGTGTCTATCATTGTAATTGTTTCGTCTGCCAGCTAATAAAGCGGTTCTTCCCTCTCGTCTTCCTCGCTCGACCAGGTATAACCGGAGTGTTCATATCTGTGTGTATTATTGTGCTGTACCGTTGGCTACGGATACAACAGAATTCATCTTTTGACCAAAAGTTTTGCGATACAGTAACCCTTAAGATAGTTTGGCTCATAAAAGCCTTGGTTCTCGACTGATTTCCATTTTTCTTTTTTTGTGTTATAGTGAGGGACCATCAGTACACTATCAAAGCGGTATCTTAGGACTTCATGTTCTTTAATCGATTCAAATTATAGAGAAACGGTCCCTTTAAGCGTTTGTAGCGGCTCGTAATGCGATATAGGGCGCTTGAGCAACATCACATATAAAAACCAAAAAATAATCCAGCAGGTCTGGTATTAGTGTGAAATCAACTAGGTAAGACAAAAAATTTGACTTTTGTGTTCTTCCCTACCACAGACTTCTCTATTTGATTGAGAATATTATCTTTCATGGGGTTGAGTCATCTCTAAAAACATTCTTTCGAACAACGAACAAGTCCAGTTGGGAAATCTAAAGAACTTTGTTGAAACGCTATCATAGCGTACGCATTACCTGTCTCTGTATTCTTCCAATACTTCTGAAAACTGTGCACCGTTTTCTTGTATTCTGTTTCCAGTACAACAAAAACGCACTGCATCTTGACATAATCTCTCTCAGTGAAAAAAATGTTGACAATATTTTTATTGTCGCACATCTGAGTACACATGCTAGAAGATTCCGGCACCTTCATCCCATCCTGCGTCTCCTCAAACATACGCTATTTATCTGCTTTTACATTCCGCCGGGATCGTCTAGCCTACGTATTCTGTATTACAGCGTTGAGAATCTCGACAAATTGACACGTTCCATTACAAAGCTTGTAAGGAATTGATTGTGTTTTAATGTGAATTACGTCGACATACAGAACATATGATTGACACAGATTTATTCAGAAGAGCAAGACTAACACAGTGAAATATATTTTCTTATCTTGTTTGTATATGGCTTGTTATCAGTCAGAGAAATCGTAGTGACCGATATGCGACGTGCCGCTCGCTTTAATAAGTTCGTCCTCGAACTTGTGTAATTCTTCCTTCTTTTCCAAGATGGCTTTTGTAGTCTGGGTGCGTGTGTGTATAGTTCGTTGAGTTGACGTCGGACTTGCTCTGGCATCGGGCATAGGCTGCAATGGTGGTTATCCGTCCTATCACAATAGCGACAGGTTATGTGTGCTCGGCATGTGCGTGGTAAGTGCGGTTTTAAACATCGCACGCAACACGTGCGGCGGAGTCTCTTCATCCGAGTGTCTCTGGTGGCGTATACGCTGCAGCTGTCCGAAAAGTGATCTTTCGCGTCACAATATGCGCACGCCGGTACGGTGTTCCTGTCTTCCTCGGGGACTTTGTTGAATTTTCGCTTTTTCTTCCCTTCGAGCGAGTCGATGTGGTCCTCGTTTCTGCGGGCTTTTTGTCTCAGTGAATTGATTTCGGCCTCGATTTCGGAATTGATTTCGGCCTCGAATTTCGGCCTGAGGTTCGCCTTTTGTCTCAATTTCGTTCTTGTGTTGTACGAGAGAGACGGCGTGGTTTGTCTCGGGAGTGTGTATCGAAATTTGACTTCCTCCTCACAGTGTCTCGAATTTCCTTTAGGAGTAGGCGGTTTTGCTCGCATAATCCTTTCATACACTTCTTTAAGTCGTTGAAACCCATGACAAGCGTTGCGTATTGTACCATCATCGGTTCGGATAGTGGTCGTGTGTGGGGCATCGATGCAGCGCCGTCGGACAAGAGTGACGGTAGTATGCGTAACGCTTCGGCGTGATCCATTTCGTTTGCATTCAGAAAGTCGTTTAGATGACGAATGAATGATTTGAAACTCATGCTTTTCTCGGTGAAGAATGGTCTGGTGGTTGTGTTGCGCTTGACGAGTGTTTGTGTACGATCATTGTGGGCTGTTAATTGTTGAATTGCTTGGAGGACGGCGTCCATTATGGGCGCTGCTTGTCTTGTGGTGTAGTGAAAGTTTGATTGTTTCTTCTGCTTTTTGGGTGCTTTTGGAGTTTTATTTTGTTTTGTAGGCTTGAAAGGAGTTTTGTTCATATACTGAATAAATTGTCTCTGGCTGAGCTGGCAATAGAAGCTTTGTGTCCTAGGACAGTTACTATTGACGGAGTGAGTGTTTGTGTGTAGCGCTTCCTTTTTATGTGATTCCTTATCAGTGGAATGGGTTTATAGGGCGCTGAGTGCGTCACTGGTTCTTGTTTATGAGTCTTATCAGCTCGTGATGCCATTCTGTGTCGTGGAAATGTTCTTATCTCTGAATTCTCTGTAGCTTGCTCGGCGAAAATATGTGCTCGTAAGCACCTATTTCTGAACTGTGACTTGATGGCGTGATTTTGGTATTAGTTTTTGCTTACTTTGAATGTGTTTGTATATCGAGTGGAATGGAGTGGAAGAGGGGGAGGTTGCTTATTTGTGCCAGAATTGGACGTCGTTTAGACTGGCACTACCTTCTCTGTTCCGCGGCTTTAATTGTATCTCAAAATGTATCCAACAACTCTCCAAGACGTGAAATTGGTTTTGTGGCCAAATTAATAAGACCTAAAATCTGGTGTGGTTTGATGGATACATTGACAGAGGACCCTGTGGCGCGGAATAAACACGACATAAAATATGAATAAGCATAACGAAAACTAACGTTCGTGTATGCTCTCCACAGATCCAATCTTCCTACCACTGTTGAAACAGTGGGTCCTCCCAAGTGTTTAAAGGTTGATTGTGGGATAGTGCTTAACTTTTGTAGCCCAAAATTGGTAGGAGCCAGTTCTTCCACTGCATTCGTGATTGTGGTTGTGTTGCGACGGCGATTGAGTTGCGATGCCGAGGACCTCCACGTTCCATTACAAAGCTTGTAAGGAATTGATTGTGTTTTAATGTGAATTACGTCGACATACAGAACATATGATTGACACAGATTTATTCAGAAGAGCAAGACTAACACAGTTAAATACATTTTCTTATCCTGTTTATATATGGCTTGTTATCAGTCAGAGAAATCGTAGTGACCGATATGCGACGGACAATTACACGAGGCAGACTAGGAGTTCTGTAAAATTTACGAGTTTCTTCGTTCCAGAATTCGTTCGGTCCTACCCGATGGCGGTTCAACAAAACAGTGTCAACAACCTACCGGAAAAACTGCGGAAACCAGTGAGTTGAACAGTGAAAGTCTCAGTGTATTTTAATCTTCACCACAGGTAGCATATACCTGTTTATTTTTTATTCGTAAGAAATTCTGAAAAACGAAAAAGCACTCCAAGTAGCAAATAACAATTCAAAAACCGCATGATTACGAAGCAAAAATGAAGCCAGCAAATCTGGGTCACTATAATGCACCAATCTGAAAATCACTCTGCTTTTTTGTTTTTATTTTATTCGAGAATCGTTTCTCACAGCCTTCACAGCTCACACCTCAGACATAGTGAATTTGGCCATGTTTCAAATTAGGTTTTGTATTTTTTCGATATGGAGCATGAACGTTGCGGAAATCCAAAACTAAACATTTTGAAAGGCTTGACGTCTAAAAGCCAATTGAATCTTCACGTAAAGTGAGCATTCCAATGAGTTATCGTGCACTTTTTTGTTGCACCTTCCTGAATTCTACTGTGTTCAACATGTTGCACAGTCACGTGAAACATGTTGAACACAGTAGAATTATAGGTGGACTTGGTGAATTATGCGCACGTGGGCGCGCCAAGTTTTACAGAAAACAGAGCAAGACAAAAAGTTTACACCTACACATGATTATGGTTGTTTATTGTTTACAAGGTCAATTCAGTCGTTTCAAACCTCCAAATTTGAGAGCCCTTTTATGATAAGATGCTCAGGCAAAATACTCGAAATCCCTCTGGTACAAGACATTTTTAAACTCGGTATGGGATTTCAGGGCCAATTGTACTTTTCCAAAACACAAGAGCAGAGTTACGACTATCTAACAAAAACATGATAGGAATGCACGGAAGTCAGAAAGTTAAATGATGTCAGTTGTACACTCATAGAATCGAGAAGTATTACATGACAGTTTTTATTATAGTGTGACAACTGCGTTGTCGTGGATCGCAGCAGCTCTATGTTTTCTGGTGTGACACATAGAGAATCCTTGACTCATATTCTGAAAAGTGAGTTGTTGTACCATATCAATTAGCCAAACAATTTTCTCCACACACTCCGTGTGGAAAAAGGCTCCGAAAAGTGCGAATTCGCTGGATCGTCATTACTAAAATGAACATTTATCTCACCTTGTGACTGGTTTTACGAGTAGTAAGTGAACAACAGGTCTATTTTAAACATTGAAAAATGATTTTGAAATTTCGGAACGATGAGAACGCTGCCGGGAGCATAGAAAAACTACCAAATTAAACTTATTTCAATTCGGTAACACAGCTATAGCAATTACTTGCGTTTTCCACTTGTAACCTATTCACAAAACGTGAATTCACGAACGAGCACGGAAAGTTGCCTGAACGGCCATTCCAAAGACATACCAAGTGAAATCAAAGAAATAGAACGTTTCGTAGTTTTCATGTCTTAAACAAGGGCCGTGTTTCTGATTCTTTTCCACACACTCTGACTTCTTATGCCTTGAATGCGTTTTGATAAGAAAAACGATTCGGGGGAACCAAACTTATACGCTTCATCTCAGTTCTTCCGTGCCCATTTGGTAAAACTGAGTACTCAAACAATAATATTAAGAAGGATCTTTTTAATGTCTCTGTGCAAACTAGCGCATTTACCAGTTAACAACAACAACAAAAACAACACCGACAGTACCGACAACAGCAAAGGCTACTACAACGGCTACGGAAACGGATGCGGAAACGGAAATAGCAACGGGAACGGAAACGGCTTTGGAAACAACAATGGCGACGGCAACGGTAACAACAACGGTAACAACAACGGGAACGAGTACGGATGCGGGTTAGGCAACAGCAACGGAAATGGCTATGGCAACGGAAACAGAGAGGGCTACGGCAACAAAAACAGCAACGGAAACGGCAACGGAAACGGATATGGGTGCGGAAACGGCTACGGCTACGGCAAGGGAAACGGAAACGGCTACGCCAACAATAATGACAACGGTAACAACAACGGACACCACAACGGGAACGAGTACGAATGCGGGTTAGGCAACGGCAACGGAAACGGTAACGGAAACGGCAACAACAACGGTAACATTCATGACGACGGAAGCGAAAACGGCTACGGTAACAACAACGGTAACAACAACGGTAACAACAACGGAAACGGAAACGGATACAACAACGGCAACGGCAACAGCAACAGCAAAACAGCCATGGCGACTGCGACAGCAATAGCAACGGCAATAGCGATAGTAAACACGCAAACATCAGTGACATCGGCAACAAAATCAGTGACATCGGCAACTTTGGCAAACGAAACACCAATGACAAGAGCAAAACTTACAGCAGCACCTGCGACACCGTCAACTGCAACACCGGCGGCAACATCCACGGCAACAGATCTCGAGTCCTGATTGTCTGACAACCCAAACATATACGTTACAGCATACACAATAATATAAAATGACCATTATGCATTGTGTATGTAACAATATGATGAATGAATGACTTTGGTGTGCTTGAGTTTTCAATTTTTCTTCAACGATGAAGTTCATTAACTAGAGAAAGTTTTATTAAAACAACAACAGCACACCCAAACTGCACATACGTGACAGACCTCATTTGGTAACAAGCTGCAATTTGCTTATTTAAAATATGCACTTCTACTCAAGAAAACGCAGGACACTTTTTTTGAGAAAAAAAATCAGCTTTCAATCAGCGAGGCATCTACACTTATGCCCAAGGACACCGTTTGACAGTGTGTGCTGTACCACACTAGTATTGTAGTAATTAAATCGAAGAAAATAAGTATTTTTATGAATGTGATTACACATGCTTACTGTATTCATTTTAGTAACGCAGATGGTACTGAATGATCTACTTGAAATCTGCACTGCAAATAATATGCGAAATCTGGAACGGAACGTCATTTTGAGAGGGTGTTCATCCATAAAAGATTTCATTTAGATAAGGTATCCGAAAGGTGTCATTTAGACAGGTGTCGTTCTATATTGGCCTATTTAAACGATGGTAATCATGAAAAACCACGTATCCATGTCATTTAAAGAAACCGTTTCTTTATAATGTTGGATCGATTAGAATACATTTAAGAACTCATAATATTGTTTTGATGGCGTACGAGAGGTCAGAATACTGTTTTGATAGCGTACATTTACTATCACGAAAAGAAGAAACATAGAAATCAGTCGAGAACCAAGCCGTTGATAAGCCAAACTATCTTTGGTGTCCTGTATCGCAAAGCTTTTGGTCGAATGATGAATTCGGTTCCAGTACAAATAACCTTGATCCTAATAAAAAAAAACATATGTATAAATAACCTAAACACTTTCACAATTGTCACGTTGAGTGTTACGTGATCAATTTCCTGACAGGTTTCACGGACGTTTGGCTGACAATTTGTGAGCCTCTCCATAAAAAATGTGGTACGTGCTGTTGCTTACGCGAAAGGACCGTACTGAAGATTGACCAAAATAGACTTCGGACACCCCCCACCCCCCTTACTTCCGATTGTTTTGTTCATATTTTGTTCCCACCCACTGATAACACAAAGAGGTACGCTCTTTTCAAATTTCGAGAAATTGACGGAAGCAGCTCAATTTTGAAACCTTCTTAACCATCGTGGTGAAAAATTACGTTAGTTTCGCGTCCAAATGTATTTTATTGATAGTGTGAATTCGGTTTGTCGTATTGTGTACACGCACATGGAACCGCTCATATTTGGTCTGTTTCCGAAATTTTTGGTCGTCGTGTAAAATAAGTTTTGTTGCGTGCAGAAGTGTTCCGCGATCTAAAAAAATAAAAGTGGCGCCACCATCTGATTTAGCGTTTTGGTGCCCATAATCTTATCATTTAGTATGTGACAGTTCCATTTTACTGTAGGTCATAGGCATCTTCATCATGTCTGATAGTTTCAGAAATAATAACAGTAGGTAGTGACAAATGACAAAATTATCATTACAACTAACTAAAAGGAACAACTGAGCTCAGAAATGCAACGGAAACCCCACACGAGAGTCATTTTTTTATAATGGTACGTTCATGTATGAATCAGAACTACAAGTGAGGAAACACAATACGAAACCATTGTCGATTTTCGATCAACGAATGAATTGGATGAACGATTACCTCAGTAACGAGTTATCGCTCGTGCGTGTCGAGGCTGATTGTTCTAAATGGAGGCATGATACTCAGTGAAAGCCGAGTGATGTGTTGCATTTGAATTGGATATAACCCACAATCACTAAAAAATTACTAAAATCCTGAAGCACAAATCAGTTAAAAGAGATTCGATCTCGCTCAGTAAAAGCTGATTCTACTGAAAAAAAGGGTACAATGCGCATTAGCGTGAAAACAGAAAATGGATCGAGGTTCCAGTTTGAACTATGCTACGGTTTGTTCGGGGACTAGGCCTTTCACGCGATATACGATATGAACGAGAATGTTGCAACAGTGATAATATTAACTCGCAACTCACAAGATGAATACAAACGAATGTACGGAAACGAACGTACGAAACAAACGAAGGCGTCTCTGGCCACTCGTAATCAATTGTAAATCCTAGTGTATGTTTGAGTTTGCAGCGCATGTCCTGTAAGGCATGTACAGTTTGGGTATTCTGTTGTTGTTTGCATCAGACTTCGACTGGTAACTTTTTCGTTGAAAAATTAAAATTCAAGCATATAAGATTCATTCATACATAAAACTCTGAAATACACAATTGACAATGGTTATCTACTAATATGTGTAGACTGCGAGAAGGTTAATCCGTCAGACAACCAGAACTCAAGATCTGTTGCCGTTGCCGCTACCGTTGTTGTTGCCGTTGCCGTTAGCGTAGCCAAACCCGTTGCCATTGCTGTTTCCGTTGTTATTGCCGTTTCTGTTGCCGTTGCCGTTACCGTTGCCATAGCCGTTACCGTTGTTGTTGCCATTGTTGTTGCCGTTGTCGTTGCCGTTAGCGCTGCCAACGCCGTTGCCGTTGTTGTTGCCGTTGTTGTTGCCGTTGCCTCTACCGTTGTAGTATCCAAAGCCGTTACCATTGTTGTTTCCGTTGTTATTGCCGTTGTTGTTGCCGTTGCCGTTACCGTTGACATAGCCGTTACCATTGTTGTTGCCATTGTTGTTGCCGTTGCCGTTAGCGTTTGCAACGCCGTTGCCGTTGTTGTTGCCATTGTTGTTGCCGTTGCCGTTAGCGTTGCCCACGCCGTTGCCGTTGTTGTTGCCATTGTTGTTACCGTTGCCGTTAGCGTTGCCAACGCCGTTGCCGTTGTTGTTGCCGTTGTTGTTGCCGTTGCCGTTGTAGTGGCCATAGCCGTTACCGTTGTTGTTACCATTGTGGTTGCCGTTGCCGTTACCGTTGACATAGCCGTTACCATTGTTGTTGCCATTGTTGTTGCCGTTGCCGTTAGCGTTTGCAACGCCGTTGCCGTTACCGTTGACATAGCCGTTACCATTGTTGTTGCCATTGTTGTTGCCGTTGCCGTTAGCGTTTGCAACGCCGTTGCCGTTGTTGTTGCCATTGTTGTTGCCGTTGCCGTTAGCGTTGCCCACGCCGTTGCCGTTGTTGTTGCCATTGTTGTTGCCGTTGCCGTTAGCGTTGCCAACGCCGTTGCCGTTGTTGTTGCCGTTGTTGTTGCCGTTGCCGTTGTAGTGGCCATAGCCGTTACCGTTGTTGTTACCATTGTGGTTGCCGTTGCCGTTACCATTGTCAGAGCCGTTACCATTGTTGTTGCAATTGTCGTTGCCATTACCGTTAGCTTTGCCAACGCCGTTACCATTGTTGTTGCCATTGTTATTGCCGTTGTTGTTGCCATTGCCGTAAGTGTTGCGAACGCCGTTGCCGTTGTTGTTGCCATTGTTGTTGCCGTTGCCGTTGTAGTGGCCATAGCCGTTACCATTGTTGTTACCATTGTGGTTGCCGTTGCCGTTACCATTGTTGTTGCCATTGTTGTTGCCGTTGCCGTTAGCGTTGCCAACGCCGTTGCCGTTGTTGTTGCCATTGTTGTTGCCGTTGCCGTTGTAGTGGCCATAGTCGTTACCAATGTTGTTACCATTGTGGTTTCCGTTGCCGTTACCATTGTTGTTGCCGTTGCCGTTAGCGTTGCCAACGCCGTTGCCGTTGTTGTTGCCATTGTTGTTGCCGTTGCCGTTGTAGTGGCCATAGTCAATACCAATGTTGTTACCATTGTGGTTTCCGTTGCCGTTACCATTGTTGTTGCCATTGTTGTTGCCGTTGCCGTTGTTGTTGCCATTGTTGTTGCCGTTGCCGTTAGCTTTGCCAATGCCGTGGCCGTTGTTGTTACCATTGTTGTTGCCGTTGTTGTTGCCGTTGCCGTTGCCGTTGTAGTGGCCAAAGCCGATACCATTGTTGTTTCCGTTGTTGTTGCCATTGTTATTACCGTTGTTGTTGCCGTTGCCGTTGTAGTGGCCATAGCCGTTACCATTGTTGTTGCCGTTGTTGTTACCATTGTTGTTACCGTTGTTGTTTCCGTTGTTGTTGCCATTGTTGTTGCCGTAGTGATAGCCGTAGATGATGCCGTTAGTGTTGCCATTTTTGTTGCCGTTGCCGTTGCCATTACCATAGAAGTTGTTATTGTTGTTGTTGTTGATGTTTCGGTTTTCTGCAAAAAAAAATGCGTTAGTTCGAACGTTAAAATGAACACGCCCGAGTACTCACTGAAACACCAAGGTGAATCGTATGACATTCATAACCCTTTCCTGCTTTATGTTCTAACGCAACGCATGAAATGCATCATAGGTTGTAGTTAACAGAAAACAAGCTATTTACAGGCATCGCATTTCCCTGTTTTTGGTTATGTAAAAAAAATTGATTTCATTTCTGATGCAAGCCGGTTCTAGTCAAAATGCCAGTGGTTGCACTTGAGAGCAATCAAAAGTTTTCTACGAAAGCAACCAGGAAACATTTCGGTTGCAAACAACACGGTTGCATTTGTGATGGGCAAATACAAACATTACGTCGATGACGTCGACGATAATGTGTCAAGTGCTGTCGTATCTAATTGCGGCGTTGACAAATTATTGAGGTACACCAGATAAAATAGAACGTAATGAATAACTCTCGGATGCACAATAACTCACTTTCCAGAAGATGGGAAATAAAGGAGTTCCTATGTGTCACACCAGAAAACATGGAGCTGCTGCCATCCACGATAGCGCAGTTGACACACTATAATGAAAAACTATATAACCTTTTCTCAGTTGTACGCGTGCTGAAAGAACAGCATTTCACTTTCGTTTTTGTGTATTTCTTCATTTCATTTCTTTCTTCTCTCTCTTTCGTGCATTTCGCATTGTGAAACGCATGGTTGTATTGGATGCACCGTACGACATAGACATATAATTTCATCGCTGCGCCTGAAGTATTTTTGGGATGTCGTTCAAATAATCAATTTTCGCTACTTGAGTTGCTGTTCCATTTAATTTGTGTAAATTAAGTGATGAAGATACAAGATACAAAGTCCTTTGCTGTCCAACTCACTGGTCTTGACAACTCTTTCGATAGCACATTGGCAATATTTTGTTGAACCGGAGTCGGGTAGGATTGTACAAGTTCTGAAACGAAATGAGTTGTATATTTCGCAGAACTCCTAGTCTGCATTGTATAGTTGCCATATTTCTGAAATTTATAATCTTCAAATAGAAATATACGACAACAAAATTTATGTCAACATTTTCTTACTGTAAGAGAAGCCTTTTTGTTGTACTGAAAACATAGAGTGTACAGATTAGATATACTCAGATGTATACGGTTTCGTTGTACTTTTGTAGCTTGCCGAGCACACATAATTAGCGCCAATCATTTTTGAGAAGCCGCTACAAAAGCTTGAAGTTCCTTCAAAATGTCTTAAATAGGAGAAAACAGCGCGTAAACGACAGTGTCATGCTGTTGTAGTTTAGATGGGAAATGTAAGACTAAACCTTGAAGTAGAAGTTTCTGAGCTCAACTCACCAGTGTACACAACCAGTAAGGTAACCAAAGAGAGAAGGCGAAACATTGTGAAAGGGTGTTCTTTCCATCAAGCTGGCGGCCTTTTATAAAATAAGGCCTCTTTCATTGTTTTACGAAACATAACTTTCCCATGAATGTTTTCAATAGCACAAAAACATTTTTTAACATGTTTTGTAATAACAAATCTAGAACAAAGCGAAATTGATTGTCATTTCTGTAATTAATTATTTGGCTTATTTGGCTAAAAAAATTTGATAGGAGCGAGTTCTGTAACAGTGGTTTGAATTTTGCCAAATTTCCCTTTCAGGAAATATTTGTGCGAAATTAGCATTAACAAACAGTTTTTATGTCTTCGTTTCCACCGCAAACTCGATCACTTTGATCTTCACTGATTGATTTTTAGACAAATAATACACCCATTTTTCGACGCTTAAAAGTGGTGTTTCACTAAAGTATGATGTTTCTGGTTCACTCTTGCAGCTTTAACAATTGACTATTGTTTTGTGTATTTTCAGGTCTGATTCGTGATAGTCATGTGAAAGGACTAATTGCACACATGATAATAAAATGATAAGAAACCCAAACAATTTCTGTGAAGCACATGGAAATTTTGCTCTACTCTTGTTTGGCGTTTGAGACGTTTTCATGAAGTGACGTCTCTCACTATTACTACTCACGACAGATTTCGTGCACTTCGCTAGAATGATTCTGGTTTGCTTTACAATAAGTGCTCTCAAAGTGTTTGTTCTTCCTTTGAAATTAGTCATTGAGAAGTTATGTGATGTAAGACAATAGAAGTGCCCGAAATGTATAAAAGTCCGCTAGCGTAGTAAAAAAGAACACCCCTTTACAATGCATCGTATTCTCTCGTTGATCACCACCTTATTGGTTGTGTATAAAGGTGAGTTGAGCCCAAAAATGTCGATTTTTAGCTAAAGTATTTACATTTTTTTGTTGAGTGTCAACAGAAGTCTAAAATTTGCTCAGGTTGTTTGCACGATTTCAGATCTATTGGAGAACACTTTTGTCGCGTTTCTATATAAACGCTCACCTCACATCTAACTCAAACGTAACACACAAATAAATTGATATGTAATTATAGTATTTGGATCAAGCTCAGTCGACCATTTCTACCCGAATGGAGAGAATACTGTCAGCAGTGTCAGCCTGTTATCGGAAAAGTTGTCACCGCCAGTAAGTTTTAAATATTCGTACAGAATGTTTCCAATTTAGTATGTGTATCTTTGTCGTTTTTCTTAGTTTTTAAATATCCTATGCAATAATGAAGAAAACAGGGACTTTGCTAATATTCCGGGCACAGTGATCCATTTTCTGTGGCATAATTTGAATAATGTGCTCAGTTGACGCTCAACGAACCTTCGATGCAAGAAAATCTCGAGTTTTCCATATGAATGAATGATTCCTAGTCCTAGTGAACGATTCTGGAACAGGAAAACAGTTCCAAAATAATTTGTCACAGTTCGGTGTCTCTACAAAACGCAAATACTGTCCTTTGATCACAAGGCGAACTACAAAGTATGATATGGTTATTTTATTACAGTGTCGCAACTGCGCTGTCGTGGATCGCAGCAGCCCCATGTTTTCCGGTTTGACAAGCAGCAACTACTCCATTTCCCATCTTCTCAGTAGTGAGTTGTACTATTGTTCAACAAGATATATGCGAACTGTTCATTTTCACAAGCCTGACCCAATCATTCGGTAACAAAAATAGATATAAATGTACTCCTGCATGTTTATTCTCTGCTTTGCAAACAAGTGTTTTACGTACCGCTAGAGAGTTTTCGCAACATCTGAGATGGAGCACTGCTCTATCGCGCTCATTGGATCAAATAACTTATCATCTAGCAGTAAACGAAACTTAATCAATAACAACCAAAAAGGAATCTCGAAAAAAAAGGAGAGCTGCTCCTATTGATTTGTGCATATCCGTTAGATAGCTCAACTACCACAATTTTGACGAAACGGATTCTTGTGTATATTTTCTATGTTTTCCGAAATACCTCATTTTTCAGACAACAACAACAACAACAACAACAACAACAACAACAACAACAACAACAACAACAACAACAACAACAACAACAACAACAACAACAACAACAACAATAATAATAATAATAACAATACTAATAATAATACCTACTACAATAACACCTACAATAACAACTACAACACCTACCACTACAATAACAACTACCACTACAACAACCACTACAAGATAAACAACAACAACAACCACTACCACATCAACAATAACAGCAAGAACAACAACAATAACAACAATAATAATGACATCAGTATGCACACCAACACCAACAATGACATCAATATGAACACTAACACCAATACCAATGTCAACAACAACAACAACAACAATCACCGTCAAGTTATCAGAAATGGCAACAATAACAACAACGCAAACGGTGACGGCAACAACAATGACAACAACATCAACAGATGCCTCCACCCGTCTAACGCACTCTGCGGCAACCGTACAAAATCTTCTACCAAAGTGAGTTGTCATAGTTTGCCAAGAATGAAGGTCATTGAATTAATTTGAATTTTAGTATTTAAAGTGATACATAGTCTTCACACCAACATGAAACTCGAGCTAGTCGCTCAAACAGTCGCTCAAATAACATATCAACTGAAAAATCAAATCACAGAACGGAGCTTATCTACCGACGCCTTCCAGAAGTTTGGATTACGTCCCTGCTCCCGTGATCAGCACTATTCCGTTAGTTCTTTTTCAGTCCGAAGCTCGGGCGTGAACTTTCTACTTTGGCGTATTACGGTCCCATACCAATCGTTTCGTTTTACCTTCGTTACACTAACGTTCCATCCTCGTTACACCATGATTCAAGCACGCTACGCAACATTTTTCGTAGGACGAATCACCACGAAGTCCGAATCAGGACGTTTTTGTTTGTTGACGTACCACGCAAGCGTATTACGCGCGCGTAGGATGTGAGAAGGTCCGAAACTAAAACAAAACCGATTTCAGTGAGCATAATATCATGCCTAATGACGTTTGACCAGTCCTTATAAAACTTTCAGTGTATGAGTGGCATTCAGGTGGGCCTGTTTTTGATTGAGGTTGATGATAAATTTAGGAACAAAGTATTTTGCCTTCGTTTAGCATAATTTGATTTCCGACTGTTCCAGAGACTGCTGCTCTGTGACTGTTTTCGTGTCACGTGTACGAATTTCATGCGGATGTGAAGTTCAACTGGAAAACCGGGTCCGTTTCGTCTCAGTTTTTTGATCCCGTTCAATTCATCCCAAACTGTATGCTCCACTTCATCGGTATTAGGTATCTCAAATTCAACTGGTCAGATTCTGTGCGGTTCGGTTTTCAAATTAACAAGTTTTCCTACCCTAAAGTTCGTTAATAAGCGGGTCCTTGAATTATAACTACACCTAGTTAGGTGAATACGTGAAACAGTTAAAAACGAATGAAATCAATTTGATGGAACGGTTTCTTCGATCAAGAATGAAGGACTTAATCTGGGTTATCTGCTTCAACAACGATGAAAATAGTTGAAAAAATCTTCTTTTCAGAAAATACTTTTCAGAGAACATATCGATGTGAAGAGGCTAAGAAACCAGGGAAATGTCACAAAGACGTATCTCATGCCAATAGACGTGAGTAAATTAATTCATTATTCAAATCTTGTTTCATAAAAATGCATTTATATTTTTTTATAAGTTTTAAATAAAGTATGAAAAATGCTAATTTGTGTATCGCAATATGTGTTTTAGTGGGATACGCAACGAGTGCCACTATACAAACCTATACGTGTTCCGAAGCTGTGGCGACACAAATAATCAGGTTCGTTTTGGTTAATTGAAATTATAAATGTTTCTCGAATTGAAAAAAGCGTTTAAATCAATGTTCTCTGGAGGATCTTGGGATTGTTTATTGTTCCAAGCGATAAAAAAGATAAAACCACAAACACAGCAACTTTTTTGCAGGAATACCACTCATAACTGTTGTTCAGATATGCAGATGTTTCTACAATATGCGGACCTTCTGAAACCTTCCACGTCGTCAGTACCAGGCCTGATTTGCCTGTCTCCGGTTAGTGAACGAACGTTCTGTTTATTTTGTTTTTATCGTCGTTTCTTTTCTTTGTTTTATTCATTTGCATGTGACGTGAATGTTTCTCACGAAATGACTGAACAGGGGGCAAACAGACCGACAAATTATTTCTTTTTTTCCTTTTTTTTCTTGAAAATTAGAAAAAGGTCTTCGGAAGTGGCGTGCATCCATGTTTGTATACAACATAAATCCTAATTCGTTCAACGGATATTGTGAAACTAACTGTTTACGTGAATGAAGTGATTGATTTCATCAAAACACTTAATGTATGATGAAAGGACTTAGGATTTCTTTCAGTGTCTACAGGTTCTGACAGCTACACTCGCGACAAATCGGGAGTAGTTTCGGTGACGCTGTTTTCGAGTGTCTTGTCGTTAGTCATCACTTTCTTTGTGGTTCTCTGACGACCCAACCTCTCCAAAATAAGCACAAATATTAGTAAGCAATCACTATTTATTGTGTATTTTATTCCATCAATTTTTTCGCTGTAGGCAACAAACCCCAAGCATTTGCAGTCACCAATAGAGAAACAATTTTGATAGGCGCACGAATGGGTTAATGTTTTAGTATTGTTGGGTTTTCTTGTTAGACCGAACACGAGGTGATATGATGTTTTATTTAGTGCTGACGTTTCGGCGGGTTCGCCGTCTTCAGAGCCTGAAAAAGGCATCAGTCAACTATTTACAACAAAATCGATACAGTCGCGCCGGAATTCAACTCAAAAGTATTCCAAATAGTGCATAGAGAGCATGACTAACTCAAATCTAACAGAACTTTGACACACCTTATCCACCGAAGTGGTTGGAGAAATAGTGAGACAACCGAGTGAGACTGTTGACCGGAAGTAAATGAAGCACACTCAGAAATTGCATTTGAGAAAAGGCACGAGATGCGTGGTAATTGAAATGCACTCGTCTTTCCTGTTCATGGTAGGAGACTTGGCACGTATCCAACAAGCTTCCAGCAGTTTCCGAGCAGAAACATCGCTCTCTACCCC
The DNA here is from genome assembly GCA_964036275.1 of Litoditis marina. Taxonomy (NCBI): domain Eukaryota; kingdom Metazoa; phylum Nematoda; class Chromadorea; order Rhabditida; family Rhabditidae; genus Litoditis; species Litoditis marina. Next base: position 1,552,267 of record OZ038436.1, read on the forward strand.
TAGCACCGTAACTCGGATGTCAAAATGTGCGCCTTGATGTGAAATAATTCTATGGTTTCCCAATGCTGTGCCTTGTAAACTTTTGTCCCGTCCCCTGATGTGCTCTTTCAGACGAATATAAAGTTTGCGCCCAGTTTCCCCAATGTATTGCTCCCCGCACCCAGTACATTCTATGCAGTAAATACTACCCACTATCTCTGAGTGTGCTTCATTTACTTCCGGTCAACAGTCTCACTCGGTTGTCTCACTATTTCTCCAACCACTTCGGTGGATAAGGTGTGTCAAAGTTCTGTTAGATTTGAGTTAGTCATGCTCTCTATGCACTATTTGGAATACTTTTGAGTTGAATTCCGGCGCGACTGTATCGATTTTGTTGTAAATAGTTGACTGATGCCTTTTTCAGGCTCTGAAGACGGCGAACCCGCCGAAACGTCAGCACTAAATAAAACATCATATCACCTCGTGTTCGGTCTAACAAGAAAACCCAACAATACATTACACAAATGCCGAGGTTCAAAGACGATAGGACATGGAGAATGTTTTAGTATTGTTATGTTGTCATGTTCGGCATTTTGAACTGTTACTGTGAATCTCGTTTTTGTTTGTTTCGACAGAAAACAATAAAAGTTCTGAACAACCTGTACATGAGTTTAATTTGTTGGTTGCAACACTTCCTAAAAAAATTGAAGTTGTCATTCGTCACTGTCACGTCTCTTTTCCGAGCGCAGAATGCTCCAGTTCCGCGAAGCGAGGTCAACGGAATCGCTTTGAAACTGGATTGCATGCTTTCCGCCACTTTATCATTTACACACAAGTTGATTTCCAGTGGTCTTAGAGATGCGATCGCGAACAATAATTCTCGCTGTAACGTTTCCAATCGTAGAGATGTGTCAAATCGCGAATATATCTATGTGCACTATATATTCTAGTATTATTATAGGAGTGATGAATATTTGCCACCAGAAACCAGATCAGTAAGGTTTTATTCCTGAATCGTGTTTCATCCGAAGCCGTTAATCTTTACTGAAGTTTGAGTTTTTGTACTGATAGTTGATTGATACCACTATTCGCAGAACTTTTCTCACAATAAAAAAACATATTGCGGATTTGGTAAATGAGAACTTCTCGAGAACGTCGCGATTGTTCCGTTGCAGGAAACGCCAAACGTCCGCGGTCAACGCCGAGCACAATTGGCGGTTCAAGTACCAGTGGACCAGATCACAAATACTTTTTCAAATGACACCAATGCTCCAAGTTTCCGTATTGATCATGATACTTTTTTTCACAAGAATGAATAATTCTGACTCGGTCAATGTACTTACTGCTTCCAGTTTGACTCATTCGGAGGCCAATGGTTATTGATGTTTTGTATAATATAAGACGCTCCAATCTAAATGGTTTCGGAAATCAGGAAATCCTAGTGATTTCATGAAATTTTTAGGATGAGACTTTTAACCATCGAAGAGTTATCACTTTTTTAAATTATTTCTGATTAGACATCGGGTAGTCCCCATTTATTTGAAGTTTAAACTTAAAACCGAACGATCGAATCGCTGTGTCCCGATTCAGGAAATTGAAAAAAAAGTGTGTCACAAAAAATTGCAGTTTTCACAAATCTCTCAAAAAATTGTGTCACACTTTTTCACACTTTTTTACACTTCAATTTTTTGGGCACATTTTTTCACACTGTTTTCAACTGCGAAAACGTGTGTTATAATGTTCTGAAAGGAAAATAATTGTGGCAGAGGATTTCGAAACATACAAATATTCGGTAGTTTTTTCTGCACTCCAAATGAGAGCGACACAACAATTGGAAGAATTGGACATTTCAGAAAAAATATCGGACAAGTCTGATGATGCACAATATTTTGAGGTTCTCCAAGAAATTATCTAAAATGGGAACCATTCAGATTGGAGCGTCTTATATGCAGCATATCCAATCAAAATTGATATTTAGTGTTTGAATTGCTTATTTCAATAGTATCAGTTTCACGTCTCTCGCGTTATAAGTTCGTTAATTAACTTCTCTGATAACTAAATCGTTTGCTGGTTTTCACAACTTCAAGTGTACAAGATTGATTCATTCATATATCATAGTGTTACGTACAGAATGGATAATGATTGTTCGCTAATATTGCCAACGCATGTTGCATCAGAGGCGAAACCAGCGTGAGCAAAACAAATCATGATCTATCGCTGTTTTTGTTGTTGTTGCCGTTGTTTTTGCCACTGTCGCTACCATTGTTGTTGCCGTTGTTTTGGCCACTGCTGCTAACATTGTTGTTGCCGTTGCTGTTGCCACTTCCGCTACCATTGTTGTTGCCGTTGCTGTTGCCACTGCCGCTACCATTGTTGTTGCCGTTGCTGTTGCCACTGCCGCTACCATTGTTGTTGCCATTGCTGTTGCCACTGCCGCTACCATTGTTGTTGCCGTTGCTGTTGCCATTTCCGCTACCATTGTTGTTGCCGTTGCTGTTGCCACTTTTGCTACCATTGTTGTTGCGGTTTCTGTTGCCACTTCCGCTACCATTGTTGTTGCCGTTGCTATTGCCACTGCCGCTACCATTGTTGTTGCCGTTGCTGTTGCCACTGCCGCTACCATTGTTGTTGCCGTTGCTGTTGCCACTTCCGCTACCATTGTTGTTGCCATTGCTGTTGCCACTGCCGCTACCATTGTTGTTGCCGTTGCTGTTGCCATTTCCGCTACCATTGTTGTTGCCGTTGCTGTTGCCACTTCCGCTACCATTGTTGTTGCCGTTGCTGTTGCCACTGCCGCTACCATTGTTGTTGCCATTGCTGTTGCCACTGCCGCTACCATTGTTGTTGCCGTTGCTGTTGCCATTTCCGCTACCATTGTTGTTTCCGTTGCTGTTGCCACTGCCGCTAGAGTTGTTTTTGCCGTTATTATTGCCACTGCCGCTACCATTGTTCTTGCCGTTCTTGTTGCCACTGCCGCTATTGTCGTCACTGTCGCCGTTGCTACCGCTGTGTCTCTTGCCTCTAATAGTTATTCGATTGCCGTTGCCATTGTCATTGCCATTGTCGTTGCCATTGCCATTACCGTTGACGTTGCCATTGCCATTGCCGTTGCCGTTTCCGTTTCCGTTTCCGTTGCCGTTGCCGTTGTCGCTGCCGTTGTCATTGCCATTGCCATTGCCATTGTCATTGCTATTGCCATTGCCATTGCCATTGCCATTGCCATTGCCATTGCCATTGCCATTTTTAATATCATTGCCGCTGTCACTGCCGTTGTCGCTGCCGTTGTCATTGCCGTTGCCATTGCCATTGCCATTGCCATTGCCATTGCCATTGCCATTGCCATTGCCATTGCCATTGCCATTGCCGTTGCCGTTGCCGTTGCCGTTGCCGTTGCCGTTGCCGTTGCCGTTGCCGTTGCCGTTGCCGTTGCCGTTGCCGTTGCCGTTGTCATTGCCGTTGCCATTGCCATTGCCATTGCCATTATCATTGTTGCCACTGCCGTTGTCATTGCCGTTGCCGTTGCTGTTGCCGCTGCCGTTACCATTGTGGTTGCCGTTGTTGTCGCCACTATTGTCACCATTGTGGTTGCCGTTGTTGTCGCCACTGTCGTTACCATTGTGGTGGCCGTTGTTGTCGCCGCTGCCGTTACCATTGTGGTTGCCGTTGTTGTCTCCACTGCCGTTACCATTATGGTTACCGTTGTTGTCGCCACTGTCGTTACCATTGTGGTTGCCGTTGTTGTCGCCGCTGCCGTTACCATTGTGGTTGCCGTTGTTATCTCCACTGCCGTTACCATTGTGGTTGCCGTTGCTGTTGCCACTGCCGTTACCATTATGGTTGCCGTTGTTGTCGCCACTGTCGTTACCATTATGGTTACCGTTGTTGTCGCCACTGTCGTTACCATTATCGTTACCGTTGTTGTCGCCACTGGCGTTACCATTGTGGTTGCCGTTGTTGTCGCCGCTGCCGTTACCATTATGGTTGCCGTTGTTGTCACCACTGTCGTTACCATTATGGTTACCGTTGTTGTCGCCACTGTCGTTACCATTGTGGTTGCCGTTGTTGTCGCCACTGTCGTTACCATTGTGGTTGCCGTTGTTGTCGCCACTGTCGTTACCATTGTGGTTGCCGTTGTTGTCGCCGCTGCCGTTACCATTGTGGTTGCCGTTGTTATCTCCACTGCCGTTACCATTATGGTTGCCGTTGTTGTCGCCACTGTCGTTACCATTATGGTTGACGTTGTTGTCGCCACTGTCGTTACCATTATGGTTACCGTTGTTGTCGCCACTGTCGTTACCATTGTGGTTGCCGTTGTTGTCGCCACTGTCGTTACCATTGTGGTTGCCGTTGTTGTCGCCGCTGCCGTTACCATTGTGGTTGCCGTTGTTGTCTCCACTGCCGTTACCATTATGGTTGCCGTTGTTGTCTCCACTGTCGTTACCATTGTGGTTGCCGTTGTTGTCGCCACTGTCGTTACCATTATGGTTGCCGTTGTTGTCGCCACTGTCGTTACCATTGTGGTTGCCGTTGTTGTCGCCACTGTCGTTACCATTATGGTTGCCATTGTTGTCGCCACTGTCGTTACCATTATGGTTGCCGTTGTTGTCGCCACTGTCGTTACCATCATGGTTACCGTTGTTGTCGCCACTGTCGTTACCATTGTGGTTGCCGTTGTTGTCGCCACTGTCGTTACCATTATGGTTGCCGTTGTTGTCGCCACTGTCGTTACCATTGTGGTTGCCGTTGTTGTCGCCACTGTCGTTACCATTATGGTTGCCATTGTTGTCGCCACTGTCGTTACCATTATGGTTGCCATTGTTGTCGCCACTGTCGTTACCATTGTGGTTGCCGTTGCTATCGATGTTTCTCTTTCCTCTTAGATATATTCCATTGCCGTTGCCGTTGCCGTTGCCGTTGCCGTTGCCGTTTCCGTTGCCGTTGCCGTTGCCGTTTCCGTTTCCGTTTCCGTTGCCGTTGCCGTTGCCGTTGCCGTTGCCGTTGCCGTTGCCGTTGCCGTTGCCGTTGCCGTTGCCGTTGCCATTGTCATTGCCATTGCCATACTTTTCGATTCGCACGCCTGAGGTTTATTTGAATTAAACTTTCAAAAACCTTTGTGAATTCCCATACAACTTCTTTGTTCGCATCTCTTTTTGCGTGGTTGAAGAAAGGAAATTGAACAAAACATTCTATGTAAGGTGTTTATCAAAACTACATGTGGCACCACCATGCTCACTGGAGTGCAGTTCGAAAGATAGGTTAACAAACATCTTGGCCTCTCTACTTCAGCTGTGTTCCATCAAGCAAATGTCTCTGCTCTTTTATTCTACAACACTCAAAAATTACTGCGGGGAAGCGAGAGACGTATGATGAGATGGAAATGCTGGTAAGATCTACGTAATAATATGTTGTACTAAAACAAAGTTTGCGATCCTACCAAGGGAGTCAAGAGGTCTCACCTGTATTAGTCAAGTGCCAGACAGGTGGAAACAGATTTTTCGGCTGACCATCCAAGTGAACTGGGACTGCTGAGGTATCAACCGTGACGAATTTTCTAGGCTCCCCCTGTAAAGAGTCTAATCGCTTGCTGGTAATTCCTTTTACTCTACTATGCATGAATTGTGTTGAAAGTCGGCAAGAAATATGCAGCGCTTTATATTATATGCTACTTGATGTAACGATATTCGGAGATATTCTGAAAACCTCTCTGCGTTCACAGCCAGTCTTGAATAGAATTTTAGAGAATATTATATTAAACAAGAAATCTTCGCTGTCACAGCTGGGTAGGTTACGTATGCGTCTATAATGTGCAGAAACATAGATACCTAAATTACAATAAAACAATGAGTTTTGACACTTCACGTGACTAACCGGTGCCACTTCAACGCAGTCGTGAACCACGCGGTAGTACAGCTCGATGGTGTGATCGAGAAGGCCATCGTCTCTCATATATCCGCGAAGTTCGAGGTGAGCTGTGTGGTCGATGTTAATATCGAACGTTTTGCCCCTCCCAATCGCATCGCTCGCACTGAACCTGTCTTCCTAAATTAATATTTAAAGAGAAACAGTTGAAACTCATTCGTTACTTACAAGGCAGGCCTGAACCGTGTTCAGTGTTGCCAAAAACGCAACATTTGCGAACAGAGCCGAAAAACGTGTGTCCAAACACATATTGTATTATGTAGTGTTCAAACACTCACATCATACATTTGCACATAGATACGGGAGTTTCGATGAGCGGCACACTTCACACGCAGGTGGGAGGTGATGAGAGTCAGATCCCTCGGGTGATACCCGGAGTCAGATGCTCTCTCGGGTGCACGGTATCTCGCTGCCAGTACAGCAGCCAAGCAGCCGCCAATCTTGAATAAACATTATTGATAGTAAAAATTATAACAAGGATAGTAACAATAACAGTAATAATATTAATAACAATTACTTTTTACGACATCTATGTCAGCTTTGTCAGCCATGTAATATTTAATTGAGGTAATTACATAATTGTGCATTTACTGAACACTTCTCGGAAGATTTCGATACATTTCGGTACTGTACATACTCCTTCTACGCGGATATTACGTCACGCGTTATGTTGCGTCCTTGTTGCATTACGGCTGAGCCAGATCCCAGAAATAAAAGCGGCTGCGACATCACAAATGGTCGTCTACAGTATGTTTTTTTTGTGTCTAATTGCTCTATAAATGTCTATCTATTGGTGTATTCCTAGGGCTATCCTTTTTATGATGATTCACATAAGCCAAATGTCTCACCAATAACAATCCACGAAGCATTGCTGAAGAACTTTCGATCTCTGAAAAATCATACAGTTAACATAAAAACTCATGCGTGAACTCGAAATTGTAGAAGGGATCGAATGCTCTGTTTACGTCATACAGAAACACCATAATGAGATTTGTCGATCTGAAGATGAACAAAAACGATGAGTGCCTTTTAGACTCTATTCGTGAGCATCCCAACCTTTTCATCACAACCCGCGTGTCCGAGAACATAACCATTTGTTTGTTCTTATTCATTCTACACAAACTGTGCAACATAACCAATGGAAAACACCTATACTATGTTCGGTTATATGCTATTTTCTGCTGCTTCATCCTACCGGAATGGAGCAGCAGGAAGCTCATAAGCAAGTGGTGACAGTGTCGCAAAGTAGTGCACAAAACAGAGCGATGAAATGAGAAGGGCTGTTTTTGCATACACACTCAGACACAAACATTATTTGAGTGAAGAGAAAAGATAGAATAACAGCGATGCCTGTAAGATCACGCCAGGACAACTGGGGAAAACGAACTCCTGCTGCTTATAAGCACTTTATTTTCTCGATCTGAATACTTGATGACTTTCGACTGTTGCAGATGTCGCCTTTTGGAATGTATTGAATACGTGGCTCGAAGTCAGGTAGCTTATTGCATAGAAAACACAGTTCGAGAGTAGATCAAACATGTAATATAAGGTTATGTTTCAACGAAATCTGTGTCATTAGTACGCTACGGAGGTTATAGTTATATGAATGTGCTCAATAAATACGAACTCACATTTCGACTCTGATTTAAGACAATGTCTGGGTTTCTCATAGGTTCAGGTTATCTACAGTTGAATCCCTCTGAGAAAGTGAAAACAGGACAAAAAGACTTACTACCCGCCTTCTCACAGACAACTGAGATAAATGGACATTGATTTCACTTCAATGCAGGTTTCCAAACTTGAATGCAGTTATACGTGGGGGAGCTACCATTCTGGAAGGATGAGAGGCTGGGGCGATTTCGCCAAACCAACTCAAGGGAAACACGCTTTAGAAAGTACATTAAGTTATTTATTCAAACATCAGAGTGATTTGTTTTGCGTCTCGTTTCGAAACATTCATTCCAAGCGATTGGTTTTCCAGTCACCGATTTGCGGTTCGGTTTGGGAAGGACCCGGTACACCAGTAATTTGATTCACGTGGCCGTACGGCTTTTTAACATACAGCACGACTGCTGTGACTTCATAGCGATCGGTAAGACTACAATTCAATGAGAAGGTTGAAATTTAAAAAAATGAATTTTTCTTAACTGTCCACACTGATTTGTTTGCAGTCTTCATCTGTGCCCCCAATCGGTTCCTTTTTTCTGTGTACAGATATCGTCGTCTCTCATTTTCTCCAGTTCCATGAATGGAATGGTCTGTCAAACACCCCCGCGCTCTCCATGTTTCAGATTCTCCTGAGAGATGGTTTACGGTTGGAATATGGCTAGAGAACATTTACTTACTACAAGTTGTGTAAATAAAATTTGTGACATGTATCCTGTATGATAGTCACCGCTTCGTTGGGACGGACATGAACGCGCAACACCTGACTGTTAAGATGCCGTTGACTGTGGAAACGCTGGCAGCTTCTCCTGAGAGATGAAGTACCGGAGAAGATGCAGGCTCAAATACTGGTGTCGAATTAGCCTGCATCTCCTTATGAATTTCAAACAGTACAGGCGACATATGGCTGATCCCGGTATTTTAAGTTGCAAAATAGGCGAGTACAGCAATTTAAGTTGCATCGGTTTTTCAGAGACATGTATACGTTTAGGCCGTATCTACTAATCTGTCTGCGCTTGCTTGAAATGAATGAGTTAAAAGGTGATGTTTTTGAATGCCCTTGTGAGATGTTGTTTCGTTTGTTGAATAGATTTAGTTGATAACAGCATTTCATTTCCGTTTCCATCTTTTCTGTAGATAGATTGTCTTATGAAGTCGTGATTGTGAACTCGGCAGGGCACGCAGCATAGCAATTCATAATCCTCAGTTTTATTGGTTTTTCATACGAATCCCATGAACACCCGATGAATAACTCGTTAACAATAATATCCCATGAGAAGCTGATGAAATTTGTTTTATGAGGTAAACTCGTGGAATTCACGATGAGTTGCTACTGCGCCTAGCGAGAAACGCATTTTTGATGTTTATAAGCGACTGGTGATTGTACAAAGCACAAGTTCGGTTCAGTTGTTTTTGTTTTTTATTGTTTTCAAGTTAGGACGAACTAGCAAAAAGCGCATGAATGTGGAAAGCCACGTTGGAAGCTCTACATTCAGATGTTTTCGATGTGAATACTTGATGGCTTTCGGGCTGTGTCCAATGAATTCCAGTTGTCGCCCACTGGAATGTATTGGATACGTAGCTCGAAGTCAGGGAACTTCACAAGTTGTATAGAGAACACTCTTCCTGGGGGATTGAATATGTAATATAAGGTTTTGCAGAGGGTTGGGTCATCATCAATTAAACCCCTCTAGAGAAACCTAAAAACTCTCCTAAATGTTTCACTGAGCACACATTCATATAACTATAGAATCTCTGATGGTTTAATAAGTCAGCATTCAGAAACACGAACAATTACACTAAATGTTTTGTACAGTACAGTGTGTGGTTCAGGCAATTCATAAGTTTCCGCAACTGGAACAGTTCTGAGGTCGTAACATTCCATCTCAGCCGCTATTTGTCATGAAAAGTGAGCGAAAAAGTCACGTGGTCGGCGAGTTCACTGAAGAATCGAACCGCAAATCAGTCATTAGAGCAAAGGATGGCTCTGTGCTCGGTGAATCAGACTGACTGGTTCTGCGGTCCGTTTTAAAACATTCACTGAAAAAACGGGCGGTTCACCAAGTCAATTCGAGCCACATGTTAAGTTATTCAGAGACCGGTTCGCGGTTTGGTTCGTGTGGACCCGGCCCTCGTTCTGCTTCTCTGTATTGAGCACGACTGCTGTGACTTCGATCGGTAAAACTGCAATTGTTATGTTTAAAAGGGATTATTCTATCTGAATTCTCTGCTCACACTTCTTTGACTGCGGTTTTTTCTGTGATCTTCAATGGTTCTCTTCTTTCTGTGTACAGATATTGTCGTCATTCAGTTTCTCCTGCACCATGAATGAAATGCTCTGTCGAACACGCTCTGCTCTTCTCCGAGTTTTTTTGCACGGTTGTAAGATGCGTTCTCATGTATGCTCGTCTGTACCTTTATTACTGTAGAATTTAGCAGCGACTCGCCGGCGACATGAAGGGGTCGGCAGAGTGTCGCCGATGGATCGCCTGCGATTATTTTAAGGTCGTTCATTCTGGATAAGATATATGTTGATCAGGCACGTATACTTGTAGTTTTTAGGTGGGTGACATGTTTTTACATGAACGATAAAGCCGTGAATCTCATTGCGTCTATTTTCGGCGACGATAAGTGTATACAACATTTTTATTCTCTGTAAAATTACCAGTTCCGGTATCTGATTACCATATAGAACGTTTAATGTGAAGGACCTGAGAATAATCGCAGGCGACCCGCCGGCGACACTCTGCCGACCCCTCCATGTCGCGGGCGAGTCGCCGCCAAATTCTAGAGTACCTTCTACATCAACAAAACTTGTGACTGTATGAGAATGTGAAAGTGAGAGAGGCAGAACACCTTTCAGCCAACCTGAGAGGAGACAGAATGACAGATCCTACCCCTGACAAAAACCTAGTTGATCTTGGCAGAGCGGAGCGAGCTAGTACTACATATGAACAGGCAACTACTCACTAGAAGTTGTGTATATGAAATCTGTATTCTTTATGATAGTCATCGCTTTGTTGGAATGAATATGAACGCGCAACACTGTTCATACACAGGGATACGTTTAGGCCGTATCTACTAGTCAGTCTGCGCTTGTATGAAAGAAATGCGTTGAACTGTGATGATCATGAATGCCCTTGTCAGATCCTGTTCTGTGATGTTTGTTGAATACATTTGATTTTTTCACAACCAGCATGATTCCTATTCCAGATTTTGTTGTCAGTTTGTCCTCCAAATTAGTGATGGGGAACTCGGAGGCCACGCCCCCACGCGTCGTAGTAGTTCACAATCCTCATGAGAAGTTCATATGCTTTTCTCCACATCCCATGAATCGTGAACAATAACATCTCATGAAAAGATGGGATTTTTCATTCGTTTATGGGATTTCTCATTTGTTTCATGAAAACATCTCATGGGGTTGACTAAGGCAACGTGAATGAGTAATTTCGTTCTTCCACTAGAACCTTGGGTTTTGAATGAGCTGCCGCGAAGGGACAAAGTTCAGCCAGACAAAATCACCAAACCAAAACCTATCTTTTTGCAACTTTAGTTCAACGCAAATAAAATTTTCTTAAGCTGCCCCAAAGGGACAAAAACGGCCGTCGGCGACGTCGTACCAAAACTCACAAAATTCAAAATACAAATTTGAGAGAAAGATGAATTGAGTACAGAGAACTTGAGTTTCGACAATTTTTTGAAAAGCTGCCTCAAAGGGGCTAGGATTCCCTGAACTTCAGTATGCTTCTTCACAGAACAAACAAATTACACACAGATTGAGGGAAAGGTCAAGAAAGAATGATTGATACGTTTGAAAAAAACAAATTTCGCGAAAACATCAGGTTCAACGTCATGTTGCAACCAACAGCAAGATTTTTCATTCCAATACATTCCAATACATTCATAAGGTGCCTCAAAAGGACACAAGCCGGCCGTCCGCGACGCCGCTAACGTAACCACATTTGAAACCATAATCTGTGAGAAAACTTGGGGAATCACTACAATTGGTCACCTTTCTCAACCAAAATACTCCCGTTAGCCACAACAACTGATCAGCAAAACCACCCAAAAGTTCCACCTCCACCGCTGCAACGGCAAAAATTCGAGGAGCTTAGTGAGTTAACCTATCGTATTCAAAGTACTACATGGGCCCATAGTGCAGAGAAACAATCAAGAAAACTCAGAAAGCGGAGAGGCCTCTCGACATCCTCTGGTGGGGCAACCCCACCTAACAACACACCAGCGGGAGGGAACAACTCAACGGGGTCGAAAGGGACAACACTCACTGTCCGCAGCTCACTGCGCAATTGAATGTCAAACCAAGTTTTCTCGGGCGCCGCACCAATTGCGTGGACGGCATTACGAGAAAACGCAAGAAGTGGTGATAAGGCGCCGCAAAGGGACACAAACAAATACTAGAACAAAGAGAAGTGATATTTTTCCATAAAAAGAGAAAGAACCGAAACTTGAGAGTGAGAGGGTGGGTGGGAAATAAAGCTAGTGAACGAAAAGTCGGTGAAAAAGTTACCAGAGCTGCTACCAAAGAGGTGTGTGCGAGTAGGAAGTATTCCTATGAGCTCGCATGCACAAACAAACAAAGAAAGAAGATGGATTCATATAACAGATCGAATAAATAACAGAAAACAAGGCCGAGCCGTCCGTCTCGGGTCGCGTGGGAGAAGTCCTGTCTCATCGAAACTGGTAGGCGGCGCCTGTAAGATCTGAGTCACTGATGTGAAATGTATTACGTAAAGCCTATTGATCTGCATGAGTATGATTGAAGAAGAATGCATGAGTTATCTCTACTTGTATTCAAGTTTGTAAGTATGGAAGAGTTAAAATAACCGTATTCGAAGTTGATAAGGACATGAATCACTCATGGCACTTGCGATATGTCTCCACTCGATATGAAGCGGAACAAGTAATTTCTAAGTACTCACGCACGCGACGCGACAAAAATTGAAAAAGTCGAAATTATTATCGTAGCAGGCGGAGAAATGATCATTTTACAACCGCAAAAGTGATTTGGGATAAATGTCCAATGTGGATCCACTCGAAAAAGATCGATAAATTAGGGGCAAAATGTAGGGCACAGCGGGTTCTGGGCTTATGACTTATGAGAAACATGTTTTTGTGGGACCTTTTCTATTCATCGAATGACCTCCCCCTCCAGGCGAATCGAGTGGGTGACGATTCCGCTAAAACCGATTCAGCGTGCTTAATAGGAGACTTTTCAGCTAACACAGTTACCGTTTCAAGCTTGGACTTCTCAGGGTAGAAAAGTTTAGTAATATTTTCAGCAGTTCACACCTGAACATTGGTTTTATTTTAACACTTTACGTGAAAAGGTTGGCAGTTTGAACCTGGACATGGGTTAATGAATCAGATATGGGGTAATCTCGACCGCGGGAATCGAACATGGACAACATGTTAAAGGTGGTGGGGGGCTAAAGTATAAATTATTCAAATTCCTTCGTATGGGGTCCAACTTCCAGAAAAGAGGATGTTAACGATAGGGAAATCGAATATCGACTTGACGTTAAAGGTGACCCGCTCCGAGAAATATATTTTCTAATTCAAACTTCTACTGTTTTTAAGTCCGCAACTGTGTCCACTGGTAAATCTCATGGTACGCTGGGGCCTCGCGTTGGTGGTCGTCGAGCACCGGGCGCTAATGGTACTACGCTGCGCAGTTTTTAATGGAAGAGAAAAAGACGAAAAAAAGGAAACATTAGGAAAGTTTGAATTTGGAAAAATATCCTCATTTTGGTAAAATTTGACCCAATACGAATGAATTCGAAAGATTTATAATTTAGCCCCCCACCACCTTCAACTCCGTATCGATATTCGTAATTCTCATGATCGATTACCCCATCCGCGAAATTTTGGTTCGAAAATACTCGTTTTGGCCACCATGATACTTTAGCCCCCCACCACCTTTAACCCCGTATCGATATTCGTAATTCTCATGATCGATTACCCCATCCGCGAAATTTTGGTTCGAAAATACTCGTTTTGGCCACCATGATACTTTAGCCCCCCACCACCTTTAACATTATGTCCATGTTCGATTCCCGTGGTCGACTACCCCATATCTGATTCATTAACCCATGTCCAGGTTCAAACTGCCAACCTTTTCACGTAAAGTATGAAACTCTTAAAATAAAACCAATGCTCAGGTGTAAACTGCTAAAAATCGCGCGCAGCGCGAAGCGCTGTGCGAGATTTGTCTTTGGTCCGGCTAATGCGCGCTTTCGTTTTTTTAGTTTCTCCTCAAAAAGGCTGAATGTTGCAAAACAAAGTTTTTATTGATGTACTTGTTTTCTATAGCTAATTCCCTAACCGTGTTTCAAATTTGAGCGAAATCGGTTAAGTTTGAGCCAAGTTATGACCTCATGCGCTTCATCAAGAGCGCCAACTTCCGTCGTGTGTGGGTGGGTGGGTGGGTGGGTGGGTGGGTGTGTGTGTGGGTTGTGACAAGAAAATAAACCCAGTTTAAGGGTTTCCACTCAACCGATTTTGTTGAAAATTGTGGAAGACATGTGATACCTACTCAAACCCTTGCGGAGCAAAAAAAATTCACGAAAAAATTGTTTTAATCAAAGTTATAGACATTTTTCGGAACGTGTCTGCGTCTCTCCATTTAGCACGCTCTCTCACTCTCTCTGTCCGGTCGACAACTCAATTTGTATTGTAACTTAGAGTAACAATTACCGATTTGCTCGAAAATTGAAATATGATGCCATCGTGACTTTTATTTGAATATGAAGTATTCTATTCCTGACGTCCTTCAGGATTCTGGAGACCGGATGACGTCATTTTTGAAAAGTGCAAAGTTGACGTCACATATATTTTCAAATGATGGTAATATCTTAGAAAGGATCAATTGACGGTGAAACTCCATCTGAGAGTGATCTATTCTGGGATTCTGGAGACCAGGTGACGTCGATTTTGAAAAGTGCAAAGTTGACGTCACATATATCTTTAAACGATGGTAATATCTTAGAAAGGGTCAATTAACGGTGAAACTCAATCTGAGAGTGATGTATTCTGGGATTCTGGAGACCAGGTGACGTCGATTTTGAAAAGTGCAAAGTTGACGTCACATATATCTTTAAACGATGGTAATATCTTAGAAAGGGTCAATTAACGGTGAAACTCAATCTGAGAGTGATGTATTCTGGGATTCTGGAGACCAGATGACGTCGATTTTGAAAAGTGCAAAGTTGACGTCACATATATCTTTAAACGATGGTAATATCTTAGAAAGGGTCAATTAACGGTGAAACTCCATCTGAGAGTGATGTATTCTGGGATTCTGGAGACCAGATGACGTCGATTTTGAAAAGTGCAAAGTTGACGTCACATATATCTTTAAACGATGTTAATATCTTAGAAAGGGTCAATTAACGGTGAAACTCAATCTGAGAGTGATGTATTCTGGGATTCTGGAGACCAGGTGACGTCGATTTTGAAAAGTGCAAAGTTGACGTCACATATATCTTTAAACGATGGTAATATCTTAGAAAGGGTCAATTAACGGTGAAACTCAATCTGAGAGTGATGTATTCTGGGATTCTGGAGACCAGATGACGTCGATTTTGAAAAGTGCAAAGTTGACGTCACATATATTTTCAAATGCTGAAAATATCTTAAAAATGGTTAATTAACGACGAAACTTTATCTAAATATGACTTATTCTGGGAATCAGAAGGCCAGACGACGTCAACTTTTCAAAAATTGACGTGAAATATGTTTTCGAATGCTGAAAGTTTCTTAGAAATGGTCAATTCACGATGAAACTTCATTCAAACATGACGTATTCTGGGATTCTGAAAAGCAGAGGGCAGAAAGTAAGTTTTTAGAACTGCAATGTTGACGTCATATTTTTCTCAAATGATAGTAATACTTGGCAAGTGGTTCATTAAGAAAACAATTTTATCTGCACCGTACAGATCAAACCACATACCTACGGCATGTATACAAAAAGAGAAAAATTCATGAAAAAGTGGGGGCCCAACGACTGTGAGATTTGTCTTCTGCTGTGCGCCCCTTAGACAACTACTCTCAAATGGAGCAGCTACTGCTACAAAAACCGAAAAATACTCATGTATAACTGTTAATTACAAACATACAAAAGTCGTAAAATATTTTTTCAAACCTGTAAACTAGAATCTGTAAATAACCGAAAAATACTAATATACTCTAGTATAACTGTTATATTAGGTTATTTATTTGAACAAAATATATTTTACTGAGCACATTCATATAATTATAACTGTTTATTACAAACATACAAAAGTCGTAAAATATTTTCTCAAACCTGTAAACTAGAATCTACAAATCACAGATGTTAACTCAACGTAGTCAATTATAGAGTTCCTGGTTTTGTGCACAATGGTTGGTGTTTTTGGTCATTACTTCAATTCTAGGTGCTATAACGTTTGGCACATTATTTAACAGTTGTTCTCTCTTTCGCAGCTGTGACTTGTAGATTCTAGTTTACAGGTTTGAGAAAATATTTTACGACTTTTGTATGTTTGTAATAAACAGTTATAATTATATGAATGTGCTCAGTAAAATATATTTTGTTCAAATAAATAACCTAATATAACAGTTATACTAGAGTATATTAGTATTTTTCGGTTATTTACAGATTCTAGTTTACAGGTTTGAAAAAATATTTTACGACTTTTGTATGTTTGTAATTAACAGTTATACATGAGTATTTTTCGGTTTTTGTAGCAGTAGCTGCTCCATTTGAGAGTAGTTGTCTAAGGGGCGCACAGCAGAAGACAAATCTCACAGTCGTTGGGCCCCCACTTTTTCATGAATATCAACTAAACTTTCCTACCATGAAAAAAAAACGTTAAAAAAATGTTCGAAAATGAGTAAAAACCATGTTTCATGGATCAAAAGGAGTTGGCAACATGTCATGCAGTTTGCTAGCGACCAAACTGCAACTGCTGCTCGAGTCGGCAGCAAATTGCTGCCGACTGCAACAAATGTCGCGTGAGTTGGCAGCAAAAAGTACGAACGCAGAGTTGGCAGCAGATTGTTGCTGCTTGCTGCCGGCAGCAAGTTTTGCAGTCGGCAGCACGATCGATAATCACACTTTGCATGTTGCTGCTGCTGCTGCCAGAGTTGGCAGCAAAAAGTATGAACCCTGCCTAAATGCCGCCCACGGGAAGGCGGGAGGGTACTGTATATCACATTTTTCGCTGTGTACGCACACATGTCTTCGATGCCAAAGCATGTCATACATCTACTCTAATAGCGCAGTGGTTAGCCGTCCCAACACGAATCTTTTGCTCGCAGGTTCGATTTCAGCGAGAGACATAAATTCATAAATTTGGCACCCACTATACGAAGAATTTCTTTCGCTCCTGTCGAAAAACAGATCTCTGCTTTTTGTACGCAACTGGTGATCTACGTAGAAGGCACAGTTTCGAAATGTTTTAGTTTTCCGAGTGAAGAATGACGGCGAGAAACGCATGAATGTGGAAAGCCACGTTGGAAGGACTTCATTCCGTTCAGATGTTTTCGATCAGAATACTTGATGGCTTTTCGGCAGTTTTCAATATGTTCCAGTTGTCGCCTTTTGGAATGTATCGAATACGTGGCTCGGAGTCAGGAAGCTTCACAAACTGTTTATACTGTTAGTCAGTTTTACAGTTAAATCAAATAGTCCAAATACAATCGAGTACCTATATTAATATAGTAAAGAGTTTGCTTGTACAAACCCAAATAGTTTGTCTGTTACAAACCTTAGTATTTTGAACATTTAACAATCCATATGCCGATTGGGCTGTTCTCATCAGTGAATGACCGAACCTAAGTTCACGTGAAACATGTTGAATAGGGTTGTTAATCAATTCCAAAAATCAAGTCAATTCCAATTTATGAAAAAGTGGGGGCCCAACGAATGTAAGATTTGTCTTCTGCTGTGCGCCCCTTAGACAGCTACTCTCAAATGGAGCAGCTACTGCTACAAAAATCGAAAAATACTAATATACTCAAGTATAACTGTTCATTACAAACATACAAAAGTCGTAAAATATTTTCTCAAACCTGTAAACTAGAATCTACAAGTCACAGCTGCGAAAGAGAGAACAACTGTTGAATAATATGACAAACGTTATAGCACCTAGAATTGAAGTAATGACAAAAAATGCCAACCATTGTGCACAAAACCAGGAACTCTATAATTGAGTACGTTGAGTTAACATCTGTGATTTGTAGATTCTAGTTGACAGGTTTGAGAAAATATTTTACGACTTTTGTATGTTTGTAATGAACAGTTATACTTGAGTATATTGGTATTTTTCGGTTTTTGTAGCAGTAACTGCTCCATTTGAGAGTAGTTGTCTAAGGGGCGCACAGCAAAAGACAAATCTTACATTCGTTGGGCCCCCACTTTTTCATGAATTTTTCTCCTTTTGTATACATGCCGTAGGTATGTGGTTTGATCTGTACGGTGCAGATAAAATTGTTTTCTTAATGAACCACTTGTCAAGTATTACCATCATTCGAAAAAAAATATGACGTCAACATTGCAGTTCTGAAAACTTACTTTATCTGCCCTTCAGAGTCCCAGAATACGTCATATTTGAATGAAGTTTCATCGTGAATTGACCATTTTTAAGAAACTTTCAGCATTTGAAAACATATTTCACGTCAATTTTTTTCAAAAGTTGACGTCATCTGGCCTTCTGAATTCCAGAATAAGTCATATTTAGATAAAGTTTTATCGTTAATATACCATTCTCCATATGTGACGTCAACTTTGCACTTTTCAAAAATGACGTCATCTGGTCTCCAGAATCCCGGAATACGTTACTCTCAAATTGAGTTTCACCGTTAATCGACCCTTTCTAAGATATTACCATCATTTGAAAGTATATGTGACGTCAACTTTGCACTTTTCAAAAATGACGTCATCCGAGCTCCAGAATCCTCGATGACGTCATCAGTAGAAGACTTACATCTAAATCGATGTCAGTTCCTGTCGTGGTATCATACTTCAGATTTTACTTGAATTGGTTAGGACTGAGCTGAGTTATAACGCAATTTGAATTACCGCGACAGAGAGGGCGAGAGAGTGCACGAAATGAAGAGACGCAGAGACATTTTCAAAGACCTATAACTTGATGAAAAATAATTTTTTTCGAAAAAAAGTTTGCGCCCCCAAAGTTTGAGTGGGGTATCTATCGTGTCCCAAATTTTCAGTCAAATCGGTTCACACATAAAAATATCCCAGGAGTGCGCACCAACACACACACACAGACACACGACGGAAGTTGGCGGTCTGCATGAAGCGCATAACGTCATAACTCGGCTCAAACTCAATCAATTTCGTTCAAATTTCGAACATAGCTTGTAAATGTGCCATAGAAAGTCAGCAAATCATGAAAAGTTTTGATTTGCACAATTGGACCTTTTTGAGAGTGAACTAAAAAAAATGAAAGCGCGCATTAGCCGGATCAAAGACAAATCTCGCACAGCGCTTCGCGCTGCGCGCGATTCCAATTCTTTTTCGTTTCTCAAAAACCACTCAATTCCAATCCCAATTCGTTTTCAATTCTCGAAAACCACTCAATTCCAATTCCAATTCTTTTGCAATTCGCAAAACCACTCAATTCCAATTCCAATTCTTTTAGATTTTCAAAAACTGCTCAATTCCAATTCCAATTCCGATCAATTCCTCGAAATCTCAGATTCTCAATTCCAATTCCATTGAAAAATTCCATTGGAATTGATTGGAATTGATTGGAATTGATTAGAATTGACTGTGTTTCCAACTTCATGTCAGTTTTTTCTTCAAAAAAACGAAGATAAACAATGTTCACTTTGGTTCCATTGAACGAGAGACATAAGGAACAATGGTAATTTTAATTTGGTAATGAACAAGGAAAAACAGCATGGAATTGTAATTCGATTCTGAATCAATTCTGAGCGAAAATCAAGTCAATTCCAATTCCAATTCCAGTTGTTCTGATATACGAAAGAATTGGAATTGCAATTCCAGATTTTTTTGGCATACAAAAGAATTGGAATTGCAATTCCAATTCTTTTCGACAGACAAAAAGAATTGGAATTGCAATTCTTTTGGGTGACTATCTCAATTCTATCAATTCCAATTCCAATTTCAATTCCAATTCTAACAACCCTAATGTTGAACACAGCAGAAATCAGAAACGTACAAGAACAAAGTACACAATGCCACTTTATTCTAGGAACAGAAAAACAATATAAGTTTTGCAATTATTTCAAACGGTCGCCCCATTATACTACGACTTTGATTTTCATCCTACCAAAGCAACTATTTCGAACGAAACAATTTCTTCGGTCGGATCACACCGAAAACAGTGCGCGAATTGATCATTATCGGAACGCGAACAGTTCTCACAACTGTTCATTCTTTTGAAGAAAAATGGAACAACAGTTAAACCTATCGCGCGCAGCGCGAAGCGCTGTGCGACATTTGTCTTTGGTCCGGCTAATGCGCGCTTTCATTTTTTTAGTTTACCCTCAAAAAGGCCCAAACGTGCAAATCAAATTTTTTTATGATTTGTTGGTATTTCATGGCATATTTACAAGCTATGTTCCAAATTTGAACAAAATTGATTAAGTTTGAGCCGAGTTATGACGTTATGCGCTTCATGCAGACCGCCAACTTCCGCCGTGTGTGTGTGTGTGTGTGTGTGTGAACGCACTTCTGGGAAATTTTTATGTGTGAACCGATTTGACTGAAAATTTGGGAGACGATAGATATCCCACTCAAACCTTGGGGGCGCAAACTTTTTTTCGAAAAAAATTATTTTTCATCAAGTTATAGGTCTTTGAAAATGTCTCTGCGTCTCTTCATTTCGTGCACTCTCTCGCCCTCTCTGTCGCGGTAAATCAAATTGCGTTATAACTCAGCTCAGTCCTAACCAATTCAAGTAAAATTTGGAGTATGATACCACGACATGAACTGACATTGATTCAGATGTAAGTCTTCTACTGATGACGTATTCTGGGATTCTGGAGACCAGATGACGTCATTTTTGAAAAGTGCAAAGTTGACGTCACATATATTTTCAAATTATGGTAATATCTTATAAAGGGCCAATTAACGGTAAAACTCAATGTAAGAGTGACGTGTTGTTCTGCGATTCTGGAGAACAGATGACGTCAGTTTTGAGAAGTGCAAAGTTGACGTCACATATTATTTCAAATGCTGAAAATATCTTAAAAATGGTATAGTAACGATGAAACTTTATCTAAATATGACTTATTCTGGAATTCAGAAGACCAGATGACGTCAACTTTTGAGAAAATTGACGTGAAATATGTTTTCGAATGCTAAAAGTTTCTTAAAAATGGTCAATTCAGGATAAAACTTCATTCAAATATGACGTATTCTGGGATTCTGAAGGGCAGGTAAATTAAGTTTTCAGAACTGCAATGTTGACGTCATATTTTTTCCGAATGATGGTAATACTTGACAAGTCATTCATTAAGAAAACAATTTTATCTGCACCGTACATATCAAACCACATACCTACGGCATGTGTACAAAAAGAGAAAAATTCATGAAAAAGTGGGGGCCCAACGACTGTGAGATTTGTCTTCTGCTGTGCGCCCCTTAGACAGCTACTCTCAAATGGAGCAGCTACTGCTACAAAAACCGGAAAATACTTATATACTCAAGTATAACTGTTTATTACAAACATACAAAAGTCGTAAATTATTTTTCCAAATCTGTAAACTAGAATCTACAAGTCACAGATGTTAACTCAACGTACTCAATTATAGAGTTCCTGGTTTTTTACACAATGGTTGGCATTTTTTGTCATTACTTCAATTCTAGGTGCTATAACGTTTGTCATATTATTCAACAGTTGTTCTCTCTTTCGCAGCTGTGACTTGTAGATTCTAGTTTACAGGTTTGAGAAAATAATTTACGACTTTTGTATGTTTGTAATAAACAGTTATACTTGAGTATATAAGTATTTTCCGGTTTTTGTAGCAGTAGCTGCTCCATTTGAGAGTAGCTGTCTAAGGGGCGCACAGCAGAAGACAAATCTCACAGTCGTTGGGCCCCCACTTTTTCATGAATTCCTCTTTATTTTACTTGTTATATGTCTGCGTTGTCTATATCAGATTCAATTCGTGGCCGTCTACTTATAGAATGTGCGAAACTGCTAAGTGACTGTCAGTACGACACCGAAATAGGAGTTTACGAGTCATAATGCAACTTTAAACTACTCAGGTAGACCGTAAATAGTGAGACATCGACGGTCGTTAAATTAATGTAGTTGAGATTGAATAATAGTGGGAAGATATTGAGTTCAATTTCAATACACGCCAATAACCAAAGAGAGGTGATTACAAGTTAGGAAGAAAACTATACTTTCTCTATTTGGACGAAGCAAAATAAGTAAATGCATCTGAAGTTATTCATGTTAGCTATTTTCTCTCTCATTCTGAGAATGATCTTGATGTTGATTCAATGGAAAAGTATTTATTTCTTCGTTAGATATTATATATGTGTCGCTTAAAACACAACAATAAACGTGCAGAAATGTCGTACCAGTTTTGCTCAACTTTGACCTACTCATTCAGAGAAATTGACACAGAACTTTTCATGAATAGTAACTAATTACAAAGTTTGGTAATTCATCCAACTTCAAACACCACCTTATTTTATTTCATCTCTCAAGAAAAACTACAGAAAAATTATACATTTCATTTCCGTTTCCATCTTTTCTGTAGATAGTTTGTCCTCTAAAGTGTGTTCATGAACTCCAGAGGCCACGCAGCGTAGCAATTCACAATCCTCAGTTTTAATGGTTTTTCAAACAAAATGAACACCTGATAAATTACTCGTCAAAAATAGTATCTCATAAGAAGCTGACGAAATCAGTTTTATGCGGTAATCTCGTGGAATTCACGATGAATGGCTACCACTACGCCTAGCGAGAAACGAATTTCTGATGTAATATATGCGACTGGTGATTGTTCGGTTCAGATGTTTCTGTTTTTTTCTTGTTTTCAAGTAAAGAAGAACTAGCAAGAAACGCATGGATGTGAAAAGCCACGTTGGAAGCTCTACATTCAGATGTTTTCGATGTGAATACTTGATGGCTTCCGGGCGTTTTCCAATGAATTCCAGTTGTCGTCCACTGGAATGTATTGGATACGTGGCTCGAAGTCAGGGAACCTCACAAGTTGTATAGAGAACACTCTTCCTGGGGGATTGAATATGTAATATATGGTTTTGCAGAGGGTTGGGTCATCATCAATTAAACCCCTCTAGAGAAACCTAAAAACTCTCCTAAATGTTTCACTGAGCACACATTCATATAACTATAGAATCTCTGATAGTTTAATAAGTCAGCAATCAGAAACACGAAACATTATACTAAACGTTCCGTTTAGTGTATGTTTTAGGCAATTTATAGATTGTTATTACTGCAGCAATTCTGAGGATCGTGATATCTCATCACAGCTGCTATAAAATCAACAAAATTTGTGACTGTATGAGAATATGAACGTGAGAGAGGCAGAACACCTTCCAGCCGACCTGAGAGGAGACTGAATGACAGATCCTACCCCTGGCGGCGTAGCAATCCCTCAACTATGCTAGTCATGCCATTCTAAATTCTTCATGTGTTACTTTTTTCTCTGACCTATAATTGGTTTATCTGCCACCCGAACACTAGATTTCGAATCTGGCTCGTACTCCATTAAAGTTGTCCGAATGATTGAAACTTCGAAAAAAGATTTTCCACCAGAAACGAGATTGCCCGAATCGAAAAACTACTATAAGTTACTCATGAATACACCCTATAAACTACTCGTGAACTAATTTAGTTTTAAAGCCTAGACATCAATAGAATCTCATGAGAAGTTCGTGAGATACTGCTCGTGAGGTATCTCATGATGTTTTCGAGGAATTTCTACCGCGCCAGATTGGCCTCCTGTTTTTTGCACGTAGGATGTCTAATTTCAGGTCGTCAAATACTCAACAGATAATAGAGAAACAGCCGACAACTTGGTTGCGGCACTTGGTGGTGCTGGGGTGAGTAGTAGTAGGACAGACGGCAAGTTTAGCCAAAAGAAGAACTCTCTCTTCTCTTTCCCTCTCTTTTCATTTACCCTCTTTCTTCCTTTCCTCTTTTATCCTCACTGACTTCCCCTATCCCCCTGTATATTCTTTCTATTCCTCCCTCTCCCTCTCTTTCTCTCTTGCTCGTTCTGGCGCTACATATTTTTCTCTGTGGATCTGCTTCTCTTTGCCTTGCCCTTCTCCTCTCTTTGCATCATCCTCTTTTTCTATCTTTATTTTTCTCTCTTTCCTACCGGGAACAAAATGTTGTTCCAGGTACCGGATAGAAAACTTTCCTTTATCCACAATGAGATAACCGGTAACCAGACATTTCACTCGACCAAGAACTCCAAGTCCCAACGGTTTCTACTCCATCTCATCCGTAATAATGCATACTTGCAACAGCTTTTGGTGAAAATGTTCTATCACGATTATGTTATTTTTGACTATAAGTTACCATTTGTATAATAATGAACAAGTTCTCTTATTTTGTATCAACAAAGGAGCTTATTTATATAAAAGTTACATGAGCTTGTTGACCAATCCGAAAGTTGGGCATTTTTCCAACCAAAAGAACCAGTTTATTTCAAAAGTGTGCAGGAATCTGATCTAAACTATCAATTGTTTTAATTTACATTGCTGCTGCCAAATAACACTCTCTTGGGTCCGAATATGTGATTTTCCCTTGGTTGAATGCCTGCATTCAACCAACAATTTGTTCATTTTCCGCAAAGTCAATGTCTGGGTGATCCTTTCGTATTTAACTTCTAGTTACCGACTGGGTAACCGGAAAGAAACGATCGACAAATAAGCTAGGTTACCAACAAATACGGTTAGTTATAAAGTACACCGATACACCTTTGAGTCTCTTTGTGAGAACAGTTTACCATTTTACATGAAGTAATAGTCGAATTACTCTATCACTTTTCTTTTTTTCAAACAAGAAATACTGATTCAGCATCTAACAAACCACATATTAAACTGGCACGGTATGTATTTTTATTCTTTCAGCGCTGTGAAAATCATGTTGTGCTGATGCTACTTCTTATAAGCAGGTGGTGAAACATCGCAGTGCCAATGAATATGAAACCCGCCAATCGTTGTGGTTCTATTCATAATAGTTAATTATGAATTTAATAGTTCATCATGTATTTATGTTGATTATCTAACAACGTTATCGTTTATGTGATAAATCAAATTACAAATAACAAAACGAAAAGGCTTGGTAATATATTTGCTAAGAATAAAACATGGAATAAATATCTCAAGTTAATAGGAACATTTAGTGTATGCGAATCTTTTTCGTTGATCGTAGAAAATTATTGTACTTGCTAAAGTTTGATTCAACATAATGATTGAGCACATTGTCTCAAATTTTGAAAAAATGTACTTTTCGGTAACCTTCCTGATAGGTTACTTTGGTCGGTATACTAGAAGTAAACTGAATAGTCACGTAAAGTTAGCATTCTAATGAGGAATTGTGCACTTTGTCTTTTCACGTTTCTGAGTGTTCTGCTGTGTTTAACATAGTTTCACGTGACTGTGCAATTGACTAACACTGTGAAAAACCGTTGCAACTTAAAATACCGAACTCGCCAATTTGCAACTTGAAATACTGGGGTCAGCCAGATGTCGCCTGTACTGTTCGAAGTTCATAAGGAGATGCAGGCTAATTTGACACCAGTATTTAAGCCTGCATCTTCTCCGGTATTTTAAGCTGCCAGCGTGTTCACAGCAGTGTAACCTCCTCAACCACAGCAAGGTTACCAGTCTACGTGCGACAAATGGTTCACTAAACTTTCAACTACAACATGCATATTTCGTAACGAGTGTGTCAACGAATTTATTAATTCAAGTGAAGCATGTGATAGAAAAATAATTAGGAAAACTCTAACGGAAACGTAGGATGTAGTAAGGTATTACAAACTACGAATATTACAAATTTTTCGGTACTTCAGTTCCATGATTATTACTAGAAATCGGTTACCAAACCAGGCAGACTTATCAAAACGGTCCATCTAGTATTATTGTTTCTCGATGTAGTGAATTTCAATCAAGTTAACTGGATCATTGATTAATTTCTCTTGGACAATTGATGCAAGAATTAAATTGATGACTAAACTTGACATATGAAGACACTCTGAAACACTTGAGTGCGCAGCTATCGACAAGTTACCTGCCGAGAGCTATTGGTTGGCAGCGAATAAATCAATATTTTTTCATTCGTACCCGCAATGAAACTTCTCAACGAGTTCTTTTGTCAAACCGTCATGGACAGCGCATGGTCAATTTGCTAGGGGATGAGATAGAATAGCGGTCAGCTCTTCTGCGTATCTTTGATCTACACACTCTCTCATCCATGACAATAATCAACGAACGCTCGCTGTGCGTCGCTCAACAAATTGGACCCACTGCAGTCTTTTTTGGGTAAAAAGACTATAAAATCTTGTTGATCACACTGCACTTGTAGTAGTACATCGGGCGAAATTCCACAAAGTTGACGACCACCTGAATGTTTTACTGTTGCTTTATGAGTAGGGTTGTGGTCGCTCCAAATAATCAGAAATCAAAATACCGTTTTCAAAACATCCAGCACGACACAGAAATTATCCATCTACTAAACTCGAGCCGCTAGTACCAGTTTGGTGGCGGAAGATAGCGGAGTAGTAGCGGTTTATTCGAAACTCGCTAGCTACTTAGTAATAAAAAAAGTGGGAGTAGTTCACATTTGCCCCCCACCCTGGTCGAAAATGGGTTGAAAAGGGCCCGTACTACAATCGCCCCCCACCTTTGGGGGGCGATTATACAACAACAACTGCAGGCTTCGGTTGAGTGGGGGGTGATTGTTCATCAGTTCCGGGTATGTACTATCACCCCCCATTTTGTATTGTGGGGGGTGATTGTTCATTGTCGAAGATGTACAATGTCCCCCACCCATTTACCAATTACCACCCACCTTCGCGCGACTTTTCTGGGATTTCAATTAGGTGGGGGGTAATAGTAACACGAGGGGGGTAATTGTTGTGTGGGGGGCAATTGTACATTTTTCCCAAAAACGTAACAGTTTTTCTTTTCTCAAACACGGGGTAGATGTTCAGTAGCCGTTTGATAGCTACTTGGTGACCGTTTGAGTGGAAATCGTGAGTGGGAATGCTCAAAACGATTGACGCGAGTTTGCTGCTATTAATTAGCAAACTACAAAAGCGAGAGAGCATGCGGGGTCAATTAGGCCGCAGAAATCTGCGTTTCCTTGACCGGCACACTCTCTCGTTGGGGCCGCCACAAAGTGGCTGGGAATTGTCTGACTCGTGAGTACTATATAGTTCACACCATTCCTACTGAGACTCCTACAATAACCTTACAAACTTGCCGAAGGCTGTTGTGAAGCTGAGAATGTAGTTCATGGAAAATGCTCTCGTATATTTACTCTACCTGTGAAGGAGAATGAGGTACGAAAATCCTCAACTTCTCCGATCAAAAGTAAGTGAGCGAAACGGTTTGGAAGTTTCGAAATCCTACTGTAGGAGTCTCAGTAGGAATGGAAAAGACTATATCTGCCCCGTTGTTGATGGCTCGTAAACAACTCTATGGTATTGCACTGCATTGAAAGGGTAGGTTCGTATAATCATAATAGCGGGATATGGCCTTTTCGGGCCATTTACACAAGAAACCCTGTGGCTTCAAGAGAGAAAGTTTGGTTACATTTCAAATGAAACTTTGGGCAACGTAACCCTACCATCTCTCACAAACAAATGCAACTAAGCAACTGGGTTGAATTTTGGTTACGTCTACGACCTAGCGATTACGATTGAGCTGGAGTGAGTAGTTATCAATATCACGTGAAACACTTAGCTCACGTTACCGGCTTACTTAGATTATTACTTGAAGTTTCGCTTCTTCTAGTCAAGGACTAATGGCTGAAGATTTCTGGTACTGAGGTACTCATCAATCAGACTACAGCCATTTTGGAGAAGAGGTCAAAGGAAACGCTAAGTTGGTTCGCAATGTTGAGATGTGAATTTATTTCACAGTTTATACACATTTCCCCTTTTCTTGCCCTTGCTAGTTATAATTATAATATAGAATAGTAGAAATCCTACTGTAAATAACGCTTACTTCAAGTCATGTATGATAGTGCAGCTGAATGTTTACACCTGGATATATAAAAAGTTCCCTCCATCGGCTGGTTAATAATTGACGAGTTAGTTCTTCTGTTGCAAATAATATATAACCAAAGTTATGGGGAAAAATATGGGAAAGCGAGCCCAAATTTTTTCTCTCTCACCATCTGGCAAACCATTACAACAAAACTTAAGAATTTCCATGTCCTACGGATTTTCAGTTTACAGTTCATTAAAATTCACAAAAGCTTCATTTGACCAGAAAAAAAAACACCACAAGTAAGTAAAATCGGAAACTATTCAAATATCACAGTGTTGATAAGAAATATTTAGAGATACATAGGAGGAATAATACTACAACTGAAAAAAGACTATAATGCAGTACCCGTGACAATATTGACATGCATTATAAACTAATAGAATACATTTTACGATACTAGAAAACTAAGTCTCTTCTTATAGAACCAAATATTCTAAGAAAAAAAAGAACCCAAAATCAAAAAAGACTGCTTAATCAGTGGCGAATCGAGTAAAAAGATACAATACGCGAGAATACATAATATTCACAGTGCAAATCGTCTAGCAGGCCGAGTTTTGCGAAACCCTAACAGTGAATTGTCCATAAATCAATAGCTGTATATGTATCTATACTCGCTAACACAATCAATGTACATATTTTTCAGATAACCCTGAACTCTCCCAGTTTCAAAATCTCATATTTACAACAAATATAGGAACCAATCTTACCACTACATAAGATTGATGTGTCCTGCAACCATTCAGAAAAGAACTACTCACACAACGTTAAAACCGAGACTAAAGTGTTCGAATGTTGCAGAGCAATCTTATAATAGCCAGCGAGTTGGCTAGAGTGAATATTTCGAGAGGAAAAAGTATCCGGCGGCCGCACTAGCTGCGCCAGCCACGAAAACCAACTGAAGAGTGTAACGAGGAATCGAGGTTGACAGCACAGGTCGCGGAGGGGTAGAGGCAATCTGAACAAATAATCAATATTTCACAGCAAACAATCAATATTTCCAAGCAAACCATCAATACTTCCCATCACATTTTCAATCAATTCATCAATGTGACTCCCAACCCTCGTGAGAGTCGTCTTCAAAATTGTCTTAAACTAAACTTAAACCTAGGTCTAACTAATTCGAGTGCTGCTTCTACATATCAAGTTCTTACAACCACTATTAATATCAATAGTTATAGTTAGTACCAGAACTCTTCAGCTTTGACTGGAAGAAGCGAAATTTCGAGTAATGTTCACAAGCCGGTATTGTCAGCTTCAGCTGAGTGTTTCATATTGATAAGTACTCACTCCACTGCAATCGTAATCAGAATCACTACGTCACAGAAGGTGGAAATATACCCGAAAATCAACCGTTTGCTTTTGTTTGTTAATTATGATCATGACAAGTTGCACAACATTTTATCTGTAACGTTACCAAACCACCTTCTCTACAAAAGCAACCGCGTTGCTTTTGTAATTTCCCTGGTAACGGCCATATCTCGCTACTACGATAACTCCACTTCAATCGTGAAAACTACATCATGTCATGAATGTAGACATATAACCAAAATTCGACCGTGTTGCTTAGTTTTATTTGTTTGTGAGAGATGGTAGGGTTGCACAACATTTGTATTGAAATGTAACCAAACTTCCTTTACAAAATCAAACGCGTTGCTTGTGTAATAGGCTGAAAAACGACCATATTTGCTCCTAGAACATGGAATGGAAACTTGGAAACCCACCGTCTTCCTATATTCATTGAGATAGCGTCCCCGTAGCAGCAAAGGTGGCATCAGACGAGCGAGATATCTGAAAACACGAAGAATATATTTCAAGAAGTAATTTCATTTTTTTCGTTCAGCGCACCTCTTTGTGCATTGAATAATTAAGTACATAAACAACGAATAGTCGCTACGATACAAAATCATGTGATAAACGAGAATCTATTATTTGACCAAAAAAACATCCATTGCTGAATAAACAGACTAATTTATTTATCCTGTCGGTCGAGATTTCTGAAGGAATTAAAGGGGGGGGGGGGGGGTAAAGGACATGTGAATCACAGTTTTAAAAGGGTCCCGAAATTTCGCATCGAAACATAGACTTTCGCATGTTCGATTTAAACGCATGGCGAGAATAGATCAAAAAAGACAACTCTAAAACAAATAAATAAACAAAAAATCCATAATACTTACCTGGCATCGGAGAGCAGAGCGTCTAGCGGCAGTTCGTGCGGCATATTCGACAGCAGTTGATGGATGAAAGGCATTTCACTGCAGAAATAATTTATAAGATTCTAATTCAATTTCAAGATATATTTACACTATCAAGTAAACCTACATACAACCTACTTGTTTCAAGAGTGACCACATAGTTTCCCAAAATTCTACACAAAATCATTGAAAAATGCACAATTCAGCCAAATTCTGAACCTTTTCTCGCTCTGCGGGGCATTTATATAGAAGTTTACGCTAATCACTATTTCTACGTGTGCTTAGCAAATTTCGGTCGAAGTGCGGCTCCTATGTTCGGGGTCCGACCGTGACACGATGACTAATAAATTTCCGACTAATATATATTTCATCTGATTAAAATGTAACCTTTTCTCGAATGAGGCATGCATACTCCAATGTCTTCATTAGACTCATGCGAGAAAAAAAGAGTTTGCATCAAATATAGGGCGATAAAAACGTCCATTTCTGAGACTTTTCTTGCGATTCAGCCATTTTCACGTATGGAGACATACTCTTCGGTTCTAAATTTTCGACGGCAGAAGTAAATCAGATAAAGTGCAAAGTTCGAAATCACAAAATAAATTATACAGAATACATTACTCACCGTTCACAGGTGAGAATAGACGCCTTCCTGTAGACAACGAGCGCGGCCGAGACGTAAACGGGCAAAAGGGGCGGGGCCGCGAGAAACAGGTCGAACACACGTACAATCTAAATAGAACATTATAAGAATATCAACAAAAAAACTGTCACATCACAGGTGTGACTGTTCTGGAAAAAACATTTCTATAACTATATCTTAATTTCTAGACAATGGAAACTTCCAAAAGTTATGAGTGACCAGAAACGGGTAAAACACACGCACAATCTACAATCATAGGTGAAACTGTTTCAAATCGGAGCGGGAAAAGGTGAGCATGTGTGATATTACCATGCTCCAGTAAAGTTGTCCGGATAGTCAGAATTACTCGAAAAACGGACTACGTTTTCGCCTAAAACGAGAAATCTTGTCTATTTTTGATACAAAATCACCAATTTTCCCATGTTTCCGTCTAAAAACGGATTCATTTTTATCGGACAGTCAGACCTTACTGGTGTATGGATATTACAGAACACGGAATACGTTTAATTTTGCCTAGACTTGTTTACATCACCCACAAAAGATAAAAACGACCATGCCCGATCAAAACATGCGCTAAAGGATTCACCTTCTCGAATTGTCACAATCACAACTTACTTATGTATGTATGGTAACCCACTGTGAACATAAAACAACCACAAGTGTAAAGTGTCGATGAGAAAAGTGAGCATTTTCAGATTTCAGATTGTGAACAAATTCACGAAGAAAATTTCTCTTACCTGTGGATAATGATTCAACGAGTGACTGAACCAGGTTAACGGCCAACTGAGAGCAAAAATCGAACCCAGCTCCACGCTTCTCATCACTTTTTCCAGCTGAGGCTCAACCCGCGACAGAATTACGTACCTGAACGAATATCAGATATTCAACATGACGGGAGGTTGAGACAATCAGAACATGAATGGTAAAAAGAGGTCGTAAACCAGTAAGGTCGGCGTCGGACTATTCGACTTGAAGGAGTCCATTTTTAGATATAAACACGTGAGAACGAATGCCTTTTGCATCTTGCATCAAACATAGACCAATTCTCTAGTTTTCGAAGAAGAGGTAGCCCGTTATTCGATTTTTTCCCGGCTATTCGGACCACTTTAGTGAAAAATTCTTCGCAGGGTGCAAAACTTAAAATTCGAATTGTAAACCGGCGTGACTGAGTGACTGTGGACTATCACATTTTGTTTCAACTTTCAAATTCGAATTTTAAAATTCTAAACAGAACAATATGCGTTTAAGGAAACCAGAACTCCAGAAACGCAATTCGATTACACGAACATGAAGAAGGCTGAGTTACCAACCCTGTTGATTAAAACCTCACTAACACAACAGATTTCAAGAAACTCGTTTCTTTTTACCAACTTTTAACCGAGAAAAGAACATTCTTAAACCGAAAACTGGTTACACTTCGATGAACAGCCGATTAGTTTTACCAACTAGAAACTCGCCAAACCAACGCTAAACAAAGAACAAAAAAACCGGTGAATTCTATATCTAACCGGGTTTTTAGGCAACCTAACCCTTTTTTGGTAACCTATTTTTCAGGTTACCGCAGTAGGTAACCGGTTGGCAACCGAAAATGAAAAACCGGTTGGTAACCTAAAATGAAAAACCGGTTACCTGTTTTTCTAACATTCTAACGCAAAATGTGGTTTTAGGTTACTTTGAGGTTACCTACGAAGGTAACCTCAAAAATAGGTTACCAAAAAAGGGTTAGGTTACCTAAAAACCCGGTTAGTTGTGGAATTGGCCGAAAAAACATCAACTCACATCAGATCCAATTCCTTGAGAACACTCTGTTCCAATGTTTTGAGCAAATAATTATTGAAAGCACCGTGATGTGCCAAGCGACAACATATCCTGTAAACAAATTAATAGAATGTTGAAGAAAACAACATCAAATATTTAGTTTATACAAAAAACAGGTATTCCTGTTTGAGATAATACAACGCCCAGACCCCAGATCACAAATAATTAAGGAAAAAACATCAAATGACCCCGTGTCTCCGTGAAGATGTGGAGCACGACGGAATGAGTAAAATTACGACGTTGAGTTTCTACTTTCCTAACCTTTCGAAAACGATGAAACATTGGACCGCTCAGTGCTACTGCTATAAGCTATAAGCTCCCGTTTAATATGGTTAGCCAATTACTCAAACCAAGGCAGTATTCACGTGAATGTGATGTGCATGTTGAGATTGAGGGAGTGCATCGTAACAATTTATCTTGCAAAAAACCTCCTTTCACTTAAAATTCATTTTTTTTTCAGAGCTGCTCACCTATATGCACTATCCACTCCACAAACCAACACCATGGTCAGACAAACATCATGGAATCCTGAAATGAAAAGTAATCTGCATGACTACTGACGTACTGACAACTAACAAACCAGTGTTACAGTGTTATGAATAGTAAGAATCGAAATAGAAATAAGGTTATTTAAGTCATTTAACACACTAGTTCCGACCAAATTGTACGCCTGTATCCAATATTTCTCCAATAGTTAGTCAATAAACTAAATAAAAAAGAACCAAAAAAACCAAATCAAACCTACCTTGATAATAACGAAAGCGAGGATTCGTTCGCAGTACCCGTACGATTAACGGAATCAACTCTTCCTGCAACAATCCATAATTATCCACTGGTTTTTTAATAAAACGCAATAATATCACACAGCAGTACCAGTTATTATGTCTGACTCTTTCACAGAAACAATAACGTGTATTGATAACACGCCAAATGTTTGCTTTTGCATAGAATTTGCAATAAAATAGCCCTTCCTTACTTCCTTTGATGCATTTAGTATAAAATCGCTTTTGGTGTGCGCACCCGCACTAAAAAAACTTTCGCTGCTGATTTATATGAAGAGTGCATGAAACATTGAACCGCAAATCGAATGAATTGAATTCTCATCGCCCTCATCCGCTAATTACAATTCGTTCCTCTAGTTTACTGGTAACTGGTTGCAAATACATTCACGTGAAGAAATACACTAATACGCAACGTTCAATTAAAAATCCTTCACTTATTGAATGCAAATAACAAAGAAAGTAATACCTGCAGTGTTATCCTATGGTGATCAGATATATTTGGGGGAAACCGAGCCAATGTTCGATGTACATCCAATTCAACCTAAAAACAAAACTAGTCCAAAGGATTGATAGCATTGATACGTGTGTTCTCTAAAATGAGCACCTTTTTGTCAATATCGGTATAATTTGGCGTATTTGAACAATGTATTTCACATATTGAAATCAAAAAATGGGGTCTTTTTTTATTTTTGGTACGACTCAGAAGACAAAGAACTAGAAGAAACTAACTTTATATAAAACGTATTCCTAATGGCTAAATCTCACCCACCTGATTCCACTCGGAGTGCTGTTTCAGCTCTTCGACGTCCACACTATTTTCGCTCGTATCTTCCAGCTGTCAAAGAAAAAAGATAATTCAGATAATAAGGATTGAAAATTCAGAAAACGAGCTCTTTCGGCGCTAATGTGGTAACGAAAGCCATAACATTTCACGTACTTTCTTCGATATCGAATAGAATGTTACTTTTTCGGGAAAACTCAATAGTTTTCAGTTCACCCATCAGTAGCAAGTAAGGTATTAAATTTCAGCAAAAAAACCACGTTTTCCAATAAAACCCCAAAATCCACGATCTTCCATAGAAAACATGCCAAACTTAAATGACTTTTTCTGACTAATGGATCAACTTAGCTGAATTGTGCATTGATATTCAAAAAACTCACATCAAGCAACTCGGTCCACTCCGATAGTTCCGATACGGCTGACTCGAAGTCAGAGTCACATGATACCGCGTCATCCGCGTCTTCCTCTGAGGAAATGAGACTTCGAGCGAGGACCGGCCAGATGACGGCCCGGAACTCATCGTCCACCAGTCCTCCGGCAGTGGAAGCGAAATGACGCAGCTCGTCTGAAACATTCAAATGCGCTAAAATGAGAAAATGGGTGAAAGAAGAAATAGAAGAACTAAGAAATTCCGAGAAGGTTTTCAATTTTTTTTGAATTAAATATGATATTATACTTTTGTGTTTCATTTGCGCCTGCTCGTCTGAAACATTCACATGCGTTGATATGAAAAGATAGGAAGAAGATGATTTTTCTCGGCAAATGTATTGTGTTGTGTAACTGGCGTCGGCTAGCACGGAACTCATTGTCCATTGAGAATTTCGTTTTTTCTCTGAATTCTGAATTCCAAATGACGATAACGGGCCCTTTTCGTGCAAAAAACTTTTCTCTAGTGCATATGATTA
Source organism: Litoditis marina (assembly GCA_964036275.1). Taxonomy (NCBI): domain Eukaryota; kingdom Metazoa; phylum Nematoda; class Chromadorea; order Rhabditida; family Rhabditidae; genus Litoditis; species Litoditis marina. The sequence goes on from OZ038436.1 coordinate 1,587,208, forward strand.
AAAACCTGCGCCGGTCTCACTATCGCACAATAGCCGAACAACCTTATGAACGTAACCATTTAAATAAGGACGATTATGTGGTCCAATCGCAACGTTTCAGTCCTTTAAACTGCAATACATGGTTCAATTGCAGTTTAAAGGACCGTTGACACGAGATTGGTCCACATAATCGTCCTGCTTTAAGTTGAACTACAACTAACCAATATGATCGATGAGACTGTCCTCCGAGTGTTGGCGAAGGAAATTCGAGATCGTTTCTCGTTTCAACCGCAACGCCTTCCATCTGGCCATTTTGATGGGGCTCTGCGATAATTCGTCTTCCGACTGAACTATCAAAATCTATATCCATACACTCACAAGACACTGGATTGAGACTTTTGTGACCCGCACCCCACTAAGAAATGTGACCCGCGAAAGAAGAAGGTGGTAAAGCTTTCCAGACACAAGAGAAAGTACGAATAATACCAAGGAGAATCCTAATTTTCGATTGAACTTTGGTCAAAATGCAAGTTCGCTAGGTTAAATTTATTTTAGAACCAAACCAAATTTGGCATCAACTGTATGACAAAAATATAACTTTCCTGCCACTAACCTGTATGAACGAATCAATATCAGACGAGGAAGCGGTCCACTTGTTGTTAGTAGTCGGTTTTTCCTGGTGCAGCGGTGTCGCTGGTTCTGATATGGATGGCATTTGCCAGACGCGAAACTCGTCCCTTCCTAGTCTTCCGAGTTGATCTGTTGATATACCGACAACGCCTGAAAGGTTAAACTTAGTATATGAATGAGATACTATCTTTCAGATACACTTTATTTGATCAACAACCAACAAGTAGACAGCTGTTAACAGCGGCAGCAGAGAATAACAACAACAATCAACTGTGAAACGATAGTTTCGGTACTCTACACGACTTTAAGCGGGAAATGGAAAAAGTAGCATCTATGTTCTGATGAAACTGAAATCGATGCTAGTGTGTTAGCGAATTTCAGCCGACTCTCATTCCACAAACTACTTAATAAAAAAGATAATCACCATTTTAAGTTTATTTTGTTCCTGTTTTTGAAAAATGTTCAAAATCGTGATGTGTTTTCACAGAAACATAGTAGGTTGACCAATTGTTGACGTGGTTGAAGCATTTTAACAAGATAAAAATAAAGTAAAACACTACTTTAAAGTGAAAGGAAGCGCGAAAATCGAAAACAGAACTCGGACAAGAGACGTGACGTCTAAAATTGGACGCATTTGCGTACAAGGCTACCGACCGTAAGATTTAATTGAAACCTCATTTTTCAAATTTTTGATCTACATTTTCTTGTTGAAAACATCCTTCTTTCGTGTCAAGGGTCTAGGTTATAGTAGTAATACTCGCCAACTCATAGTGTCAGTCATATTAGCAAGGAATTACACTACCACTCTCACCTAGAGCCCCAGAAAGGTAAACTATCCGTACCCTCTAACATTTCCGGGCCCGGTCACCTTCAATTTACACGGTCATCTTCAATTTGGTGTCAAGTTGTGTCAGTGCTCTATTTGATCTCTAAGTTCTGGCCGTTGTTGGCGGTTACAGTGATCCTACACCGGCTGACCGGTCAGCCGGTGTAGGATCACTGTAACCGCGGTACCTTTGGCCGATCCCGTTTCCATGTTTCTAAACTCCGTCTATATTCCTTTGGTAGTACCCGTGTTCAGTAGGTTGCTCTATCCCACCGTGTTGGTAGTTTGATGATCCGATCCTCTTGCGTTTCGGTCGGTTTTCGTAAATGTGACGTGTATCAACAAGGTCAAACTACAACGGATATCGGGTCTTACTATAGTTTTTGCCTGATTAACGGCTGGCAGTAACCGATGGATGGTGCCCAGCTTGCGACTAGGGACTTGAGTCTAGAGTTGAGTTGACTCTGAATCACCTACGTATAATTCGTCCACATTAAGGTCCTACTTTAACGGATTCACTGTATTTCTCGTTTGTTGTTATTTATTGTATTCCAATATTTATATTTAGGCATGAAAGTCTCTGTCTCCTCGGGTCTTCAAGTGAAGTTCTATTTCGATCTGATGTGCCCGAACTCATGGATTGCGTGGAATGTGGGTGTTCTTAACAATATTATGTTTTCTAAACGTTTAGGAAGTTCCCCTATCTCTTTCTTTCTCTTTCTCTCTCTCTCTCTCTCTCTCTCTCTCTTTCTCTCTCTCATTCTCTCTCTCTTCCCCTCTCTCTCTCTCTCTCTCTTTCTCTTCCTCTCTCTCTCTCTTTTTCTCTCTAGTTTTTGTGGCTACTTGATACTACTTGTTCAACTTTCTGGTGGAAGACGTTGCCTTTACGGTTTTTTCTCTGTTCCAGGTACTCAAGGGCTGGTCCAAAACCCATCCGCAGCACCAATTAGATCTTCTGCCTATCAATGATTTCTATCTGGAAGTTGTTCGTAGTAATCGAATCACGAAACTCAGGAAATCTAGTAGCGAATACGGTGGGTTATCTTGATTCTGAGGAAATTTATCCAAAAACAGGTGTTTCATATTGGAAATTTATTTGTATTTCTCATCATATATACTAAATTCGTACAAGCTTGACTATAGAAAGAGGCCATAGCTTGTTTTTCGATCTGGTCAAGGCTTCTGGAGTTTGAATTTAGAAGACAAGAAGACCCACAATACCTCCAGGAGATTGGTGAATATTAATGAAAGTTTTAATAGTTCTATGATTTGATTTTTGCAGTGCCGAATACTTTGCCAGTTGGTTCTCGGAAACATGTCATAAAGGAGTTGTCTGAATGTCCTTCATATTCGCTGCCAGATAACTGGAAAGAGGTAGTATATACGGCCTGTTACATTTGAGTGACTGACATTGATTCGAACTGAATTTGCAACTTGTCTTGTAAGGTTATGGACTTTGACCTCGTGATTTGGAAACTTAGGATGTCCCTTTAGAAACTGAAGCGTTACACAATGATTATTTACAGCCTATATCTCAGAGCTAACATCATTTTTTTTCTCGATCTCGATTTAATACTCTTGTTGACTCTCTTGTTAATCTATCACACAAGAAATAGTTTCCTTTCTATTCTACTAGTTATAAATTGCCAGAAAAGTTCCATAAAAGGTCTCTCTCTTCATCAATATGGTGGAAGTTTGGATGTTTCTGATATAAAATCATGACGTTCCACTTATTATAAATGGAAAACTGTTTGGTTTTTGTAGAATAGTCACATCTTACTAATATTTGACTTTAGATCTATTCGTCGGATCAGAGTCGATCGATATTGCCATCGTTGTTTCTGACAGCCCTAAGGGAACACCATCCCCACCTATTGCGAGCTGGCTATACCACTCTCGGAAACCGTTTCTGGGAAAAAGGTCTTCCGCTCAATAAGGGATGTTTTCTGGCCACATGCACCAAGGAAATTGGATTGTCGTACAGGTATACTCAATTCCACATGTTGATAACACGTGTGCTGGTTTGCTGGTAAAACTTAAACACATGGTTTCGACATGAATTTTGATATAGGAAAGTTGACCGAAAAATATATAGAAAAGTTCAACATAGTTTTTCCAGGGATTCTGAGATGTTGATATCTCGGTTACCGCATCGAGACTATAGGGAGATCCTCAGAAACACGTGTAAGACAGCAGATAGCTTAGGAGTGAGTTTAATTCAGGAATCACGATTTTCTGTTTTCTAGTCATTTATCCTCCTTATGACAGGAATCTTCTAACTAGTGTGTTCATAAGAATAAATATCATTCTTAGTATTGACCACATTACCAGTTTCCAGAAAACCAGCTTGTTTACAGTATTTTTCGCGATGTTTAGAGCACATGTTGATTCTGTTTTGTGTACATTCATCCTAGTGTTCTTCAGGGCTCTCAGAACATTGTTTACTGTCACAGTGTGAGTATATGTATTTAGGATCTAGTAAATATTCAATCGTAATTTTTCTCCGAAATGAACATAAACAATTCTTTGCAGATAGAAATGGCACCACTTTTCGTGGTAGAGGACACGGAGAACAAGGAATTATCGAATGTTCTGACGAATTTGCCTGCATTGATGAAGCTTATTTCTTAATTTTCTGGTTCTCTTGATAATACGAATGAACTTTACTGAATGTCGTTGGTACCAGGAATAAGTCATTCGAAATTAAAAGTTCCTTATAAGGTAAAACTCATTCAAAAGTAAAAGTCATTAATTCACTTTTAGTCAGGATTTGAAATTTACGAAAATTTTCGGAAACTTTATTTTTGATTCTTAACTGTTTCTGTACTTAATGACTTTTACTTTCGAATGACTTTTACCTTAATGACTTTTAATTTCGAATGACTTATTCTGGTTGCCAATGTCGTTTTGATTTGATCTTCACATTCGTTTACAGTCCAAGATGACAATTTCTGACATACCTTGTTCCATTTACCAATTCTGGCAATTAAAAAATCACCGCTGTTGAATAAAACAACCCACATTATTTTCACATCGAATGTCAATAATTGAGTTAGTTAGTTGCACGTCGAACCAATGCCACACAGCGAAAACAAACGTAGCTGAAACGAGTCCCGCCACGATTGTCCCTGATTACTGTACCATTTTCAACGGAAAATGGAACCGCCCATTTTTCGGAAACAATTTCCCGAAAAATACAATTGTTTATTTCAAATGTTTTCCTTAATAATTAATCTATATTTTGTGTTGAATAAGCTTACAAGCGCACCAACCTTCTTCAAAGTCATTAGGTCGAACTTTACTTCTCCCGTGAAACCGAGAAAAAGGAAGGAATAATTTCAGTTCAATTCTCGTAATAATAAAACCAGTACTGCAGGAACTCTTTTCGTTTGTTTGTGTTTCTGTTCATGTATGCACTAACCAGTCAAAGGTCCTATCTTGTTGTAATAATTGCCTGAATCTATCAATAATGCTCAATTTTACTCAAACTGTGCAGAATAAACTAAGTTCTGTTCCATTCAGGCGTGTCGTTTTGTTATCAATTCAAGAGTTTACAATGTTCTAGTTGCAGCATGGCTTGGCTTCGACCTCCCCCGGCAGGAACACAGCTTCGCCCCTGGGTGCCGGATCTCATCTTCGTGCCTATCTCTCGGGCCGTCGAGCGAGTGGGAGTCTACTTCTACAACAGGTATGTCCGGAAATCTCGGCCGAACGGTGAGAAAACTAGGTTCTCGACGAAACTTGAACATGTTCCGGCTGTTTAGCAAAATTCAAGAGTTTTCACACAGTTTTGTTGCAAAAATCACCTGTGAGGAATAGTCCGATTTTTTGGTGACTCTCATGGTCATATCTAACCATGACAGCTTTGAAGAAAACTAATAGGTTCACAGTTCGAAAATTGTACTTTAGAATTTGGTTCTGAAAATACGCAGCAACTCCCAACAATCCAACATAGCAAATGAACAATGGGGCTTTCTCGACTATTTCTGGCCATTCGGACAGCTTTACCTTGTTGAGATGTCGGTGGCTTCTGAATATTGTATGCATGCCCCAGCAAGGTTGTCCGAATAGTCAGAAAAACTTGAAAAACGTACTACTTTTCTGCCGAAAAGATGATAATCGGTCTACTTTTAATGAAAAATTCTTAGTTTTCACTTGTTTACATCTGAAAACGGATTATATTCCGTCGCTTAGTCAGACCTTACTGGTATATGATTGTATGCATGTAATGTAAACGTAATTTCAATGTGGTGAACGTTTGTCCCATGTCGCAATCATACTTTTTCATCTCTGAAATTTCTCTGCCAACACAGTTTTTGCTATTAGCGATGGTTCGAGGGAAAATTTCATGATACGGGTTCCCTGAACAGGAATAGTAGGACTTGTATTTGGGACGCATATTCTCTACTGGAATATGCGGAAGTGTTTTAGCTGATTGTTGCATCGTTTTTTTTTTGATAGTGTCGAGCTGTTCAGTTCGGTGGGTTCGTCATCAGCGTTCTGATGTACCTATTACAGGGTTCTCAACAAGACCGAGATTGGTCTCCTCGACAAGAGATGGAACAAGAAAGTCCATGGACCCTATTGTCACTGGCGCTACTACGGAAAGCGTGAGTTTGTTTCCTTTTTCGTTTACAGTTGATAAAAAAAAAGGTGTCCGAATAGACTCGTTTAAAAAGGGAAAAAAGTTAGACTTGTTTAAAAAGAGGGAAAAAAGGAAAAATTTCCACAGAAAACGAATTTGCCCGTTTTCATGCAAAATCATTAATTTTCACGTGTTCAAATTTCAAAACGGATCCATTTTCGTCGAATAGTCGGACCTTACTAACGTGTGCGGTTGATATGGACATAATACCTGATTCATTAGTTTGTATTAAATTTAAAAGTTATTGAGAAGCCATATTCGCCAATTATGAAAATCTTTTTGTGTAGAAAAAACATTTTGCTGTGCAATTTCCGAACCCATCTTGAGAACGGAAAGAAAAATGGATTCTAAGTCTTCTACTCTAGATAATAGCCTCTCCCCGTCCCCAAAGATAGAGAAATTCAATTTAACAAATAGTCATGAAATAAATTGTTTCTTTCAACTGAGATTCCAAGTGTAGCTAAGAGATGCAAAAGTCCTGCTGATCTACTCTTCATAAAACTTTCGTTTTTGGATTATTTTCCGTTTTTTGAAGAGGAATTCTAGAAAAGTGGTCTCTAAATCAATGCCTCTTTTCTCAATCGGACCTTGAAAAGGCTTGTTGTTCGTTAACGCTAGAGCTAAACAATGTTTCGAACAATTGTTTTTAGTGAGAAAGACAAGTTTAAGTTCAGTTAATTACTTCGGTATCTTTCCAAGTTCGAAGGCCTTTCCAAGAGTGACGAGATGGTTCACGTTTAAAATGTTTGTATGTGGTTTGGTTACACGTTTATCTTGAAGCCGGGATTGTTCTTCTGTCCTACATAGCAACATGGTGTTTTCTTCATAGTCGTGCAAAAAACCCATTTAGAATGATCATAGTCATAGGAGCAACGTATAAGTTTCTTACCATTTGCTCGGTTTCCCGAAATTCGACGCCCATGTGGGCCCAAAAGGCTTGAATTTTTTGGTTCATGATCAAAGAACTTTCTCCCCGCCATACACCAGCCGACTTTTCCCAAAATGGTTTTTGAAACGATCGGGTCACAAAATATCGGAAAGTGGAAACATCGTGATTCTGATTCGCGACTCGAAATTTTGGGTCTCGACCAAATACACCGTTTTCTTATGACAAGATAGGTGAAGAGCTCTTGGGCAAAATCGGTTCTTATGGAGAGAGGGCCGCTCACAAAAGTGAGCTGGTGTATGCTGCCCTCCCCTAGTTTTTTGCTCATTTTGGTCGATCTAAGCTTAGCACCTAGTGTTTGAAAAATTATTACTACTAATACTTTAATAACCACTGTCAAATTAGCGATTAGCCAGAAGTTTTCTAGAAAGTTTAAAGCTTGACAAATGTGGAAGCATTTGGTGTAGAAAAAATTTTTACGCACTTTCATCGAACGATAGACTATAGTTTTAGTTTAGTAATAGCTCCCCAATTTTCTACCGCTCACAGAGATTTTTCGGAAATGAGCGACCCACTGTCTTTGTTGTTTGGTTGCGCCATGCTCTTCGAATTAGGTCAGCAAAAAAGATTTTTATCTCGTTTTTCCACGGCGCATCAGGAGTAGTATGTGTGTTCACCCCTTTTACCCAATGGTCGTTTCACCCTTATTCACTGCCTGTTGAGGTATTCCGAAGCTGCTTTGTTTACATATCAGCTCACGTCGTTCTGAAGGGCTATCAGATGATTTGATGACTAGCGAGCCGACCCATTTACGCTTTGGTCCGGTTGAAGAGTATCTGCTCACCTGATTAGTAGCATAAGAGTGCGGTTATTCGATACTGGCGGCATTCACAAAGAACTGACTTTGATATGAGGTAAATAGGACCAGTAACAATATTTCAAGTATTGCCGTTGTAACTATGTGTGTTGCAAGACGTAGTTAAATGAGGTTTTCGTTGTTTCGAAACTTTATCTCAACCATTTTATTTTCAGTCGACACTAAGCTGATGAACGTGAAGCTGTCCGAGCTGCCCGCATGGCTCGCACGCAGAGAGAAGACTCCGGGAGCTTTCTACAACGAAGTTATGCGAAACATTTGGAGAGTACACAACAAGTATTACTCTGGACCAGTCTACGCTAACACGGTTTGTCCTTTTCTGAAAATGGCGTCACTTTTACTTCGAAACAATATGTGAAGGGGCTTTGTTTTTCATAAAGAAAATGTTAATTCTTCTGTGTTTCAGGTGAAGACCATCTTCCGTTTCGTATTCGCCTATTCGTTCCTTAACTGGCTGGTGAAGTCTCACCGTTATCTCGATTTCCAGAAGACTATGTACCATTGGTAGAATGTTATGATGTGTTCTGGGATATAAATAGTGTTCAGATTGTTTCGATTGATGGATAAATAGTGTAAATGTATCAATGCTTGTTGTACACTAGAGCAAAGTGGTCTGTTGCCATTGTATAATTCACAGTAAATGTATTACTAGAAAGTTGTTTTATTATGAAAAGGTAGTTAATACGAGTGTGTGGCGGTGTTGTAGAATGACTACTCGACGTGGTTCTCTGATAGTTTTCGAAGGATTGGACAGAAGTGGAAAGTCGACGCAAGCGAAACGACTTCTGAATCACATCAACTCTTTGTCAGATAGGAAGGCCGTACTGCAAGCTTTCCCCGGTTTGTTTTTGATGCTTGGTTTCATTGCTGGCCAAGCTATAGTCATTTCCATTCATACATATTGTTCACTCGTTCACTGTTCACATCTTTCGCCAGGAAACTTCATGAATGTTGTGATGAGATATTGTAAGACGTGTAAAAACAGAGTAAGTTCCGACCTTTTACTGTGACAGTAAATCTACGACCGTGTTAAGTAGACAATCATGTGACGTTTTGAAATGCAGGTTTTACTTTAAAATGAGTTGAGTGAAGGAAAGTATTGGTCTACTCATTACTTTTATAGACAGAACGGAGCCGTTTGGACAAGTGATCAATCGATATCTGTTGAAGGAAATAGATCTCTGTGAAAGGGCACTTCATCTCGCATTCTCGGCTAATCGATGGGAGAAGGTAGGCAGGTTTTTATACTGTTAGTCTATTGCAGAGTCATGTGAAACATGTTAAACACAGCATAACTCAGAAACGTTCTATAACAAAGTGCACGATTCCTCATTAGAATGTTAACATTGCGTGACTATTCAATTTACTTCTAGTATATGGTTTGAAGCATCATACATTCACGTGATCCTAGCACTAAGTTTTGAAGCTCGCGAACCTTTCCGCACTTCAAAAACCCACTTTTCGACCAATTTTGAAGAAGTGAGCGCATTTTGAGTTGCAATTTTGAAGTCCAAAGTACTCAGATACTTCCTGTACATACATAGAAGACGGCTTGCTTGCCTTGAATGATACGGTATCAGTTGTAAGCGAAAAGTGAGCTCATTGGTATAAATCGATGAACACAGGAAATCTACATTAAATAGTTCAAGCTACAAGAACGTTGTGTTTGAGAGGTTCAGCAACAGTTCAGAGAGCATTGTGTATTTCTCGATCATTTTTCATAACTACGTGATCAATCAAGACTTCACTTATGTGCTAAACAGATCTTTTCCATGCTTTAGCCCGCGCTTAGGATGGGTTAAAATGAATTGCAACTTTACTCGTTCAATTTTTCTAGGCCGCTCAAATCGAGAGCTACATCGCGCAGGGGATCGATGTTATCTGTGATCGATACGCGTTCAGCGGAGTGGCATACTCGATAGCCAAAGGTTGGTTCCCGGGGCATACGCGAAGCGATTTTTAGTTTCGTTATTCATGGTTCACAGAAATTGATTGAAAATCAAATGTTTGCGGTTTTGTCTAGGTAACCAAGCTGGAAAACAACGTGAAATATTGTGGGTTAGCCATAAGCTATAGGTCCCGACTTTTTCTGATTACTAAAACGATTTTGCAATAGTCATGCTCATGCCCCAGTAAAGTTGCCCGAATAGTCAGAAAAGTTGGAAAACCGAACTACGTTTTCGCCAAAAACGAGAGCACTTATCTATTAATGTTGTAAAATCATTAATTTTTACGGGTTTCAAGCTAAAAATGTGCTCATTTTTGTCGAATAGTCGAACCTTACTTGTGCTCTTGAAAAAAACGTTGGACAATTTATTAGATGTGGGCATCGGTAGGGTTTTTAGTGATTTTGTGGTCGCCGGCCGATAGAAATTGGTCATTTTACATTTAGCCGATTTACAGCACGAAAAACGGCTTAATTAAGTATATCAGTTCAATGCCAAGAGCGTACTTAAGAGTGAAACATCAACCACTGATTGAATATTTTGTTGTGAACTAATTTAACATTTTCTCGAAAGTTCTTTCATATGAAGTCGTGCTTTTTTATACTCTAAATATTGTTGGGTAACAGCGGAACTGTGACTCTGCCAAATACAGGACTTTATAAGAAACGTGTAACATCAGAGCGATTTAGGGCGGATGGCTTATTTTGCAGTGGAGTGGTCTGCCAGCTACAGTACTAAAACTAAATAGTGACAGCACTAAAAATGTAACATGAATAATTTTCTCACCACCCGAATGTCACAGTCACAGCATAAAATGATGGTCGAAATTGATATATTGGCTCCCTTACTTGCAGTAGGTACACTTTGACTGTGATATATATATCTAGCAAACATACTTTCTGCTGAAAATGTGATGGTTCTATTCTTCATTTGCGACTAGTGTAGTGATGTCACTATTTAGTATTAGTACTGTAGCTTCATTTAAACGTTTTCATCTGAACTATTACTGTAGATGGGTGTAGTTTTTGTATTGGTCCCCCTGCTTAACTTGTCCCTGTGTTTATTAGAGGCTGGCGTGAGAGAGGTGAGTGATGTATATTCAGTCACTCCTTCTTCTTTCTCTCTTTCTCCCCTCTTTCCCTCCCCTCTATTGAGAGAAGTCTCTGTCTGTCAGGTGCATGATCCCATGTGCAAATATGGTACAGAGTAGCGCACTCAAGGAGCCATCTCTCATGCTAAACAACCAAATATAAGAGAGAGAAAGAGGGTAAAGAGTATAGGATACGTCAGCTGAATTTTCTAAATGAAATTTCAATGTGAATATCATGGTTCCAGAAGGGTTCTCGACACACTAAGTGGCCCGACTATTCTAGTGTTCTATTAAAACATTTACTGATCTTAAGTTTAACCTGACTGTCTAACTCGGAAACTGTATGGGTAATTTGGTTCTCTTGAATTTCACACTCAAAAGAAAGACAAATATCTAAATCTATTGTTCATCTCTATTGTTGTTTATTATTGGCGGCTGACCTCAGGAAACGGTTTATTTAGTGTAGACAGGTGGTTGGCTCCTTGGACTGATGGTCCGTATATATCTGGTAGCTAATTGCAATCAAAAGAGACGCGCGCGCATCATCACATGTTGTTATGAGAGGCTGTGCACATACACACACACACACACAATATGGACAGGGGACACCTGCTTGGCAGCTTGGCAGACTTCCCAGTGGTGTCTTGGAGACCTATTCGATGCTTTCGAACGGAAGTAACCCGGTTTTTGATCTGAGTACGTGAAACTGTAATGTTCTGCAACAAAAAAAACTATTATATGTTTTTGGGAATTTTCTGACTTCTGTCTCTAAGCCTTTCCGAGAGATCTTGGAGATTTCTCGAACTTCGAACAACTCAAATGGTTTCCCATATGGTTTTCCCAAGTTTGTTATTGTAATCGGTGTAATATTCAGTTTCGTATTTCTGAATTGTTTTCTGTAGCTCTCACTTTTTAGTAATTGCAAATCTGACCGAAGAGAAATATAGATCTCACAAAAAACATTATCTCGCTCTCAATGTCTTCCAAGTGTTTCAACCTTGATAGTTGATTTCATGACCCGCTGTACTAGTCGGTCCCCCATCCTATCAAGCCAAGTAGGATATACAATTGAGCCGCCCGGATTGGAGAAAGCAATTGAAGGAGCAGCGGGGGGAGGCCTCCTCGTCCTTTCTTCTCTCAGGTGTGTGCCATCATAATCGATGGGCAGGAGGCGGCAGGAGATGCCCACCTAGTGAACGTCTTTACTCTCCCTTAGTCTACGATATAAGGAATCAGACATCGGAATACTGAAGAAACCGCCAAAATTTGGCTATTTTGGAGAGAAAATATATACTTTGTTGGTCTCCGAGCGCCTGACTCCTTTTGGCTACGATACAAGGAATCAGACATCGGAATAATGAAGAAACAGCTAAAATTTCACGTATTCAAACCAAGAACAGGTCACTTTGGGGAATAGTCGCACCTTAATGGTCTCTGGGCGTTCCATTCAACCATGATAAAAAATAATAGAACATCGACAAAACGGACCCGTTTTTGCAGTTTTGCCACAAAATTAGAGTATGAAGGAGAACAACACGATTTCCGGGCCCCGTGGTTTTTTCGTAGAAAAGCAGGGTTCGGTATTAGACAGTAATAAGTTTTGCAATTTGTCTAGTCTCACTTTTTCCATGGACATTTATCATTAAAACAGCGTGAGACAAGGAGCGAAGGAGCTGCAGAGGGGTAAAGGAGTCGTCCCGAGAAACACAGGCAGAACACGGTCATTCGTGGGGTTTTCCCATCATTGTAGTTTGTAGTTTGATTCAGCTATAGGAAACTGTATAGTGAGTGACAAATTTATTAATTTCTGTCTCTCGCCGGAATCGAACAAAAAAAAAAGCAAAAAATCCGTAACTGGGCGCTAACCACTGCGCAATAAGAGCACATAACCCCCAGTGTTCGAAATCGAAGACATGTGTCCGTACACAGCGGAAAGTGAGATATACAGTACCCTCTCGCCTTTCCGTTCGCGACGACTATTATGTGTTTCATGTTCACGTGCAACTCAAGTTCTGTGTTCCCTTATAACTGATGCCGGAATTGTTTGGGATGGAGCGATGACTAGTTATGATGGTAGTTGGGTTGATGAGGCAACGATTAGCCGTGGAGCAGAAGAGTGCGGAAGGAAGGAAGCGATTGGAGCAGTCTTTGTGGGCTGAGAGGAGGGGGTCATTATGTTCTCTCTTTCTCTCTCTCTCTCTCTCTCTCTCTCTCTCTCTCTCTCTCTCTCTCTCTCTCTCTATCTTTCTCTAATTTCTTAGTCGGACTCTTTGAACTTCTGTTGGTCAACATACACACATACACTTTGATTCCATTTGATTTGGGTAGATTTATGAGTTAAGCAGGATTCCAGAGATTACTCACGTTGTTTTCGTGGCCGTCTTTGTAATTAGCGGAAAGTATGGCACCGTGCTCATTACAAAGTCATTGAAGGAAGTTCATTTTGTAGCACTTCCTCGTTTGTTTTCGTTTCTATGATATATGATTAAATCTACAAATCAATTAAGTCCTCAAGATGTATTTTTAGAACTATTGTAGTAGAGCATTAGGGCTTTCAGTTGGTTAGAAAACTGCTGGGATATACAAAGTTTGTTTACTTCTGTGAGCAGACGATTCACAGGACAGATCTTTACATAACCGTAAGAATAGTACGTTTCTCACTTAAACGTCGTACTATTCAACTCTCCCATATACTCAGAAACTTAGTTTCAAATATAGATTACTCGATATTAGGAAGACAGAATGACTTCACAATGGAAAGGGAGAGCTTCTCTTTCAGCCCCTCAAAGGTCTTTATTTGCTCATAAGGCACTGAAGAATGATGGTCTGTTTATGGCATAATTGTTGCATCTCTAACATGGTGCCGCGACGTCTCATAATATGCTCCACTGACAATATATGGCTGCGGTGAAACATCAAAGTCATCTAAGCCGCCCTCAGGTATAATTGAGGTGTAAACAGAAGGCGTTCGCGCGTACTCTACTGAGCATGCGCAATTGACGAGAATAATTCCTCAAAATGGCCCCCAACCTCAATATTGCATGATGATTGGGCTAATTTGATTGGAGATGACAAGTTTCGACGGATCAGAACTGAAGAATGGGTTAGTTCTTAGAAAATAGAAATAATTGGATTTACACGAGTAAAATGAAAGCGGAAAGTGGCTGACGTGTTTTTGAAAGCCTTCATCTTTCCGTGATACCCCATTCAAGAGTGGCACGCTTGCAAGTTGTCGTCTTTGAACTCATCAGTTAAGGGGTGCATCGAGACCAAACTACAACGAAGATGTAGTCATCCCCAATAGTTCAGCCATACACCAGTTGGGAGGTGGCGACTATTCATGGAATTCTACTCTGTTTTCAGTGGAAAACGTAGAAATTAACTATTTTGGATCGAAAAAGACATCATCTCGTTTCTGGCGTAATAGTTGCCCGTTTTTCGATTTTGTTCTTGCTATTCTTACAACTTCACTGGGGAAAGAGTTTAGCAGAGGGTGTTTGGCAGCGAGAGTGGTTACCTGAGAAAAGGCGTCGAAGCGTTGTGGAATTGTGGCGTCAACCGGTTGTCATTTCATAGACGCGACAGATGATGCGTAAGCGGGGCAGAGGATTACGGTAGCTGGAGGGGGGGGGGGGCAGGAAATCCTATTTGGTGGGTACTTCCGCACCATATTACTCTCTCTTTGGACGAGCGCCACTGGGTAACTGGGGTGTGAGAGTTGAATAGGAAGTCTCTCAACTCGGCCACAAGATGATAGATTTGAAATTTCCATGTGTTGGAGAGTAGATGAACTCTATTGATGTTTATTTTGTTTCAGGTATGGATGCTCATTGGGTGAAACAGGCCGATGTTGGACTACCCCAACCGGATGTCGTCTTGTTCTTTGAGGTGACTTATCTTGATCACATTATCATCTGAAATTGTCATCTGAACACATTTCTTGGCACTTGTAGTGAACGTGAAACATTCGAATGCGTCAGCTACAAGGCGTGAAGATAATATGCTTTCAAAGGCTCGTCGTTCAAAGTACAAAGCTTCGTATGTGTATGGGATCGTTTGAAAATTCGTAAATATTTGTGTTGATCTGTACAGTTCGGCTACGGTATTAATATAGGAACCAGCTAGCTTTTTTCAAGTCAAGTCAAACTATGTCAATAAATGCAAGTAAGGTGAGCAGACACTAAGAATGATACTATAATGCTGTACACAGGAAGCCGTTGTTTACATTGGAAACTGTTCAATTATTCTTCCCGAAATTTACTCCATTATTGAATTGGGAATATTGTTGAGATCGAAAATATCTTCATGTTGGCGCGACGAGGGTGTGACCTAAGGCCGCTTTCATACTTTTTACGTCGGCGTTAATGTAAAGAAAACATACGCATCGATTTTTTTGGCGTTAACGCCGGTGCCAATCAATACGTATGTTTTCCTCACTATTAACGCCGGCGTTGAACGCCGACGTAAAAAGGATGAATGCGGCCTAAGGATACTATTTTTTTCGTCAACTTCGAAATCTTTATTTACTGGTGTTCAGGTTTCGCCAGAGGTGGCGAAGTCGCGTGGCGGCTTCGGGGAGGAGCGCCTCGAGAACGAGGAACTGCAGCGAAAAGTCGCCACCGCCATGCAGACGCTGAAGAAGCCCTATTGGACGGTCGGTTATCGATTTATTGATTGGTTCTTCGATTTGTATTGATTATCGATTACTGGGGGTGGTGACCGGTGTTGTAGTTGAATGCACATCTATTAAGCGGGACTTCTGAAATTTCCTAATCAAACATAGAATAGTAAATGCTGGGTTGTGATAGGATTTTGTCCAACATTAGATGCTAGAATGGTCATTGGCAATAGCAATTTACCATAACTTTTAACAAATCAGTTTTTCCAATTGTGATATATTTTGTTTAAAAAAGTATAATAAGCACGCATTTTTCGATTTTATCATAAGTTTCAGTTCTGATTCAACTTCCTATATTCTATGTTTTTCTAAGTTATCGCCGAAGTATGAGTGTGAGTAGAGGAAAAGCTTTTGTTGTCAGGTAAACTAGAAAGATTCAAAGGATTTTCTCGTTTTCAGCCGGTCAACGCCGACGGAGATCTGGATTCGGTAGAGAAGGATGTGCAGTCGATTTTCGAGAAAATCGACACCTCCGCGCCACTGAAAACCATTGCCGAACTATGAATGACGTCATCGGGGATTACGGTAGCTATTTGTATCACGGAAACTACGGTAGTTCTCTGTATGATTAAAATCGATTACGGTAGTTGGATAATTTGACATGAGTTGAAACTTGTAAGTTGATACAGCTGATAATATAGTTAATTCTATGTATATCTTGTTTGCATGTATTGAGGGTGGTGATAAGATTTATTTATTATTCGTAATATTCTAAACGTTATATGTTGTTATGTGCTCAGAGTAACTTTCACTTATCGTATTTCACTTATACCATTATATTATTTCACTTAAAGGGTCAGGTATCGGTATTGTTTGGTCTCTGGTGTTTGTGCTTTCTTGCCTGGTTTATGCACACTATTTATAAGGTTGATTCTATGTTGAGTTTTGTTCAGTTTATAGTTTGCTCCAATGTGTCTTCTCTCACGTTATTCCGGTCTTCTAATCATCTTTATTTTCATCCTCAATTCATGGTTATTAATGCAATTGAATTGTTAGGTCCCGTATTGTTAGCGTACCCCAACGTTTCACCCTTTCTGCTGCCCTCCTCTCTCATCTGTTTCCTGTGTCGTTGTCTTTGCTTGGCAATTAGCCAGCAGGTGCCCCGCTTTCCATTCTCTAACAGGTAGATTCGAATTGATGAATCTTGCCATATGTTAGCTATCACTTTTCTCTCACAATACAAGGACATTTCTTTTTCGACCATGAATTCGAATCAAATACTAACCAATTAGCTCACGCACTGTTTGTATTCGAACGGGAATAAATGTGGTTGTTTGTTGTTGTTTTCTGTTTACGAAACTGCGTTAAATAGCTTTTTACTATTGGTTATACATATGTTTTAACGAGTTAGTTGGGATTTGATGCAATGAGTAACAATTGAATGGAAATTATGGTACAACGTTATTATTGGTAATCGTTTATTCCAAAATATATGCACTGACTGGAACATTTGAGCGAATGATAGTGTGAAAATGGTGATGAATACATTTAACTACGAGGCAATGTAAACTGAATAGATCGCTTTCTACAGTTCACCGGTCACTGTAAATCAAAAGCGAGTCGTGTAGCTTACATCCTGCCGATTGGACTACAAAATTTGTTGGAATTTCGTCAGAATTTTCGCCGACTAGAGAAAAGTTACACATCAAGATGAGTGCATGGGGAAATGAGAGACGTAGACACCTAGATCGGTAGTATGCAAGCTAGCAAACAACAAATATGAAAGATTATACGATTTTGGCACACAACACGGGAAATGAAAGAAGAAAATAACAGGGTAACACTCAAAAATATCACTTTTTACATGAATGAAAGGAGAAAATAGGAGATCATGTTCAATACAGCTCTGTGGTTGAATGTTTCGTACAGATGTTATAGATGGGTTTAGTGTACAGGAAGCAATATGACGACACTTTCTCGTAGGGTGAAAGATAGATCCACCGTTTACTACAATGTTGACAAAACTGTAACTGGCCAACAGCAGTGGATTGATTCGAATTTTCTGAGTGGGCGCCAAAGACTCTTGGCGCGGCGCCAAACTCATGCGGTCCCTATTGACAGCATGGTGGCGAGGGGTAGTTCGGGAGAAGCGTCATGCTTCTTCAAATGACGGTCCAAGTTCGTCTGCTGACCGAAACACCGATCGCAACGCGTACAGCGGAATGGACGTTCCTGAAATGTTTCACGGGTTGTATAAATATTGGGCGAGAAACTGATGATGTGTTCTCCTCAACGGAATTACATTAAGAAAACGGTCTGTCATTCGCAGACTAGACAAATTGACTATTATTATTGTTATTATTATTAGTGTTCTCATTATGTGAAAAAAATGTCGCCCCCAAATTTGCATGATTAATCAGAATTCTCCCTGAAATTCGCGCATTGTGGATAACTCGTGCATTGAAAAAAATGTGTAACTAACTTAGAAGCGTATTCTATAATGGTGGGGTGTTTCATGCACTTTATATATAGTCATACAACAAAAACTGGTTAGTTGACGAAGTTTTACTGGTATAAACCAACCTTGTTGTGAATATTTCTCACGTGGCGTTGCAGGTTGGAGCTGATGGAAAAGGAGCGCTCGCAGTACTGACACTGAAACATTTAGGTGTACATATTCAGAACCGAGGTAAAAACTGAATGAGTGCAGCTTTCATATTTTCATACATTGGTTTCTGTTTCCAGTTGGTTTTGTTTTAACACGTTATGATTCATTTATAGTTTTCGTACCTATGTCACAGTAAGGCGTTGTAACTGTTTATTTGTGCAACATTGATATTTTTCTATTCCTGCAGGATACTTTTGCTACAGTATCACATCAGTCCGTATTGTTCACGTCTTGCTGATATAGAGATGAACCCAAACACAGCTCACACATTTGCTGCTTCCCCCATTGTTAATAACGTTAACTCGTTCCACTGTTTCCATTACCGTTCATAAGTGTAATTGTGATAACAATTGTTATATGAGAACTGGCTCGTGAATGACCCTTCATTTGAAGAGGTATATCATTGGCAATCGACGCTCTTCGCGCACTTTAATTGCCATGCGCCACGGATTACGGTAATCGAGCAGAGATGGACACACTTCTTTAAGCGAGAGAGAGAGAGAGAGAAAAAGAGAGAGAGAGGGTGGAGAGAAAGAGATGGAGAGACAGACAGAATGAGATGAGAGATGGTAGAAAGAAAGAGGGAGGAGAGAAACTTACTTACCTTGTAAGGTTGTTCGCCGGTGTGTGTTCGCAAATGTCTCGTCAAGTTGGCGGAACGAGGGAAAACCTGGAACGTTATTCTGGTTAGTCATTACGAATCATAAATTGGGTCTTACCGATTTTTGCTACTACACATCGTAATGGGAATGGAAACTTTTTTCGCGTGCTGTAGAGCACTCGTATGTTTCAAGTAATGTACTTAAACAGGCGTTATTGTTCTTGCCGCTAAACGTTTATTTTCGGTCTATATAAAAGGCATACACTTTGTACGGTATCAAATACTCTCATTAGTGAGTTTGACTGAGTTTTGACACATCCTAAACTCAGATCTACAGTTTTCCAGCGTCGTCGAATGGGCAAGTACTATACCTTTTGACAGAATTTGCACGTGTATCGGTCCTTGATGTTTTTCTGTGTTTGTGAATTTCCCTGGAAATGCGGAGGAGCCCCGTACGGGAAGGGTCGTTGCAATAGGGAGAGGAAGGCGTTCGAACTGGAACACACAAATGTTTAATGAGGACTATGAGTATAACACTCTGTTTGAGGCTTATTGAAATCTTCGTTGCCGGATAAACTACATATGGTTTTATAGAATGTGCTCCTTCCCTCGAACTTCTTGATGCTCCACACTTTCACTCATTGACTCCATTACGCATACGAATGTTTCGTCAAGTTCATATATATTCATATCCAAGTCTCGCGGCCAATGTAATTCGATAATACGGCAAATACAAATGATTGTAAATGATTGATAACTCAAAGTCGAATTTGAAGAGAAATTGTCTCTTTGATAGGTTTCTGTGGTTTTATGAACTTCTCTAGGGTATTCATGGTTCGAAGGAGTGAAGACAGGTAAATAGTGTGCTTAAGTGAGAGAGCGCAGACATTGTCTACCTGAAGGGGTTCATTGCGGGAATCTGCGTTGGAAGTGGTCCCTCGTCCCTCGGCAACTCTTCCTCTTCATTTCCGGAGTCGGGGGTTTCACTGTCCTCCTGGAGAGAAATTATCGATTGAAAAGGATATCGATTTTATTGAAACAATGCCTGAATCGCAATTAAGATAGGATGAACACACAATGTTGTATGTGTCTTCACAATTAGTTTTATTATTCCATTGTCTTTAAAAATGAGTGCAACGATCAATAACTTATGTGGTCATAACTTGAAAACAAGCCCAGAAGTTTGAACTCAAAAAGTTTTGTGTTTCAATGCTTTACATGTCAGAGAAGTAACCATTGTCTGAGCCGGGAACAAGTTCTGATGTTGCTTTCCTGCGAAGAAAGACAAAACCTCGATAAGGTTAGTGTTCTTACCTTCCGTTGATCTCTTTTGGTGGTCAAATCAAGGGGAGAAACCTCGGCATCCGAACTTGGACTCTTCCTGTCACATGGCGAATGCGCACTCGCGTTTCCGCTGAAAACATTCAGGTGAGTTTGACTCTACATTTCAATCGACATTCACAAACTTACTTTTCGGTCCTAAAAACATAAAAACACGGCCATAACAGTACCACCGCTTTTCTTATCTCCCAATGTTATGTTTATCATCCAGAACTGTCAGGCAATTTGTATTTTTATAACATTTTATTCTTCAAAGACCCTATTTTCTTTTTGAAAATATGGAATGAGTGTCATCCTCGACTGCGATTTCTTTATGAATTCATTCTGTTTTGCGTTCGAGAAAAACCAGTTGTGGCGCAATCTTTTTAGTGAATGCGCAAATGTAATAGCGCTAATAGCAACCACCCACGTGAAAATTAATGAAAACTCTGGATGCTCATATATTCTATCTTTTATGAAATGAAAAGAAACATTAATGATGAAAGTTATCAGGTTTTGTTTAATGCGTTTTCTGTTTTGTGTTGTATAACCTATGGAAGCCAATCTAATTAACGTTGAACATTTCGAAGATTTACTACAGACGAATGTTTCGTGAATACTATAGATAAGCGCTCGAATTAGAGTTGTGTTATTTCCCATGAATAGTTCTCAAAAAAAGTCAAAAGACATGTAGAGCGTGAAGAGAAAAGATGTATTGAGAGACAAATGGAACTATTTTAGTGTAATTTTGTAATGCGTAATCGATGTTTCCCGAATCATTTGTTCATTGATCACTTATTGTTTTCTGAAGTTTTATAATTCACCTTGATCGCGGCGAACTTTCTCCGTCTGAAGTGCTGGCCATCATTTTACTGTAAGCCTCCATGCCGGGGAACAGCCCAAAAGGCATCATGGGCATCTGTGAAACATTTGAGTAATTACTTGCGTAAGAATATACTGTTTTTGTTTCCTATCAAACCGCTAAACTACTGAATTTCATCGCAATTCAAAATCTCAGTTCAAAAACCATATCGACTACTCAAGAATGTTTCATGTAGTTTCGGGTGAGTTCAGCTTCAGTTTGAGAATCATAGTGACTTGGATATCTAGTTTAGTTCACACGAATGTTTCACATAGTTTTGGTGCATTCTCAGCTGTCACCTGTGCAGCCATTTGCATGAGATTCGGCCAGTAGTGGTGCATCATGGGCATCATGGGCAGCGCATTGAAGTGCGGTAGCATGGGCTTGTAGAGGGTGGCCATCTCGCACATGGCTCGGTGTTTCACGAGAGCCGCGTGAGAGGGGAACGCCTGCTGACAGGTGGGGCACTGCCAGCCGTCCTATAAACAGACGAGGTGGAACATTGGACCACCGTAAACATCTGACCGCCCGAGACTCACATCTAACCGGTCTTAATGGTGTAGCTAGCGTTTCAAATAGTTATTTTCGGTAAGTGATTTATAATTTTCTCGTAAACTCGACATGATAATTAGCATGATCTGATCAAGTTCAGGAAATCCATGTCATTAGTATCGAAACTAGAATCTCGCTCAAATGTTTCAAACTGTCTATATATGCAGATCGTGGTGAGTTCTTCAGTTTACATAGTTTTCTGACTAACCAAATGAACTCTGCGATGACGACAAAGATTGGAGAATTGTGTGTAGGCCTTGTTGCACACGTGACAACGGAACGGTTTCGAACTGCAGTGGATGTGCGAATGTTGCTTCAGACCGCTGAAACATTTGGATGATGTTATTTCGATGTAGAGAATTGGTTTCTTGCAGCTTTCTGCTTATATTTTATGTTGGTTCATGATTACGTTATCAGTATGAAGAAATAGGCCAAAAAGAGCGAGCTCCAGCCCAACTTATCTCTTTATGATTCAATCACCTGAATGCTTCACATACGGTATTTATACCTCTCTCGTGTAATGAATTGCTCTCCGGAATCACCTTGTTTTGCCAATTTCACAGACGTCGCTGCGCCTAATTTGTAGCAGATTTCCTCGTAAACATGAGGCAGTTATCAGAACGACTACCGTACTCGGGCGTCCTTTAATTAGCAATAGAGCAGGTGATCGTGTATCGGATATCAAGATGTGCTCGCTTCGGGATAAGCGCCATCTCCCCTGCTTGAGCAAACATGCCCGCCTAATGCATTTCGCGCACACCTGAGCGCCACTTAGACTTAGAAATGCATGATGTTTGAGGTACGGTATCAAGGGGGAAGGAGGGGGGTTAGTATACCACATGTGAAGGAAAGTGTCACGTTTACCACATGTGTTACATGTTCTGGAATTCTGATGTGTAGAAGGCACGTTAAACGTGAAGAAGTAACTATGGAGCACGTTGAGGTTTTCTGACTAAGAAGTGGTTTTTGCGTTCACATGTACACAGTGGTATAAGGAGAGTGACGGGAAACAATCGAATTTCTAAACATCAAATCTACGAAATTACAATAGAATTTCACTTGAACTTGAATGTTTCCCGTCCCCATAAAAAACCCCACGAACCTGGCGCTGGAGAAGCTCTTGGGACAGACGGTGCACTTGTGCGACTGTCCTTCTGGGGCGAGTTGTCCGGGCTCTAGTTCGCCGGTTTCTCTACCGTCGGTCGACGCTGTTTCCGAGACCTCCTCGTCTGTTCTAAAACAGAATAAGTTAGTTTCACCGGAAACGGGTAGAAACGTGTGAAAACGTGTGAAAATGTGTGGTTATCAGGTTCAGATCTCAGGTTACTATCCTTTTGATAAACATGTGTAGGTTTACAAGGAAATGATGTAGTAATTGTAGAAACTTTCATCTTCGTAATGATTTGTCTGTCTTCTGTCCGATACGTTCAATTACGAAAGAGCTTGGCAAAGATGTATGTATGTAAAATGCAAATAAAGGTACGACACGCTCAAATGTTTTATAAAACTATATAAATAGAAAGAAATAGAACTATGAGGAGAAAGTGAGCTGGAGATGCGCGAATGTGAAGTGAAATCAGTGAAGATTGTTCGACTGCGCAACAATTGGGGCAGTAGGACGAAACTAGTAAGCGCAACACCTTACATAATATATAGTCGCAGTGAAATGTTGAGACCATCTTCGGATCATAGAGATCATGGTATAGTCCTTATTATCATGTAAACTATTACAGTCCTACAGTAGTTACAAAATTGTTCTATCTAGTGAATTATATGGAAGAAAGTTAGAGATTTCCGCATTCGGTTGTGATACTATATTACGAAGTTTTACTATATTTGCAATTGAGAGAGATTGGACCGGATGTGTACTATAGGCGGCTTGGTTTACTTTGGTGTTAAATGTGAAATTTCGTTTTCAAATCTGAGAGCTATGGATAGGAAAGAACAAAACGATACATGAGAAGTAGTATGTGTTAACAAGCAAAGTATACTTAGAGAAGGAGTTTCTCGAACCTAACATTCACTTACGACTTGATTGCTATATAAATTGTCGGTGAAACATTTGACTACCTTTCATCTCTTCCCCCAATGTCAATTTCTTCCTCTTCTTCCTCTGTCGCAGTATCAGCGAATCGTGTTAGCAACAGTCTCTCACCCGATTGAATTGTGCGAGCTGTTTGCAGATACGTCTGAAACATTTGTGTGATGTAGAGATATCTGGTTTCGCGTTTCGTGTTCAGATAGATCTACTATGATGTACACTAGTCGTACTGATTCAAAAGAATCTGCCATTATGTCAGTTCAATGTTTCACCTTGTTGTCCACCTGACGTACACAGATATTGGCTCGCTCATGGGGCTCTGCCTCTTTGATCAGATTCAGAATAAGAAGAGCGTTCGGGTCGTTGGTGGCCGTCTTAAAAGAAATAGAAAGATTTACAAGCAACCAACGGCGGCGAAATGTTTCACAGCGTGTTTACAATAGCTGCTAGTTTTGTATTGTCAGTTGTTTTAACACCGACGACGGATCACGTATAAACAGCTGAGAAAAGAGAGGAGAGAAGAAGACACAGAGAAAGATAGAAAAGAGATAGAAAGAGAAAGTAGTATAGAAGGGTTCACTGCAAGAATCTGAGAGAATTGCCAGAGGCCCAGGTGGGAAAGTAATCAATGGCATGGCACCGCATAGATTGTAGTTGAATGGAAGACAGCCATGAAACATTCAACAAGAGAAATAATATTCTTCCAAAAAGGTTTTACTTAATCGGGCGCAAGTTCATTTCGTCTATCTACTTCACTATACAAACAACCTCTCTTCCATTCGTTATTTGTGTGTTAATAATGCGCTGAAGAGTATCGGTTGAGATCTTCTATCAGCTATGGATTCCGGGTCAAGTCGAAGGTCAAATATCAGAATATTTCCATTTGCCCTACCTTGTCGACGATGCCAATCAGTTTTCCGACCGGAATTTCGAGAAGCGCGTTCAGCGAATTCCCGAATTTGTCGTCCGTTTTCACCTCGACGCTGCGAAGAAATTCACCGTCAATACTCATCTGAAATCGGAAACTGTAGTTAATTATTCACATAATTATAAATTTATCAATATTCAGAAAAATTGGCATTCGGTCATAATAGAAGGAAGATGGAAGCGAAAAGAAGACAAAACTAAAAATAAGTGTATTGGAATATTGAAAGGGGTACTAGGTTACAGCATTGGAAGACGTCAAAATATCTAAAGAAAGGTGAGAATGTGTATGTGTCAACAAAAATATTTTACTATTTAACAGGCGGTTCATATATGCTGTTCTGATCAACGAACCAAGCAACACAATATAAGACAACTGGCTGAAACACTCAGGAGCGTCTACTTCTTCGAACTGGCACTAAAAAAAATGAAGGAATATTAGGAAACAACACGAATGTTGTGACTCAAACTTTCTGAAAAATTGGGGTTTGTTATGTCGTTCAATAGAAAATTTGGTCGAAACGGCTTGGGATGAAAACAATTATAATCTATTTAGTGAAAGAATCCAGAAAATACCCGCCCAACTACCTTGACACATTAAAATATCTGTGTTACCGTAGTCCGAGAGCAGGTTCTGACTACCGGGGATGCTAATCGGAGGATGGCTCCCGGCTCATCGGAGACTCGTCAGGCCACGCCCACCGAATTGACCAATCAGCGACGAGAGGGGGCGGGGCGAGACGAGTCAGCTGGCAGGAGATGGCGCTCGCCAAAGGTTACGGTAGCGCATCCTGACAGCTGTGTTTGGGGGTGGGGACAGGGCAGGTACTATAGAGCTCTCGATTCAACTACAATAAAGGTTGTTGCTACTACAAAGCAGGTGACCTACTTCAAACAGCTGTTGAAGTGTGCGATCATACTACATTTGACCGAAAGTGCGAGCTCTTACTACTATATTGATTGGTTAAAGCACTTGTGAGCGTTTACTTTCATTTGGAACTTTAATTAGTGACATATCACAAATACGAACATAGTTTGTGTTGTATGTAGTTTGAAGTAAAGTGATTTAATGTTACACAGATCATATATCTACACTAACATATATGCCACAGTGACGTTAGGAATTAAATTTACGGCGAATCTGTCGCCTAAGTGGGCTTCAATTAGGTGCAAGATGTATTTCTGTTTGTTGAGAATCAATACGGAGTTGAGATGGACAGACTCCCGCCGGAGCACAATGCGATTGTGCACCAGGAATAGCTGACAGGACCCGATCCGATATATAGAACGGGTGAAACAGCTAGCCGATCTAGGGTGAGATGTTCACTGTTCACATTAACATTTTTCAGGGAAGCTGTTATTCATAGTGATACAACTTAAGATAACGTGCTCCAAGTTATCACTACGTGAAGACTGTTCGCTTCGAAAAATCAATAAAATGTGAATAGTAATCTGTAACAATAAACAAACAATAGAGATGCTTGTCCTGATTGCTTCTTAATTTGGGGAATCAACCTAAGCTGTCTCACGATTATTGGGGACAGGTGAATGCAGTGACCTCAGATGAACTAATAGGAGAGGCAGGAAATGAGAGAGAAAGAGGGGAGAGAGAGATAGAGAAAGAGGAAGAGGGAGAAAGAGAGAGAGAGATAGAGAGAGACTAGAGACAAGGAGAGAAACAAAGAGAGAAATTTGAGAATAAGAAAAATGGCCGGGAATATAAAACAGAAAAGAGGACCTAGTTCACTTCTCTTGTGCTCGGAAATGTTTCATCGCGAGCATATATAGTAGGTGGGTTGCTAACTCCCAGCAGTGGTTCATGACTCAGATCCCTCACAATGGAGACGCTCTTTCTGGTACTCCCCCCAGCCCCCTTCTTTCAGTGAGGGGCAAATGTTGACTAAGAGTTAGTACAGTTGCCATACGTGACGAACTACCGTTGCACAGCTCAAAGATACAGTAGTTTGCGATACTCGAAAACTGAAATGAGTAGACTACTTGAAAGGTTTAGTTCTGTTACCAGATTACCGAAATTGGGCAAGAGTACTATCTATCTACATAGTTCTAACAAAATGCATTCAAACTCCCGAAACTGTTCCTAACTTATTGTATTACGTAACTCATCGCTTTTGATAGCGAATTGAACTCATTCGACCTGTACTCATACTCTACAAACTAGTGCATGCACTTCTCAGCTCATGTTATAAAATTGCTGAAACAGTTGGACACTGTTACACGTCGACTAAGACTCAATCTGAACGAATTGTTGTACTTTTTCTAGTAGTAAAAAATAAGCTTTGTTCGCGACATATTTACTATGTGCAGAGCATTCAAATGTTTACAGTTGATGAAGAACGTTCTACTGTTCAACGTTACAATATCAATGTGGGAGGAATTCAAGAGTTTTGCATTCTTTCGCAACAACCATTTCGCACGAGACTTTCGAATCATTTTGCATTTATTCTGTATTCAAACTTTTGAACTCATTTACGATTTCAATAAATTATTCTATTCTATTTTATACTATTGGGTATTGCTCTCCTTAGTGACCAGAGTATCTCTGCAGGTGAATTGAAATCATGTGAAAAGTGAATGAACGTAACCTCGTTAACAAACTGTCACGTGATCAGAACGTGAATACCGTTGTAAACATAGGGAAAGCGGTGAACAACGGTAAATGTTATGAACTATTCACTTAGAAAAGTATACTACATGTTCTCCCAAGAAAACTCTGGAATTTAATACACAGTCGTGCTGGACGTTGCTAAAATAATTTTTCCCTGAATAAAAAGACGACAAAATATGTCGATGTATTTTCTCTTTTGCGAGTTTATGCGTTCACAGCTTTCCATGAATTCAAATAGAAATTTTAGCATGAACTGATTTCCATTCACAAAGTGTGAGTTCACCGAAGTTAACCTATGTAATAGTCCTGAAACATGCGTCTGCCGTTAGTTGTGTTGAATGAGACTCTGTGTGCATGCGAATCAACAGTCAATTGAAGTGGGGGATCGCACCGAGTACAGGCAAAGAGACAAACAGAAACGCGTGGAGACGTACGCTTAGAGAATGCGAGAAGTACTTTCATGTTTGCCCGGAAACATTCGAGTAAGATAGTGTTTATATGGTAGGGAGCCGGTATTGATTGGTGTGTATTTTGGTTTTTGAGAGAGACATCTCTCGATTTTGTTCCAAAGTTCCAACGCTTCCGAAGAAAATTACGAGTTTTGGATTAATGTATGTTTACTTGATGGAATAAGGCTGAAGATGAATAGCTGCGTTATATGAAACTGAGATTTTCAGGCAGAAAACTCAAAATTATGACAAACATCTTCGTGTTCGGCTAAAGTACATCAGGAAATTTAAAAACAGTTCTCTTTTCAATTACATATTTATTATTTCATGAAAATCAATCACGAATTGCCGGTTATGTTCCCGTAACTTCAGACAGTTATAGCCAAATCGGGGAACTGGATCTTCTTTCCGATTGATTATACTCACTTTTTTGAGCCACTTTGAACTAGAATTTTTCTATCGAAAAATTTACGGAAATGGTGCTTTGAGTTGAGATATTACTGAAACATGTATAAACATAATGCAATATGCATGGATAATCTTGTTTAAACATAATGTTATTATAGCCAACCGTTCGGGTTTGTTTAAATTGAAAGAGTTGGTACACGCACTCGAATGTTCCGCATGTGGTATATAAATTGGAAAGTAACTAGAAAATTTGTTGTTTTGTCTGCAGATGTAAACTATCGAAGAGAACTTTCTTCTACTGTGCCAGGTCATTGAACTAAACAAAGTGACCTACCATGTGGAAAACCACCAGTTTTTTTTTCAAACACTGTGGTACTGTGAAACTGTGTGAGCAGTTCAACTTTTTCCGTTTCTCACAAGTATCATGATAATGACTTCATCAAGTAATACCTCAATAGCGCAATTAATTAGGTTAATTTTTTATTAAGTAGTGTTATTTCTTTTCATCAGATCAACCTGAAAAGTTGTAACGTTTTTCTGCGGTGTCTGCGCGAGGAGATGTCTCCCAGTTTCTATAATTGTGGTGCAGAATTGCAATTCATCTGTGGGATGCCTGCTGAAGTACCCATCAACAGTAGACTCGATTGGCCATGTTACTGTCAGCAGATTTCTCGAGCACAGAATTACATTTAGAATACATAAGGTATAATATTGAAAAACTACAAAACATTACTAGTAGTATAACAACTACACGACATAAAAAACGATACCCTGCTCAAAAACATCGGCATGATGTATCATATTTTTTTGGTTTATTGATGATTTGAACAACGACAAAATCAAACAACATAATGTTTGCGTGTTTCTGTATGCTTTTTCGGGTTTCCTCGTCATTTTACGTCCCTTATTGGTCGAATTAATTTTTTATTTAGTCTAAATCTGTTGTTCAACAAGTTATTCGAATGCTTCATTCCCCTAACCTATAAATTATAAGGCTTGCTCTTTTCAAGAAGGAATATACGTAAATTCTGCCTTCTTTCGATGTATAATAATAATAATAATCTTTTACGGCAACTATTTCAGCCGTGTGTTACTTCATTCATACAAATACAACCAAGACAGTGATCACATTGTAGTATCCGTAGAGAGGGGGTCCGTAGAAAGAAACTAGGCATGGGTGAGCTTTATTACCAGCTCATGCGGTTCGCCATGAAGATACCGCGCCGAGTGGGATCGAACCATGGTGTTTTGAGTGCTAGTGCGCACACAACCAGTCGACCACTCGGCCCCGTGTTCATAATTTGATCACGTTGTTTCTTGGTCTTCTAAATGCATCATATCTGCGATTGAAATCGAATCCACGATCAAACTACAACGGAGGTTAGGTCACCCCGCTTTTTGATTTCTTATTTTTGAACTTATCTATTTCCAAGTATGTCTCAATTGTTTTATCACACGCTTCACATTCATTCACCCCATATCTACCAGTTTTTAGACATCATGTGTGATGAGTGTAGCCTTGAAAAGAGAAAAGCGAATAAAAACAGAACAATGTAAAAATAGAATTATGCAAAACATCAACACCAACGTTTTTATTATCAAGTTATTCGTTTGTTTATGAAACATTTTCAGGCCAGTGCACAAAATAATTTCACGAAAGCTCGTAAGTTTGCGTCACTCGTGTGTTTCACGGAGTGTACATCATGAAATTGAACATCCAAGTTTAGTGTATACTTGCAATTTTCAAATTTACTTGAATCGGGAATGATCTGTAGAAAAAACACCCTCTCTATATTTTTCTCTCCGTCCCACTCTCCTCTTTCACTTTCTCCCCTCTCTCTCTTTTTTTCTCTTTCCCTCTCTCTCTCTCTCTCTCTCTTTATTTCTCTCTCTATCGCTCTCTCTTTCTCTCTCCATCTCTTCCCTCTCTCAGGTGTAGATGGTAGCCGAGAAACGAAGGCAATCAGTGTCTACTCTGCCATTGATGAGGCAGCGCAGCCGAGAGAGCACTGTTATTCGAGAGACGCAGAGTCGAGATTGTCAGGTAATCTGGCATGTATGGGTCGCTGTCCATATTTATGAGATGACATTCACATCGCGTACCGTACCTAAATAAGATGAAGAATGAACTGATGAGAGGGAGCTGAAACATTGAAGTGTTTTAAATATAAAATATGCTTAAATCGAAAATAAGCAAATACTTCCAAAATTATCAGAGTTTCAAAAATTATATGAAAAAGTTATATATTTGAAAGTTCTCCAATTTTAAAACAGGTTTGGAAATAGTCATCCATACTGAGACAACTACAGTACCCATTCAAATCTGCCAACGACCCTTTCTAGCGCACACTTCAACATTTCAGTTCTAGGGGATGAGAAGTGAATACGAAAATTGTCAAAGTTCACAACTAAAAAGAGTTTTAACCATGCTCTATTGTTAGTCAATTTCATAGTCACGTGAAACATGTTGAACACAGCCGAACTCGGAAACGTGCAGTGTGCACGATTCGTTATTAGAATGCCGACTTTACGTGACTATTCATTCAACTTCTAGTATATAGGAGTCGGTGAAAAGAAAAAACTATAGAACTGTCGCGGTATCGCAGGTCTCCCCAGAAAAAAAGATAACACAAACTGATAAGAGTTCGAATTCTGCTTTTAACCGCCGAACGCAGTTACTGGATTCGTTTCAATCTCATTTCATTTACTTATAGCAACAATTACAATTGTTAACAAACCTCAAAATGTGGAGAACATTTACTGAAGTCCACCATTCCCAGTGAACTTAGGCAGTTTATCAAGAGTTGTAGGATTCTTTAAATATTGAAGATAAGTAATGTTTTCCAGAGTTTTTTGATCAAACGCTGTGAATGGAAAATTTTCACATTCAAAAAACCTATTTTATTCGGTAAAGAACTATAGAATGTGTTAGTTTATGTCGGTTATCGAGCGGTTTCGATCAACGCTAAAGTAAAAGCTCTGATTCACGTCCAGATAGTTTACCTTTTGCAACACCCAAGTTAAGAATAGTGTTGAATGTCTTGCCGCTGTTATATATATATATATATATATATATATATATATATATATATATATATATATATATATATATATATATATATATATATAACAGCGGCAAGACATTCAACCACAATAACCGATTGTGCATCACAAACTTGTTCGCGACAAAATGTAACGGTGTTTCAAAAACATATCATCAAGGATTTGTAAAAAAAATCTCGTGGAAACTATGCTTTTTAAAAAAGGACGATTATGTGAACCAATCCCGGCGCATAGGTCCTTTGAACTGCGATTTCAAAATATTTTGCAGTTTAAAGGACTGAAGCGTTTGGATCGGACTAAATAATCGTCTCGCTTTAACGAAAATGCTTAGACTCAGAAAGCTTTGAATTTCAATGATGTACAAGACAGAACAAATATTCTGTACATTCTGGCATATTCTGTCACGTGAAGAATGTAATGAAACGGTTCAGCAAATTATTTCAATTTCCTCCCTCTCTCAAAGTACTGTACCACGAAGTTTGAGAGGCTATAGGAATGCAGTAGTATTTTCTCATATCAGACGGCCAAAACCTAACTATTGGCTCATGAAACATGAACCAATACAACTTTACCACCTCTCACTATTTTTTTTGTCCCAGAAAGATTCACCAAACATATCAGACTCGACACCGCCGTCTTAAAGAAGGACGAGTATGTGGTCCAATCGCAACGCTTCAGTCCTTTTTCAATTGCAGTTTAAAGGACCGATGTAACGGGATTGGTCCACATAATCGTCCTTCTTTAAGCATGCAGTAAAACATTTGAGCAGCGGAGTGAGCTAGTATCATGCATTCTCCGCACATTTGCCTATGATTGAGAGCAGTGCATCGTCTTCACTTTACAAAGAGGCAGTTTATGATAATTAGTAGGTATAGTTTTATAGTGTATACAATGGTTCAATTATTCGCTTTGATTTGAATACTTTTATATAATTGGCTGTTTGACAATGTTATATTCTTTCTGGCGCTGTCATTCGACACAACGAATTTGTGATTAACTTAGTTTTGACTATTTGTTGTTTCAATATTGTTTACATATTCCACAGCAACATCAAAAATATCCAGAAAACGAACAATCTATAGAAGTGATTTCATGTTGAGAAGAAGAATTCTCGTCCATTTCAGCCAATCAAGTTTTATGGTTCCATTAAATATTTACGCTATGCATATCTTCATTTTAAACCTTGAAAAGGAACCAGTGTAAAGATAATCACACTTATGTAAAGATTTTCAAGCCTGTATGCCCGTATCTTAGAAGCTTTGTACAGAATAGAAACAAATGTTTCTCAGTCATGAATGAGTATGAAAGAAGGACAAGTAAAAAGGAAAGATAAAGAACCAACCATATAATTAGAACGGTCGATCATATTTGAACGTTATTAAGTTATGCTCAATAAACTTAACGTTAATATCATTATCTAATCCATTTATTCAATCTTTCATGTTCTCCGGCTTTCATACTTGAAATCAAAACAAGAAACAACACCATAATATAACGTTGTCACGTTCATTTTAATAAACTAATCTATTAATCTAATCTATTTATATATTCTTTATTTCCCTCTAATTTTTTTTCTTTATTTGCTTGTACTAATCGTCACGTGAACCTGCGTAAAGCGTCTCTCGCTATGACCCAATCAATAATACATAGCACTATTCACCACCAATCTCGCCCGATTGTAAACTATTCCGAGTTTTGAACTATAAATAGAATCATTTGTTCAATTTCCCTCTACAAGATTTGTGTAATTCATTAATAAAGATATATAGAAAGGATAATAATCAAATGCAACTATAAAAAACGTCAAAAAAACAGAAACTTTACTGATAATATGTTCTTGCTAAACGTGAAGAGTTACCGAAAATATATTCTGCTCGTTTCATTTGCACTGATTGACTGTTTCACGCATAATATAAAGGCTGGGCAGAGCACATGATAATCAATTAGATCAATTTCTCACCTGAAAAAACGCATCAAACCAAACTACAAACTTCTTCAAGATAGATCTTATTCCAACAATTTCATGTATACTACTTATTAATTCATTTTCGATATATTTAGTGACATGTTATGTTACCTTTTGATTCTATATTTTTGATATGTTATTATTTTTCAGTTCCGTGAGCCTATCTGGATACTAGTCGTAGTTCTCTGCCTATTTGTTGTAGTTTCTGAAACAAAAATCCGAAAATGGACACACACGACCCAATTTTGCGTCGTTTTCCTCCAAAAATGAGGTCCGGTCTGGTGTTGATGGGCGGACTGTTCTCCATGCTCAGTTTTGGAATTGTTTACACATTTGGTGAGTACACAAGTAAACATAAACAATTTTGTCACATGAAAAAACATATAAAACGGGTAGTTTAACTCTGGCTCGATTTAGAGATTTGGCATGGTTGTTGAAATTTTATCGTACTCTTATCAAAAATTGGGAATTATCGAACATCCTCAAATAACTGTGGTTAGCTTGCATATTCACAGCATTTGAATAATGATCTATGAACTACGTACTTTAAAAACAAGTGTTGTATGTGGGAGATAGACTCATAAATGAAATTCTCATGGTATGAATAGTCGTACTTAATATATTAATTTGTGATTAATAAGTATTTAGTTAAGTAAAACCTGGAATGGAAAAAAAACTTCAAGTTGGTAGCTTCTCAAACCGATATTAGGTGCAATGTTGCAGACATGTCTTATATCTGGGGGTCTGTTTAACTAAATTGAACTGATAAACTTTATTGATCTATACAGATGCAGTTGTACGACGGAATATAAACATCACAGAGAATTTCTAAATGTAAATAAAAGAGAAAAGTCAAAGCATCTATCCCAAAAGAGGCATGTTCTATGAAAAATAATAGAAAAATACCAACAGGATGATTCTGTTAAACAGTTAAACAGAACAATTACCTGTCTATGATTTGTAGTACAGTTGAACTCTTTTCAGGTAACATGTTGCCGTACATGGTGTCGTATTTCCGATGGAAAATCAACCCGAATATGACCGCCGGATCGATGATTTGGCTTCAAACTCTGATGAGTAAGTGCTTTTTTGATGTCACTTGAATGTTTCAGTATACGACCGCACAGATCATTGGCAACTCGGCACTATTGTGAAACGAATGGCTATTAACAAGTCTGAGTTCGATCTGCATACATATTTTTGGAAATTCGGGAACTTATAAGAATCAAACTATAAAAACAACAAAATTGAGAAAGTTCCAACTTTTTGCATTATTCTAGTGTCGAATGGTGAAGTGAAACGTTAAGAAACATCAGCAATTGTGTATCAATGTTGATTCAGGAACTCTCATATGACTAACTTGTTTTACTTTCAAGCTGAAACGGTACTTCTTGCAGAGTTTAGAAGTGTATGTAGTTTGGTGATGCTGCGTTTGAATAGCAAGAAAGTTTTTTCGATGTATTACATATTGAACCAACTATAATAAAGAGAGCGTGAAACATTTGACTGCGTTTTCGTGACGACTACAGTACCCTCTAGTTAGATGCGCATGACTCAGTGTGCGGTAGAAGTCTCATCTAATCGAGTCTCTTTCATTGCATTGTTGTCTGTGTTGAATGGAAGACGCAAAGACGTATATTAGGGCTGTCGCTGTCTCGACAAATAACAGATTGACACTGTAACCATATCAAATACTCTATTCAAAGTGAGGGACCGAAGTTAATAATAATAATAAACTTTATCAGTATAGTGATGGACAAACAACGAATTACGAATTTAAACCAATTTAACTGATATTCGAGAAAACAAAGAAAAAGAAAAACTAGTACATACAAAGTGGCTGATATGTTGATACTCCTGAGACTCAGTGAGAAGATCTAGATGGAAAGGGTACCCAGGATTGATTGATGTTAAACCGGAAACCATAGCGATCAAAGTACACGTCAGATACAATTGGGGCTAGATGAGGGGTCAATTGATAGCAACCATGGAAACAGCTGTAACGTTCACGCATGGAAACTCCACTTAGGTGCATGTTATACAACATGTCAACATTGTCATTTACACATTTTAAAGACGCATCATCAAGGGCATCATGGAACGATGGAGGGTCGATAATGGATGGTGATCACACATAGGAGAAGGATCATCAGCTATTTGGGTAACTTCAACAGGGACGGGACTTTGGAGAGCAGGTTGATCATCAAAAGGAACATGGGTTGTACGAGTAGATATTGAGTTTGGAGATGGAAATGCGGACACAAGATTGTAAACGGCATTTCTGGTTTGTTCAACTATACTCCATTTCAATTGGCAGAATAGGATCGGCAGACGGTGTTGGTGTTGTAGTTTGGTCGGTGACCTCAGCTCGGGCGGCGTCTCGTTTTGATTGTCTGGCGAGGAATCCGGCCTTCCGCTGTTCCGGGGTCTCGAACTTCCGAACATGAAAAGTTGACATAGAAGCAACAGATTTCATAGCAATAGATAGATCTATTAGACGAGGAAACGGAATACCATCTTTGATAGATACTTTGAGTGGACGAGGTAAACCATCTTGACGAGGTTTACCCAAACGGTGAAGAATGGAAATATTAGATGGAGAGACAGATACCAAATTGAAAACTGCATTCACCTTTTTCTTTGTTGAAGAATCCTCTGGTAGGCCATAAATAGTGAGACAGCGACGATCATTGAAGTGGTGAAGTTGGGATTGAATAATAGTGGGTAGAGATTGAGTCAGAGAGTCGAGTTTGGAATTGAGTGTTTTGATTTCACTCAAAAGATTGGAAAAATGGGTTCGAAGTGGTACCATTTTTGGACGAGGCGATGGCATGATAATCAATCGAGAGGGGTCACCTCACACGACCGACACAAATGGTGGGGTTGAATGTTTCACAGTGTATTCATAAGAAATATAGTTAGCAATGTGTTCAATATAAAGTCAGTAGGCGCAGTTGGTAATTAGACATTGACATTGTAACCATATCAAATACTTAATCCTAAGAAGGACAGGGACCGCAGTTGAATGTTTCAAACTGTATGTATAAGGAAGAAATGTATCAATGCAGTTATAAGTGAAGAAGTACGTACAGCGCTAATTGGACATAGGTACTGTAACCATGTCGAATACTCAATTAAAAGAGAGGGAAGGGACCGCAGTTGAATGTTTCACATTGTGTTTAAAGAAGGACAGTTATAATAGCGTTTATTAAGGTAGAAGTCGCAGTTGGTAAATATACATTGACACTGTAAACATATAAGACGCTCCAATCTAAATGGTTTCGGAAATCAGGAAATCCTATAGATTTCATGAAATTTTTAGGATGAGACTTTTAACCATCGGAGAGTTATCACTTTTTTGAATTATTTCTGATTGGACATCGGGTAGTCCTCATTTATTTGAAGTTTAAACTGAAAACCAAACGATCGAATCGCTGTGTCCCGATTCAGGAAATTGAAAAAAAGTGTGTCACAAAAAATTGCAGTTTTCACAAATCTCTCAAAAAATTGTGTCACAATTTTTCACACTTCAATTTTTTGGGCACCATTTTTCACACTACAATTTTTTGGGTACATTTTTTTCACACTGTTTTCAACTGCGAAAACGTGTGAAAGGAAAATAGTTCTGAAAGGAAAATAATTGTGGCAGAGGATTTCAAAACAAATTTTCGGTAGTTTTATCTGCGCTCCAAATGAAAGCGACACAAAAATTAGAAGAATTGGACATTTCAGAAAAAATATCGGACAAGTCTGATGATGCACAATATTTTGAGGTTTTCCGAAAAATTATCTAGAATGGAAACCATTTAGATTGGAGCGTCTTAATCAAGTACGCCATCCAAAATATGCCATATAGGGAAGCTAGTTGAATGTTTCACCACAGCTGAATGTTCCACACAGTATTTATAGGAAATATAGTTGTTATGAATTAGATAGTAAGCAAGTAGGCGCAGTTGCTGGTTAGGAATTGGCACTGTTACCCTCATCGGAAGCGAGGACAGGGACCGCAGTTGAATGTTTCACACTGTATAAGTATAAGGGAGATATTTGTTATTAATTAGATAGTTAGTTGCAGTTCTTGTTACTGATGGTCAATACTCGCTATAGCCGTCAAACTTATTGGGTCACAATGCTAACTTAAGTGTCAAATTTTACGAGGAACAGCTATTCAAGAGCGCGAAAATCCGAAATAAACATGCCCGACAAACATTTCTGGAGATAAAGTTTTCTCAAACTGCTGTAGGTTAATCGAAATCAAACCCACGTACATCTCATTCTGTTTTCATTGACACTACACCATGTTAATTGAGCTGTGAATACGAGATATCTCATTACTAATTCTCAATGGTGCGCGATTGGAGATGAAGCACGAACGTGGATCGGTCAGGGGTTTCAAGGCTTGTATAAAGCTCTGTCGGAACAACAGTAATTAATACGACTTGCATGGAGTTTCGTTAATCAAAGCACTATGCTACTTTAAATCAACTATAGAGATTGATTGAAATAGGTCACATCTTACGCTCTAAAACTACATTCAGAGTACAGCTGAATTATGGGTAAAAAAAGTATAGTAAGGCAAACAGATAGAGTAAGAGTAAAACTACATTCAGAGTCTGGGTACAGCTAAATTCAGTGAAGAATTGTTACAAATGTCAAATGTATACATTATTTCACTTGTTTTCAATAAGGTTTCACACTTGTTTTCAATAGGTTCAGCTGAAGTTCAAGGATTACGCGTACTTTTGACTAGAACGCAACCGCATCCAGCTGCAGTGTGAATATAAAAAATGCAGTCTAAACGAGTTTGAAAATGAACCGTTTCTAGTTCATATCGTCAGAACAAAAGTTTTCCTGAACAAGCATGGAACAGTGATTGAAAAACTCAACACCATGTCCATCAGTTTTGATCTACCATCTTTCCATCTTAAACGTAGTGCTTACCATGAAACGTTTCGCCATCTCGAGTTCGATTCAAACAATAAAACTAACCTGTGCATTCCAATATACCAAGATGTCGCAGGGATCCGTAACACCAGAGAGAGTTTCGTGCAACCGAATGTTTCAGCTGGTGTTCATTGCTCAGCAATGAACCCTATCTATAGTTCTCGTAGCGGCTGTATATCACACAACATAAAACACAAAAATAATTCGCAGGCGGCGTTCCTTTCGCTATGGTGGTCGGAGGTTTCATGGAACGACGGCTGGGAGGAAGGAAAACGGCCATCATCGGATCGGTGATGTACACGTGAGTATAGTCGTTGCCAACGGAAAGGCGGGAGAGTACTGTATATCTCATTTTCCGCTGTGTACGCACACATCTCTTCGTTTCCAAAGCTTGCCGGTTAACTGCTCTAATAGCGCAGTGATTAGCGCCCTGCTACGAAACTTTTGCTCGCAGGTTCGATTCCGGCGAGAGACAGACATTTATAAATTTGGCACGCAGTATAGAACGCGTCTCATTTTTTCAACCGTGTCACATATATGAGGAAATACTGATTACATGTTTCAGTCACTAAACTCTCTCCGTAAAAGCAAATATGTGTTTAATAGCCAGTCTCTCCTTGTCTATCTCTACCTCTCTCGTTCTTTCTTTCGCTCTCTCTCTTTCTCTCTCTCTCTCTCTCTCTCTCTCTCTTTCTCTTTCTCTCTATTCTTGCCACCCTAATTAGGCAGCTGGCAATGCGGTAACGTAATCACACGTACACGATTTACCTGACTCCTTAATCATTCTCTCCGATCCCCAAATCAGTAGGATTAGTCATAAGATGTTGACCAGACAACAATATTGACAGAATAATCAATAATATCTCAAAGGAACATTTTGTTCTTTTCTGGGTATAGGAAACTGTGTTGTATACAATCAAAAAAAGTATGTATCTGATACATAAAAAGTTGTTATTATAACTTCGCGGATTACCACTCCACTGTAAAAAGGCATGAATTTACTACTAGTAAAAACAGAAAAAAGATGATGAAAGTACTATGTTTTCATGAATTATCACTTTTTCTGTGAGAAAATGTCCGTAACCACCATATTCCGTGATAGACGATTACTTGGTTCATAAAACACAGTTTCCTAAAACCTTTAAAAGATAAATAACCTGTGGTCATTATAGCGCTTTTTTTCCATATAAGTAACCATCGTTTCTACCGTACTCTGAAGAAGAATTCAGACATATCAGCGCCAATGTACGGCGATTTTACAGTTGGAAATGCGGGGCCTATACAAAAGTGACTAGCCAACTGCCTGTGAATCGTCTGAGGGTTACTGTATTTGTTGATCGTCACAAAACGTCTTCTCGCTGCCACAAACACGGCTTTTCAGGCGTGTTTGTACAGGGTGCGCCGCATAGAAAAAATG
The DNA here is from genome assembly GCA_964036275.1 of Litoditis marina. Classification (NCBI taxonomy): domain Eukaryota; kingdom Metazoa; phylum Nematoda; class Chromadorea; order Rhabditida; family Rhabditidae; genus Litoditis; species Litoditis marina. Next base: position 1,626,546 of record OZ038436.1, read on the forward strand.
TCACTCTCTATCAAAGACTGCCTTAGACGGAGCATATTCGGTACACGCAAAGAAATAGGGTAGCGCGGTTAGAGGGGGGGGGGAGGTGAATCTTAGTTGTAGTATGATCTCGATGTACGCCATAGTTTGCCGAAAGGGATCGTGATCAGACTATGAACACAACTAGTCGCAAACATACACGGTAAAGGTTTGCTTTGGGAAATCCGAATCCCACACGTATGCTATAATACCCGGGCGGAAGATCAATGTGGTTTTACTGGAAAGAGAGAAACTTTAGGTACAATAGAATGATGAACTGACTTTAAAAAAGTGTACTCATTTACACAAAATTCAGTTTTATGTCCAATGAAAGATGACGGGGGGACTAATCAGAGAATCGGGAGTCACCGAAGTTCAATTATAGTTTGATAAAAATACGTCCTTGTTCACCGGAAAAGAACGTAATACTAAAAACACGGCGGGATGGGGCAGCCTATACCATACAGGGTAAGGTTTGCTTTGGGAAAACCGAGCCCCATATCCCATATGAATGCTAGAATATCCGGGCCCTCTCACTTCATTCTGCCTCTTTTCCTTTTGTGCTCAGCTTAGCGACACTCGGTAACATAAAAGTAGAACAGTTGAGTGTTGCACTGATACTATTAGTTTGGCCACTATGACGTCTCACAAGAAAACATCTGTGTAATATCTTGAGTAGTTGATTTTTATGATGATTTAGTCATCATTCCAAAATTTGCAGTGAAAATGCATTGATTGGTTCAACAGTTAATAGCATAGTTTTTCTGCATCATAGTTTGCTTTTGAATTTCGCTTGTATCAGAAACAGAGGCATGTATTCAAAAAATAAACTCTGTCAGGCTAACGGAACAGTAGAACAGGTAAGTGTTGCATGGATACTATATATAGTCTATATTATGGGCGAGTAGCTCTGTCCCTACTTATACTTTGACAGGAACGATGACAAAATTGCCAACCATATGAAGTTTGCTGAGCTGTGTGCGAAGCATTATTATACACAGTTTGTCGATGAAACATGAAACTGAAGTATAATGATACTTCCTAAGTTTTTCCACATCAAACGGAGAAAAAGCCAAATGATATAATATAGTTGTAGGAATAATATTTCCATGTTTATAACTTTTCAACAATATCCCGTGTTTACAATAAGTAACACCAGGTTTAAGGGGCAAACGTGGAAATAAACTTTGATCATACTTCTAGTTAAGATTTTTGGCCGAAGTTGTAATAAATGTAATTTTGCGATAGTAGAATACAATACTCTAGTCAAGTTTCTTCATTTCTTCATAGGGTCTTTATTCAATTATTGACAGATTACGGTAGTGTTGATTAGCCATAGAGCACGAAATGTGCCTAAATGAGGTACTAAAACAAGCCGTTTAATACCTTTATTACCAGGTGGCAGCTACATAACACGCAATGCTATACAATAGGAAAATGGGGGACGGAGAATTGTAATCAAAACAATGTCCTTAATTCGTCTTTGAATGAACTCATAAAACTCAGAAAAGGTTGAATTTCCAACAGGGTTTTCTGATCGCGCGGAGCGCGAAGCGCTCTGCGAGAGTTGTCTTTGGTTTGGCCATTGCGGACTCGTTTTTCCTTTTAAATAACAAAAACCTTCAAATATTATTAGAGTTCAGTTTCGTGAAACACATATTAAATACAATGAGGAAACAATTGAAACCGGAGTTGAAAAAAGTCAGGCAGCTCTGCAAGCTGATCGTGAACTTGTTCGTACACTGTGTAAATTGCAACGTAGAGTTTGAAGTCGGCTTTCTATAGACGAGGACTATATTTGAGGCTCAGCTGACCCTGACCTCAGTTTGACGCATCTGAATCTTTCACGGTTGGTGTCGTTAAGATCTGCAGCCGTTAAACGCGTTCACATGTTTCAGGGGTGGCGTATTCTTCACCTACTTTGCCATCCAACACTCGTTCTCCGCGGTCCTCATTTCCATGGGACTTTTTGCGAGTTTCGGGGGTAGTGTTGCCTACAACGCCATTCTCACTACGGCACAAAGGGTTTGTTTTAGTACAAGTTTTCAAGGCTCATAAATTATCAAGTCACGTACTTTTTCATAATTCCTGAACATTTAGAAAACAACTGAGGCAATGACACATGTCTTTTATAATAATCTCACTTTCGCTTCATTCATAGAGCTTGCTCTTGGCAGACCGCCACAATATTAATCACTTCGAGAATTATGTACAGCATGCAGATCACTCTACATTTCTGATCTTCACAGTCATTATGTTAACGTTTCATTCCAGTGGTTACCCGGAAGTGTCGGACTTGCCGGAGGGCTCATTGTGGGCGGCTATGGCTGTGGTGAGTAACAGTTTGTTTTACATTTCTAAGCTTCATAATAAGTGACTTATAAATGTTATAATGTTTTCTATACTAATTCCTTTATCTTCACATCTTTTCTGAACTCATAATCATTTTTTTAAATATCCTGCTATATCACCTTTTCTCTAACGAATCCCCTCTGCTCGAATTATTCGTTTATTAACTACTCGAGAGAAGGCTCACAGAACATAAAAAAAAGAATCACAACCTTGTTTCAACAATAGAACACTATAGATTTTAATTTCAAGCGAAACATCAAAGGAGCCTATTGAAAATTATAAAGATTTCAATGCAAAAATGTATAGACAAATCAATCTATGCCAAGTGTTCCCTGAACTTGTGAACATGCATGATTAATTTACGTTTTACAACACTGACGAAACCACTGCTATGTAAACGACAATTACTTATAACAGTACTGAAACATCAAATTATTACAAGAACAAACATTAGTTTTTTTGCCGGTTTTTTAGTTCTGGATCCAACATAAAGTCTTACTCACGACTTCATGTGCCCAGAAGTATACTGCAATGTTTCGCCCTCGCTATATAGGCGTGCGATTTTTCCCAGAAACAGTTCTTTCAAAATAGGCTTGTTCGGAAAATAATTTGGGTTCAGAACTACTTGTAGGCGCATTCATACTGTCACCTCTACAGACGACTTTCATAAATCCATTGGACTATCGAGTAAATGAAGACGGATTCTTTACACAAGAAGATTTATTGGAACGGGTAACGCTCTTTACAGTTATTTAGACCACTTCAATGTTTCACTAGTTCATAAACGAAAACCTGAGTGAGTTGTGAGTAACTGGAATACAGTTTGAATCATTTTTGTGACACCCATTCAACAAACACGTTTCGCGGTTGAGACCACGCGTTTTGCTACTATGTTCTACCAACTTCGTATTGGATATTTTTCCGCAATTACTCAAAAATTGAAGTAGTAAAATACAATCGTCAATGACTCACGCTATGTAGTGTGACTGGGCCAGTTCTGCTTATTGTGTAGTTTTAGTATCGATTTTGTGCCCCAGAAGAGACCGTAGGACGGTATGAGGTGTCTGATTAACATAACCCATCAAGTTCCTTGTGAGATTGCGCCATGCACACTATATCAGCAATTTTTCATGGGAACTGTCGTCTGATATGCTACACTGTGAAATCGCATAGGTTGTTCATAAATTTCTAACGAGAAAGGTTATGCAAACTCCTTGTAAGGCTGTAAAGATAATGAGCGCGCCAGATCTCAGAAGTGGATATAGTGTTCAATTATTATGAGCTGCTAAAATTGAACAGTTTTTCTAATCAAATAAGTTTTCAAAAATAAATTTTTACTTGCAATTTTGCAGGTACCTTCCGTGTTTTTGGTGATGGCTGTACTTTTCACTTTTCTCCAAGTCACCGGCTTGTTATTTATTGGTCAACCTACAGAAGTGAGTTATTAGACACTTAGGGTTGGATTTCATTGACTAGAACTTATATTCACTAAGGTTTCACGATAACCAGTAGTATCGAAATCAGATTGTAAAAATCATGTTTTAGTTTTGATCCACATTATTGTTTATAATTTCAAGCTCTTCCAGATCGTACACAAAGTTTGGAGAAATATCAATTCAGTTATGGCACATAGAACTTCAAAAAAAGTTTTTTGGATCCCTAAGATAAGTGACGGAAATGTTTCAGGAGCTTCTACTGGAAACGGAACACATTGTCACTGACTCAAGAGAAACAACTTTGAGCTCGCAGTTGAAGTGAGTTGAGATTCGGAAAAAGTAAGAAAGTTTGCGATAACACCTGAAATACGTATAGTGTTCGGTCAGTAAAAGGCATCGCAAAATACTACGTGTTGCTCTTGTTTTTTGTGTTTATAGTTTGAACCTTGGGTTTTGTATTTAAATCTCTGCAGTGTGTATAGTTCACACTACAACTCAGATTTTGACCTCTCCTGTACCTCACTCAGACATCGATCAGAAAAATGCAAGTCCAGTTTTAAAATTTTTTCAACGAGAAGGAAAAAGAAATTACCAATACAAAGGAAGGCGGATATAAGTACTAATGGTGTTACATTAAATTAATGTTCACAGCCAATTAACATAGCTTCCATGCAAGGATAAATATTCGGTTATCTTACATGTTAAGGGAGAGTTTAGTGAGCTGCATGATACGAAAATATGCTCAGAACGAGTTGCTTTTCATCAATCAATTTGTCGTTCTCAGTTCCATTTATAGTTTAATCCATTACAGATCGAGTACATTTATAGTACTGTTTCTGTCTCTCACTTGCAATGCGGTGTGGGTGCAATTGGTCAGTGGACTCTATAAGGTAAGAAACTGTTTTCGTGCTCACACTGAGGGCATAACCTAAGTATCAAATGGTTGAGTTGAAACACTAAGATGTGGTTACTAAACTATGTGTATTCATCTTAGAACAGTCAACATTTACCGCCTACCGCCAAAGAGTGGCTAAATGGTTAGCGGCGCGCTAGCAACAATACAGCCCTGGATCAATTTCTCTCGGCACGGTCTCTATATATGCTTCACAGTATGAGCTGAAAACAACATACATTTTTCGTTTAACAATCTGATTATGTTTGATCGAAGTAAAATAAAGATGCTAACGGCTGTAGAGAACAATTTATGCGTGATTGAATGTTCTACCCAATTCTAGGCGTACGGACAGCAGTTCATCTACAGCGATCTGTTCCTATCGTTTGTGGGATCAATGGCTTCCATTTTCAATGCGAGCAGTCGAGTTGTGTGGGGTCTAGTTGTTGACCAGGTAGGCTCATTTATTATCGTGACTGAACGTTTCATTCATTGGTTATAAACGAATTGAGTTTTAGAGGTTAATTCGATTGCCTTTAAAATCTCGTCGTTATCAATCGGACTTTGGCATACTTCAATGATATTTCGGTGGATGGTTTAACAAATGAAACAGAGAAAGAGAGAGAGAGAGGAAGAAAGAGAAAAATAGAGATTAGAGAGAGGCAGGAGAGAACCACTGAAAATATAGTAAAAACACCATGAGCAGCCTTTTTCGATTCTCTGCAAGAGATACAATGGTGTTTTTGTGTCATTGTCTGGCTGGATACCGCAGGTACTGGCAAAATTCACATAATTGAGACAGTATGGAAATATTTGCTCAGTGAAAGGTGTTTGTCAAAATTTTTTCGACCCTGATTAAAGATGATTTCGGTGCTGTTCTCAGAGGGTCAGAGAGACATAAACAAGACACTTCATGCAAATGTTTCTGCTAATCTTAGTATACCTGTTTTTGTTTCAATGCCTATTGTCTACTCTTCAGGTCTCCTACCAGTCTTGTATGGCGATTGTGACCACTGTCGGTGCTGCGCTGGTCTGGCTGTTACCTGCGATCAAAATGACCGGGAACCATTTGTTGTTCCTCGGATCAGTGAGTTACCATTCATTATATTTTAAAATAATTTTAAAAAAATTTCAGGCAAAGTAGAAAACTAGTAAACCATTTTTTTCAGAGTATGACTATTTCAATCCAATTTTTTTATCTGTTCGGTTCGTTTCCAGAGAACTGCCAAGAAAAGGGTTGGAGGATTTCTGTATATCACTAATTTGTAAACTGTTATCAGTGCAGGAGTGGTTCAAATTACAAGTGACCTTTAGTTGAGGTGAACTTCAAAAACGTCCAGTACATTGATGAAGGGGTGTGAGTTAGAACAGTACAAGTATACAGATAGTATTCTACAGGTATGTGCAATGTTCACCTGTGTTGGAGGAACGTTCTCCCTGTTCCCTTATATAACACACAAATGTTTCGGAAAGAGCAACTTCAGTGTCATGTACGGAGTTATTCAGTGCTCGCTGGTTAGTTTGTTAGAATACATTACTATTGGTTTTTGACTCTCGGAACAATGTTTTTGGTAATCGGAAATGTGAAAATTGGTTCGGATTTCAGGCGGTATAATGAGGATTAGAGGTAGAACTTTTTTTCGGGTGTCAATTATTATATAAGACCTGGCCATTTCGAGAATGGTATTGGAAATAAGCTTTTTTCTGTTCTGGAACAAAAGGTGAATTTCACAAAAACACAAAACTTTTTTATATATTTTCAGTTTTTCACTTTAAAAAATAGCACTTAATTCTTTACCATAAAAGAATGCCACTTTGTTAATTTTTGTAAATGCAAGTACAAGCTTTTAATGTCATGGTTGTCAACGCACTTGTGTTCCAGTCGGTTGCCGGTATCATGGCGGGTCTTCTATCTCAATTTGTTCTTCCACTCATCGGATTCGATAGCCTTTTCCTAGTAGTTGGAGGGTCAGTTTGAATAAATCGTATAGAGTAGGGTTGCTAGAGTAGAACTCAAAAGTCGAATCGACTCGAAAAAACCCTCACAACTCGACAAGTCCAGTCGAACTCTGAACTCGAAAACTCGTTTTTTCACCAAACTCGAAAACTCAGAAATTTTCCAAAACTCAAAAACTCGAAGTTTTGAACACGATTAATAATCCGAATATAAAGTATCTAACATTATCGTGAACTCCTCCAGTGTGCAGGTGACATATCTCAACAAACACGTGAAGACCGGTATAAAATGGTTCCACTTTCTGAAGAACTGCTACATTTCATTCTTTCGAAAACATTCGACGGCTCTATAAAGTGGTTATAAAGTTAGCTTTATTTACAAACAACCCGATCCCGCTGCAGTTCTAACTGTATACCGTTTCATTCTCTCATGCAACGAAATCACTGGAAGGAACTCGAGTTTCGCATCTTTATAGTGGCAGTGAAACACTGAAGTGCACACATTAGACATACTAGAACGACAGAGCGAATAACTTTCAAGACCCATTACAAGGCGCTCACAAATATATTTTCACAATGAAAAGAGAAAATATTTAAGGAAATGATAGTTGTGTTGTTCAAGGCTAATTCAATCTACATTCAATATTAGCAACTTCTATGCGTCAATTACGAATGAAAGTTTTGACAGCTCATGATTAAGAGTAATTATAAGTTTATAAAAGAGTCTTAGAGGACGATATGAATCACAGCACCTGCAATTGTGCGGCTTTCCTATATACTGAGAAAGAAACATTGAAGTGCAACTCCAATGCGCACTTACATCTGAACGGGATTTATCATAAGTAAGTACGACAGTTCAACCATTGATATTCAATAGAGTCGTTCAATGAAGGAAATCAGTCATTCTTTTCATTTGTGCTGTGATTGTAGTTTAAACTGGGTTGGACATACTTCAAGATTTGGACCAGGGTTGCGGATAAAACTACAACTGAAATATTTCACATCCTCGTGATAATTCTGTATTTCAGGTTCATGTTCATCTCCCTTTGTCTCACGACCGTTCTGCATTTCACCGACTTGGCGTCCTGTCAAGAAGAATACCGTAACCTGGAGGAGGAAGAGTAAGATGCGCAGGAGATACGGGTTCGAGCTGATGATTTGATGAACAGAATAGGATCTGAATTAAGGTTATGCTAGATTACTGATAATTTATTGATCACTATAATGAATTTCTAATAATATATTCTATCTATTGAACTTTGAATATTCATAAAAGTTGCATTGTTTGTCCTCTGTGACTTTTTTCACTTATTCTAGGACTGTGATATATTTATATTTTAGGGTAAATATATGCTGTTTTTTTTCGATCTCCTGTTGAACTATAAAGGATAGTTTTATTTTCATTTCGAGAAAATAGCAACGCACTTTTTTCACCATATTCGGGGCAATATAATATTTGATGATCAGTAATAAATATAATTTATAATGTCAACATGAACAAAACAAGCAATGAATTGCACTCGCGTCTTCCCTATGTATAGGTGGAGTGAAACAGTGAAATGCAGTTCACATTATACATAAGCATCATCATTATGAAGTATGGTTGTTAAAATCAAACTCGAAGCCAAAATGCGATAACCAGGTTTTTTCGAAAAGAGTAGATAATGTTTTTTTCAGAATAGCAACAACTTCTCAGGATTTCTTGCGTTACGGTCATGCTATTGTAGATAGATCCTCGAAAGAATCAACACTGAAGTAAATATATGCATACTCTCTAGATAAAAACGCCAGACGAGAGAACAAACTGTTGAATTACATTCATTCGAGTGTTTTAAAGTTAGATTAAAGGCGACAATCTGTAGTTTACCTCCCACTTGTCTACAGTGACCCTTTTAACTACTCCAGAGGCACCGAGCATTTTCTAGTAAAGGGTTACTTTTATAATTACTTCATCTTTCTCTACTTGATCGTCCGACTCAAAGTGCACACGCTTTACAGTCAGAACGTAACATTGAAGCACTATTTGCATATTTTCTGTCGTCCTATGTATCCGAGTGGAAACATTCGTGTGTGCGATCTGATTATTGTTTCATTTTTCGAGACAAAATCACTCTAGATTCGCAGTTTCTCTCGTATGTTATTAGTCGAAGTTTGGGATTAGACCCGATAAGCTAGGTATCTTACAAATTAGAAATGTAAAGTTGGAACGAGGCAAACCTTGATCTATGTGAGGTGTTTTGTTTACGATACTTGTTGAACCCATTCACGTATTTGACATCACTTTCGCTCAAGAAAGGATCACAGTTCAATGCACTGAGAAACAACTGTAGAGTTATGTTGACTTAACGGTCCGGTATATTTATTATTGCGATGAAACACGTAGTTATTATACCGCTTAACTGTGGTTTTAGTTTAGTTACGAGCGTACTAGTCGTGAGCAAAAATGGTGATGTTCATCAAGTTGTTTAGCAAACTACAGAGGAAAAGTCTATTTGAAACCGGATAATGATGATTCTCTAGTTAGTTGCCGAATGTTTCAGTGAATCACTGAGAGGATCCTTTTTGTCATTGAAAAAATCTGTCATCTAGTTTAGAAGATGTTCTTTCGATTGGATGTTAAATAAAAAACACTCAAGTGTACCTGAATGTTCGCTAAAAGCAGAAAAGGCTCAATTTCAAATTGTCCAGGTTATGCTACTTTCTCATTCTTCTTTCATTCTGTAGACAACGAAATGCAAGCTATTGTTCGATGATTGCGTTCAACTGACGCGTTAGAATGTTGCACTGATAGTGTAAATAGAAACCAATATCTGCCACAGGTGTTTTTTTCTCCAAACTGCTTTTCGATAGTTTAGTGATAATTCGGTAACTTTTTGCTATCTTTTTAGTAGTAGCCAGTTTCCTGTGCAAAAAGAACTATTCCGATTTTGGATTACTGTTCATAGTATGTCTTCATCTCTAATTTGAGGTAATTGAAGATTGTTGGGTTATTACGGTTGAGAATTCATTCTGGTGCCCTTGAAATTGAACAAAATCTTCATTCAAACCAGCAAAAAACACAAATCTCACAATAAGGACTGTACATCTGATCGTCTATTCGTTTTTGACGAGAAATTTGAATGCATAGGATCCGGGTGGAAGCTCGATGTTCAGGGTGAAATAATCTCTGGAAAGAATCAAAATTCTCGAATGAAACAAAGAATAAGAAGTTTAAAACGGTTTAATGTAAAGAAAGTACGTATAACCCTCCTCCTTCATTCAACTGAATTCCCGTCAGAAAACAATTTTAATAGTTCAAAGTTGCTACAAACACTAAAGATTTACGTTTAAGCTTCGTCAACAGATAGGTAAAGTCAAAAAGTATTCAGAAAACTCACAAATAACTCGTAGGTAGCTTTCGTTTCTCAATGTTGTTCTCTACGTTTGTTAGAAAACAACTTAGTTTTTGAATTACATAAAATGAAGTACACAATAAAATGAAAAGGACCATACCCATTCCAGTTCAGAGGCAACTCCAATTCCCAGCCGAAAAAGGTACCAGTTATTGAAACCTGAACAGAATAATGACATGAACTGCATGAAAAACAGTTGTTCGAACGATAAAAAAGTAAGTATATTTTCAAGCAAGGTTATTTTATTTGAACAAAATATGATTGTGTCCCTTAAACTTTTAGATGGTGGTATGATTAGGTTATTGAGCTCAGTACGGTCCGCGAGAAGAAGGTCAGTAAGTCTTTTCGTCCTGTCTTCATTTTTTCAGAGGGGTTCAACCGAGGATGACCTAACCCTTTGAGAAAACCCAAAACCGTCTTGAATCAGGGTCGAAACGATTTTGAGTACATCTCTTACTGAGCACATTAACCTAATTATATTTTCAAAGTTTGACGTTATTTAGAAACTAGAATCACCACGGATGGTATTAGTGTTGATTATGTGAAATGGAACCAAATCTGTATATGATTGTTATTGGAGACTGAATCACAATTACAAACAAAATTTTCACAATGTTCCAAACTCATCTTACTTATAAAAAGCGGAAATCTCACTTTTTTCTCCTCAGAATCCTTCCAAACGAACTCCACGTATTCTTGCTTGCGCAGTTGAATGTTTCCACTATCGCCAGTGAAGGGATCACCTGGACAAATATTTATAAGTTACTAAATATTCGAGATAAAGATAATAGTGTTCAAATATCAAGACTGTCCGAACGATTTTGATGTTTACAAGGGTTCAATACCCTCCATACACTCTTTGAAAATTTACAAGAGTAAAGACGACTGTTTGGAGATTTAGATTCAGCCTGAAAGGGTTCACCGTGAACAAAGACATGGAAAAAGATGTATACCGTATACAAGCAATTCTCTTTCGTCCGAATCCTCTCCGGAAGAAAATTCAGTTTCCAACCGAATCGAATCGATACTGGTGGACAGCACTGGAATGGTTATTCTGTTTGAAACACTTGAGTAATGGTACAACTGACGTCAAACTCCGAGAAGTGGCTGATATGAAATGGGGTGGAGGTGATAATACTAACCTTCGTGTGAAAACATTTGTAATAACACTGAAATACGCCTGCAGGTTCATTTCACTTTCTTTGAAATATCATTTTGAACGCTATCCACAATTCTACAAATGAAATTGTCTATTTGATTACTTTCTCTCTTGCCACGACGTTTTTGTCAGAAACAAATCTTACCAGACTCTTCATCCCATCTCGCTTCCTCTTTTTCCGAGTCACCATTTTTTGAATCAATCTGAGAGCAAATGAAAATTTTTCAATAAATATCCCAAAAAGTTGAATGTTTAAATAAAAGTTCGATCATTAAGTTATATGGAATTTTCATATTCAACATACTCAACTTTCAGGATCGGCCAAGAGATACCACACTAACATTTGCAAAACTTTTCTCTTTCTATCGAAATTATCACTATAACGGAAATATTAATTGCATAAGTAACATGCATGAAACACCTGGGAGCGTGAAAAGCTGAGCCGCGTGACCGGCTAGCGTGCATGTTAGCTATGTTTTGCAACTTTAATTCAAAGTTGTTATCACGTTACTTACTTTTTTTGAACGTTTCAAACAGCTTCGAGTAGTTTGACGACTTGACACCTTCTGGCCTTCAGAATCTTATCTGACGTGATCGTCACTTCGTGAAACAATGCAATCGTAACATTTTTGGATTTTTCATAGCTTCGTTAGCTTGATTTAGGTAACTAATTCAATTCAGCACTCACCTCAGAGGTATTCACAGTAGTTGACGAGTTGCCAGCAGCATATCTACCGGGAGAAGTGCCGGCAGGTAGCCCGGAAGGAGAGTCGGACGGAGAACTATCCAGTGAATCTTCACTATCCGAGGTCGGTGGCTTGACCGGACTCACACGCGACTTTTCGTGAAACAATGCAATCGTAACATTTTTGGATTTTTCATAGCTTCGTTAGCTTGATTTAGGTAACTAATTCAATTCAGCACTCACCTCAGAGGTATTCACAGTAGTTGACGAGTTGCCAGCAGCATATCTACCGGGAGAAGTGCCGGCAGGTAGCCCGGAAGGAGAGTCGGACGGAGAACTATCCAGTGAATCTTCACTATCCGAGGTCGGTGGCTTGACCGGACTCACACGCGACTTTTGGCTAGTAGCCGGTGAGACGGCGGTGTTCAGCCGGGAAAAGCCCGCAGAACGGACAGATTGGGCGGGGCTTGGGCTGATAGCCGGCGAGTTGCTGGACTGCGCAACGGAAGCCAGACTGCCGGAATTGGTGGCTTGTGTAGAATCGGAACGCCAATACTGAAAACAAAATAATGAATAAAATCACAGAAAACATCAGAGACTTACCAGGTAGCTACTCTGTTGGGTGGTTGTGTATTTCCATCATAAATATATCCTCAATTTGATAACTGTGGTAAATTACTACTGTAGTTTGAAGGAAAATCGAATGAGTAACGGGGGGGGGGGGGGGTGAAAGTCTAAGTTCTCAAGTCATCTCTTCATACAAACTTTGATATATAACCAACCTCGGGATCGCTTTCTCTTTCCACACGAGTCTGAGAGAGAAGTGACGCCGTCTGGGATGATCTGAATGGTCGAAAGTCAGTCGAATGTTGCAGCAACTTTTTATAAGCGAGAGACAATAGGAACAATGATCCTAGCACTGCATAGACCTCGACAGATGTGATTTTACCTAATCGCTATTTACTTTGATCGTGATAATGTGAGAAACTATCAAAACCGCCTGAAAATGTGTAGGACACAATTTTGTAATTTTGTCCTATATTCTTTAGGCGGTTTCGGGGTGGTGAGAAATCAGCATAGCGCGCAGTGAGACAAGACATTACGCAAAGAAAAGCTAGACCGTTGTACAGAATCTCTGTGGCGCAGAAATTGGCGAAGGAAGAGGTGCCTGGCATCCTTTGACATGACATTGTCGAGAGAAACGTCTTTTCTCTTTACTCGTTACGGAAAGGATTGAAAAACTGAACGAAAACTTGTCAAACATTAATATGTCATGTTCGTACAGCGCTTTATTGTGTATTGATAGTACCTCTGACTGTTTCCCGAATCCCGAGTGACAGTTGAACTCTGGCTGCTATCTGTGCTACACGAACGTTGCTAAAAACAGGTAAATTGAAGAAACATACATTTGAATTAGAAGAGTATGCGATGAAGAAGGTGAACACCTAGAAATTAGTCATTGTAATAAGGTTAACAAATTTTATTAAGTGAAGTTAACATAATAAAAAATGATTTGATCTCATGAGATCCGACAAAGACGTACTTTGAACTCGAACTACATTCATGAACCCAATATATTTATTCACAACCCGAGCCCAAAAAGTGGTGAAACTAAGTTTCACCCGTTGGATTCAAAAGTATGTAGCAAATGAAAGACTGTCTCTCACCGTGGCAGCAGTTTTTGGAGATAATTTTGAGTAGAGACATTTTCGCGGTTCATTCATGGCTCGAACGGGATTCGCATTGGTGAGAGAACGCTGTTTTACCGGAGTTTCGGCCGGCGACGACATCTGTGGAAATGGTAGAGTGGACAAGAGATGGGATTGAAGTTAGAGGTGAACAGGGTTCGACACCTCGAGGTGGCAAGTACACAAATAACCAGCAAAACAGGCGTACATGTATGAAGTGCATCTAAACGGTGCAGAAACTGAAAAAAACTAAATTGAAGACACTGAAGTTCGTTTCAAAATTGGAACCAGATTTAACCGAGTCGAATCTAGAATGAACTTACCGTAGATCCGACGTTATCCTTCCCCGAGAGAATAATTCCGAGACTGAAGCAGAATTGGAAGAAATAGTCGAGAACATAGAGGATCAGACAGGCGATAGCTATGGTCATCACGATTCTGGAATAGAGAATAATTAGATTACGTATGCTGGAAAATCCCGTCACCTTCATTCCATCCTGCGTCTCTCGCTCTGCCTCACTATTTCTTGTCTCTTACACCGACGGGATGTGAGAGCAGGGAATTAGCATGTGTTTGTGGAGAAGCAGGATGGGATGAAGGTGCAGGAATCTTCCAGTTAACATACTCTGACAGAAGTGTGACAGATCTACATTCAAATAGCCTCGAAATATTCTCATTTGTTCAACACTAATTTTATTCGCATCTTTTTTCTTGTATGGTATCCTTCCTTAATTCGAGTTCATCAGTTGCAATGGTGATCAGAAGATGAAAAAACGTAATCCAATAAGCTTTTCTTTCACTTTCTGTCTAGCTACTATTTGCGGAAAAACTGATAAAGTCACAAAACTCGATGACTAAGGGTCAGCTTTGAAAAGAGGGACAAAAAAAAGAAGAGAACTGACGTGTATGTGTCATATGTGATGATTTCCCACCAACTCAGAATAGGCTCGGGCTCAATCTCGGCAGATGACTCGCCAAACGAGAAAATGGAACTGGAAAATATAAATGTTTACATCTTTAAAACGAACTGTTCTGCTATTAGTTTGACATCTGGGTTCTCAGGGAAAAAAACTCTAAAAATGGTGTTGGTGTTTTCACAGCAACTCGATAAAGTTATGGATTTTCTAAACCGCTCGGAGTACTAATGAAACCAAAATTTAATTTCCGCTACCGCTATCTATTTTCTGGATCTCACTTGGTGCTGTGTACTGTATGAATAAATTTTAGCATGACTCGGACTGTATTAGATCAAAACCCACTCTTTCTCTTTGATGACTTCCGGTGGACAGGCCAGGGCCCATCTCAAAAAAATACGGAATTTCTCTTTCCATTCGAAAGAAGTATCAGCGACTGGAAATGTTTTTGTGGAATTGAAAGCGTAAAACAATTGATACTACGGAAACTATGATATAACTTTGAAGATTCGGTTTTCTCAAAAAATACATGTAAATAGGATGAGGAAACCCCGTCTAAAGAAGCTATTGTAAATCTTTTTTTGTTCTGTGTAGTTTTAATGAATATGATCCGCTGAACTATACCTTGAATATTGACGGCTTCTTCTGTCGAATCCATTTCTACCGTTCGCAAAGCAGTTGAGAATAGAAATGAGACAAGGTAGGGAAATGAACGTCAACACGTGAGTACGAAAACACGTTTTTTTTCCGGAAAGTAACGGAACCGTTGGCGTGTAAACGACCAAATCCTGAATAATTGCTGCACAAAAAATTTGCATAGTGCGATTGTGTTCATCGTTATTTCTTCTTCATTTGCTTTTTTCATATGATCCTGAAAAATGCAACCCAACTAGCGCACCTGAATGTATCGCACACTGTATATATGTGGCGCTCATCCGATTGTGCGTTGAGACGTCGCCATTCAACAGAATACTCGATTGGAAAATTAGAGAAGGTCGATTATGTGGTCCGATCTCAACGCTTCAGTCCTTTAAACTGCAATACATTTTTCAAATGCAGTTTAAAGGACCGATGCGCCGGGAATGGGCCACCTAATCGTCCTCCTCAAAATAGAAACTGTCTATGGCCGATCGTCTATTATTTTCGATGTTCCGACAAAGAGCTTTTCAGGAATGTTAATTATAGTACTCAGAGAACTAAGGTACTTAGTTAGGTAGGTAGGTAGAAGCATTGTTTGATTGGATTATTCTGTTCCCCGAAAAACTCGTCTTATATGATTGATTCATATTATTACCAGTACTAGGGCACTTGGATGTATCGCCCACATAACATAAAGAGCAGAGTTCTGGTTTGAGTATTACATTATCTACATAGAGATTGATTAGAACTTGAATAGAACTTTACTGAATTTTGGAAATATTTTTTGTTCATTATTAAAGAATGTATTTAGATGCGATAGTAAGATAGAGTGTAATAATTGGGGTGATATATACAATTGTTCCGAGCTTGGTTGAGAATGGACCGTTTTTTTTAACTTGGGTCACATGGAAGAAAGGGAGAGTGGAAACATCTGATTATGTTACAATGGAGATACAATGAATTTATAGACGACATATTTGCTTAGTAACAGACCATAAAAAGCGGACAAAGTTTTCTTGTTTTCCTTAATTTTTTTTTGTTTCAGGGGTCACCGACTTGATACAATACTTGTATCTACACGTTTAACATGAGCGGAGTGTAACTACTGTTGATATTGTATTCAGAAAATTTATCAATATACAGAAATTTGACTTAACTGTTTCTTGTAAATTTTTTATCAGATCCTTGCGTCTCCTGAAGTATGCTTTCGCTCTGCTTCCCCATACCGCCGGAAATAGAAATCCGAATCGCAGTCAAAATGCGAGATATTTTCGTAAAATACGGAACATTTCTTCCATATTCATTGCGGCTCTTCAAAAAGAGTGCTCTCATGAAATGTTTAAGATTAATTGAAGTTTCACACCATGATTATACATTTTCGGTTTGCAGTATTACTGCTCAATCTCGTATATTTGCACATATTGAGAGAGCAATATATCAAAGTTAATAATTTATTACGGAATCAGAACCAGTACAATTCGCCGTAACATGTAACCTCTCCAAGTCGTTCGCTCTTCCCTTGCAGTTCTCATCCAATTTTTTCCAATAGCTTTTTCGAATTCATCCCTCCATCGTTGTTCCGGACTTCCTTTTGGTCTCGGTGCATCAATGGGACACCATTCCAAAATGACTTTTACCCAACGGTCACGGTTCATTCTCGAGAGATGCCTTGCCCATGACCATTTTCTCTGTACATCACGTTCACGAATGTCTGGTAGTCGTACTGTTCTAGAGAGCCATTCGTTAGTGTGGCGGTCCAAGAGCGTTACTCCAATCATTTTCCGCATCATTCTACGTTGTCCAGTAATCAGTGTGGACAGATCTTTCTGACGGAGTGTCCAGGTTTCACAACCGTACAGAATCGCTGGCTCAATGCAAGATTGATAAACTTCGCGTTTGAGTTCCAGAGAAACAGTCCGACTGGTCATAAACTGGTAGTATTGAAAGCGCATCAACCGGCGTTGTACTGTCGGAGTCTCATTTGGCTCGAAGGAAATACGATGTCCAAAATAAATCAATTGTATGCAGTAGTTAAGGTTGAGCTCATCGATGATGATTGGAATGATGTCATGGTTGCACATCAAGAGGGTCTTTGCGTGATTGATCGTGAGACCCACTCGCTTGCTGTTGTCCGACAACTCTTGCAGCATAGTTTGTAACTCATTTGGACGTTGTGAGAATACAACGTATATTAGCTGTGATAAACTTTGAAGTGTTTAATCTACTGGAACTGGTGAAACGAAGTTGTCAACCACATAAACTCTCCAAACCTGACTACAACTTGCGGTTTACCAGTAAACATTCAACCGACATTGCTGCTTACATTATTGTTCAGAATAGCTGAAAAAATAAGAAAAAAAAGCAGAATAGCCCACGTTCTCGATCCATGGTGTGGTTCTGAAGACTGCACTGTATGACTAAGTTCATTTACACTGAGCCATTGAAATGTTTCACCACTAGTGAAGTAGAAAGTGATAGGTGAGTGGTTAGTGTGATCGTGTAATCAATTAACTGAACTCACTTGTGATTCAACAAATAGTCTATTCAATTATAATTAACCGTTTCTGTAAAGCTTATAGACTTTGAATAAAGCACACATTATATTCATAGTGTTTCTTCGAGCTTCAGATGCACACAGACATAATGTTTGAAGTACTGCTAGAGCTAAACCAAACGTTTAACCACATCCGCAAAACTGGTAGTTTATTCACATTAGACATATCGGGGTACGTATGCTAGAAAATCCCGGCACCTACTTCCCATCATGCGTCTCTCGCTCTGCCTCACTTTTTCTGGTCTCTTACACCCCGGCGGGATGTAAGAGCAGAGAAATAGCGCATGTTTGAGGAGACGCAGGATGGGATGAAGATGCCGGGATCTTTTACCATACGTACTCAGATGTAAATTCTTCGTAAACTCAAACTTCAGGGTCGATTCTATGCTTGACAGTGCGCTGACATGAGAATAATATTCAATTTTTTCCCTATGACCATTGTCAGGATTCTCAGTGTAAATATAGTTCGATTCTCCAGAAAAACTTACAATTTGTTTAGGTACTGCTTTAAATTTTTTAAATCGATTATATTCTATGAAATATTGACATTTCGAGTTAACATTTTCTGAAAAAAGAGATTATAATCACTTTAATTATCCATGTCTCATTGCTCTTGGAAAACACCTTTTTTTACAGAAATTTAATACTACCACAAAAATAATACCACAGATTAATCAGATCTCAACGGTCCTAGAACCTTTATATCGTGCGCAGCGCGGAGCGCTGCGCAGATTAGTTTTTGTTCAAAGGTCTGCAGACATTACAAAACAGATTATGGAAATTTTCTTCAAAGTACGTCGACCATTTTCTTAGATTTTTGCATGAATCACTGAAGGGCAACACGTCTACAAGATACTAAGTTCACGTTCCAAGTAGAATTTGTTGAGAGGAGTTAGAGGGCCCAACGTCTCGCAAAAATGGCTTCCGTGCGGGGCGGCGGGGCGTTTTACATTTTTGAAAAGCTCTGAAAAAGTTGAGGTATACGTATTTTCCAGGTATGTCTGAAATTTGAATATTACGTGTGAGAGAGCCGAAAATGGTCTCGCAAAAAATCATGGATAGACCGGTTTCGTGAAAATAAAAATGAAAGAAGAGTTTAACGTGTAGTAGGAAGACGTTTTCCAATGAAGAACTCATGACAGGCGGGTACAGCTTGGTTTTCACTCCTATTCACATGTCTGATTGGCGGATTGGATAAACGCTCTATTCACGCACGGCGAACGAAGGTTCGATTCCTGCCTGGAGTCTAGAGTGGAAAATTTGCTATCACTTGAACGAGGTTACAACTACACCAAACGTTCTGCACTACGGCACGGTTTAAAACTCCAATAGAAAAACATAACATTCCTTGTTTAGCTAATTGTTCAAAAATATTATTTTTTATCAAAAATGATCGTTACTTCGTAACCATAGAAAAAGAGTTCAATTAGTAAAAAAAAACGAGTGTAAAGAAAGTAAAGATTAGTTTTGGATAAATATGTACAAGAAATATAAAAGAAGTCCAATAAAAATATTTTGAGGAAAATGCTAATCTCGCTTCTGTTGAAAACAACGGAGTATAAGCTAGATTATTGTGAGTCGCAGTCAGAAGTTTTCTTCCGACAACCAAAAACTAGGTATGCTTTTTTTGAAATTCTAAACCGAGCGAGATTAGAGTTTTCCTCAAAATATTTTTATTGGACTTCTTTTATATTTCTTGTACATATTTATCCAAAACTAATCTTTACTTTCTTTACACTCGTTTTTTTTACTATAATACACGTGTTGCATTCAACTGCGGTACCATTGTTTCCAGAGAACGAGTAAGACTTGAGATGAATGACGTGATGATGTGATCGTCAAAGACACGTTTTTTTTTCAACTGTGATATAAAACTGATAACACGACGACATTTGATTATTATTAATGTCATTATAAGAGGGCGACGGCAAAACATTATATTCGATTACGACTTTTGATAGGAGGCTGGTTCATTGATTTGAATGTTTCATGAAACATAGAAATGCATTCGGATGGCACAAAATTACTTTATTGTTCTTCAATCTTTCGGACTCCAGCAAAAATACCGAGTGAAAAAAACTTGATGAGAAAAGATCACTAAAATTAAACTAAAATTGTTCTTTTGCCGTTTTTTCTATTTTTATTTTCTAATTCGTATGCATTTGGTGAACTGACTGCATTGTTTCACGGTCAGTTCACCAAATACATAAAGTGTGTGAAACATCCAGGCACGCGTCAGGGTTCAAACGAGCGAAAGCTCCATCTAGCTAGCTGAACGCTGAGCAACCGCCGCTCGATCAATAATCGGATAAAACGTTCAACAAACAATGCGCACGGATAAGATCTTCTCTAACTCCCGGGTGATAAAAAATCATATTATTGACCCAATTTTCATGAAGATCAGTTTTGTATGTCAGTAAGCTGCTAGATCCTACTTGAACTGCTCGCGTTCACGAGAAGTGATGTATGCTTTCATCCACGTGAACTATTCTGCCTAAAGTATTCTCGAGTTCGTGAAAATTAGAGTGAATATGTTTCATTGTATTTTCGAGTACGATTGACAATAGGCGCTTGGCCTCGCATTTGGAGAAAAAAATATTCACCAAGCGTTCGTTTTCTTAGTGACCATACTTAACTGACAGAACTACTGAGACGGATATACACCGTGTTTACCTATCCTTGGTCAGTGGTCGTTTACAGTATCAGTTTGTTTAAATTACTTGCATACAAATACATATGCCGTACATCGCTGGCATCGATGTTCTTCCATCTCATGAGGGTGTTGCAAGATAGTGATTCAAATTCAACTATAGGCAGATGTCAACAGCTAGGCTCAGCTTACTAATATGTTCCATGTATTCAAGACCTATTCAAGAATTCTGCACATAAAACATTTTTCTTAGAATGAAACAAATCAGTAACATTTTTGGAAATCTTCAATGAGCGGTTTTTCACAAAGGTCCGGAAATCATAAAAGTAATCTGAAATCACACAGGACTGCCCTATGCGACGTCTTTTACAGCCAAGGGCGTTTCAATGTTTATGTGTCCTCATAAAAGGCTTCGCTTATCAAGTCTCCGCAGTACATCACTGTTACTAACAGCGATTGTATTCTTTCGAAATGAAGCTGCTTCTCGCCGCAGCTCTTTGTATTTTGGCGGTTTCAGCCGCCCCGGCAGCTAATAATGGTCAGTTCGTGAATGTATTTCTCTTCAAAAAGTAATTTTCGCATCTATTCCTACATTACTTGCATGAACATATTAGTGTATGAGCAATACAACGCGAAAAAGACGAAAAAAAAGTGAAAAACGTGCATTTCATTATTGGCCTTCCAAAGTTGACTCTGTGTTTCACGAACGTTACATAAGTGAGCTTCTAGTCCACTGCTCAGTAGGTAAGTGTAATTCATAACAAAAGAGAACAATCATGCGAAACTAAACTAAAATATTTTTGTTCATTTCTGAGAGTTCTAGTGGATGTGCTTGAAATAATTTCAGACAAAGCGTGCAAAAAAATTCCACATGACCGTCTGTCTTTTCTGCGAGAAAAAAACAACATAAAAAGGGTGAAACAGGAAAAAAATCAGAAAAAAATAGATGAACAAAAGAATAAGACAAGACAGTTGTTGAATATGAGATGCAACATGTCGGAAGGTCACTATTCCACAACCAGTTAGTTTCCATGATTGAGTGTGAGGCAACCTCGCTTCTCGCTCAAGTTTTGTTCAATGTGTTCACTGTTTACTATTCACAGTCTATACCATCTGAATGTTTCAGGAAAAGTTTCAGGAAATGAATGTTTCAGGAAATGCTGCCGCGTCCTCAACCTACTGGCCCTGGGGTCAAGGAACGACGTGGGGATGGGGTACCACTTGGGGTTGGCAGACTCCCTCCACAGCCCAACCACAGTACACCACCAACAGGGTCACGTTCAATGGGGTGACCGCCACCCCTGCACCCTCATCCGGTCACGGTTGCGGAAAGTAAGTTATAGTATAGTTATACGAAAGTTTCAATGGTGTTCACCTGCTCATCCTCAAAAAGCCAACTTAGTTATCTTTAGTGAGTTTTTTTGGTTATCAAAATACTAATTTTCCTGGTTCTCTTTCACTTTCAGTGCTCGGGACAGTTAAGAAATCACAAATATTGAACATCAGCTTTTGAAACAAACTAACATTATTGCGACCAAGTTACAAACTAGAATCCATGACGTTTAAATACATTTTCATACAAGTAACTCCTGATGGGGTAGAACATGTTGATGTTCCCATTTTATGATGACGTTATGCACTATTTTTTTTGTTTTATTTCGTAACCTCTTTGACTGTGTATTGGACGCAAGTAGACTTTTCGAGTTTCTCATGCAACTCCGAAATTGGACTCAAAAATGTTAGACACGTTCACGTTGTTAACAGTAGTTTTAACAAATTGTTCACGTTCTAATTGAGCATGATCATTTTTGTACCATCAAACTTCACTTGATCGAGAGCATAACGCAAATACGAAAAGTTTTGCGGGTTGAGACTTCTTTTGTATCAATGTTTCACGTAGTGTATGAAACAGGTTTTGGTTCAAAGAGCCGGTACCGCAAAGCTAAAGTTATAAACTGATACGAAATTCAGATGCGACTACAGCAAAGTATGGACCGATGTCATGTACGTGATTGATGCTTCAGAAAACACGGGATCAACCAATCTGGGAGAGGTTAGTTGATGAAAACAAGAAAAAACATGATGAACAATAACTGCACAGGAAGTTATGGCATTGAAAATAGTGTTGAGAATTTTGTTTTGAGTACTTGTTTAGGATTGAGTTCGAGATATATTACTTTTGAGTTTCGAGTTAACTAACTTTGAAAATGCAAGCTGAAACACCAGCAAGCTGTGCTGTTGTTGTTTCCTCGGAATTCTTGAATCATTCTGTGAAAGTTCCAGTTTATGACGTTATCGACATCAAAATCCTTATTATAGAATAGAATAGAATAGAATAGAATAGTTTATTGAAATCGTAAGTGAGTTCAAAAGTGTGAATACAAAATAAATGCAAAATGATTCGAAAGTCCCGTGCGAAATGGTTGTTGCGAAAGAATGCGAAACACTTGAATCCCTCCCACATTGATACTGTAACGTTGATATTGAGCACATTGCCGGCCAAAATAACTGGAATACATATGAATACGTAAGTTACAACAGACCTGATACACTAATCAAAAGGTAATGGAATATCAAGTAGCTCAGAAATGTTAACAATTTTTAGGTGTTTAGCAAAAAGTTTTGCTGAAGGCAAACTAGTAAGACGAGTAGGAAGTTTTGGGTACCATTTGGCTACCCTGATGAAAAACGAGCTTTCTACTGTTACATTACTGAATTTAGGTAATTCAAAAGCAAATCCATTACAACTATTCATGAAAAAGTGGGGTCCAACGACTGTGAGATTTGTCTTCTGCTGTGCGCCCCTTAGACAACTACTCTCAAATGGAGCAGCTACTGCTACAAAAACCGAAAAATACTCATGTATAACTGTTAACTACAAACATACAAAAGTCGTAAAATATTTTTTCAAACCTGTAAACTAGAATCTGTAAATAACCGAAAAATACTAATATACTCAAGTATAACTGTTCATTACAAACATACAAAAGTCGTAAAATATTTTCTCAAACCTGTGAACCAGAATCTACAAGTCACAGCTGCGAAAGAGAGAGCAACTGTTGAATAATATGCCAAACGTTATAGCACCTAGAATTGAAGTAATGATCAAAAACACCAACCATTGTGCACAAAACCAGGAACTCTATAATTGACTACGTTGAATTAACATCTGTGATTTGTAGATTCTAGTTTACAGGTTTGAGAAAATATTTTACGACTTTTGTATGTTTGTAATGAACAGTTATGTTTGAGTATATTAGTATTTTTCGGTTATTTACAGATTCTAGTTTACAGGTTTGAAAAAATATTTTACGACTTTTGTATGTTTGTAGTTAACAGTTATACATGAGTATTTTTCGGTTTTTGTAGCAGTAGCTGCTCCATTTGAGAGTAGTTGTCTAAGGGGCGCACAGCAGAAGACAAATCTCACAGTCGTTGGGCCCCCACTTTTTCATGAATTTTTCTCTTTTTGTATACATGCCGTAGGTATGTGGTTTGATCTGTACGGTGCAGATAAAATTTTTTTTGATTGAACCACTTGCCACGTATTACTGTCATTTCAGAAAAAAAATATGACGTCAACTTGCAGTTCTAAAAACTTACTTTCTGCCCTCTGCCCTTCAGAATCCCAGAATACGTCATGTTTGAATAAAGTTTCATCGTGATTTGACCATTTCTAAGAAACTTTCAGCATTCGAAAACATATTTCACGTCAATTTTTCGAAAGTTGACGTCATCTGGCCTTCTGATTTCCAGAATAAGTCATATTTAGATAAAGTTTTGTCGTTAATATACCATTTCTAAGATATTACCATCGTTTGAAAATATATGTGACGTCAACTTTGCACTTTTCGAAATCGACGTCATCTGGTCTCCAGAATCTCAGAATACGTCACTTTTAGATTGAGTTTCTCCGTTAATTGAACTTTTCTAAGATATTATCATCATTTGAAAATATATGTGACGTCAACTTTGCACTTTTCAAAAATGACGTCATCTGGTCTCCAGAATCCCAGAATACATCACTCTCAGATTGAGTTTCACCGTTAACTGACCCTTTCTAAGCTATTACCATCGTTTGAAAATATATGTGACGTCAACTTTGCACTTTTCAAAATCGACGTCATCTGGTCTCCAGAATCCCAGAATAAATCACTCTCAGATTGAGTTTCACCGTTAATTGACCCTTTCCAAGATATAACCATCGTTTGAAAATATATGTGACGTCAACTTTGCACTTTTCAAAATCGACGTCATCTGGTCTACAGAATCCCAGAATAAATCACTCTCAGATTGAGTTTCACCGTTAATTGACCCTTTCTAAGATATTACCATCGTTTAAAAATATATGTGACGTCAACTTTGCACTTTTCAAAAATGACGTCATCTGGTCTCCAGAATCTCAGAATACGTCACTTTTAGATTGAGTTTCTCCGTTAATTTACCCTTTCTAAGATATTATCATCATTTGAAAATATATGTGACGTCAACTTTGCACTTTTCAAAAATGACGTCATCCGGTCTCCAGAATCCTGAAGGACGTCAGTAATAGAATACTTCATACTCAAATAAAAGTCACGATGGCATCATATTTCAATTTTCGAGCAAATCGGTAATTGTTACTCTAAGTTACAATACAGTTTGAGTTGTCGACCGGACAGAGAGAGTGAGAGAGCGTGCTGAATGGAGAGACGCAGACACTTTCCGAAAAATGTCTATAACTTTGATTAAAACAATTTTTTCTTGAATTTTTTTCGCTCCGCGAGTGTTTGAGTAGGTATCACATGTCTTCCACAATTTTCAACGAAATCGATTCAGTAGAAACCCCTGAACTGGGTTTACTTTTCTTGTCACCACCCACACACACACACAATTACAACGTTGATTCAGAATGGTTTTTGTTTAGATATGTTGTTACAAAAGCTATTTGTCCCATCCGTTACAGCACGTTTAACTAGAAGTGGTAACCTAAATTTTATGGCAACTTCAAAGTTTACATGATACATCAGTAAAATAGACTTCGTCGTATAACTTCTAAGTATTGTTCCAATTATTGGTTAACAGTCAATTTGACGTCGTGTTTCGTCCAGATCTGGGGTCTTGTCCAGTCTATGAGTCCTTGGTTCAACGTACAAGACGCATACTACACGCAATCGGTCAGTTTTTTCAACTTAGTTTATATATTATTTTTCAATTCTGTGTCCAAACAATTTGACAATAGAGTACGCATTCTACAACATCCCACCACGTTTATATCATTCTCCATCTAATGCGTTGCGCACCATTCTCTATTTTGCTACAATCCTTCCTAGCGGGATGTCTAGTGCATGTTTGGAGAGACTTCATAACTTCCTAGTCGAATGAACGTGTATACAGCCTCAGTTTGAGCTAAAACCCAACTATTCACTTCCAGTTGCCGATAAAACGTACTAATATTTATAACTTTTATTTAGAACTACTCGATGCGAGTGGGAATTGTGTCCTACGCTTCCCGGGCCACCCTCGTTTCTTCCCTTGGGTACACTACTGAGAACGATATTGATACCATGGATATGTCTGTGGTACCGGGAGACAGAGGAACCAACCTCGCTGCGTAAGATGTTTTTCAATTTGTCGTATTCATAAAAAAACTGAAACATGCCAGTATGCTAACGAAAACCAATGATGCACAATTACAGGCCGAACCAACCTCGCTGAGTAACAACTTTTCTTTTCTTGATTATATAGTTATGTTTCCGATCCAAGGCTTAATGAGTTTTCGGGGGAAAAAAACGTCGATTTGGTAGTTGCAAATAACTGTAGAGAGTCATGAGTTTGTGAAACAGACTTCACCATATAATTCAAGAGCTCTCCAACTGGCCTCAGCCCAATTCAACACAGCCGCTCATCGCCCGAATGCGAGAAAAGTTATCGTTGTCCTGGCCACCACCTACAAGTTAGTTGAGGATAGTTTACGATTTTGATGGTTGGAATAATAGAGTTTCAAAGATTACAAAATAATTATTAAACTCAAATGAGATCAAAAAACTCTCAAAAACCAGGTATTTCGCAAGTTAGTTGATGTCATGATTATTGCGAATATAATTACAAACGACACTTCAAAATGGACAATTTTTGTTGCTCACTCGGCTAGCTCATTCAGTCTAAGGAAGTCACATTTTTAGTCGAATAAAATGGGGGGGGGGGGCTAATAGTTTGAGTAATTTGCATCGATAAGTAATGAAGTTTTCTATTGTTGTCGGAGAAAAAATCATGTCTTCAATCCCTGCTCTAAGGTACCTTGATGGTTCTTTAAATTTAATTGTTTTTCTATTTTCAGGAGTGGCAACTACGATTCTCCGGAAAACGCGGCTTCTTCGTTCACTGACGCTGGTGGAGTCATCATTGTATACGGTAAACCAATTTAAAAATAATATCCCTATGTTATTCTCTCATTGGACTACTCGGATTGATATATTCGATTACTCTATCGATACTGGAACATTAAACTACCACGAAATTATGTATATCCCAATATCTCTCAGCTTTTATACTGATATCTCACCAAATTCTAATTGATACCCGATTTCTGAAATTCTTTCATCGTTATTACTGTAAAAATGTATATCATAGATATAATCCGAGCACTATTATAACTAAATCAGAGCTGGTCTTATACTATACTCATAACATTCCAATGAGTTCACTATTCCAGATAATGTTTTGGTTGCATTACTGTTCGCAATGTACCGCTGCTCTTATACTAAACCAGAAACATTCCACCGAGATAACCGTTCTAGAGGATGTGAAGGACACTGCTTCTCACAGTCCGCTTCTGCAGAGTCTCGCCTCCCCGGGATACCTCATTTCCTCCCTCAACAGTACAATGCAAACTGTACAACAGGCCATGTGTGATGGTCAGTTTTACAGTAACAATTTTTTCTGACGCCGATCTCAAAAGTTCCTCATTCGATGAGTTCTGTGTTCTCTACCACTCAGAGTTATGTTTATAAAACAATAGAATAAAACATAATGCTCACTGAATAACTTGTTCGAAAGTTGAATCCATGAAAAGCACAATGATTTGAAAAATCATAACCTCCTTACGGCCTTAAGCTCGTCTTACTTCCTGTTTCCCTAAGATACATGAAAATAAACACTTCTCTTCCTTGATCCCCTCGTTTCTTTTTGTTTAGGCTGCTACCGTGCAGTGACAGTTCCGGTCAACTCTTATTTCCTGTTTCCTAAAAAAACAATACAGGTTTTGTGTATAACACTCCCACAATCGTTCTCAATGTTACTCCTCTACGTTATGGCTTCCGATTCGAAAAAATCGCGTTGTCATTGCAGTCACATGTAAACTCATTCAAAGTTTAATTCAGCCAACTGTTTCTGTCCTGCCCAGTTCACTTCTTTCTCCCAGAACGCTCGTCAGAACCCCACCGGCGGTCAGTTGTTTTTCGATTTTATTTTTAGATGTATTGTTTCATATATTTCTTCATATTCAGTAGTGACACAATTGTACACTTTCATTTGCTCGATGCACTTTCATTTGCTTTCACTAGATAACCAAAAATGCACAGACATAGAACTGTTCATATAAACAATGAGTAACCTACTACAGGCACTCCCCTGAGTTCGAGCCGAACAAAAACAACAACAAAGTACAAAAAGTAAACGAAAACATGTTTTTCTCTTTCACTCAATTTCGTATTCTTCAGGCTGTTACCGTGCGGTGACAGTTCCGGCCAACTCGAAC
This sequence comes from Litoditis marina, assembly GCA_964036275.1. Classification (NCBI taxonomy): domain Eukaryota; kingdom Metazoa; phylum Nematoda; class Chromadorea; order Rhabditida; family Rhabditidae; genus Litoditis; species Litoditis marina. The sequence goes on from OZ038436.1 coordinate 1,654,619, forward strand.
GTGGCGAAACACACGTGTCAACGAAAGTTCAACAACGGTTTTGTCGCCAGCGACAACAGTGTGGCAATGACCAATTTCCTGCAGGATTGTGAGTTACTAACAAAAATACAAATTCATGACAAATAGTAGTGAAATAAGATCTGTTCACTATCCGGCAGATAGCCGAAATTGGGTTAAGTTTAGATAAATTCAAAATCAAATGTAAACATGCAGACTTACTGTCAAGTATACACATTTCATAGAGCGTTTCCGACTTTGAATGGATTTCAAACGTTCAACGCGTCTCTGCGTTTCATAAGCAATATACAACATATAGCGCGTTGTTGAAAAATAATACGTGTTCTTTAGCCATGTTTTAAAAACTTAACATGTTCTACGAATCATTAATGAAATCCCATTATAAATATGAGACGGTTCAAAGTTTTCGAAATCAGAGAAAATCTGAAACACATTACGATTTTCCATGCTTTTGAAGCCAAGTGTTTCATGCAAAATCGTTTCTGTTTAGTGTTCGGAACCCCGACCAACTTCTACATCGGACTTGTGTTCGATTCGTTCAGTTACCAATGGGTTTGGATGGACGGAACGCCGGTTAGTTTCTGACTTTTATTTTGGAAACAAAACTACGGTTTTATTCTGTCTTTTCATCAATCAAACGGTTTCCCGGTCTCAGCCTACGTTTTTATAATGTGCTGGAGGTTTTACGACTAGAACGTTCAAGCGAATTTCTGGCAAACTCTTGGAAGAGTAGTTTTGTTTCCATATGAGTGCGGCAAAAGTTATTCGGTCCGTGTCTGATGTTTTAGTGGGTATCGAAGCCCACCGTTGTAAAGTATCGAAAACGTTTACTCTAGTTTGATATGCTAATTTTCAGCTTACCGGATCGTACCAACCGTGGTACAATGGGTACCGACCCAGCAGTGCGTCTAACGGAGGTTGCGTCTACGTTGCCCAGGGAACCCAACAATGGGTACAAACTGACTGTAGAAATGGTTACCTCTACACTTGCGAATCGAACCCATGTGACTCTACCCACTACTGTCCTCTCTCTCAGGACTAGATATTGTATTGGTATGGAATAAAACATTCATCTGTTTCTATTCATCTGATTGGTTCGTACCAACCCTGGTTGAAAGGTGTTCCCACTAGTTTGGCTTCTTGTTCCTGTGTCCACGTTGCCCAGGGAACCCAACAATGGGTACAAACTGACTATAGAAATGGTTACCTCTACACTTGTGAATCGAACCCATGTGACTCTACCCACTACTGTCCTCTCTCTTAGGACTAGATATTGTATTGGTATGGAATAAAACATTCATCTGTTTCAATTCATCTGATTGGTTTGTACCAACTCTGGTTGAACGGGTTTGCCACTAGTTCGGCCTCTGGTTCCTGTGTCTACGTTGCCCAGGGAACCCAACAATGGGTACAAACTGACTGTAGAAATGGTTACCTCTACACTTGTGAATCGAACCCATGTGACTCTACCCACTACTGTCCTCTCTCTCAGGACTAGATATTGTATTGGTATGGAATAAAACATTCATCTGTTTCTATTCATCTGATTGGTTCGTACCAACCCTGGTTGAAAGGTGTTCCCACTAGTTTGGCTTCTTGTTCCTGTGTCCACGCTGCCCAGGGAACCCAACAACGGGTACAAACTGACTTCAGAAATGGTTACCTCTACACTTGTGAATCAAACCCATGTGACTCTACCCACTACTGTCCTCTCTCTTAGGACTAGATATTGTATTGGTATGGAATAAAACATTCATCTGTTTCAATTCATCTGATTGGTTTGTACCAACCCTGGTTGAACGGGTTTGCCACTAGTTCGGCCTCTGGTTCCTGTGTCTACGTTGCCCAGGGAACCCAACAATGGGTACAAACTGACTGTAGAAATGGTTAACTCTACACTTGTGAATCAAACCCATGTGACTCTACCCACTACTGTCCTCTCTCTCAGGACTAGATATTGTATTGGTATGAAATAAAACATTCATCTGTTTCTATTCATCTGATTGGTTTGTACCAACCCTGGTGAAACGGTGTTCCCACTAGTTCGGTCTCTGGTTCCTGTGTCTACGTTGCCCAGGGAACCCAACAATGGGTACAAACTGACTGTAGAAATGGTTAACTCTACACTTGTGAATCAAACCCATGTGACTCTACCCACTACTGTCCTCTCTCTCAGGACTAGATATTGTATTGGTGTTGAATAAAACATTTATATGTTTCTATTCATCTGATTGGTTCGTACCAACCCTGGTTGAAAGGTGTTCCCACTAGTTTGGCTTCTTGTTCCTGTGTCTACGTTGCCCAGGGAACCCAACAATGGGTACAAACTGACTGTAGAAATGGTTAACTCTACACTTGTGAATCAAACCCATGTGACTCTACCCACTACTGTCCTCTCTCTCAGGACTAGATATTGTATTGGTGTTGAATAAAACATTTATATGTTTCTATTCATCTGATTGGTTTGTACCAACCCTGGTGAAACGGTGTTCCCACTAGTTCGGTCTCTGGTTCCTGTGTCTACGTTGCCCAGGGAACCCAACAATGGGTACAAACTGACTGTAGAAATGGTTAACTCTACACTTGTGAATCAAACCCATGTGACTCTACCCACTACTGTCCTCTCTCTCAGGACTAGATATTGTATTGGTGTTGAATAAAACATTTATCTGTTTCTATTCATCTGATTGGTTCGTACCAACCCTGGTTGAACGGTGTTCCCACTAGTTCGTCCTCTGGTTCCTGTGTCTACGTTGCCCAGGGAACCCAACAATGGGTACAAACTGACTGTAGAAATGGTTAACTCTACACTTGTGAATCAAACCCATGTGACTCTACCCACTACTGTCCTCTCTCTCAGGACTAGATATTGTATTGGTATTGAATAAAACATTTATCTGTTTCTATTCATCTGATTGGTTTGTATAGTTCGTTTCATTCCTACTGAGACCCCTTGGCATCGTGCCAACATTTTCAATAGCCTTTTTCTCAGAGAAAACTTGAGTGTTCTAAAGACATTTTTGTACACGTGTTCTTATGAAACTGAACAACCACTAGCAGAGATTTGGAGTGTTTTTGATGAACTGAAAGTGGTGAAAAACTGCCTTGATTATTGATTGGCACGCTGCCAAGTCTCAGTAGGAATGACCGGAACCATACCAACCCTGGTGAAACGGTGTTCCCACTAGTTCGGTCTCTGGTTCCTGTGTCTACGTTGCCCAGGGAACCCAACGATGGGTACAAACTGACTGTAGAAATGGTTACCTCTACACTTGTGAATCAAACCCATGTGACTCTACCCACTACTGTCCTCTCTCTTAGGACTAGATATTGTATTTATATAGAATAAATCATTCATCTGTTTCTATACATCTGATTGGTTCGTAACAACCCTGGTTGAACGGTGTTCCCACTAGTTCGGCCTCTGGTTCCTGTGTCTACGTTGCCCAGGGAACCCAACAATGGGTACAAACTGACTGTAGAAATGGTTACCTCTACACTTGTGAATCAAACCCATTTGACTCTACCCACTACTGTCCTCTCTCTTAGGACTAGATATTGTATTGATATGGAATAAAACATTCATCTGTTTCTATTCATCTGATTGGTTCGTAACAACCCTGGTTGAACGGTGTTCCCACTAGTTCGGCCTCTGGTTCCTATGTCTACGTTGCCCAGGGAACCCAACAATGGATACAAACTGAGTGTAGAAATGGTTACCTCTACACTTGTGAATCGAACCCATGTGACTCTACTCACTACTGTCCTCTCTCTCAAGACTAGATATTGTATTGATATGGAATAAAACATTCATCTGTTTCTATTCATCTGATTGGTTTGTACCAACCCTGGTTGAACGGTGTTCCCACTAGTTCGGCCTCTGGTTCCTGTGTCTACGTTGCCCAGGGAACCCAACAATGGATACAAACTGACTGTAGAAATGGTTACCTCTACACTTGTGAATCAAACCCATGTGACTCTACCCACTACTGTCCTCTCTCTCAGGACTAGATATTGTATTGATATGGAATAAAACATTCATCTGTTTCTATTCATCTGATTGGTTCGTAACAACCCTGGTTGAACGGTGTTCCCACTAGTTCGGCCTCTGGTTCCTGTGTCTACGTTGCCCAGGGAACCCAACAATGGGTACAAACTGACTGTAGAAATGGTTACCTCTACACTTGTGAATCAAACCCATTTGACTCTACCCACTACTGTCCTCTCTCTTAGGACTAGATATTGTATTGATATGGAATAAAACATTCATCTGTTTCTATTCATCTGATTGGTTCGTAACAACCCTGGTTGAACGGTGTTCCCACTAGTTCGGCCTCTGGTTCCTGTGTCTACGTTGCCCAGGGAACCCAACAATGGATACAAACTGAGTGTAGAAATGGTTACCTCTACACTTGTGAATCGAACCCATGTGACTCTACTCACTACTGTCCTCTCTCTCAAGACTAGATATTGTATTGATATGGAATAAAACATTCATCTGTTTCTATTCATCTGATTGGTTCGTACCAACCCTGGTTGAACGGTGTTCCCACTGGTTCGGCCTCTGGTTCCTGTGTCTACGTTGCCCAGGGAACCCAACAATGGATACAAACTGACTTTAGAAATGGTTACCTCTACACTTGTGAATCAAACCCATGTGACTCTACCCACTACTGTCCTCTCTCTCAGGACTAGATATTGTATTGATATGGAATAAAACATTCATCTGTTTCTATTCATCTGATTGGTTCGTAACAACCCTGGTTGAACGGTGTTCCCACTAGTTCGGCCTCTGGTTCCTGTGTCTACGTTGCCCAGGGAACCCAACAATGGATACAAACTGACTGTAGAAATGGTTACCTCTACACTTGTGAATCAAACCCATGTGACTCTACCCACTACTGTCCTCTCTCTTGGGACTAGATATTGTATTGGTATGAAATAAAACATTCATCTGTTTCTATTCATCTGGTTGGTTTGTACCAACCCTGGTTGAACGGTGTTCCCACTAGTTCGGCCTCTGGTTCCTGTGTCCACGTTGCCCAGGGAACCCAACAATGGATACAAACTGACTGTAGAAATGGTTACCTCTACACTTGTGAATCAAACCCATGTGACTCTACCCACTACTGTCCTCTCTCTTGGGACTAGATATTGTATTGGTATGAAATAAAACATTCATCTGTTTCTATTCATCTGGTTGGTTTGTACCAACCCTGGTTGAACGGTGTTCCCACTAGTTCGGCCTCTGGTTCCTGTGTCCACGTTGCCCAGGGAACCCAACAATGGATACAAACTGACTGTAGAAATGGTTACCTCTACACTTGTGAATCAAACCCATGTGACTCTACCCACTACTGTCCTCTCTCTCAGGACTAGATACTGTATTGGTATGGAATAAAACATTCATCTGTTTCTATTCATCTGGTTGGTTTGTACCAACCCTGGTTGAACGGTGTTCCCACTAGTTCGGCCTCTGGTTCCTGTGTCCACGTTGCCCAGGGAACCCAACAATGGGTACAAACTGACTGTAGAAATGGTTACCTCTACACTTGTGAATCGAACCCATGTGACTCTACCCACTACTGTCCTCTCTCTCAGGACTAGATACTGTATTGGTATGGAATAAAACATTCATCTGTTTCTATTCATCTGGTTGGTTTGTACCAACCCTGGTTGAACGGTGTTCCCACTAGTTCGGCCTCTGGTTCCTGTGTCCACGTTGCCCAGGGAACCCAACAATGGGTACAAACTGACTGTAGAAATGGTTACCTCTACACTTGTGAATTAAACCCATGTGACTCTACCCACTACTGTCCTCTCTCTCAGGACTAGATACTGTATTGGTATGGAATAAAACATTCATCTGTTTCTATTCATCTGGTTGGTTTGTACCAACCCTGGTTGAACGGTGTTCCCACTAGTTCGGCCTCTGGTTCCTGTGTCCACGTTGCCCAGGGAACCCAACAATGGGTACAAACTGACTGTAGAAATGGTTACCTCTACACTTGTACATCAAACCCATGTGACTCTACGCAGTATTGTTGTATTGGTGTGGAAGAACACATCTGCCTGCGTATTCTGAGAAGATATTTGAGTATTGTAATTCCAGATGTAGTCGGATTTCAAAATGGTATGTATGTGTATCCCAGTGTTGAGATCACATCTTATGTCTTTCCCTCCTCCACATCATTATTCTTATCAACAAGTGTTGCTCTCAGGCAGCATTGTTATTTTTCGTATTCGTTTAACATTCGCGTATCGTATTAATTATAATAAGTGTTCACGCCGGTTTGAATAGAAAATTTTTTCGCAGTTCACGCCGACGTTGAAGAGGGACAGAAAGAAAAGTTTATTTAAAAAAAACTTTACAACTCAAGAGGAACTGCTATGCATATTTCCTTCACTGAAACGGAGAAACTCATTTCGCTCACCGATTGCATGTTGTAGTCTGTTTTGGCGCCAGCTGTGCGGACGCACGCCATGCTTCTCGTCGGCCGGCCTACTTTGAATATACACGTCACACGTGACGTGTATCCGAATCTCGACGCCTCGACTGATCTTCACTTTTATGTTTTTGCTACTCGTATATGGTTGTTACGGAGCGCTCTCAAAGGCACTCCTTTTGTTGTTATGTATTATGTGTGGCCTCCAATAGATGAATCATATATTATACTAGTGTACTGTTTTCACTACTCTGGGCTTGTCCCTGTTGTTACCGAAACTCGTGTTATACTGTGTATTGACTCAGGTGAAACTATAGAGATACAAGGTTTATTAAAATAGAGTTCCGCGTGGCAATAGTCTAATATGATAATAGAACGGTCTCCCACTGGCCTTCGAACATGGTGCATCGGCCGAATTAGCTACTCAGCCGCCCATCCAGTTTATTATGTCAGATTATGGTACCTCAAATCCAGTTTTATTAGTTGGAGTGAAAAATCTTACATTCGTTCATTAGTTGAGCAAAAATAGCAGTGCAAAGCGGGATGCACCGCACTGAGAGTAATTGGAAAACCAGGAATTGGCAACCTGGTAATGTGCTAATTAGCAATTGTTGAGTGATCTTACTGATTTGGACCATTAAACCTTGAAATTGTGGTAAATCAGACTTAAGAATCCAGATCATAGGGTCATTCATACCCAGCTTACGGGAGCCACGTGGTATGATTAAACCGCGGTAAGCAACGCGAAATGGGTTTTTATTATTCGCGTCTATGGTGGAACTTAGACGGCCATAGAGATGTGAATAAACAGTCTGGTACGAACACGGCGTAAGCCACCACTACCCATTGGGTTCGTAGTCTATTCGTTCCTAATGATCGCAATGTAGGATTCACACTCCATTTAAGCAATTTCATTACCTTAGTTTCAAATTCAAGAGTAATACGTTTATCGAGATAACACACCGGTACAACTCGGATATTTCACCCAATTATCATAAGTTGAAATTTATCACATACTCGTTATTTTTAAATAATCCCATACAAACCTGTATTTTGAAAAAATCCATCAAACCCAGGTTAACCCAAAATTTGCGCCTTCCAGAATAATCCTCCGCTTGGTCCAACAACGAAATACCTACAGTAATCCCAGTCCTTTAATTCGCGCATTACGAACAAATTTTGGGCCAGACGATCGATTCCTTTTTTTTGCGAAATTGCTCGTGCATGGTCGTTTTGTTTGTATTTTCTAGAAATTATACATACGTGTGGAAAGAGAATTTTAGCAGTTATTTAATAGTGTCAACGTTTACGTTCCGCATACCATTACTGTTCGCCTTATTTAGTTTGATTATATTGCTGCTTGAGGGCCATGCCCAACATTGGCAGCATAAAATCCAACATAACCAAAAAGATAAGAGAGATTGAATCTACTATCCAATCAGTTGATGAACAATTAGACCCAGATTATCATATTCATGACCAGGACGAGTTTGAAGATAATCTTGATGAATTTAAAGAACTCCTAGATGTTCATAGAGATCGGCTGAAAATTATTTTAGAGGAGTCACAAGCCTTTTACGAATCCATTGACGACGACGCTGATAGAGAGCATGCCGAAACTGAGATAGAAAACCATATTGATTCGTTTGATATTCCAGAATTACAAGAAGACATTGATAGACATCATGTTAAAATTCGTATGTATTTCAGGAAACGTCAAAGAGAGGCCGAACGAGCTCAAGCCAGATTGATCCAGAATCCACCACCTTCTCCAGCTCAACAACAACTCGTCGCCCATCCGCCGAATCCAGCGCCGATCCAACCGCAACTCCCTCAAGGGATTCCCCAGCAGAATCCTGCCCAGGACAATCTTGGAACGCCATCTGGTGGGTTAAACACTGCTTTGTATTCGACCCCATTAGGCTCTCCAGTACTGCCTAGAATTCTCCCTCGACGAATAGCACCACGAGGCTTAGTCCCATCATTACCAGTGCTGCCTAACCCGTTACAGGTCAACGCCAATCAGTCACCTTTTATCCCAAATCCAACTTTTGATCTTAATAATGCTAATTTTAATATCACCCAACCCCAAGCACCAGGTGTGCCGGGCAACCAGATCCCAAACCAGGTAATACAGTCGAGGATCCAATTGCCTAAATTAACTATTCCAGAGTTTTGGGGGAAAACGAGCGAATTTCATCAATTTTGGTCTATCTTCCAAGTATCAGTTCATTTAAACCAACAACTCACTGAGATTGATAAATTTGTTATGCTCAAATCTCTGTTAAAAGGAGATGCCGCACTTGTTATCAATGCCATTCCGTTGCTACCCAATATGTATTCTAAGGCGGTAGAACTGGTTGAACAGCGTTTCAATAATGCCACAGCAACCAGATCTTCCATATTACAGGCTATCAAATCATTACCCATTGCTCACAAAAGCGCATCTAGTCTCAGAAAAACCTTTGATGTTATCAGAGGTCATTTAGCCTTGTTAGAAACTTTGGATCCTACGTTAGCCAAATGTAGCATCACCATAGAAATTGTGAAGGATAAATTTCCTCTATCATTCAAACAGTCTCTCGTCAGATTGGAACGCCAATCTGGAGCCACGTGTGATTTAAACCAGCTATACCAATTTATCGAGAACCTTATTTCAGAAGAAGAAGCAGTGTCGGTTCTCTCCAACGAATTTGCATACAACAACATCAGCAACCCCGAGACGTCTTCGTTCTACGTCAGCCACGACAAAACATCCAACGAGAAACCAGCATACCAAGGAGAATCATGCTGCGTCTTCTGTGATAAGAAAAACCACAGGTCAGAATATTGTAGAACTATAGTTTCTTGCGAATTACGCCGCGATTTCGCATACAAAAAAGGTTTGTGCTATCGATGTTTGTCACCCAATCATAGCAGCCGCTCATGCAAAGCAATTTGCAGGAGATGTGAAAGCGACAAACATCACGTAGCACTTTGTTCAAGGGTTTCTGGCTACAATAGAAATAACCATCGTACATCCAGTAGAGACCAGAATTATCGGAAGAATTCTCCATATCCTAGAGGTTACAGCCAGTCACCTCATAGAGATAGTGCTAGAGATCAGAACAGAGAAAGTTCATCTCGAGATAATAATCATAGGTCTAGATCATTGACACGAGAGAACCATGGTTACAGACCAGGTTCGAGAGAGCCTCGTCGATACCAGTCTCAGTCACGCTCTCCTAATAGATCTGTCCATTTCAGCAATTCGAATGTCGTAACAGCTCCCATGGAATCCGCTGTCACCACGGAGCCAACACCAACGTCATTGGAACAGCCAGATTCCCATCCAGAAGCCCATCTATATCTCTCAAAGAGCAGCAGCACATGCAATAAGGTTAGTTTAATGACAGCCTTTGGTCAAGTATTCAATAATAAGACTAATTCATTCCAACCAGTCTCAATTTTGCTCGACAGTGGGTCTCATAGATCCTTCATATCTGAAACTCTGTGCGAACAGATCAATCCACCAGTAATTAACCAGGAACCTCTTACAATCGTGACGTTTGGTGGAAATAAGTCGACCCAATTATCATCAGTCGTATCAATCAGGTTGAGACTCCAAAATGGCGATGATTTAGAACTAGACGTCAATACTCAGAGTATTATTACAGGTAGCTATGATAACGCCTCTCTATCTGAGGAAGACCAGAATTTCTTGACCAAGAATTGTATCAAGGTCCCTATTAGTCAGAATAGTACAGTTACACCCTCTCTCCTTCTCGGAATAGACCAATTCTGGAATATCATTCAACTAACCAATCCTCATTTCCAATTACCATCAGGGTTACATGCAACTCCCAGTTGCTTTGGATACCTTTTGTCGGGAAAAAGTCAAGTAGAATCCAACTCCAATAATATGACACACTCTTACCTATCTTCCGCGTCTTCCATTAAACTAGAAACAGCGGACTTTTGGAACCTTGAGACAATTGGGATTCACGATGACCCGTCCGTAGAAAATGACAGGAAAGAGAGGGAAACACTTTTATCAAATTTCAACCATTCCGTAGAAATGAAGGATGGTAAAATTTCGGTGGAATTTCCGTGGAATGGTAATGAATCTAATCTTGCAGACAACTTCAACATGGCCTACAAACGTCTCGACCACCAGTTCAAGTCCCTGCGGGATAAGCCGAAGCTCTGGGAAGAGTACGGCAAAATCATCACGACCCAGCTCCAATCCAACATAATAGAAAAGGTAAGTGATCATAAGATTCCATCGACATTCCCTACGTACTACATTCCTCACCAAACCATTGTTAAGCCCGACAGCTCTACCACTAAGGTTCGCATAGTTTATGATGCGTCATCCCACAAAAGAGGCGAACTTTCATTGAATAACTGCATACACCAAGGTCCTACATTAATGCCCAACCTTTGCGGAATTCTTTTGCGTTCACGCACGTACAAACTTCTAATCATAGCAGATGTGGAGAAGGCCTTTCACCAGATCCATTTAAAGCCATCTCAACGCGACGCAACCAGATTCTTATGGTTAAAAGATGCCAATTTGCCCCCATCCAGTGAAAATATTTCTGTTTTCCGGTTTACTAGGGTTCCGTTCGGTATAAACGCGTCTCCTTCCCTCCTAGCCATGTCGATCCTCTACGGCCTTACCAAATTAGCAAAAGAATCCATTGCTGAAGAGATAAAAAGGAACCTTTATGTTGACAATGTCATTATGGGAGCATCCAGTTTAGAAACAGCCAGGATTAAAGTAAAGGAGTCAAAACAAGTTTTCGAGTTAATGAAAATGAACTTGAGAGAGTACATATCCAGCTCAAAAGAACTTAATTCAGAAATCCCACACAAAGATAAGGCCAAGTCAAGTATAAACAAATTGCTTGGTATGATATGGGATAGCACTAATGACACACTATCATTTAAGTACCAGAAGGAAACCAGTGAGATTACGACAAAAAGATCTATTCTGTGCCAGTTAGCATCACTTTTCGACCCCCTTGGATTGTTATCTCCTATAACCATTCGCACGAAAGTACTATTACAGGACGTGTGGGCCAGCAGCTATCCTTGGGACGAACCACTCGACCAGGACATGACAGCCAGGTGGAATCAGGTCAAGACAGATCTAGAGGTTAGTTCTTTCTCCATTCCTAGATCAGTAGTACCAATAGAGAAGGCTGAATATAGCCTCGTTTGTTTCACAGACGCCTCCAACACAGCATACGCTGCTTGTGTCTATCTCCTATCCAAAACCAAAGATTCTAGCCATTGTCACTTGATTATGTCCAAATCTAGAATAACTCCAAAAACATCAATTACTATGCCCAGACTAGAACTCATTGCAGCATTCATTGGAACGAAACTCATATCTTTCGTGAATAGAGAACTAGATCTGAAAATAAAAGAGGTAAACATATTCTCCGATTCTCGGGTCGTCCTACATTGGATACATTCTTCCCGTAAATTGAAAACATTTGCGGGAAACAAAGTGTCATTCATTCGTAATCAATTACATAGTTTAGAATCCAGCGGAACCAGTGCCACCTTCCATTACGTATCGACAAAAGAAAACCCAGCAGACATAGCCAGCCGAGGCGGATCGTTACATGACCTGACAGACAATGGATGGTGGACAGGACCCTCATGGCTACTATCAGATCATAGTAAGTGGCCTCACATCAATGACAATTTCGTGTTACCAGACAGTTCAGAGCTTATTGATTGTATTTTGGAAGAAAGTATTACACTTTCTACCAGAATCGTTCCCAATTATGTTTCCATTCTTCCATTCTTACGGACCAATAGCTACATGAAACTAAGAAATTGTACCAGCATTATTCTTAAGTTCATTTATGTCACAGTTGGATCCAAACTAAAATCGCCCAATACCAAGAAACGATTCGAAGAATCGTTTCCATTCTTGACAGGCAACTTTTATCAGTCAGCCGAAAAGCTTTTAGTTATAGAACACTATAGAGAATCATCAATTGAAACTCAATCTGTTCCATCCAACCTCAATCCATATATTGATTATGAAGGGCTAATCAGATGCAGGGGGCGCATAGATCAATCAGCACTACCCTTCGACAGCAAGAACCCTATATATCTACATCCTAATCATAAGCTGTCAACAATGCTTATCACCTACACCCATCAATCCCTATTTCACAGTGGTCCAGCACATACTTTGTCTGAAATTCGTAAAAAATACTGGATTCACAATGGAAGAAAGGTGGTTGGCAATTGTCTAAGATTGTGTATTACATGCAAGAAATTCAATTCATTACCATTCAGATATCCCGATATGCCACAGCTACCAGCCAGAAGAGTCCAGCGTTCGAGGCCCTTTCAGCATGCAGGGTTGGATTGTCTCGGCCCTCTACTCACGCGAGGAACGACTCACACAGGAGCACACAATAACAAGGTATGGATCCTATTGATTACATGTATGTCCACCCGTTGCGTTCATTTAGAACTTATCATGAATAACAGCACTACGGAATTCGTGACAGCCTTGAAAAGATTCATTGCGCGCAGGGGCATCCCCACATCCATTGTATCTGACAACGCCCCCAGTTTTAAGTTAGGAGCAGAAATCATGATCAATGAACTAACCCAGGACTTCCACGAGGTATCTACCAATTTAATCAACGCCATTTTGCCTATTAATTGGTCATTCATCACACCCCTTTCACCATGGAAGGGTGGATTCTACGAACGATTAGTTGGTAGTGTGAAAGCATGTATAAAGAAAACCATTAGAAACAGCACCCTAGAATATAGAACATTAGAGACCTTTGTGTACCAGATAGAATCAGTTATCAATTCACGTCCATTAACATATCAATCATCCAATTTTGAAGACAACACCACCTTAAGACCCATTGATTTCCTCATTCCATGTGTTCCTATGCACACATCATCTCGATCCAATCAGGGGTCAGATCCAGATTACATGGAGACGATTGTTTCCGATAGTAGATCACAAGCCATCGAGTTCCTCCAGAAAGTAAATAGACTCTTAGATACTTTCTGGGAAAAATGGGAAACGTTATACCTCACCAATCTCCGAGAAACACATCGTTCCAGAATGAACAATGAACGTCATAACTCAGCACCCGAACCCAAAATTAACGATGTAGTGTTAATAAAAGACGCAAACCAGCCAAGAGGTAAATGGCAAGTAGGAATAATCACAGAACTCATCAGGAGTACTACAGATGGTGAGATCAGAAGCGCAGTCCTCCGAACAAAAGCAAACCATTTTCTCACGAGATCAATCAATCAATTATTTCCTTTAGAAATGGAAGAGGATCCGGAAGCACCAGCCGACCCACACCCTAGCGAGATGTCTTCGCCAAGCCAGCAGAGTTGCGTACAACGACCGCAGAGAACCATCAAGAAGCCTCTACGATACAGTGATAATGGAGACTATGTTTTGAATATTTGATACCAAATGAAATATTCCAATTTTTAATTCCAATTCGTATTATCCACCCTACCTATTCATTTACCATTCTGTTTCTCATATTCATTTCAACACACTTATTGATTTTTTCCATGTGCCATTCAGCTCACGAACATTTTCTATAGCATACTAGTCAGTGCCCGACCTGAATCTCATGCATGTTGTCGGCTAGAGCACTGACCTATCAGACTAAGCTTATCCTATTTTTACAGAACATGGATACATCGCTCTCATTCGAGACTCATGTCTCCGACGACTCCGCACCGCCCGACCAGGAAACTGGTATTCTTCAAGGAACGCCTCCACCCAGTGAAGCAGGTGACCATCCACCCATCGGAGACCCAATTCCACCGGTAAGTGGTATCATTCCACCAGCAAGCGTTACCATTCCTTCGGTACCAACCACCTCTATCAAAATAAGGGTTCAATTTTCGAAACAATCCAGTTCGGTTACAAGATATGTGAACAACCAGCTGGTAAAAAGTCATCCACGTAAAAAGTTACCAATCGAAACCCCCACCAGCATCTCCAGATCCAGAACCATCCCACTAGAACAGCTTCAATGTATTCGAGTAATTAAATCCGTTCAGAGCCCATTGGACAGCGTGGATAAGAAAAGGAAACGCCGCCGAGCACTCTCCCATACAATCCAAAAAATGAAGGTTAGAACGATAGCGGAGAGTTCATTTTACCGTTCCTTTATTCGGAATATTCAGAATCAGAGCACCTTAGCCATCCAAAACACCAGAAGGGCCGTACGCAATTCATTAAAGAACGTCAAGCAAGCCATTAACGTAGTAAATAAACCTGAAAACAAATTACTGCTGACACCTTCTGAAGCACCTATTGCATCATCTAGACAGGTTCCTACACCAACATCAGATCACTTACTCAATTCGTTACAGGTCCTTATGAACGATCTAGAAGCCGAGGCAGAAGAACTGGATGCCGAACTGGCTAATCTTCCGATTATGGTGGAGGAATCAACGTCTCCAATCCACCAACATCCAATGGAAGAATCTCCTTCCCCAGTAAAAAGAGCCAGTCTTGAATTTAATCAGTCCATCCAGTTTCTCCCCCCTCGAGAAGATCTTCTCTTCATTTCCGCCAACGAACCTGCGAACAACGAGGACAGGATCGTAATCGATCAGGCGGATGAAAACAACGGAGAAGAGGAGGAAGATACCCAGAATTCCGACGATGAGGAGTCCGACGCCGACCCCCCGGGACAGGACCTGGAACTCCAGCAACAACTTCAACCGAACCCAGTTATAGACCAGGAAGCCCTCCAGCTTCAAGTACCAGCGGCCCCAAGAGCTTCAGCAGACACACTGAACCCAAGACGTCCTATGGAATACTTCGAGGAGTTCTACTCGAATCCAGATCTGGTTATGTTGACTAATCGACTGACCATCCCGCCCATCTACCCAGCCCCCAATCAACCTTGTGGACTATGTGGAATTCTTGGTGAACACTTTACGGCCGATTGTGCCACGTTTCTCACTCTTGGTCAACGTCGCCGTGCCCTAAATGACAACCGTCGTTGCTGGATCTGTGTTCGCCAACACCGTCCTCCATGCGCCCAGTACGGAAGGAAAGTCTGCCCAGTGTGCGGAAGCAGAAACCATGGAATCGTGGTATGCCCGCGTTTCAATCCGGATATCAGATACTTCCGTGCTCAACAGTAAGAAGTCCGCCTCCGACTTCTTCCAGCGACAATCCAGCGACTATCCAATTTAAAATCCTATACCATCCATACTCTACAGTGTTTCAGCGACTGTTCGCCTTGTTCTTTCCGGTTGGGGAGTGTGCTGACGCACGCCATGCTTCTCGTCGGCCGGCCTACTTTGAATATACACGTCACACGTGACGTGTATCCGAATCTCGACGCCTCGACTGATCTTCACTTTTATGTTTTTGCTACTCGTATATGGTTGTTACGGAGCGCTCTCAAAGGCACTCCTTTTGTTGTTATGTATTATGTGTGGCCTCCAATAGATGAATCATATATTATACTAGTGTACTGTTTTCACTACTCTGGGCTTGTCCCTGTTGTTACCGAAACTCGTGTTATACTGTGTATTGACTCAGGTGAAACTATAGAGATACAAGGTTTATTAAAATAGAGTTCCGCGTGGCAATAGTCTAATATGATAATAGAACGGTCTCCCACTGGCCTTCGAACACCAGCAACGTTATCTTCAAACTAGCTGCCTTTCTTTAAACATAAAAATTGTGGCCTTAGAAGTTGGTCTCAATTGAATCTGGCTGGAGTTGACCTTCGGTCTCACTTTCTTAATGTTTCGCTTATCTCTATGTATAAATGGCGCCTATGGAGCTCGTATCAATGGCTGCCAACTGTTGAAGTCTTCACAAGCCACTGCACGAAAAAACTGTAGCAATGTTACAGTTTCTACTCATTCTCTTCGTTGTTTCGGGGACCAGCGCCGGTATGTTTTGTCAAGATAATAGTAACGACAACACATCAAAGATATATATATATATATATATATAATTAGAAACCCATAGTGAAACAAGTTTTCATTATCTCTCGACGAATAGAATAGTGAGACAAAGAAAAACACTTTTTTTTAATAAACCAATACTAAAGAGCGAATTTGATCAAAACAAACTGTTTCATGAATACAGAAGTATCTGTTGTTTTGATGGTTCAATTTTCCACGTTACGTGATGCTTCAGTTGCGTACGTTAACTAGAACAACCCGGCATATGTATCCCATCCTGCGTCTCTTGCTCTGCGCACTGTTTTCGCATTCCACCGTGATTACAGAATAGAGAAATAACTCGTGTTTTGAGGAGACGGAGGTTGGGATAAAATGAGTGTGACTGATAATGAGAACAGCGTATGATTTATTAGTTTTCAATCCCACTGAAACCTCTACACTATGATTGAAGTTAGGCAAAGGTGAAAACAACCTTTTTCCTTCTCATTCCCTGCTACAAAGAGTTTTGAAAACATGGTTGCCGCAGCTCAAACTCCCAATAGTAAGCAGTCATTGGGAAGTTTGATTGTGTACTGTAGGAATCTCAGTAGAAATGACGTCAACTAAACTGGCCGCTGGCGAGTTCTACCTATATCATAATCATTGTCTCTAGAGAAATTACAGAACATGTGTTTTAATGACATTCATCGGGTACAACTCGAAAAATCTCAATTTGAACATTTGCGGTGCGAAATAACTATTTCTACAAGAGGATTAAAAGACTTATCTGTTTCAGCTGTTGTTTCTGTTTTTGGCGAAGCAATACTAGAATACCAAACTTATATTTATTCCAAAATCAGGCCAATCATATATATACCAAACTTATATTTATTCCAAAATCAGGCCAATCATATAAACTAGAGCATTTGGCTGTGTTTTTTTTCAATTCTTCATGCAAATTTAGGTCTCGTTTGTGACCGTACTGCACCGCTTTTCAACTGTACATCTGTACCTTCTTATTCGGTGTTTTGGCTAGATGCCACACCCTATCTCACCTCAACTCAGGTGCAAACGGTAGGTCTGAACAAATGTTTCAGTAAAGTCTATTGAAGTTGACGCGTAGAAATATGGTTATAATCCGTCAACAGACTTGAGTAAATGAACCGTTTGTTTATTCACGAAAAGAACTAATGTGAGACTTGAATCCACGACTGTAGTTCAATTCATGCCCAACACCCTAGAGGTTCTGAGCAGCTTTCTTGACTTAGCGATTCGGGAGGGTTGTCACCAGCACAAATTGAATCATATTAAAAGTTTTTTCGACCTAAGACATTCTAATAATGTCATCGACGAATATTTTTTCATGTTTTGCTTTCACTGCGGAAATTACAAGTGAGTTGATGTTCATAGGAGCCGCAATTACAGAAAAATCAACAACGGTGTTTGCTTTCCATTTCCCCGCTTCTGTTGTTTGATCTAGGTGCAGTTCTCTGGCTAAACACATGCTGTGTTCCCCAATAGAACTGAGACAGAATTAATTACAACTCATACTTCAGCGGTTTTAGTTTGTTCATCTTATATTGTAGAATCAATAGGTATCTTTGTCAGGAACTCGCTTATGTTGCCCAAAATATAGTTGGAAACATTGGAGTGTTCGATCCTGGATTCGTTCCTTATCAAAGGGTGAGCTAAAACTTCTGATAATTTATTTATTACTTTTGTTCAATGTTTCACTGAGAAAAATAGAGTTCTATACGCTAGGTTTGAGATTAACTGAGCAAGCCTGCCCGGTATTTTGGCAGATTACGGCACAATCTATAATTTTTCGAACAGTCGAATTAAACCTATGCATCGAGTTATTTTATTTTCAACTTTTCTAATGTGATGTTATTAGCAAATTTAATCTTTACTAATCATTATTATAAATTCTACATTGCTGACATCGACATTTTGCGCGCACTGAAAGTTTGTTAGTCGACATATAAGGTCGCTTTCCGACCCTACCTTTCACAATCCCGTGGCCGAGTGGTCTAAAGCACTGGTTCAAACCCGGCGTTCGGTTCCTTGCGCAGGTTCGATTTCTATGGCTGTTATCATTTTGAAAATTTGTAACGTTTCATCATTAATTAATTTTTAACATAATTTTGATTTATTCACATGCATTTGACGGATTTATTCACATGCGAGCATGTGAAATACACAGAGAAAACAGGAAAAAATAAAAATCAACTGAGTATGGGATGTAAACAAGAATGAAAATAATGATGAACAGAATAGTGAAACATTGAACAAGTATGTGCATGACTATCATTTATTAACATTTGTAAATGTTTCGTTCGTACACATCCTCATCATAAAATGCTTTTCTCATTTTGTTTTCTCATCGCTTTGTGAACATTACTTTTCATCTATCACATGAATCATTGAGAAATTTAATTCTGATTTACTCAAAGTTGTTTTAATTTTTCAGGAACTTTTAGTTGTATTTGGAATAGATGGAGATTTTGAAAAGAACAGCATGGATGGCGGTTCCTCTGCAGATTGTTCCGATCTGAATAGGATGCTGAGCGACTACCAGAGTGAGGGCAGTGATTCATGCTCGATCATGAAGTAAGATATTAATCTCATTTCAGTACATTTCGGGGCTTCTTCTAAAAACCTCCGACCATGGCATGCGCTTGTTTCGACCACAACATGTATGCAACGTGTCATGCGCAAATAATACGCATTCCATTGTCGAAGTGGGAATCGCGTGCAGCGCGAAGCGCTGTGCGAGATTTGTCTTTGGTCCGGCTAATGCGCGCTTCCGTTTTTTCAGTTTCTCCTCAAAAACGCTGAAATTTGCACAAGTTTTTATTGATGTACTTGTTTTCGATAGCTAATACCCTAACCGTGTTTCAAATTTGAGCGAAATCGGTTAAGTTTGAGCCAAGTTATGGCCTCATGCGCTTCAACAAGAGCGCCAACTTCCGTCGTGTGTGGGTGTGTGGGTGGGTTGTGACAAGAAAAGTAAACCCAGTTCAAGGGTTTCTACTCAACCGATTTTGTTGAAAATTGTGGAAGACATGTTATACCTACTCAAACACTCGCGGAGCAAAAAAAATTCAAGAAAAAATTGTTTTAATCAAAGTTATAGACATTTTTCGGAACGTGTCTGCGTCTCTCCATTTAGCACGCTCTCTCACTCTCTCTGTCCGGTCGACAACTCAAACTGTATTGTTACTTAGAGTAACAAATACCGATTTGCTCGAAAATTGAAATATGACGCCGTCGTGACTTTTATTTGAGTATGAAGTATTCTATTCCTGACGTCCTTCAGGATCATTTTTGAAAAGTGCAAAGTTGACGTCACATATATTTTTAAACGATGGTGATATCTTAGAAAGGGTCAATTAACGGTGAAACTCTATCTGAGAGTGATTTATTCTGGGATTCTGGAGACCAGATGACGTCGATTTTGAAAAGTGCAAAGTTGACGTCACATATATTTTTAAACGATGGTATTATCTTAGAAAGTGTCAATTAACGGTGAAACTCAATCTAAGAGTGATTTATTCTGGGATTCTGGAGACCAGATGACGTCGATTTTGAAAAGTGCAAAGTTGACGTCACATATATTTTCAAATGCTGAAAATATCTTAAAAATGGTATATTAACGACAAAACTTTATCTAAATATGACTTATTCTGGAAATCAGAAGGCCAGATGACGTCAACTTTCGAAAAATTGACGTGAAATATGTTTTCGAATGCTGAAAGTTTCTTAGAAATGGTCAATTCACGATGAAACTTCATTCAAACATGACGTATTCTGGGATTCTGAAGGGCAGAGGGCAGAAAGTAAGTTTCTAGAACTGCAAGTTGACGTAATATTTTTCTGAAATGACAGTAATACGTGGCAAGTGGTTCAATAAAATTTTTTTTTATCTGCACCGTACAGATCAAACCACATACCTACGGCATGTATACAAAAAGAGAAAAATTCATGAAAAAGTGGGGGCCCAACGACTATGAGATTTGTCTTCTGCTGTGCGCCCCTTAGACAACTACTCTCAAATGGAGCAGCTACTGCTACAGAAACCGAAAAATACTCATGTATAACTGTTAACTACAAACATACAAAAATCGTAAAATATTCTTTCAAGCCTGTAAACTAGAATCTGTAAATAACCGAAAAATACTAATATACTCAAGTATAACTGTTCATTACAAACATACAAAAGTCGTAAAATACTTTCTCAAACCTGTAAACTAGAATCTACAAATCACAGATGTTAATTCAACGTAGTCAATTATAGAGTTCCTGGTTTTGTGCACAATGGTTGGTGTTTTTGATCATTACTTCAACTCTAAGTGCTACGCTTGTCATATTGTTCAACAGTTGCTCTCTCTTTCGCAGCTGTGACTTGTAGATTCTGGTTCACAGGTTTGAGAAAATATTTTACGACTTTTGTATGTTTGTAATGAACAGTTATACTTGAGTATATTAGTATTTTTCGGTTATTTACAGATTCTAGTTTACAGGCTTGAAAGAATATTTTACGACTTTTGTATGTTTGTAGTTAACAGTTATACATGAGTATTTTTCGGTTTCTGTAGCAGTAGCTGCTCCATTTGAGAGTAGTTGTCTAAGGGGCGCACAGCAGAAGACAAATCTCACAGTCGTTGGGCCCCCACTTTTTTCATGAATTGAAAATGAATTCATCAAAAAGTAGGGAACCAGGTAAGAACCAGGTCTTCTGGGGAAACTGTAACAAAAGATAAAAAATATAGAACGTGATCATTCTGAAGTGATGATGCCACAAAAAGGGAGAAATATTTTGCTACCTAGTTCACGGTAGATGACAAGTCACAGCTAACTGATATTGTGTGGGCAACATTAATTTCGCTTATTGTACTCAAACTCCGTAACATATCTCGACCGAAGAGCTGTGAATGTGAACTGAAAGCTGGGACTGTGACTTCAGAAACGCATTATTTTCCAGACTTCTACAGGACTGGAATAATCCCGCAAATCCTCCATTGTTCATATTTAGCGCCTCAACGTGAGTTTTCCCTTTTTTAGTGGGAGTGCCCAATCAACTTAGTAATTTTCTTAAAGGACGGCAAAAGGAACATCTATTCAGGTGCCTCAGGGTATCTACAATTGAGGTGACGCGTGCCACATAAGATCTCAGGAATTCCCCGGCGACTCGCCGGCGATATTTGAGTGTCGCCAAGAGGTCACCGGTATTGTCCCTGGGGTCGCCGGCAAGTCGCCGAAGCTAAAAATATTTTTCCATCAAGAACACCCAAAAAACTTTGAGTGCATTTTGTGGGTAAACTGAACAGCTATGACAATAATGATACCGAAAGACGACTTTTTCCTGTATAGCTCATATGAACCGTGAAAAAAGAACAGAGCTTGTCGCCAGCGAGTCGCCACTCGTGTTCGATGTGTTCCTCGTATCGCCGGCTAGTCGCCGAGCTTGGAAATCTTTGATAACACCGAGAATTTTATTCCAGTTTGCTGTGAGGTATAACCATGTGCGAGAGTGGAAGATGCAATTTGTGCGTCTTCAATAGTGGTTTGTGCGTCTTCAATAATGAAACTGTTGCCGGCAACTCGCCAAGTAGTGTGATTCGATAACTACATAGTTGAAGCCCGACTAAAAATGAGATATGATCTAACCATGCTTCATAACAACTAGTATAATGTCATGATTTGATGGAGCTGGAACGTTAGGATAAACTTTCCATCTCACTCAAACTATGACTAGAACTTGAGATCAGCCGGTGTAGTGCGTTTCGAACTTATCAGAGCAGCTGTTCAGTGCACTTCAAAGCAAAATACCAATATGAGTTTGCATCTGATACCACATGATTGAAAGTGATACAGCAAAAAATAAGACACTTCCTACTTTTCGTAGCTTTATCACACATGTACTAATCTGCAAGAGATCTTATAATTGTGTAACGTTTTACAGCAGCAAACCGTATCTTGTTTGGTGTATGGCTCGTGTCTCACAGTGTAATATTTTGCCACATGTTCAGGATAAACTTGTTTTCTAACATGATTCGTCATTTTCAATAATAACTTGTTCAAAAATTCGCTCATTTGATGAGGGAATGTGTTCATTTTAATTAGCTCACAGGAGCGAACGCCAACGCAGTATGGTATGCAAGTCAAACGAGAGAGTCATGGTTGCAAAATTATCAGATTTTTAGACTTTATTGGCAAATCTGCTAGACACATTGTTTCAGAGTTAGCTATACATCAACTATAAACGAACAGTCGAGTAGAGAGGTACTATTCGATATTGTTCAAGGTATTATACATCTGCGAATACTCTGCAAAAACCCAAAACCGTCTTGAATCAGGGTCGAAACGGTTTTGAGTACATATCTTACTGAGCACATTAACCTAATCATACCACCATCCAAAAGTTCTAGTGACACGATTATATTTTGTTCAAATAAAATAACCTAATATTATACATCTGTTACAAAACATACTCTCCATTTTGGCCAAAACATACCACTTTGGGAGAAAATAAGACAGTGTATTGCTATTGTGATATAACCGAAAAACAGTGAGATTTTCTTCAACAATCTCGATTTTATTCGCAATAGAATCATTAAATTTTGTTTGCAATCATTAATTAGTCCGACCATAATTTCAAATGCTCTGGGCGCGCAATACTAAGCTCTTCGCTGCGCTTCTCATAGCCAAAGCCGGGTAGCCGGAAGGATGTGAGCGCCGCAGTCCGCCTAAGGTCGTGAGTTCGATTCCGGAGAGTGACAGATGGATGTTTAATTAAGAAAATGATTGTTATCTCTCGTAATTAAGGTTTCTCGGCTCGTCGTCAACAAGCAAATTCGCTCTTCAAAAAAATTATTTCTGTTACAAAAATGTCATTGCTAAAAAGTGAAAGAATCATATTTGATAATTGGCGACTCGCCGGCGACACCGCCGATGACCTCGCTGGCGACTCGCCACTAACTTCCATTGACTGAAATATGCGCACCGTAGTTAGAATTAAAAACGTTAGAATTAAGTTAGAATTAAAAACGTTTCACAGTTTGTCTCAGAAACTTATTTATCTCATTTGTCTGGCTTCTTCATTGTCCACTTCTTGAAATATTTGGCATTGCGTGTGCAGAGCGCCTCGGCATTTTCCTAGTTCATGCCATAATCAATAATTTTTCAGACCGCCGAAGGAACATTTCACCTACGCATGCAAATATTATTCAACTTTGTTACCTCTGATTCTTCTAATGTGTTTTTATGAGAGATGATACTCTTAACTACGGCATATTTTTAATTTTACATAAGGTTTTATTAATACGTTCAAGAACTTCCGGCACGCAGTGAAAATTTGGTGATCGCCGTTCATGCACCGTTCCCCAGTCTCCATTTCACAAGCTTGCCGAGTCTAAGGCGCAGTTTTCAGTTCTGTGGCTGAGAATCTCCGTGGGTTCGGTCTCACAGGTTGCTATCATTTTGAAAACACCAAATCTCTGCTTAAAGTGTTTGAAGAGTTGCCAACTCATAAGCCCCGCCCCCATCTTCATACAGTAGACGAACTCCAGTTGGAAACTAGATAGACTATATATAATATATTACATTTGGTCTCAGAACGCTTCTCACCTTTTTTCTCAGCCTCCTTTCATTTACTTTTCTTTGAACTACTAATCCTATTATTTTCTGCTGACTGGCACTACTATCAGCAGATAAGCACTGTTATCTATCTCAAATCTATCAGCCTGTCAAACAGGGAAATAAGCTCGTTAGTTCAGAAATGAAGTGTTCAATGCCAGCAAGCACTACATGTCCTAGTAATCCAATTAAAGTGGAGAAAACATTAAATTATATTGAATGGGAAAGATTACAATTCCTTAAGTAGAGGTCAAAAGCTTTAAAGAAAAATTGGTAAGTTCGGTTGACCAAATGACATTAAAACATGTTACTTTTTAGGATCTGCTTTCTCAGTCTTCTCAATTTAACAGTTTCACTGATACTAGGTGAAGTTCACATATGCTATACTTTGTGAGTTTAGCCGCGCATATAAACTAACCCATTCTCATTGGACAATCTTTGCAACATTTGAGTGGTGTTATTTTTAGTGACAACGATGATATAGACCAGGCTGCCAACTACATTGTGAATAGTATCGGCACAATTCAAGTGACGATCATTGCGCTCGAGGGAGCATCTACTGCGTTCGAGGTAAACTTGAATATGTACCTAGCTCTTCCCGCCCTTCTTCATCGTTTATCAAAATTCAAATTCCAAAGTTGTAAGTTTTCACTGTTTTCAGAATTCCCTTTTCATGGCTTTTCACTTTCACTTTACATTTTTCCAAGTATTGAAATTGAATTTCTCAATCTGTTCAGGCACATTTGTGTTAAATAAATTGACTCTAAATCGTTCGAAGGTGAGCTTCACGGGGATTTTTTTTTACCACGGATATTTTCCGAAACCTCCACGGATTTACCACGGATCTTCACGTGGGAATACCACGATATCACCACGTGAACTGCCGAAGGGAATCCGTGGGAGATCCGGGAATTATCCGTGACATATTTTTAATAAATTCTGAATTAAATTTTTTTCGAGAATTTTTTATATTATTGTCTACTGTAAGTATCTTTATCTTTTGAATACACATCTTGCCAATTTTTACCCGGTTGGCACCATCTGGGATTCAAACCCTCGGGCATTCGATTTGTAAGCAGCACTCTTACCACTGCGCCATGACTGCGCGTGAAGGAGTGAACGGAGTAGCTCCTCATATTAGGGACCCGCGTTCGATCCTCACCCCGGTTTCCCCGCGGGTTAACCCCGGATGCGCCGCGGACCAACCACGGAGTCACTACTACTACGGATATACCATGGATCTATCCGGGAAACCAGATTCCTAAATTACACATTACGTTAATATTTACAATTTTCTAGAACCTTGTTGATGTTTCTGCTGGTTCCAAATGATACTCGTTGTGTGAGCTCTCATCTTTATCAATACGAGCAATATTCGGCTCAAAACAAATGGTTGTTCATGTAGTCTTTTCAGGAAGAAATTGAAGAATCGGAAAAAGTGAAATTTTAGAAATGTGAAATAGAAAGTAGGAGAATAGTACTTTTTCGGAGTTTTTAGGAGCATCAAGATGTGTGGAAGGTGTATCGATTCCCCGATCTGGACAACCCGCCTCAGGGGCTTGCTTATTGTCTGGCGAAAAGAACATGCATGGACACGACGCCATGTGAGTTATGTCTCACCCCAAATAAAGAGAATGTCTACAAAAATATATTGTTTCAACGCGTTACTCGAAACAATGAGTAGTTCATTCACCGATACAAATTCTGGAAACGAACTGAATAATTATCACGACTGTTCCATTTTATGAGGTGATAACCTTCAAGATCAGTTGTCAATATGTGAATACAGGGTATATTTATTGAAAATATCTTCTAAAACGATGGAACGAGCAATATCGCACAGACAAACTTACGATTAATTTGCTGTTTGCCTCTACTGTTAACCTTACTTCAGTTGATCCGGTGAAAGATTATAATCGGACACCTTAAGGTGAAAATATGACATTAATCATTTAATTATTACAATTTCGAACAGAAGCATGTTTGTTTGTTATTCATTCATAAACTCGCGACGACGGGAAATTGGTTAGAAGTTTCCAGGCGATCCCAATGCTGAGCACCCACTTGTGACTACTTCGCAAGCGTCTACAACAGTACAAACTACAACCACTATGCGTACTACCACACGTCTCACGACAACCACCCAACAACCGATAACTACAACGCAACCAAATGTTTCTGCCGCAACAGGACACGGATGTAGCAAGTGAGACAGTTTGCACATTCTCGTAAAACGCGCGAGCTTTTCACGTAAAAAGGCACTTTCTTCAAGTGTTACCGATGGTGATCTCCGCAGGCGTGTTTCTATGTCCCATGGTGTGCTCAAGCTTAGGTTACCCTTATATTGACCAAGCCTTCATCATTCATAACGAGCAACCTGAAATAAATTCCACAACGTAACGTATTTTCGAGCGAAGTTTTTTGGTGTGCATAAGGAAAATTTTGGCAGGGAATACAATATTTCATTTCACGTAACCTCATTCTCATTCCACATAAATTATAAAATAACCAGATGCGACTACAGCAAAGTGTGGATCGATGTCATGTACGTGGTGGATGCTTCGGAAAATACGGGGACAAGTAATCTGGGGGAGGTCAGTGAACTGTAACTTTTTCACCCTAAACTGAGTAAAACTAACACAAATACTGTTATTTACCTGTCTAGGGCCGGTAAGACACGATATTGATTAGTTCATTTGTTCCAATTCAAAAGATAATTACAGTATCCACAGACTACGTTTTGGGTTCCGAGTTACGGTATTTATTGCATAAGTTGTTTTTTGAAAATGACTAGCTCACTGAACATTCAGACATTGAGCGTCATAGTCACAGCAATGTAGATGAATACTCAATTTCATTTAAAACGCTAAATTCTGTGAGTACGCGTTTTTTTGACATTTGTTTCAGATCTGGGGTCTGGTCCAATCAATGAGTCCTTGGTTCAACGTACAAGATGCATACTACACAGCTTCGGTGAGTTATTAAAGGTGGTCTGGCAGGAACATTTTCGAAATTCAGATTTTCCATGGTTCGTTACTAATATTGTCATAGAACAGACTATATAACCAATACTTCGTGCAACCATCACAAATTTAGCCAATACCCATGAATAATGATGACATACAGAGTTACCGTAACCCATCACTTTATAAAACAAGGTGAATTGTGCGAGAAAACTCAATGATAAGTATTTTAACAACACGTAGACCTGTAATTTCACAAGCAAAGCGGATAAGATTTTTTTTATTTCATCGGAAGTTTTCATATTTTGGAAAATGAATAATATGAAGAAAAACAACATACGAATAGTAATCAATCATAATCACAATGTATAACTCATAGATTTTTGTTTTGATAGTATTAGAAACAAGAGACATACAGTACAAAACAGAGGTAGGGAAAGGGAATCGTAAGAGTAGAAGTAGACCCGACATTGAAACATATAACATCCCAGAAATAGGCATGCAGAGACAACTACAATTTTTGAAACATGCTTCGAAACCTTACACCAGAAACCACTAATAATTTGTGACTAGACCCCCTTTTTCAAATATGATCCCGAAATTTGAAAGGAAACAGCAAAACGGAATAAGACCGATAAAAAACTAAATTATACTATTTCTTGTGTTTGTTTCCTCCATGTTCCATGTGTGCGCAAATAGCTCGTAGGAATAGGATGGGGAAGAGGGCAGACGGGGCATGGAACATCTGCAAAACAAATGTTCATATCCACCAAAACATCCAAAACCAACCCAATAGTAAATAGAATTGTCGTAGAAAGTAGCGAATCTCGTGGATTTCCTGAGATTCTCGTACTTTTTCGATATTATCGAAATTGATTCGATATCGGAATGAGTTTCGAGAAATTCAGTATCAGCGAGATTGACTAGATAACTACGTTTACCAGTCCCTGACCAATCACAACATTCACAACCATCCCTTACTAGCAAGCAGAAAAAAGAAAAGAGTATTCATACTCCAATAAAGTTTCCCGAATCCAAATAGAACCCGGAATGAGAAGCGTGAAAATAGGTGGTTTTTCCCGAATTGAAGGAGGAGGGAGCCCGTTTTAGAACTTTTCTTACTATATGGTCAGCATCTTGCGCGGACTTTCGCTTGTTCGTGAATACAGGAGAAGATAAGACAAAGTTATCTGCTGATCATCGTTATTACCATATACCATTGAAGTTGTCCGAATAGTCAAAAAAATTCGAAAAACGGACTACTTTTTCGCTGAAAACGGTAGAATTTTTCTCATTTTGGTGCGAAATCATCAATTTTCACGTGTTTAAAGCTAAAAACGGACTTCTTTTTGTAGCTTAGTCATTCGAAACAAAAAAGGCAAAAAAGTTCCCTCTCCGTCAAACCTGGGAATATCTTACCATTTTTGATAAAAGCAGTATGTATTCGTAATGAAAACTGGTTCATTTCGCTATCAAGTATAGTCAAAATTTTCTGGGAGTGATTGCTAGGCTAAAACGGTTTTGGAGAAAATGACGGAATCACTCACATTTTTTGAAGAAGTGGTCCCTACAGCAACGATGAAAGATAGAAGACGACGAGATTACGTTGCTTTTGTGCCTTCGACCTCCGTCCAGAAACGATGATACAATATCTGAACATGATAACTGAGAGATGAAATGAGTATAATGAATGAAATCGAAGCACAAAGATCAGCATAAAAAAAGCAGAATAAATAAGTACACTTTATAGAGCTGCTAAATTACGAATTACCCCAACTTTTCGTTCTGTTTCACAAACTACACAAAAACTTCAAGAAACTGCATGAATACCATAATCTAATTACAACAAGATAGAGTCAGCTACTGCTGGATGCAATGTACTCACCTTCTATATATAATGACTGGTCCTCCTGAACGGCGGCGGCGCTGTCTCCATTATTACTTCTACTGAACAAAAAATGTGCCGTGCAACGATGAAAACCTGAAAAGCAATTTGATAAAACACTGTTTGAAGCTATGTTGCTATTAGATAATCTAGACAATAACTTGGAATCGCAAAAATTCATTTTCCAGCAATATCACTAGAAATCCAATATAGCCCTGGTAGTTTATATCCTTCACTCTGAATGCATACTTCAGTTTGATGAACTGTTCATGAAGAGCAAGAATATGAAGAATAACAGTGCAAAAACAAACAATAAAACATTGAAAATGACAAATATTTAGAAAGGAGACGAAATTCGGCCGAAGAAATTTTTAAAACGCGGCATGTCCCCCGCGTCGCGTGTGCCATTAGCACTGGAGCGCCGCAAATATCGATAAAGCACTAATCATGAAATCAAGTTCCTGCCAGGCCATCTTTAAGGTGTAAATTTATGTATAATATATTTATCAGTTCATTCATACTGACGGAAAATACATTACTGATACTTTGGTTGTAGTTCGGCCGAAAAACAGCAAAATCAATATTAAAAACCCAGAGATCTTGGGCCACATACTTTCTTTAAACACCCAAAACATGAGTACCTGTGTATTCAATTCCAGAAGTTCATCTATAATGGCATGAAATACATTGCTGATAAATTTAATTGTGTTTGGAGTCCTTCAATTGATTCCATTCAGAACTACTCTATGCGAGTGGGAATTGTGTCCTATGCTTCCTCGGCAACTCTACTTTCCCCCCTAGGGCAAACTACCGAAGAGAAGATCGATAATATGGATATGAATGTCGTACATGGAGACAGAGGAACCAATCTTGCTGCGTAAGAATGCCTTGGTTGTGAAATTGTGGCCGCTACAGAAGTGGCTAGCATTTTGAATGATGGTTTTCTGATTGCACGACGTGAGGATATTGCTAACTTGTCAACAGATGAGAGAGTGTGTAGGTCAAAGATACGCAGATGAGCTGACCGTATTCTCCAACAAAATTGACCGTACGCTGTCCTACAGTTTGACCGAACCTATGCATGAAAAATGTAGTCTCCAATTCTTCTTTTGCAGTGTTCATTTGACGACTAAGTACTTGCAAGGCGCCTTATTCGATTAACATACATTAGTTGAATTTTGTTTTCATTGGTAAACAATAACTCCTCGACTAAGAAAACACAAAACGTTCCGAAACACAACTCGATCTTCCAGAGCCCTCCAACTGGCCTCAGCCCAATTCAACACCGCCGCTCATCGCCCGAATGCTAGAAAAGTCATCGTTGTTCTGGCCACCACCTACAAGTTAGTTTGCGATGATCAATGAAATGCATCAAAAACATACAGTTTACTAGATTTGAAGGTAAATATTGGACTCAAATGAAAATATCAAACACGAAACTACAGAGAATCTGCATTAGTCGGTAGTTATCTAGATTCAAGAGAAAGCTGGATTCAAACATTGAAAAAACCAAGGAAAACTTTCGGGAATCTGCAGGACGGTTTTCAAGGGTTGAATCTTTACGAGCTGGTTGAGAACTCTCATTGATATGGACGAAGTTGCATATGGTTTTCATTAAACGATAAACTATACTTGATGGCTAAATGTTGCCTTAAAGTAAGAATGAAACAAGAGAAAAACTAAATAACTATTACATTCATTGATGTACAGTAACATTTTTGTTATCCATTTTCCTGTTTCCAGGAGTGGCAACTACGATTCTCCGGAAAACGCGGCGGCTTCGTTCACAGACGCCAATGGAATCATCATTGTATACGGTAATCAATTCAAAAATTGTATTCAAGTACACTTTCAAACAAGACCATTAAACGCGCACAAAGTTGAGGTTATTCCTACGAACTTATTTTTTGACCATCATGTTTTCAGTTTTTGTTTTCCTCGAAACATCCTACCGAGTTTGGTATTTTAGCGATAGTATCCGAAAATAAACCAATTCAGAGCAGGTCTTACACGGAACCTTCCGACGAGTTATCTATATCAAAAAATATTAACGTCTTGTTACCGTGTCACGGCTGCTTTTATGATACCCTTGGAACCTTTCACCGACTTTGTCCTTCCAGAGGATGTGAAGGACACTGCTTCTCACAGTCCGCTTCTGCAGAGTCTCGCCTCCCCGGGATACCTCATTTCCTCCCTCAACAGTACAATGCAAACTGTACAACAGGCCATGTGTGATGGTCAGTTTCTAGTTAAAGTGGTGAATCCGATCATTTGGTTGAATGTTTTCCAGTTAGAATAGGTACTGGGGTGGCAAAAATAGTTAATAGTTCTTCTTTTGCGTAATCTTTACCTACCGTATAACTATCACTCACGAAAAGTTAACAAGCTTGTCACTGGAAATTTATCATACGAACAGTTGCTTTTTTGGAATTCTAAATATTTTTTTAAAAACTATTACAAATGTTGTTACAACGTTTCATTTTTTCAGCCAACTGTTTCTGTCCTGCGCAGTTCACTTCTTTTTCCAAGAACGCACGTCAGAATCCCACCGGTGGTCAGTTTTTATTGATTTAAACTCTAGGTGTATCGCCTTATTCTATGTCTGTTTTCAGTTGCAGTGGTGACGTGATTGTACAACTTTATTTTTCTTATGTACCATTTGTTTATTAACCGCGAACGCCTAAACATTCTGTGTGTTTGCCTAGCTTGGGTGGGTAAGGAGAACAACCTTGTGTGGAAGTTTGTGAAAAACTTATATATGTCTTTCGCTGAATGACCGAACATTCACAAACATTACATTGTTCATGTAAAACGAGTAAGGTAACACAGGTACCTCTCTCTGTTCAGACAGAACAAACAACAACACTTCAACAAAAACACCTTTCATCTTATTTACCTAATTGCGCACTGTTCAGGCTGCTACCGTGCGGTGACTGTTCCGGCCAGCTCAAACGTGGCAAAACACACGTGCCAACAGAAGTTCAACAACGGATTCATTGCCAGTGACAATAGTGTGGCAATGACCAATTTCCTACAGGACTGTGAGTTACTAGCGAAAATACCTGTTTTCGGCCATTACTAGTTAACATGGTTGTCATGAAAAAAATGTAGGTTAATAGTATAAACTCTAGGTTTTCATGACTATAACAAATGCAAATTAGTAAAATACGGTTTAAGGAAATATCAAAAAAAAGTTCTGTGACCATTTCCAGTTGAAATGTATGTCACTATCCCCGGTTTCTGAAAAATAGAGCTCGTTTTCTGGAATTACCCCAGGACTGAACGTCTTTAACCCGTCTATGAACCGAATTATAGACTATTCTAGATAGATTTGAGAACCAATAGAGATTTAAGACATTAGAAGTGTTTCACGATTTGCACGCTTTAATGCAATAATCATAAGATTGTGCGAATTAATTAAAGTTTTTCCACTTCAAATGAGTTTCAAACATTTAACACGCTCATGCGTTTCACTAGCAGGGTATAATAATAGTGTGTCTTAATGTGTGATACATGCTGGTGTGTGTTAGTTCGAAAACCATACATGGTCAACGAATTATCAGAACCAAATGTTGTTCCAAACATGGTGAACATGGTACAAAGTGTTGTTATAAACATTGTGATAAACACAAGATGGTGCATGCATAGTATAAATGGGATATCCTTACCTCATACTCAACTGTTTATATTCAGTGTTCGGAACTCCGACAAACTTCTACATTGGACTGGTGTTCGATTCGTTCAGTAATCAATGGGTTTGGATGGACGGAACTCCCGTTGGTTTTTAACAATTTGTTTCATTCGGCCGTATGTAGACATATCCCAAACTGGTTTCAAATTGGGGTGTTACTTTATGAAACACGCTTTTTGGTGACCTACCGGTTTTCGAGTACGTCAATAGGTACCCGCTCGACAGCCTGTACTGAAAAAAAAATCGTTTGCAATTTTTCTAACGCAAAAATTGGTTTGCATCGTTAGTTCGTAAGGTAACTTAGATTCAGGCTCATGTAACCCACCGGTTACTTGTGAAACCCTGAAACAAAAGCGTTACCAAACACCGGTCGGGAGTGTATGGTGTGTCAATTGGATTTTCGATCGTAACGAGTTTGAAGCATTCTCAAGTGTGTTATTTTCAGCTTACCGGTTCATACCAACCGTGGAACAATGGTTACCGTCCCAGCAGTGCGTCTAACGGAGGTTGCGTCTACGTTGCCCAGGGAACTCAACAATGGGTACAAACTGACTGTAGAAATGGTTACCTCTACACTTGTGAATCGAATCCATGTGACTCTACCCACTACTGTCCTCTCTCCCAGGATTAGATACCACCCGTTTTCATGCCAGAATGAAGTGTTTAATTGAAACAACTGTACTTTATTCGTTAGAAAACCAGAGATCACAACAAGGTAGAAGAGCTTAGCAGCCAAGTGTTCCTGGGTATAACATAAAACTGTCGCACAATAGCATGGAAGAATGAGAAACACACGTGTTTTTCTGGGTCAAAACTGGAAATAAATACCGTTGTTAAGACAACCGGTCATAAGTTCACGTCATAAATGATGAAAACAAATTTTTCTTATTCTGAACAGAGTATTTTGGGATTAGTAAGTCTTTCCGCATTTCAACAATTATCATTCGAACGTTTTGACAATCAGCAAGATGCGTGCTGGTAGTATTCTGGTGTTGACATTCCTTTCAAGTAGGTTTTAGGATACTAAAAACTATCTCATAGAATAATCAATAGTATTCCTCTTGAACGTAATCAGTTCAGTGACGATCTTAGCAGTGTCTTGCACCTTGAAGTTTTTAATTGACGAATTTCTGTGTTGCGATGCCATTTTAGTTCAAATGCGTGTTATCTTCATCTTTACGGCCTCACAAATAAGATATTATCAGTGAAGTTGTAAACTGGGCTGTGTTGCAATAGTTATTGGTTGCAAAAAATATGATAAGGACGACCTGAAAATTTGGCAAACATGTCGAAAAAGATCGGGGGTTCCAAGCATGATCAATTAACACGGAAGCCACAGTGACCAAGCTAAAATTGTCGAGAAGCAACAACCAAAAACATGAAACACGTAAAAACGATGTCGCAAAGTAACATCAGGGTACGTATGCTAGAATATCCCGGCCTCTTCATCCCATCCTGCGTCTCTTGCTCTGCCTCACTATTTCTTCTCTCTTACATCCCGGCGGGATGTGAGAGCAGAGAAATAGCGTATGTTTGAGGAGACGAAGGATGGGAGAATGGTGTCGGGATCTTCTAGCATACGTACTGTGATACATGAGTTAATGCTCAGAATGTCTACAGTCAAACATGGTTTAGAGTTTATCAATTTATTTCTTATTTCATGTCTCCACAAATCCTTTTTGCGGAAAGTTTCCAGAAGGTTTGGGCAATGGAATAGCGCATTGATCTATGATTGAACTACGCAGGTCGGTTCCTATTGGAATATTGCACAATAAGCCATAAAGCAATCTCATAGTTTTCTGACGAATATAGGGTTCGAGTTTCCAACACAAGTGTATACGGTGTGTTGCCTCTTCCCAAATTGTAGTTTGGTTCCGTTGATTCTCGGGAAAAAGAACTCGTGAATTATGGCACGCACCGAGATCAAACTAACTACAACAATCAAGCGTTTCGTTCTATTCTGCTTATCTCTGTGTTTATATGGTCTCTGTGAAACACTTATAATTTTCTGCCGACTGTTGATATCTTCATTAGCCACAACTCAATACACGGTGGCAATGTTGCAGCTTCTGCTGATTCTCTCAGTGCTAAAAGCCAGTACAGGTATGTTTCCGTACTTTTGTAATAATTATACTTCATCAATGCTATGTTCATGAAAACAGAAACATATTGTTCGCAATAAAAACGAGTAAACATTCCAAGAATGCAGTATTGAAGTTTTGAAGACAGTATGAAGAGAAGACAGTATGAAGAGTTTTGAAGACAGTATGAAGAGTATGAAGAGTATGAAAAAGGATGCTGGACTGGGTCATTTGTCTCACGAAGGTTTTATTTCCTTGTTTCCTATTCGTTACAATTTTAGATTGATTAGAGCTTTCAGAAATGATTCGTAATTTTATCAATCGCTGGAAGTCTTTTTGCTTTCTAATTTTAGAGTAATACAATACAACTATTTTTTAGTGGACTAGACAGCTGAAGCGGCCTATGTGAGGGGGGGGGGGTAGGAAAATTTCTACTGTAACATCGTATGCAGTTCATCAGGCAACTGGAGAATATTGAGAAAATGAACAAATTGTTGAATAGAAATAGTGAGATGATCACTAGCATACCGAGTTCTATTAACATCGATAACCGGTCGATGCGGAGAGGTCGTGTTCGTCTGCCCAATGTCTGAGGCAACGAGGTATTGAGAATATGCAGCGATAAGAATCTGTGAAAAGTGATAAAACAACACCATATTGCAACAAATAAGAAAATGAATAAATCTTGGATTATTTCGATTGAACACATTATCAAACGAGATAGTATTCAGTATTTTCATGATTCCAACACACACCATATCTCACATCAAGGATAAAATGAACACAGAGTCACAACATTATTCCTGAATCTGGTCAGTTCTATGAACTGCTTATAACAACTGGCTGCGCTCTATTTCTCTTTTTTTCTCTTTATCTTATGCAAATTTAGGTCTGGTTTGTGACCGTTCTGAACCAATTTTTAACTGTTCATCTGTTCCGCCATTTTCTCATTTTTGGCTAGATGCCACACCATATCTCACATCAACACAGGTGCAAACGGTGGGTCAAAACGTTTGCCTAATTATGTTTCGTTTGCTTTAACGGAATCAATGCTTTACTGTGAACTATTGATTGTGATGATTCGAGATATAGTTAGTAAAAGGAGGTCCTAATCATGTGGAGAAAAACCAATAGACTCGTATAGTGTGTATGCAAATTACCTTGTGAGTCAGGTTCCAAATTGTTTGCTTGCCTCAGCAAATCGAACAGGTTAGTGAACAGCACACATTAGATCCTGAGGAAACATTGTCACTACCTAAAAAAAGTTCTCATGAAGTCACGACAAATAATTTCGTGTTGTCTAAGCTGCTCTGGAGTTTTCTAGTGAGCATATGTTGATGATTATGAAAAAAGGACCAATGAGACAATCATCAACGGCATTTGCTTTATATTCTTTTGTGGCTATAAATTTCAGTGTGGTTATCTTATATCATAAACATAGGTATTTTTCTCAGGAATTCGCCTATTTTGCTCAGAACATAACTGGAAACATTGGAGTGTTCAATCCTGAATTCGTTCCGTATCAACCGGTATGCTAAAACTTTATATAATTCAGTTAGTGTTCAATGTGCCCCTGTGAACCATAGATTTATTTTCATTACACTAGGTTCAAAACAAGTCGAGAAGTATAAGTCGTAATTAAGCTCAGAGAATATTT